>OU015743.1:20167270-20178297 GCA_907169655.1 Acomys percivali | reverse complement strand
TGTGTGTGTGTGTGTGTGTGTGTGTGTGTGTGTGTGTGTGTGTGTGTATACGTGTGTGTATATACCACGTGCAAACACTGCTCCTGTTTCTGCTTCCTGCATCTTCTTACCTGTCTGGGCTGCAGCAGCCATATAGCTCATTCATTTTCCCCATTTCCTTTTGTGCAGTCAAAACCACTTTGCTAGTAAACAAATGTAAGCGAATCAACACCTTGTGTGTGCTCAGGAGGGGCCGCTTTGTTCAACATCTGCCTGTCTCTATCGCCCCCATCTAGCTACCAGTGAGTCACTGCAATCTTGCTGAATGGAGGGCTCGGAGAAAAACAAGTGAGCACATTGAGAGAACTCCACAGCCCAGGCACCGTGGGTGGACACAGCCCAGAGAGCACTGAGAATAGAAAAGCCAGCAGGAAGTAATGTGGTTTGGTATTTATTACTCATTTTTTTTACAGGCTTTATTTCTGGGTGTATACACTTTAGTATTTAATAGTAGGTGTGCTTATAAAGAGCCCATCGTGGGAAAATTCCTAAAAATGAAACAAGCCTGTGTTCACTGTAGGATGCCACACACTCCTTGCTGTGGGGGGCAGAAGCCAGGGGTCAGGCAGTTCTAACTTCACATCCAGCAGGTCCTCTGTTTTCCTAGACAGCCCCCAGGAAACTGAGTGTCACATGCTCTTGATGATGCTTAGCCCCCATACGTTAATTCTGCTCAGCTCCTGGGTGACTCAGGTTCTGGAGTCCTATGGAGTGTTTGAGAATGAATGGCTTGTGGAAAGGCATGCCCCGGGTATTTCCCACCAGTGAACCAATGACTTCAGTGTACACACAGCTTGTTTCCTAGTCTCTGGGGTACCGAGGTGGGGAGCCACTCCTGGCCATCTACACCACTGTCCCAGATCTGGGACTGAACATGTGTGAGGCCAGGATAAGCATCCTCCACACAAGGAGGGGCTGGCCGGCCCATCCCAAAGCAGCCATGCATGTCACAAACTCTCTGGGTAAGCGTCTGAGTTTAGAGTCCAGAGATCCCTTTCTGTTGCTGAGACATCCAGATCCAGCTTTGGGTTAAAGCTGAGCAAACAATTTGAGTCTCAAATTGGTACAATTTGTGTCTCAGATTGGTACAATTTGTAACATCAGCAGTAGCCAAGATTAAGTCCACAGCGCAGAGCTCCCTCGGCAGCCTGCTCATGAAAAGGCTCATGGGAGCAAGTCTCCTTCAGCTTCAGCTTCCGGGACATAGAACTCACACTGCCTGGTGCCTGGTGATTGGTCCTATGCTAATCAGATTCTACTCTAGATGGCTTTCCACAGAAACACATTTGCTGCCCTAATATAGCCAGCACACACACACACACACACACCTACACACATACAAAAGAATGCATGCGTGCAAACACAAGTGCACATGCATGCACATGCAAACACATACACATCTACAAACATGATCATAACCTCTTCACATACACATACTTACATGCACACAAATATATCTCTGTACACATATAAACGTGTGTATATACACACTCAAACATGCCTTTACCCATACACAAATATGGATTTGCATAGGCATGCTTCTTACACACACACAAACATGCCTTTGCACATACACAGACACATACATACATATGGGTAAGCTACCCTGAAAACCCTCATATGGCTTTAAATACCATTAATATGCTCATTAGTCCATGCAGGTCTCCCGTTCACCTATGCCTGCTTTGTCAGTTGGCCACGGGATGTCCCCCCTGGATATTTTTACAGGCTCTGTGTTCAGTACAGTACTACTAACATTTCCCCTTCTCCTGCCTTGGCTCCATCTTCAGCATCTCCCACCCAGCAGTTCTCTGGGAATCAACCCCGAGGCCTCTATACTCAGTAGCCTCTCCTTTTCAGCACCCCAGCAGTTCCAGTTTGGTGCCAAAGGCCTAGAGGATTCTTGGGAGTTGCTGGTCTTCAGTCTATGTTAGCAGCCTGAAGATGGTTCTAATATTAATGAATGAATCATCAGCAGCGATGCGGTAGATGGGCTCATCAGTGGGAGTGAAGGCCAACTAGGCAAAAAAAAAAAAAAAAGTCAAAGCTCAATTACCCTGTCAAAAAGGATGATCAAGACAACCCTCCACAGACACACCCACATGCCGATCTGATGTAGACAATCTCCCAGAGATTCCCTCTTGCACAGTGAGGGGCCGTGTCAAATTGACAGAGCTCACCACCGTTACCACCGAGGTTAATGTACAGGTCACACGTACTGTGTGGATACACTGAAGAAAAAGATAATCCACACCCCAGCCTAGACTTCCTCATACTAGGAGGGGCTCCCACTTTAAAAACTTAGGACAGGGAACTGGAGAGAAGGCTCAGAGGTTAAGAGCACCCTCTGCTCTTCCAGAGGTCCTGAGTTCATTTCCCAGCAACCACACGGTGGCTCACAACCATCTATACTGTGATCTGATGTATTCTTCCGGTCTGCACGTGTATGTGCAGGCAGAGCACTGTAGTAGCAGCAGCAGCAGCAGTAGTAGTAATAGTAATAATAATAATAATAATAGTATTATTATTATTATTATTATTATTATTATTATAATAAAATAAATCTTTAAAAAAAACCTAGGGCAGCTCATTTCCTGCCCCCGTCTGAATCATTCATTACTTCTGACATCCTTCTTGCCCTTTCCGACTACACTTTTGCTGCACACGGTCTCACAGCTACCTTTTCCTTGACGGTCCCCTCTGCTTGACACATTTTCCCTGTCTCTTCCCATGTCTAGCTCAGCCACATTCTGAATGCCGAACGAAGTCAGCGGCTCCACTTCTTGACTGACAAGCTCTAAAGTCACCTTGCCAACCTGAGGACCCCAGAGGTCCCGAGGTGGGTGGCCACTGGGAAGCCTGCCACATGTGGGTAAAGGGAGGATGATAAAACTGGGACTCAGACTCAGAGACAGTCCAGGGGTTGAACCATTCTGGGTTGGTCTCCTGATAATCCAGGTCTCCTTAGGAAATGACTGGGGGATTCCACTCAGGGGCCTGGCCTGATTGGGAGGATTCTGTCTGTCACTTCCCACCCTGTGACAGCTGGAGAAGCCTGATTAACAAAGAGGAAACACGGGCGGTTTGTCGGGTACCCTCAGAGGCATGCCTAGATCCGTTGGTGCCCCTATGAGAATGAGCGACAAGGGGAAGTGGAGGAACAGATCACTGCTGATCTCAGGGAAAGGCAACCCTTACCAGGGACACGTGACAGGATCTTAGAAGCACAATGAAAAGGCAAATGACTCAGAGGTGGGGCCGATAGGAAGCCAGTGTCTGAAGCCACTACTGAACACCTTTCAGCACAGCTTATGGGTCTCTAAGGGCTCAGAGTGGCAGCACAGGGTCTGGGAGTGCAATAGTGAGCCCCTACCTAGGGCCACACACACTTTCTGCTATGACAATATCCTCAAGGCTAGCCTCAAGTCATTGGATTTTTCTTCATAGTGTTTGGACACTAGATGTCACTGCAGGAAAAAAATCTGACCAGGACACCGATGCTAAGTGAATGTTTTGGCTAGCAAGGAAACAGTTGCCCTGGCAACAGGCAGCTTGGTGAAGAACTTCCTCCTTTTTGGACACCCTGGGGCCTCTGAGTGATGTTTTGGTCAGCAGCCAGGAAAGGAGCCGCTGATCCTGTGTATGGAGAGGGATGGAAGAGCAGGAGGAGAGGGAGAGGGGGAGAGAGAGAGAGAGAGAGAGAGAGAGAGAGAGAGAGAGAGAGAGAGAAATCAAAGAGGCAGAGACAGGGCAGGCAAGATGGCTCAGAAGGTAGAAGCGCTTGCCTCCAAGCCTGCTGACCTCAGGTGGATCCCTCGACCCTACACAGGGGAAGAAGAGAACCAACTCAGACTCTAGTATGTTGACCTCCTTTTGTGAGCCATTAAACACGCTGCTCCTTCCCCCCTCAAATACACATTTAGCAATTAAAACATGTATCGTGTGTATGAGTGTCTTGTATGTCTTCAGCAAGTGGATCAGACCTGTAAAGCAGACCCCTACCTTGACATCCATCTGACAGGGATGGAAGCAGTAAAGGAAGCCAGAGTTTTCCTGGATGCGTCTCAAGGAGGGGTGCTAGAAGAAACTGCACCCCGAAAAGATCAGGGTGAGATCTCTTCTTCAAGAAGACAAGAGAAGTGTGCTGATGATGTAGGTCATCAGGCAAGGAAAGACCAGACTGCCCCACTCATCCCCGTCCCTGTCAACAGCGCTATGAGCTGGTCACTGAGGCCATGTGGGAGCTATCGTCACAAGGGTCCACAGGAGGCAAGATAGGTTTGGAAGCGCACAAGGACTCCTCACAGCAAGGCTAGGCCCAGAAGCGGACTCCTGAGCCCCAGGGGACCCCGAGATGAGCCTTCAGCGGGAGTCGCTCATGCCTGGAGGCAGCTCCCGCCCCGCTGCTTTTAGCTAGTTTGCATCTGTAATATTCTACAGCAAACATTTATTATTCCCATTATTTCAAAATACAAAAGCATTACTTGGGCATGTTTTGCACATAGCAACAAGCTGGTTTCTAAGCCATTTCAAGTGCTTGGTCTCGTGTCTCATTTATTAGTGTGTACATTAAGTAGATTGAGACAAATTGGACACTCTGGCTGGTGCCATCAAAATGAGGTTAGGGAACTGGGGAGATGGCTTAGGATGTAAAGTGCTTGGTGAGCAAGCCTGAGAGGCTGAGTTCAAATCCGCAGCACCTATGTAAAAACCCAAATGCAGTGGCAGTGTGGCATCTGGGACCCCAGCACTGTGAAGACAGGAAGAGGCAGATCTCAGGGACTTGGTAGCTGCCCAGTCTAGCTGAAGCGGCAACCTATAGACTCACGGAGAAACTGTCTCAAAACATAAGGTGGAGAGTGAGAGAGACACCAGAAGTGGACCTGTGTCCTCCACCTATGTGCATGTACACAGGCTTGATGTTTTAGGCTTCTTTACAGACATACACTCACACACCTGGGACCATGAGACGAGTGTGCTCTGAGGCTTCTAGCTGTGGGGTCCCACTCGCCATCTGTCATATTTCCAGATCCAAGAATGATTAAGCAGATTTAGCTCCCACTGCGTGCTGTGGCTTCAAGCCTTGCCAGTCCTTAGCAGGAACCCTTCTCTCTCCAAGTTCTTGTCTGAGGGCTGTGCACATCTGCTTGCCCCCAGGTGATTGGCAGTGCGTTTCCTACCAGGAGGGAAGGGATCTTTAGGCATCGGTAGAAAAGGGACACACAGGTCAGAAGAAGACCTCACATTTGGTTTATTGGCAAATGTGACAAAGCAGGGGACATGCGTGACATGGCAACACCTGCTCAGAAGTGTGAACAATGTGCAACGTCTGCTCACACTTGTCTGGGGCCATGCCCTCCGTACACACATGGTGGCCTCCTGTGAGGATCCCCTCTCCTGGGACTCTCTTCATAGGCCCAGTCCTCAATGGACTCCCTTTTGTTCTGAACTCCAACTGTGGTAGAACTTGATCACCGCAAATCACCTTTTCAAAGAGTTCTGCTGGGCTTTCAAGATGTCACAGGCTCTCAGAGGCGATCTGTGGGGGTAGAGGTATGGCTCAGCCAGTAAGATGCTTCACTTGCAAGTCAGAGGACCTGATTTCGAGCTCCAGAGCCTATGTTTAAAAATCAAGGGTTGTTGGGACACACTTCTAATGCCATCACCAAGGAGGAAGAGACAGGAGGATCCTTGAGGCTTGCTGCTTAGCCAGCCAAGCCCACTTGGCAAACTCCAGGCCACTGAGAAATCCTGTCTCAGATTTTAGAAAGGGTGGGCAGTGCCCAAGGAATGACAGCTGGGATTCCTCTCTGACCTCTACATGCACACAACACACACACACACACACAGAATCAGTCTGGCTGGTGGTTCCTGAGAGCTTAGAAAAATGAACTCTCAGGCCCTGCCTGAGCTGGATGGTGCCAGACCTGCATTATTACAATGTCTGAAAAACAATATTTTCCAATGGCCATCACATTATGTCCATAGACATAATGTCTGATGACTCTCCACTGTCATATGGCTCACAGATAGGAGTTAAGGGTCTGTTTACTTTCTGATGGCCAGAAGAAAAATCAGAAGAATAGCATTTTGTGACATGTGAGAAACTCTCCGAAATTCCAATGTCATGTCCATCAATAAAGTTTTATTGGAACATAGCCCTGCTTGTGACTCCTTGTATTACTATAGCTACTTTGCCAGAGTGACAACAGAGTAAAATAGTCTTGACAGAGCCTGCAGCCCACAGAGGGGCAGAAATCGTATCCAGCCTTTTACAGGTCTGTAGCTGAGACACCACACACTCATCTCATTTCATGTCCCGGTGATGTGATTTCCCAATGTTGGTCTACAGAAAAGTCACAGCAGGGCCTCGCTCTTTGTCCTCACTGTCCTAGACACTAAGAGGCTTTATCCTAGACACTCTTCCTTTGCCGTGCAGGAGGCAGGACCTCCATTGTCCCGAGGTCTTTGTTGAGCGCTCCTGCCTGCCTCAATTGCTCCTCTGCTGCTACTAAACTGATTGCAGCCTGGCCCTTGGGACTGCTCTGCTCTGCTTGCAGGGGGAACTCCCTGCTGGCTTGCTTTGTGTTTCAGGATGGCCCATCCAAATATCCAGAGGCGTCCATCTTTGTGACCCCTAGAGGAAGCCCCAAGAGAGCCTTTGGCTTGCCGGGTGACTCTCTTGCTGAGTAGTCGACAACGGGATTAATGAGTCATGCTTCCTACTCCCCGGCTGATGTTCACGGGGCCTGAGTGATGTCCTAGAATGATTAATTGATGGATTGATTTTCCTTTAAGACATCCCAAATGCCTTCTCCCTCTCATTCACTCATTTCTTCCCTAGAACAGTATTAAGTATCAAGCCTGGGCTTGCTTCTAGAGTTGCAGAGATGCACAAAGATGGAAGCCGCCACCGTGTCATCTTTCTAATCAGTAAGAGATGGAGGCTGAGCTGCCATTTGTGAGTTTGTAACCCCACCCCCACCCCCGTACAGCCCCCCTGGCCTCATACCTGTACACACCAGGCCACCTTACTGCTCCTCCAGCTCCCACCAGAGCTCAGACAAATCTCTGGGATGCATCAGAAATAGCAGCTTTGGGGGTGATGGGCAGTGCTTGAGCCCAGCTACCTGGGGCTTTGGCTCCTGTTGGAAAGGCAGTGAGTGACATCCCTCACTCAGGGATTCCAAGTGTCTGTCAATGACCTCTGTGATCTAAACTGTGTTGTTTCATGGCAGCACCCAGGGCACTGGCCACAGAAGGGACGGCTCGGGCTGATAGCCCAGCCTCGACTCATAGAATAAAGAAGCAAAGTAGGCGCATGAGAGCGTGCAGATGGTGTGGGAATTTGACAAGCCATGGCAGAGGTGGCCTTCAGCAGGTAGGGGTTTGTACAGTGATTTAGGACACATCAGAAGCTCAGAGGCTCCACACAGAAAGAACAGCTGGGCAGGGCTTCCCAGCCATCCAGGGAACAGAGCTGCCAAGGCAGGAAAGTTGGGTCTGCTGAGGACTGGGTGCAGCGGGAGGATGGGAGGGTGGGGTGAGGAAGGGCAGTGGCAGCTGTGTTAAGGGTCTGCCTTCTATGGGAATGCTTACCATGACGGGGCTTGAGGAAGATGCCAGAGGACAGCATGCATTTCAAAAGGAGCAGTGAGGCAGAGGCAGTGATTTGTGTTGGGTTACACTCTGAGCCCTGCCCCTCCCTGGAATGTTCTTACCCAGAAGGCATATGAGTACTCAAGCAAGCCAGAGCATTCGAGAGTGTGTGTACACACTCACACACACTTTTCCTTCTCATCTTCTGTCTGACAGGTACTTCCTAATATTAGGTCAGGAGCCACCTGCTGGGAAACAGGACCTGTGTCTTCACCATTCTGAGTTTTAGTCTCCCTCCTGTCAAAGATCACAGCTGTCCTTGCTATGTTGCCAACATGAGTTTAGAAGTATGTAATTACATTAAGATATTGAATGGTAGCTTTATTTCCAGGTCTTAGATATGCCTTAATTGGCATTTCTTTCAATATATTTCAGAGCAAAAAGAACAAACACACAAGTGTTGTAAATGCTACATGACCCCTTTAGAAGGTCAGTTTGGCAGGAAACACACACACACACACACACACACACACACACACACACACACACACGTAAATCTTAAAAGATCAGTTGGGCCAGGATAGTGCTTCATGCTTATAATTCTAACATTTTTGAGGATGAAGAAGGAGAATCGTGAATTAGAGGACAAACTCAGATATATCGCCCCCCTTTCATTCATTCATTCACTTATTTTTAAAATAAAATAAAATAGAATCAAATGATAAAAAAAAAAATCTATCACATTGAAGTTGGACAGGACAAACCAACAGAAAGGAAAAAAGCCTAAGAGATGGCACAAGAATCAGAGACCCACTTGTTCGCACTCAGGAATCCTGTAAAAACACCAAAGTAATTTAAATTATTGTAATCTGAATGCAGAGGAGGACCTAGCGTAGGCCCTGAGCATGGGGCTTCAGTCTCTGTGAGTTCATATGAACTGTTGTTTTCTGGGTGTCCTCCATCCCCTTTGGCTCTTACACCCTTTTTGCCTCCTTTTCTATGGGATTCCATGAGCTCTGAGGGGAGGAATTTGATTGACATCCCACTTAAGGTTGAGTGTTCCAAGGTTTCTCACTCTCTGTGTAATAACTGGTTCTGGGTCTCTGTATTTGTTCCCATCTGCTGCAGGAGAAGGCCTTTTTGGTGATGGCTTGACCAAGGCACTGATCTATACGTATATCAGAACAGCATTAGGAATAATTTTATCATTGCATTTCTTTTTTTTTTTTTTTCAGGCCTCTATTATTTGGTTTTACCCTAGCTACCTGGGCTATCCAGTCTCAGGCCCTTTGTCACCCACGCAGTGTCAAGTCCAGTGGGTTCCATCTCATGGAAAGGGCCTTAAGTCAAATCAGTTATTTGGTTAGTTACTATATTAAGCTTTGTGCCAATATTGCCCTAGCATATCTTGCAAGTACTACATCATTGTAGATGAAGGGGTTGTGTCTGGCTTGGTGTTTATGATTCTCTTTTGATGGTGTGGAGGGTACCTTCCCTTACCAAAGATGATGGAATGTAGGGATAAAGGCTCTACGTAGGCACCAGCTCTACATCTCCATGTTCAGTGAGTTGTCTGTGTATTATCTTCAGCAATGGGGCCTTGCTGTCAGTTTGTGGAGAACAGCCTATAGTCTTGGCAAAAGTCTGGAGATTGCTGTGGGACCCCTTTGTCCAACAGCTCAATTAGATGTAACCCACCCCCACTACTGCAAGACTCATCCATTGCTGGTGGGAGTGTATCACCCTGAGTGAAGTTTCCCAGATGGTTATGTAATAAGAGATGGCCAGTTAAGACACTGTCTCCCCCATTATTTGGCCATTTCATTTAGATTTCTTCATATATGTGCATATTTTAGAAAGTTTCTACTGTAAGAAGTTTCCATATTACCTCTCAAAACCCCTTAATTTTATGTCTTTCCCCATATCCCCGTCCATAATCCCCTCAGCCTTCTCACTCCCCACTTGACCCTTCCATCCCAGCCCTCCATTTGCCCACACCTATGCATTCTATTTCTTTCTTAATGAGATCTATCCATCCAGCAGTTCCTTACTCTATGCCTAACCTCTGTGGGTCTATGGACTGTAGCTTGGTAATTATTGACTTAACAGCTAATATTCACATATAAGCAAATATCTACCATATTTGTCTCTCTGGGTCTGGGATACCTCACTCAGGATGATTTTCTTGTAGTTCCATCCATTTGCCTACAGATTTCATGGTGTCATTTTGTTTTGTTTTGTTTTTTGAGACAGGGTTTCTCTGTGTAACAACTCTGGGTGTCCTGGAACTCACTCTGTAGACCAGGCTGGCCTCGAACTCACAGAGATCTGCCTGCCTCTGCCTCCTGAGTGCTGGGACTAAAGGCATGCGCCACCACCGCATGGCCTCCTGGTGTCATTTATTTTCAACAGCTGAGTTATACTCTACTTTGTAAATGTATCACATTTTTGAAAATCCATTCTTCTGTCAAGGGACATCTAGGTAGTTTCCAATTTCTAACTATTAGAACAGAGCAGCGATGGGCATGGCTGAGCAAGTGTCTCTGTGATAGAACAATGCATCCAAGAGTGATATGGCTGGATCTTGAGGTGGATCCAGTCCCATTTTCCTGAGGAACAGCCACACTGATTTCCATAGTGTACGATTTTGCACTCCCACCAGCTATGCATGAGTGTTCCTCTTATTCTACTTTCTCACCAGCATGAGCTATCTCCTGTTTTACTGAACTTGGCCTGAATGGTGTTTTCTAAATTGGCTTGAGATGCAAGGAACATCAGCGAAGGTGGTAATGGTGATGGTGAAGATGGTGACTGTGGGAAAGGTCTTAGTGATGGCGGTAGTACTAATGGTAACTGTGATGGTGATGATGATGGTGATCCTGGTGATTATGGTGATGGTAATGGTGATTATGATGCTAACGATGGTGATGATTATGGATGGTGATGAGAATGATGATGGTGGCAAGGCCGGGGTGGTGATGACTGTGGATGGTGAAGATGATGAGGGTGGTCATGGTGATGGTACTGAGGTAGTTATGTGCAAGAGCCCAGCAAAGGAGCACCACCTGGCCTTTTGCAAGGTGGTTTAAACTTATTCTCCTATGGTTCCTTTCTTGCTCTGTGTCTCTGTTGACCACATTGTTTATTAGCCACCTGGGACCCTTGGGGAGTGTGCTGCCATTTACATGGAGACAGCAGTAACTGGTGGCCCTCGGTCATGTTTTGTGCTTTGTTTATGAATGGAACAACCTGAGCGAAGCTGGCTTCAAATGTCTAGAGCTGCAAGTGCACTCCGGGAGTGCTCAGCACTTCAACCTGGCTTAAACTGGATCAAAAATTCTAAGAGAGAGAGAGAGAGAGAGAGAGAGAGAGAGAGAGAGAGAGAGAGA
>OU015743.1:20121716-20160853 GCA_907169655.1 Acomys percivali | reverse complement strand
TCTCTCTCTCTCTCTCTCTCTCTCTCTCTCTCTCTCTCTCTCTCTCTGTCTTCTCTATATTTTTCTGTCTCTATTTACGTCTCTCTCTTTCAGTGTATATCTGTCTCTTGCTCTCTCTCTCTCTCTCTCTCTCTCTCTCTCTCTCTCTCTCTCTCTCACACACACACACACACACACACACACAGTGGGGAGAGAGACAGGTGCTAAAGTCAGGCACAGAAAAGTCTCTTTCTCATTTGCCTCTAAGGAAAGCGTTGCTTCTCAATGTGGGTTTACTCCCCTGAAGTCTGGGAGCATCTGGGAGGTCTAAGTTAACCTAGCTTTCAGTGTGTAAGGATCGCCTCCCTAGAAAGGCACTCAGCAGGCCTGGCACCCATACCAAAGAATTACTTGGTAACGGCTCCTCTGGTGGATGCTAGAAGCCTGCTGCCCTGAAGTTAGGGATAGTGACATGATGAGCTGAGGATCACATGGATGGTGACCCTCCTCCATTGGTCCTGTTAGGCTGCTGGACCACTGTCTTTCAATGCTCATAGAGAGGGCTGAATCCTGTTGTTGTGACATTTTGATGATGAATGACACACCAAATCCCCAGGGACCGTTCATTTTTAAAGAAATTATTAACAATTTCCCAGTCATTGCCCAGTAGCATGGAGACACGGTCTACATGTCAGGCTAGCCATTACTGCAGGTCACATGATCAGTTTTATTCTCCGAGGACTAAATAACCTCAGCCTGCTAGTTGGACAGGGAACTTCAGTATCTGGAGTAGGGTCTTTGCACTATTGTCTGAGGGCAGGAGTCATGTCTCTCTGAGCTGTGAGCGCTGCTAGTGCTTACAGCCTAATTGCCCAGAGGTGCCTGGCTATTGCCATCAGTTCTCCATGAACCACAAAGATGCTGGAGAATCCAGGAGCCTCTCCTTGTGGAAAGACAACAAGTCAACAAGTCTCAGAGGAGAATTGTCCCTTTCCTCTTATGGAACTCCCAGGGAGTGAAAGTCCGCTTGCTCCTTGGTCACACATCATCTTTACCAGCTAAGAGCACTTGCTGCTCTGTCAGAAGATGTATGTTCCCAGTACCCATGTACTAGCTCACCACCAACCCTAAAACTCTAGTACCAGGGCATGCAACTCCATCTATATTAGCTTCCATGAATACCAGACATGCATATCACGTAATAGATAAATGCTATCAAAACACTTAAAGACATAAAATGAATAAGTATAAAACAATGCCATTGTTGCCAATGTCCCTGTGTCTCAGCTCACATAGGATGAGACCCCAACCCCATCACAGACATGCCAGGAGGAACCTGGGAGTCAGCTAGTACCTCAGATAAGTCGTGACAAAAACCATACTACCAGACTGAGGTGGAACAGAGGGTCTGCGGATACTGTCCCTATCCAAGTACCTTTATATGTAAGGGATCTCCTGGGTCTTTCTTAATGACATCACCTTCAGCTAATAAGTAGAGATGCCCTGCCTGACTGATGGGGCCAAGAGAACACCTGGCCATGGCTCTGAGTCCCTGGGAGCATAGAATGGGGTTCATGACCTCTTACATGTCTGTCACTATGAATCTGTGGGGGTCAGCGTGGGCTATGTCCTGCCTTAAGGGGTAACTACTGTCTTTTACGTGTTTGACTGAACCAGCCCTGGTGATAACAAGGCCACCTCCCCTTGCTTCCAGGCCCATCCTTCTTCCAGGAGTTCCTAGCTGATCTCTCACTTCAGTTTAAGGATGTTGGGGTCCTGCCTGCAGCCTTTTAGAGCCAGCTCCTCAAAACTGTAGCCTCTTCCCTGAGAGAGCTTCTGGTGTCCCAAGAAAGTGTGATACCCCCTCCTCCCACCCCATATGTCGGTCACCAAGAAGGGGAGAGACAGCCAGGATGGCAGCATGACAGAGAATTCCTTGGAAGAATTGAAGGCCACCCAGCCCCTCTCCCTTTCTGGGAGCATCATGCACCCAGCTAGCCTGGGACAGGCCTTGCTCTAGGTTTCAGAGGCTCTCTCCAACTGCCCCCACCAGGAGGAGAGAGAGAGTGGCCTTCCACCCTTCTCGTTCATTGGTAGAATAGTCTGGCCTTTTGTTGCAAGCATAATCATAGTTAACTTGGTTGGGGCTTTACATTTTTATTTTTCAAGATTGTGGAAAAAAAAGTTTTTTTAAAAATTAATTTTAACATACACATTTATATTATTACACATGAATAAAATAAACTACATACAACAGAAAGAACCATGAGACAATCAAGAGTTATATAAACGTTACATTCATAGTGATTTGGCTATTTGTATTTGTCAAACTTGAAGAAAGCATCTTTCCTATCTTGTCGGGTCTAAATTTCTGAATGAAAATCAATATCTATCATATCTCATCTCTATTAACTTAAAACATCTATCTTGATCTAAAAACATCTTAACCCCTAACTATCTAAGCTTAATTGTAAGACTAAACTATCTGATCTTCAACCCCATCAGAGACTTGAGACGGAATAAAACTTAATTACCTGAGTGAACCGGAAGTGCAGGTTAGCAGCTTCCAAAATGAAAAAAATGACAGAGACAGTTTACAGCCTGAACAGTTACCCAACACTCTCTGTAATGTCCATCTTTCACAGCGGAACAAAGCAAACAAGATCCTTGACTGACTCTATGGTTCTGAGGAAGTGGCAGCAGCATCCATTCTCTCTCCTGTTCGAATCTCCCTTCCTGGAGGACAAAGACCCATCTTTTTCTCTCAGGATTTACCACACTCCACCCCTAGTCTGCTATGATCCCTACTGCTTCCTGTGTGTGAGATTTGTTTTTATAAATTTTTCATCCATTTGGCCCCAAACTGGCTTCGAACTGAAAGTCAAAAGTTGAGATTGAACTTTGGGGAAGTCTTGAGTATTTCTGATAAAAAGATTTGGTTTCAGGTTGAATTCATCAGTTTCTGATATGTGAACTAAGACATGTATGACACATGTGCACACACACACACACACTCACATCGACAGAGAGTACCAAATCATCGTTAGTTAGTACCCAACCCTATATACTGTGCTGATAACTGCTAAGTGACCTAGCAAAGAGTAATATGTATAAATACACTGAACATAGAGGCCACCAACCTCGTAGAAAGGATGGCATGATCACATCACATAGAATACCATGTAATCAAAAAAAACTCGTGACTAATATAGCTCTGAAATTCCCTGCTTAGTATTCTCAGACCATAGTTAATGACAGCTTTTTTAAAAAATCACAGGAGTGAGCCTGACACAATAAAGATTTGTATGTGTGTGTGTGTGTGTGTGTGTGTGTGTGTGTGTGTGTGTGTGTAAAATGTGTTTCTGCATGTGCCTCTGTCTCTCTCTGCATATGTCTGTATCTTTGTGTGTGTTTGTCTCTATCTCTGTGTGTGTGAATCTGTGTCTCTGTGTGGATGTCTGTGTATGGGTGTGTCTGTGAGTGCTTGTGTGTGCCTATGTCTTTCTGTATGTGTCTGTCTCTTAATGTGTGTGCATCCGTGTGTGTGTGTGTGTGTGTGTACGAGTGTGCATATGTGCACACCTGTGTATGCACAGGGGATGATTGGGTGACTGTTTTGGCCCTGTGTCTAAACACATCTCAGCTTTGTGTTGAAGCTCCTTCCTGCTGGAAGTGTCTCTTCCTATCCTAGTGAGGCCTGTGGTAAGCCTGCCCTGTCCTTGTGTGAGGTGAGGCACAGCTCCTGTTTCTGCTCCTTTCCCTCTGGCCTCTGCCTCCTCCCTCTCTCCTTTCCTGACGAGTTTGTCCTCTAGCCCAGCTGCTAGTCCCCCAGTACCTCCATCTCTGTGCAGCTGATGTGGGTACCTCAGTGGCTGACTGCCACAGCGCCTCCACGAAGCTCTCCTGTGCCCACGCCCCACCTCCACCCTGAAGCGCAGCCTTGCTGCACAAACCCCAAAGACAGTTTCTTTCCAGCGCAGGCCAAACAGGACCACACACCTACTCTTGGTCCTTGGACCCCCTCATTAACTGGCCTCTGCCTGCCCCTCCCCCGCCTGCTCCCCTGCTTCGAACACGTGTGATTGATCTCTGTCCAAGGTCTCTGGCACCTCAGGGCTTCCCACAGCTCCCTCTGAGAACTTCTGTAGGTTCTGTGTGGCCAGATACCTCCTTTGTTGTGTAAAAACATTGCCTTTTCCAACACCGATAGCTTAGGCTCATACACCCTAGTGTTTGTGTACAAATGCAGCCAAACCGTTCACTCCTCTACTTTAAGTGGGAAAAGTGTATGGAGTATGAATTATATTTCAGTAAAGCCACTCACCCAGGCCCACCCCATCTCTAAAAAAAAAAAAAAAAAAAAAAAAAAAAAAAAAAAAAACAAAGCGAGTATCCTTATTCTCTCAAGAGCCATGTGAGAATGTCACAATCCTGCCTTGTCCCTTTAAAAGGAAAATGGAGAACAGAAGGGCCCCTAGCCCTTCTGCTGTCTGGGTGGCACAGCTCCGCCCTGATCTATGCAAAGGCTCTCAGATGTGAGGAACCCACAGCCCCTGAGGGCTGGTCTGACTCTCTATCCCACCCAACCTCCTCCTCCAAGTGGCCCAGGCATCACTGGGGGGAACACCATGCTGCAAAACCAGCAGCCTAAGGGTGGGACTGGCTACAGACAGGATTTCTTTTCGGGTTTTAAGCCTGAGGATCAACCTCAGCTGTTGCTTATTCTGACCCTGTCTTTCGGCTCACAGCTGCTCCTCCCACTTTGATCTACAGAAGTCCTGGCTGTTGAGGTGGGCGTGGCTCAGATTGACCGATTTGCTACTTGGCTGCAATTGATTCTAGATGTGCCCCCTTCAGGATGCTGCTTGGGTGTCTAGTCTGTTGGGAGCTGTGATGAAGGCATGGCGTGGGCTCCGGGCAGGAGGTAACTTCTAACTTCCATCTTTTTGACTCTTTCTAGAACTGTCAAGGCAGCCAGCAGAAATTTACACAGGACAGAGGAATGTACACCGAGACCAGAATAACTCACTGGGTACTCTAGTCAAAGCCAGCTTGGTGTTTTAGGAAGAACCACCTTCCAGCTCTGTGTTTGCTCCTCTACTCTGTGACTAGCAGAACTGCCATTTTCAAATGTATTTGCCACTCCTACAATGTGCCCAGAGGCCCCATGAGCCTTTGGGGGGGGGACACTCTACAGTTACATTATAACACTGGATACACAACAGATAGCTCTGTGTCTATAAGTATACATTTCTCAGTAGTGTACTGAAACATATACAAAACTGGTGACAGCTAACCTTCACTGTCAACATGACTGCGGTTGGATTACCTAAGGAGACAGGTTAGAGAGTTTCTTGCAAGGCTTAAAGAGAGAGGGGAGACTTACCCTGAGTGTGGGTGGACGGCATACTGAGTGAGCAGGGGGAGACGGCTGATGCTCTCTGCTTCCTGCCTGGGAACACAGCGTGACTAGCTGCCTCAGGCTCCCACTGCCACGCCTGCCCCACCAGGATGGGTTGTACATGGCACCTTTGATCCAAGATAAGCTTTTCCTCTTGAAGTGACCTATGTCAGGCATCTTATCACAGCAGAAAGAAAACAACTAATATAATCGACGTACTCAACTTGTATATCCTTTACTGACCGACCAACCACACCACCGTTAAGGGAAAGGAAAAAAAGAAAATGAACAAATTCATTCACAAAGTCTATTTATAGGAAGAAAAACAAAACCCTAGATCGGGGTCAACAAACCATGCTTAGGCTCTGTTTTATTTTTATATTGGCCAAAAAAAAAAAAAAAACCCACTAAGATTTTTAAAAAATTGTTTTTAAAAGAATGTTTTTTAAAAAAAAAAATAGGAAAAAGATGAATAGATGATAGAGACCATCTGTGGTGCATGGAACCTAAGTTCAACTTTTGGACCTCTCTGGGCCACACTGGAAGAATTGTCTTGATATATAAATTACACTCAAGGTGTCCAACCTAGGCCCTTAGGCTGCAAGACCACAATACTCCGGTTCTGCAGGACCCTTTCATACAAAGCGTTCTCCTAGGATCTGCGCAGTCCATGAGCCATGGATTGGACATCCTGTTGGGCAGCCTTTACAAAGATAAGAAGGCCTGAGACCCTTTGCTATCCCAAAGTCACCCATCAGATGCTTTCTTGGACCCAAGGGAAGGACCAGTGGTTTCAGTTAGAGGCACCTGGAAATTCCTGAAAGACAGCGATGGCAGCCATGAGCACGGAGGCCCACATCTGAGGTGGACCGGACCGTACAGCAAATGACAGTTGACGGTTCAGCTCTGCCACATCTAAAAATGGGGATAAAAGCAGCGGCTCAGAGCTGGCAAGGCTGGGGTTGGTGACACTTCCGTGCTTTCGCCCTTGTGCTGTGGACCAGGGGCTGCTTTGCTCTCACCTCCTCGTCCCTGTATGGTGCCAGGAGGCCTGGGTGCTCTACAGGCAGCCGCCACAGCTGGAGTTCCCACGGAAACCTCATGGCTCCCGTGTGGCTTTGCTACTTTTCCTGGGATAAAATGCCCTGACAAAAACTACCTAAGTGAGAAAGGGTTCATTTTGGCCAACAGTTCGTTGATATTGTTCTAGCACAGGGAAAGCATGGAGGCAGGAGAGTGAGGCAGCTGTCACCTGGTGTCCACAGTGGGGAAGGAAGGAGTGATGACTGCTGGGGTTCAGCTCTTTTTTGAGCAGTCTGGGAACGCAGTCCATGGACCGGCTCTCCCGAATTCAGAACGAGCCCTCCCAACTCAATGAGCTTAGTCTACTTAGGCCCTCACTGGAAGGTCTGGAGGCCTATCTCTTGGTGACTTTAGACCCCGTCAGCCGACATCAGTGTTAACCTTCTCACCCTGATAACAAAGGACTTCTTTGTAAAAGCCAGAACTTCTAACCCTGCGGAGCCCCGATTGGCAGGGGAAACAGCGGTGTCCTAGCTGAGTCCCTGGAGGGGTGATGTGTTTTTGCTGGCTAGGGTCTTCGGAGAAGCATGTGCCATGGCAGGATTAGCCAGACCAGAAGAAGCACCTGTG
The DNA here is from genome assembly GCA_907169655.1 of Acomys percivali. Classification (NCBI taxonomy): domain Eukaryota; kingdom Metazoa; phylum Chordata; class Mammalia; order Rodentia; family Muridae; genus Acomys; species Acomys percivali. The sequence continues at coordinate 20,153,820 of OU015743.1, read as the reverse complement.
AGATCAACAGCCAGTGCGACAGGTGGAGGGGAGCTTGGAGAGTGCCTTTCTGACCCTAGAGAAGGGGAAAGGGTAGAGAGGAGGTCCCTAAGGAGCCGACCAAACCATCGGGAATTCTGGAACCATCTTCCCACTAGTAATTTCCTATGGAAGCCAGGAGAGGAAGGGAGCAGGATAGACATGGGAAAGCCACCAGGGAGGGATAGAGAGCTATCCAGGAAAGGAAGGGTAATGATAGTCCATATGAATTGTAAACTTAAGACAACCTAGAGTCACTTGGGAAGGGGGTGTAGATTAACTTGGTCCGTGGGCATGCCTGTAGGGGTCTATTTTTGTTATATTAGTTGATATTGGAAGATCCTCTCACCAGCAATGATGTGAGCTCTAGGATTTATCTTCCTATTTACTGTAGGTGGATTAACTGGAATTGTCCTATCAAACTCTTCTCTTGATATTGTCCTTCACGATACATACTACGTAGTAGCCCACTTTCACTACGTTTTATCTATGGGGCAGTCTTTGCCATCATGGCAGGTTTTGTCCATTGATTCCCCCTATTTTCAGGTTATTCCCTTAATGACATATGGGCTAAAGCTCACTTTATAGTTATGTTTGTAGGAGTAAATTTAACCTTTTTCCCTCAACACTTCCTAGGCTTATCAGGCATACCCCGACGATACTCTGATTACCCAGATGCCTATACAACTTGAAACATGGTATCCTCTATAGGCTCATTCATTTCTCTCACAGCTGTCATCATTATGATCTTTATGATCTGAGAAGCCTTTGCCTCAAAACGTGAGATTTTATCAGTCCCTTATTCATCCACCAATCTAGAGTGACTCCACGGATGTCCTCCACCCTATCACACCTTTGAAGAGCCAACCTACGTAAAAATTAAATAAGAAAGGAAGGATTCGAACCCCCTAGAATTGGTTTCAAGCCAACCCCATAACCTCTATGTCTTTCTTTATAAGATATTAGTAAATTCATTACATGACTTTGTCAAAGTTAAATTACAGACTTAAATCTGTATATCTTATATGGCCTACCCATTTCAACTAGGACTGCAAGACGCTACATCCCCAATTATAGAAGAACTCACAAACTTTCATGATCATACGCTAATAATTGTTTTTCTCATTAGCTCCTTAGTACTCTACATAATCTCATCGATACTTGCTACTAAAATAACTCATACCAGTACCATAGACGCCCAAAGTATGGAAACAATTTGAACTATCCTGCCAGCTGGAATCCTAGTTCTTATCGCACTCCCATCTCTTCGAATCCTTTACATAATAGACGAAATCAACAACCCCGTATTAACCGTCAAAACAATAGGACATCAATGATACTGAAGCTACGAGTACACCGACTATGAAGACCTGTGCTTTGACTCTTATATAATCCCAACAAACGACTTAAAACCAGGAGATCTTCGTTTACTAGAAGTTGATAACCGAGTAGTACTTCCCATAGAACTCCCTATCCGTATACTAATTTCATCCGAAGATGTTTTACACTCATGAGCTGTCCCATCGCTAGGATTAAAAACAGATGCAATTCCCGGACGCTTAAACCAAGCCACAATCTCATCTAACCGCCCAGGCTTATTTTATGGACAATGCTCAGAAATTTGTGGCTCAAATCACAGTTTTATACCAATTGTACTTGAAATAGTGCCACTGAAACATTACGAAAACTGATCAGTTACTATAATTTAGCCTCACTGCGAAGCTAAGAGCATTAACCTTTTAAGTTAAAATTAGAGATAAATATCTCCACAGTGACATGCCTCAACTAGACACATCAACATGATTCATCACCGCCCTCTCTTCAACTATCACACTTTTTATCTTGCTCCAAGTGCTAGCACACATGCATTTATACATGCTTGTCTCAGCTGTGCCAACTTGACTTCCTACAACAAGGAACAATAAATAACTTGGAATCGTGAGCCAAATAAACCCCTTCGTCCTGAATTTGCCTTTATCCCAGGAACTGGAAATGAAACTAAGACAATGAGCAAGTGGCCCTGGGCAGGGAGGACTCTGGCAGTGGCTCAGCTCTCATCAAGATGGGTTGCATAGCAGGGGGCTCCCAAGCTCACCCAGCTGGCCTCACTGCTCTGCAGCCTCAGCACCCAGGACTAGCCTAGCCTTGGCCTGGGAGCTGGCGAATTGACCCTGAAGTTGTCCTGCACTAGAGGCTGCCAGCATACTGTCCCTAAGATGAAAAGTGTATTCTTTTTATAAGGGATAGGTGTTGAAGCAGTGTGCTTTTAGGAAGACTGCACTAACCTTTAAAATACAAGTTCCTGTTTTATTGCCAACATTAGCTTAATGACTACTTATTTCCCCTAAGACTAGTAAAAGGATGCTGGACATTTTAGAGCCTATTTGTATTTCTGTTGCTCAAGAGCATGCTGTTCATGTGAAATATAAGGGTCAAAAATCATTTTTGGGATGCTTTCTACATGGTGCCTTTTTTTTTTCATACCCTCTAAAATTATATTGTCCCATATTCTGAAATATGTGAAACTGCTTAGCTGATTGAACAAGACAAGCTTGGCATAGTCAAGCTTAGGAGGAAATGCCACAGATCTTGCCTCATGATATTTAATGCATTTTTAACTGAGCACTGGAAGGCTGGGCATATTTTCCTCGATGTTATGAAACCGGTAATCATTTTGTCCCTGCTTTGTGAGCCCACATCTTCTGAGAGACAGAGGCCAAGACCGGACTGACCTTGCAAGGCATTGTCTAGCGTCTGTTTGGCAAGAGCACTAAGGAGGGGAGCTGCGTCCCAGGACCAAAGGCTGAGCCACTAGAGTCAGGGAAGGAAGGCAGAGGGGCCTTCAACTACAGTGCAGTCTGGGTATATGTTCAGGGACCACCTGTGCCCATCTTAGGGATATCACCCCCACCTCAGGCATGGCCTGTCACAGTATTGCTGCCACCCTGGGCACTGGCTGGGATCAGACTGCAGCAGGTGTGACAGATCTCAGAGGCATACTGGTGCCTTCCATCACTCTCCTCTCTGGAGATCTGAGGGATACATTTCCATGGTGACACAAGAATCCTCACTATCTGTTGGCCCGTCTCATAGAGGCGCTTTAGTGCTGTGTGGTTGATTTACATGAGATTCTACGCCATTGGCATTTATGCTGATTTGTGGTTATCTCTTCAACTCTTTACCAAATTTAAAAAAAAAGATTTTATTTTATTTTTAATTATACATATGAGGAGGGTCTGGGACATGAGTGCTGATGTCTTCAGAGGCCAGAAGCAATGGCTCCCCTAAGGGCTAGAGTTACTGGAGAACTGAACTTGGGTCCTCTGCAGGAGACGTCCCTGCTCTTAGCCATGAAGCCATCTCCCCAGTTCTTGTTTCTTCATTTATTTTTGAGACAGGGTCTTACTATGTATCCCTGGCTAGTCTTGAACTCCCTATGTAGAGCAGGCTGGCCTCAAACCCAGAGATCCTCCTGCCTCAGCCTTCTGGGAGCTCAAATTAAGGGTGTGCTGCCATATGTGGCCCTTTTCAGGTTTTTAATATAGATTTTAATTTAGTCAAACTTACCTATTTTTTTCTTCCTTTCTGTTCTCTCTCTCTTTTTTTTCAAGGTATCCAGGAATGAGCTCATTTGGACTGAACTTTTATATTTAACTTTTGACTAGTGCTAGAATTTAAAGTCAGCTACAAATTGTTTTAAAACGTTTTGTTGCTACTTAAGTTTTCGTCTGCAATTTAGTAATCAAGTCTTGCCTTCTCGTTCAATTCAAGTTTAGCATTTAGCGAATATGATATTGTTATATTATTTTGAGTCAGGGGAAGGTAAATGTGTGGTGGTGGCAGTGGTGTGTGTGTGTGTGTGTGTGTGTTACGTGCATGTATGCCTGTGGAAGTCAGAGGAGGAGACCAGATGTCCTTCTCCATCACTTTTTACCTTATTCCCTTGAGACATGGTGTCCTGTTGAATGTGGAGCTAGGCTGGCGGCCAGCAAGCCCGGGGGCTGGAGGGGGGAACCTTCTGTCTCCACCACTCACAAAGGGTTGCATGGGTGCTAGGGTTTGGATTCAGATCTTTGTGCTTGCATAGCAAACCCTCCGATCTACTGAGCCACCTCCCCAGGCTCTGTGATATACTCCCATGTAAGTTCCACGACATAGATTGTGTCTGTGAGCTGTATTTCTAGGCCCACGCTCAGTCCCAGCGGCAAGTCAGCAGCCATGGCTGCACCGACTGCTTGCTATTCCTGCCCCTCACACGGTTCTGAGCTTCAGAGAAGCTCATCGCTGGACTCACACAGCCAGTTCACAATCTCCTATCATCACCTCCACCCTGTGGAGGAGGACTCTGTGACCCAGGTGGCACAAACTCATCCAGGTAGTGAGTGGCAGCAAGAGAAAAGTGGCTGGGTAGCTGCATCTCCTTATGCACCCTGGAAATGAGGCACGCGACCCATATGTGGGTGTGTTCGAACTCCCTAGTCTGTGTCACCGACTCATCTGCCTTTCCTAGCACTCTATCTTGCTTCTAGAGATCAGCTTTGAGCACTTAAATGGGCAAGCCACTTCTTTTCTCCTCTTCCTTCATTTCCTCCTCCTTCTCCTCTGTCTATTCCATAGTTATCCTGAGTGGGCACTGACTAAACTCCAGGCGGACAGTTTAAACTTCACTCAGTGAGCTATGTGGCTTGTCTCAAAGTATTCTAAAGCCCTGATGCTGAATTATTTAACAGCGCAGACACTGAGTCTTTTCCAGAAGGGGACCAGCCATATGAAATCTAAGCATGGACCACACTCTGAGGTGTCAGGACAATAGGGTTTCAGGAGAGAGAGACCCTGTTCCAACCCAGTAGAATGGAAGAAAGGTGAGTCATACAGACAGACAGAGAAGCAGGAGAGGCCTGTGACAGTAGTGCAGTCACCACTCACCTCAGCATGAGGCCAGGAGGAGGCAGGAGCCTGGGTGGGAGAGAGCAGCCTTTTCTCAGTGCCACCATTTCTTCTTTGTACCTATGGTGTCTTCAGCAATGTCCCCATGTCCCTGTGCTCACCATGATGGGCTCAAGCCAGTTTTGCCTACAAGGGCTTGGTGGACATCTGTGTAGCAGATAGGGACCGTCCTTCCGGTACAGTGTTGGCTCAGGCTGCCTGAGGTCTGGAGCAGCATGCCGACTGGTTGTGTCCATGTCCTGCATCTGACCTGCAAGACGGTATGGGATGTGGGCATGAGCTGAGCTGAGGAGGGGCTAGAAGATGTGAGTGTTTGGGAACCTGATGTCATATGAGATGCCAGGGAAGCAGGTGGCTTTGATGGGAGGAGAGTGGCTGTAAGCCTTCCTGATCTCTAAAGTTCAACCCTTTGGCCCAGGAGACATCAGGTAGACTGTGCTAGTGCTGGCTAGTAAAAGGCCAGAATTCTGTGAGAATCCTGCTAAGGCTAAGTGGGCCTTAGCAGAGAGTCCTGTGGCCCCATGAGCTCAGTTTAGCAGTTTACTCGGCAGAGGATGAGCGCTTTTGCTGGTTCTCTGGATTTGCAGCCAGCAACTATTTTATACAAGAGAGGTGATTTGTTTTCTTTTCATCTGAGATCCCTAAACGTGTTATGACCCTAGAGACTGGGAATGAAAACCCAGCTTTGCCATGTGTCATAGTTAGTGTGAGTTGCCCACACAAGTATCACCTACCAGACAGACCTTTAGATACATCCGCAAGGGACTATCTTGATTAAGTTAATGAAAGTGGAGAGATGCCTCCTGAACATGGGCAACATCATGCCAAAGCCTGACTCCTGGGCTACGTAAAAAGAAAGCTAGCCAACCACCAGTTGCCCTCTTCTTCCTGACTAAGGAAGCAATGAGCCCCACTGAGTCAAGCTCCGACCCCCCAGGACTTCCTCCCTGTGATGGGCTGTGCCCTCAAACTGTGAGACAATGTAAACTGTTGTCACAGTGCTATATTCAGCAACGAGGAGAGGGGCAAGCGTGCCATGGAACACAAAGTTTATTACCAAATAGAGCTGCACTGATGTCCCAATTGGAGAGCAAACAAGAGTAGAATTTGTGATAATCTAACAGGGACTTACACCTTCTATGCAGCAAAGAAACCCCCCTCCCCCCCACCCCATGGACCTGAGACCCAGGTGGAGAATGCATGGAGCTCTGGAGCCAGTCCGGCAGCACCATACCCCGCCACATGGAACGCTAAACAGCAGCCTGGCATGCAGAAGAGCAGAAGGCAGGAGATGGGGTTCCACCGCGCCAGGCACCCGGGGCACTTCAAACTCAGCAGCAACCGCAGCTGCTCAGGAAATGTGCTGAGGCGGACTCTCCTGCCAAAATAAGGACTGAGAGTTGGAGGCAAATCACCTTGGAGGCCCTCACCGCTGGAAAGTTCTACTGTAGAAACCCAGGCAAGGGCAGTGTGACCAGAAGTGCTGTTCGCCACCCTGCTCCTATTCCCAGTGCCACGCCCAAGGGAAGTGCAGGGCGTGCAGACTCAGAGAGCGGTGGAAGCTTATATCCATATATTCAGAAGGTACAAAGCAGACTCCAAATCTAAGTAAGACCTCATGACTGGCATGTTACTGGGGCTTCCCAGATTTTTTGTTTTGTTTTGTTTTGTTTTGTTTTGTTTTGTTTTTGAGATAGGGTTTCTCGGTGTACCCGGGCTGTCCTGGAGTCACTTTGTAGACCAGGTTGGCCTCTAATTCACAGAGATCCACCTGCCTCTGCCTCCCCAAGTGCCGGGCTTCCCAGGTTAGTTTTTTTTAAAAGGAATAGATAAATTTCAGAAGTCATTTCTCAGTGAATGAAACATTCGTATTTGGCTTTTGCTCTTTGTATCAGATAGAGAGTATTATGGTAATGCTGCTTAACAAACAAGTCAGAAAGTCTGGCACATACGTGTGTGTGTGTGTAGGGGAGGTTGTTTGTTTGTTGAGACAAGGTCTCATATCAGACAGACTGACTTTGACCTCTCTGTGTAACTGAGGATGACCTTGAATGTCCCATTCCCCCCTCCCATTTCCAGTCTCAAGTGCTGGGATTACAGGTGTGCACCATCACAGCCAGTCTGTGCAGTGCTGTGGATGAAACTTGGGTCTTCAGGCATGCTATGTAAGTATTCTGCCACTAAGCTACTTCCTCAGCCCCCCCAGACCTTAGGGTTTTAATTCTTGCCTATAGGTTCATGAGGAGCTTGTGGCTGTGTTGCGTTCAGCTGGAATGACCAGACTTGGCTCTGAACTTTAGATGCAGTTCCGTGTTTACTGAATCTCTCAGTTGGTTCTCCTTTGGACACCGACAGGAGGGTGTGAGACCTTTTATGGCTGCTCCCTGTGACTCCTCTGCTAGCAAAGCAGTGTGGCATTGTACTAAGTCAACTCCAGATGGATTTTACCCTCTGCGTGGTCCACCAGGAGCATTGAGGAGTCCACTAGGAAGAAGGCCTCAGTATGTGATCATCCCAGAGACAGGGTGGAGACTGGGATTCATCATCCATTCTGCCTCTTGTTCAGTAAGAGAGGTTTGTGTTGTGTTTTGTTTTGCTTTGCTTTGTTGTCCCCCCCCCCCCCAACAAGTTCAGGGCTGGGCTCTGATTCTGGCTCCCTGGCCCCAACTGTCAGCTAGGAAGGTCTCCCTTCAGATCCCATCTGCCCCACTGCCTTCCTGTGACACACAAGTCTCCACTGTGACCTTAAGAGACATGGCTGGCTGCCTTCTAGGAGTAACTTGACAAAAATCCTAGCACAGATTTTTTTAATCCCATGGCAGGGCCTGTGGGGAGGACCCTGGCTGCCTAGCTGGCCATAATGTAAAAACACACTGGCTCTGGGATGCATAGGGCAAATGTAGTTGCATCACTGCTCTGCACTGTTTCAAAGGCATCTTGGGGGAAAGGCTTGATGGCCCACCACGGGTCCCCAGAACAAAGGAGCAGTGATTGAAGTCAGGAGCCACTGGTTGGTGTCCATTCCTGAAGGGTCCAGGCTCAAAGCTTTGTCAGACCATGGGCCTCACAGCAGGCTAGTTATTCTTCACTTCTCCCATGTCTAGAGGTGAGCCCAGTGGTCAGCGTGGGCTGGGTTATGCCACTGTAACAGGCACCAAGTCTTGGGAGCTTCCTTACCACTGTTTGTGTCTTCCTTGTCCCACGTGCCCATCATAAATTGGAAGCTACTCTGTTCCCCCCTCACACAGGGTCCAGGATGAAGGAGACTCCACCGCTGAGATGTCACAAGTCACACAGCCATTCAGATACTCTCTTAAAGCCTCCTGGCCAGAATTCACACACAAACCTCTCACACCTGCTTGTCCCAAGCTTGGCCACACTAACTTTGAATTGCGGTACCCATGTTGTTGGAAACACACCACTGCACACTGGGAGGAAATTTCTAATTTTCTTTTCAAGAAGAGACATCCTAGAAAGACCTCCCCTGAGACCACTCAGAATCATTCAGATCTGCAAAGACTTCTCTGCCCGGGAGATTGGACAGAGGCAAGCCAGGTGGCTGAGCTCCCTCTGTAGCAGATGCTGGGATCAGGTGCAGGGCGGATGTCCATCTACCTTTGTCTCCAGGCAGAGGATAACAAGTGATGCGGTGTCAGCCAATGGGAGCCAGCCTGGCAAGAAGCTCAGCCAATAAGAGCCAGCCTGGCAAGAAGCCCAAGAAGGGCCCCTAAATCAACTGAATATTAATATGTTTACCTCCCACACAACAAACATATAAGGAAATGCCCTTTCTTGGGGGCTTATGAGTAATTAACGCACTAAATTCAACAAGCCTCTCTTCGTTTTTTTTGTTTCTTTCAATTTTAATAAAATTCTCATTAAAGCTCCGTTACAGTATGACCCACATACGGGAAGATGCGCTCATAGAAGTAGTCAGAAGATTAAACATCTATAAGCAAACATACCCACAGGGCCGATCCGCAGCTCGCCAGCTGAACATCACATAAATTAGGACGGGATATTGCCAGCACCCTATGATTCCCCGTCATGTCTTCTCCCCCCATTGAGGCTTTGAACACCAGAGACGGCTTCGTCGACTTTTGAACTTCCCACAAACAGGACTGTTTAGTTCAGGACTTTAGTGTCTGACTCTGTGATTTAACATCACGCCTGCAATCCTTCTTTGCATTGCCATGGCGAACCACTTTGACTGGTCCATTTCCGATGCTGTGAGTCTCCTGTGTGTGACTTTTCTGGTCCTGAAAGGCTTTGGCTTGTGTCCAGGTGTTACTCTCTTACACGATTCTTCTGCGTGTCCACATGCAGTTCTGTTGGGGACCCAGAGGTTGCTGCATCAAAGTGTGTGCATTCTCACTGGGCTCGGTGGCACATGTCTGTAATCCTAGCACCCTGAGAGGCAGAGGCAGGCGGGTCTCTGTGAGTTCGAGGCCAGCCTGGTCTAAAAAGTGAGCACAGGACTGCCAAGGCTGCACAGAGAAACCCTGTCTCAGAAAGAAAAAAAAAATGTGTGCATTCTATTTCCGAGAGGCCATGGACGAGACAAAGGACACAAATCCTCACCAGTGTCCCTACCTCCTGCTCATTTGCTCTCCTTTGTGGTAGATGTGTGATAGAATCTTCTCGTTGTGATCCAGGAGGCCGACCACCACGTCTTGGTCATTTGGAGAATTTCTTCAATGGATATTGGCCACATCAATGAGTTTTCTCGTTGAAGAACAGTCCTTATTTTCTACATGAATCCTGCTTCAGGTGCATGCCGTAAAGAAGGCTCTGCTCCACTTGGGGGCTGGGGAGATGGCTCAGTTGGCATGAGGATTTGAGTCCAGTACCCTAGGACCCATGGGGAAGAGCCTGCATGGTGGCACACACTTGTCATCCCAGTGATGCGGAATTAGAGGCAAGCCTATCCCTGGGGCTCCGTGGGCAGCCATCTGGTGACTTTGCAAGTTCCAGGCCAATGAGAGATCCCGTCTCAAGAAACGAGATGGACAGTTATAGAGGAATTACACCCGAGGTTGACTGGGATTCTCATCTGTGTGCACACAGGCACTTGCATGCACATATGTGCACACACAGACAGACAGACAGACAGATACACATACACACACACACACACACACACACACACACACACACACACACACACATATTCTGTCTACCTCTCTGTGTGCATCTTTCCCTATTTCTCCAATCATAAGACAGCCAGAACTATCTCCTCCCTTACCAAGGATGCCCCATCACGTGCCTCTGCATTGGCTAGAGTTTGATATATTATGGACATAATTTTTCAAAGGTGGAATGAGGTTGTTTATTTGTTTGCTTTTGCTTTTTGTTTGTTTGTTTTTACCTAGGGCGCAGTATGTCTATAGCTATAGACTAGAATGCTATGAATCTACTGGTGAATCAGCCCAGAAACTCCTTCTTACAAATTCATGCGTACAGTCCAATGAAATGTTAGACTCCTTCAACAGGACCCCAATGTATATTTACTCTGAGGTATCACCCATGATTTTTATCAACCTGCCAGAATCCAGATGTCTGCAGAGACATTCCACTGAAATTCACCTATGTCCAACAGTAGCGCTTCTGAAATATCTAGGTCAGATCAAAGTGAAAATGAAAAACATTGGGTTGGAATCTTCATAGATTCCTGCTCACGCACTGGATAGCTCACATTGGCATGGATCACATATCGGTTTTATGGAAAAGGAACAGAAGAAAAAAAATGATGTCCCTTTATCAAACAACTTAAGTGGAGTCACAAGCTCTGAGCCCACATGGGTGGACATTTGAGTGTGTCACACCAACACCAGGAAATTAAGCAACTTTGGTCTGAGGTATTGATGCCTTTACAGTGTGTGTCATCCCAGAAAGACTTCAAGGGAAGGCGAAAATGGATCCATCATTTGTGGTATCTTATGGGATCTGTGAAGAGAAGTGGATGAACAAGCTGCCCCTTGGCAGTTGGGTGGGGAGAACCTCCCAAGGGATGAATGGACCCCATGACACACAGCCTGGAGCTTCCAACACAGCACAGCCCCCACCACACAGTCTCTCTTCCCAGCATCCACAGCTTTTCCACATATAGCCATCCTGGGAATGCCAAAAGAAAGTTATGCCCAGCAGATGGGACATCTTGATCATGGGAGCTTCCCAGGCCCTTGTTCCTCTCCCAGGGAAGCCTCTGATTCTCTGGCTGGATCCTGAGTGCACAGCATCCTTTTCTATAGGATGTGCCGCCTGGCAGGTCCAGGACCAGCTGAGTGTTGGCAGAGGAGGCTGCCGCCCCACCACCTCTCTTCCTGCCCACACCCTGCTGGGTAAGAACACCAAGCTGGCTGGAATCTCTGACACACAGTGCTGAGCCCACATGTGGTTTGGGGAAAATACAGTCCTACCTCCCATACAGACACAGAGCGAATAAATATACTCATTAAGGTGCCAAGTGTGAGGATGTCTCTTTTGAAGACTTTTCAAAGCAAGATGATGACCCATGGCTAGAACATGGTGTCATTGGCTCCATGAATCTGTTGACATCTCCCATCCCTGGCATATGCCCTATACGGTGTCTGGGAGCTCGCACTGGGGTGAAGACAAGATTCAGGTTAACCAGTTGGGGGTCCTGAGGTACCTAGGTAACTCTCGGGAAGTGGGAAACTAAAACTGTTTCCTGCATCTGGAACTTCAACAGAAGAGTGTCCCCAGGGTACTTGACCAAGGCTTCTTCCAAGGCAGGGAGCAGAGGAACAGTCAGATATCTTTGCAGACCTCTCTGCAGTTCACATATGTGACCCAGGGACACTGCTGGAGTTCTTTCTACTTCACCTGAGACCCTGTTGGTGCTCTGCCCTTTAGCCCCACTGGACCTACACAGTCTGCAGTTGCCATGCTGGTCACCTTTGAAAGGCAGGGATGCCTCTACTATAGAAGCCTATATGTCCTTACCTGCCAAAGACCCTGGCAGGATATTTTACCAAAACCCTTTCAGAATGGTTTGGTTCTTGCTCTTGAAGCAACAACTGTAAATGATGAATGGATATAACATTGGTTTTTATATAAGAATTTTCAGGTCTCCAATTAAGATCCTATCAAAGGGTTGAAAATGGGTGTTTGCTGGAGTAAAAACATGAGGAAACTAGATTGCTTCCTTTGGAAATGCTATACTCAGTGAGAACGGAGCAGCCGAGGAAAAATTACATTCTGATCCAATATAATACGTGCCTCTAGCCAACAATTTTTTGTTGTTGTTTTGTTTGTTTGTTTGTTTGTTTTGTTTTTTGTTTTTTGAGACAAGGTTTCTTTGCATAGCCTTGGCTGTCCTAGACTCACTTTGTAGGCTGGCCTCAAACTCACAAAGATCCACCTGCCTCTGCCTCCCTGAGTGCTAGGATTAAAGGTGTGCACCACCACACCTGCCTCTCTCCAAGTCCTTAAAGTCTCTCTATTAACAAACATCCCTACACCTGTTTGATTTGGTCTCAATTATGGCACATAAGTAATGCTTTTCTTCTCTCTCTATCCTTTTGTCATTCTGTGGAACTATTACAGCAAAATGAAAAAGCTAGTTAACACTGCTTTGAAAGAGTCAATTGCTGCTCTTACCCCCTTTCTCTCTCACCTCTTCCCCCCCACCCCTCTCCCTCTGTCCTCTCTCACCTCTCTCTCTCTCCCCTCCCACCTCTCTCTCTCCTCTGTCCCGCCTTTCTCTCCCCCCCCTTACCTTTCTTCTTCTCTCTTCCTCTCTCCCTTGTCTCTGCTACTTTCTGGGGTACCCCTCCCCTCTTCTTTCTCTCCCCATGCTCCCATAACAAACATCTCCATCTTAAAAAAAAAAAAAAGAGTCAGTTGTCATTATCTTTAAAAGCAAATTACATGAATTTACGATTAGATAAGTTGATTAAAAGCAAAAGTAATAAACACTCAAAACTTCATAATTTCTTAATTATTTTACATCTTACCACTATTGACACTCTGAATGTTGTTATTTCTACTGGGTCTCAGGGGTGGAAACACCACATTAAGGTGGACACTGACTCCCCTCTATTCTGCCTTCATATGAGCACCATTTACACCATGGACATGGGCAGATGCCACAGATCAGGGCTTGGTTCATTATATATGGGTATAGAGATTGGCCTGGACTGGCAGGTTGATCTTCATGGGCAGGGTCCTAAGTGGGATGGCCAGAGGAAGAGATGATAAAGAAGACAGAAATCTGTGGTTGGCGGGCGGGGGGGAGGAGGCTTGCACTAGCTGTGTCTTATGCCAAACAAGTTTATTAAGAAGTACAGCATCTTATATACTGTTTGTAGGGGGTAAATGGGCCAAGGTCAGGAGAAAGCTCAATCAGACCACATTGGCAAAGAGAACACAGGGCACTTCAGACACAGCTGCCTTAGTTTTGATTCCCACAGCCCTTCAGAGGGGAGAGCCGGCTTCCCAGGAGCAAGAACCTTACTCCTTTGAGGCCCCAGACTGGGCCTTGGCAAGTCTGACCCTGGGCAAGGACACAGAACTAGCTTTTCCTTCATAGTGGGGCCTCTGAGAAATCCTTGGATCAGTCTGGTTCCCAGCGCAGCTGCCATAGCAAAGCTGGTGACTTTGTATGATGAATACATACAAATGAAATACTTTAGAGAGAAGAAGTTGTCTTTTACACCTGAAAATTTAAGCACAGAGTGTCTGGAAAATAATTGGTTTTAAAATGTATTTATTAATATTATTATTGCATATGTGTACATGTGAGTGTGGGTGTGTGGGAGCCATGGTATGTATGTGGAGATCAGAAGAAAATGCTCAGGACTTGGTTCTCGCCGTCCATAAGAGGTTCTGGAGGAATCGAACTCAGGTCTCCAGGCTTGCGCATCAGACACCTTTACTGCCTAAGCCATCTCACCTGCCCTGAGTGGGGTGAGCTCTCTGCTTTTCTGGTTATTAGTTCTGATCCATTGTATAAGATAATGTTTCCAGACCCTAATCTGAACATCCACTTCCTTTATGCTTTTGTTGCATCTTTAATAAAAGATCTCATCATAGTAACTAATATTGTCTGTAAAAGTTCTAACAAGGGCTGACAGGATGATGGGTCAGGTAGAAGTGCTTACACGAGACAACCTAAATTAGACATCATCCTCTGTTCAGGCAGTGGACGAGGGTGGGGGGGAGGCAGAGTGTCTCTGTGAGCATCATGCCAGCCAGTTTAATGCCAGCATTTTGGTAGTGGTAGTGGTGGTGAGGTTGAGACAGGGTTCCTCTGTGTAGCCTTGGCTGTCCTGTACTTTTTTTGTAGACCAGGATGGTCTCAATCTCACAGAGATCCACCTGCCTCTGCCTCGCCGAGTGCTAGGGTTACAGCCGTGCACCACTATGCTCAGCTTATTGCCAGCATATTTAAACACAGTACAATTTGGGGGAAGTTTCCCAGTGTAATACAATTCTCTGTGCACAAGGAGGCATAATTACATTGAAACTCAACTCAAAGTACATGTCATTTCTTCCAGGAAGATGAGTTCTAGAGACAGGCTATATGCGTTAGTTTAAAGACCAAGGGAAGGAAGTGCATCTTCTTGGTCATACAAATAATGTAGAAGTCATTTAGGCGACTAGCCACCTTCAGTCCTAGTGGTGGTAGCATATATGTCCAGTCATTTAAGAGGACAATACTATTTACTTAACATTCCTGGTTTTCCTGGTGATCTATGGGAGCAAGGATCTTTGTGCTCTCAATAGTCCTCTGATCTAGACAGGTGTGCCACAGCGGGTTTCACACACACACACACACACACACACACACACACACACACACACCTGCACTCACATATGCACAAAATAAATAAACAAGTAATTAAATAAATTCAAACAAGGAATCTAAGAAGACGGCTCGGCAGCAAAATGCTTGTCACATGAGCATTAGGACCCCCGTGTGTATGTTCATGTTACATGTGGGATCCCCAACAGCCATGTAAATGCTGGTGGGCATGGCAGCCTGCCTGGAACCCCAGCATTTGGGAGGAAGAGAAGGGGCATCTGCAGACCAAGTTGGCTAGCTAGACCTGCTTGAGTCAGTGACATCTGGGCGCAGTGAGATCCTGCCTTCATGAATGGTGCAGAGAGCAATCCAGGAAGACACCTGAAATCAACTTGTAGCCTCCTCCGACATTTTTTGCTCTTTACATGTGCAAACATACACACACAAACATGCACACATACCCCTCACATATACACCTCAAAGTTTTCAAACTATCAAACACACACACACACACACACACACATGTGCACACATGCATTTCTTTCTGACTTCCTAGTGTGTTTATGGCCATCTTTTCTATGACTGTGATAGTTGTCAAATGACAAACATTTCTTGAAACCTGTCCCAGAGGGAGGCTGTGTCCATGACCACTAATTTCCACTAGCAGAGTGCATATTCATTTCTGTGTGTATGTTCAGGCATTCACAAATGTGCTTTACAGGAAATGTACAGGGAAGTAAAAGTACCAGGTCAGAGGGCATGCACACGTGAAATGTTAGCAGACAATGCTAAACAGTTCTTCAAATACACTACGTGAATTGTGAGCCTCAATTGAAATGCTGGGATTTTATCCTCTGAAGGCCAACATTGGACGGTATCAACACTCTTCCACCCACCCTCCCGCACTCAACAAAAAAAAAACCCTGCTGTGTACTCACATCTCCCCCCCCCTTTTTTTTTCTTCAAGTTTTTGAATCGTTTTCTCTATTTTTAATCTTCTCCATTGCTGGCCTGACTTAAAGTGCAATTTTCAAACAGTGACAGCATTTGGTTTATTAAGTGCTTTATTCTCTCTGTCACCATCTTATTTTTTGTTTGAAAAAAAAAATGACATATTTTTAAGAGCAAGCTCCTTGAGAATAGAAAGCCACCCCCTAGAAGATGTGTATTTCTTCCATGAAATCAATTTATTCCAAGGCAAAGACCTTCCTCACGGCTGTCATGACGACGACCCTGCTCTGTATCAGGCGCTCCCTCTGCTTACCTGTCTTATCAACTTAGATACTTTCTTTTCTTGTTGTGCTAAGAGATGTTAAAGGATTGCGTGCTTTTGTTTTTTGTTTGTTTGTTTGTTTGTTTTTATAGAGATTATCAACCCTCCAAAAGTACCTGGACAATGGCCCCAAAACCTACCATCCAGATTCAGATTTTGAAACAGAAAGCCTCTGAGATGTATTTATTTGTTTTTCTTCCTCCTTTCCATCAGTCTCTCTTCCTGCCTGCTCTCCTGTCTTCCTTCCCCCCCCCCATACATCTTATTGTTAATTCTAGATATGAAATTATTTTAGTCTTACCCTCTTCAGTTTGCATTTCTCTTTAAAATATGGGCATTTTCTTCCCCAATCATGAAGGTGTAGTAATGCTTCTCTTACTTGGTTATTTCATTTACTGCATGGTGAAATATCTTTTGTTAATTTTTTTTTTATGTACAATTATGTTTATATAGTTGGTTTGGAAAGATCTGCTTTCAAAGTCTATTCTGGATTGCTGGTTTGGGCATCGCAAGCTCTGGTCTCTGCCATCCAGGATTAAAGATGAAATTCAGTGGAGGGACAGTCCCTGCTCCAGTTACAGATCACACAGGGTTCCGTCTCTTTTCAAACAGCTCTTAGGATGGCTATCTGATTAGCCAAACCACGATACAGCAGCTCAGTAACCGCTTTACAGCAGCCTGGGCAAGACCCGGCCTCCTGGGAAGCCAGGACACTTAGGGTGGCCCTGAGAAAGGAATTTTTTTTAAAGTTTATATCACATTAAGAAATTTCCAAAGCCAGAAGAACACTTTCATTGTGTGAAAGGTTAAGCATAAAGAGCTTAGCACTCAGACAAGGCAGCGTTTTTTTTCTAAGATGATAATTTGGCAGATCAAAGGGCAGATTATGCAAGTGTTCGTAATGGATTCACTATTTTCCCCAGCAGTCACAGGAGCCTGCATCCAGAGGAGAGTGGTTGAGTCTGAAAATATCCTGGTTGGAGACTGCTGGTCCCCACAGGAGAGGAAGGAGTCATTTCAGGTACCAACCAAAGTCACTCACTGCTGTCACCACATTCCTACCCAGGAGAGCAGCATTGAGACGAGAACTGGGCAAGACATTGAGCTCTCCAGAAACTTTGGTCTTGGCCTTGACCCAGGCAACCAATACTAAGGAACTTGCCTGTGGAGATAAAGACACTAGCTGAATGAAAGCATGAAACAAAGGGAGGACATCACTGTTCCTAAGGGGTTGAGGTTTTTGTTATAGATATAAGGGAAAGCACAGACGTAGGCAGAGGCATCCGAAGTGTTCCGACTGAACATGACCGGCTTACTGAAATGGACCATGTGGGAAGAGAAAAGATGAGAGTGGAGACAGAGGAAGAGAGAGAGAATCCAGGAATCAAGAGGGTGGGAGTAAGCCAGGCCACCAGGGGACCAGGAGATCAGGAGATTGGGGAAGCTAAAATAGTTGGTTTATATGGGGAAGAGAAGCTGGGGGAAGGGCCCTGGAGAGATTAGGGGAGGAGTGGGCTGTGCCAGCCAGAATCCCTCCATAACAGGTGCTCAGCAGACAGCATCTGCTTCGATATGTTAATAGGCACTTGAGTTAGCCCTTTGTCTTGGGTTTGAGACCTAAGGTCAGTGAAGACCAAATCTGAGGCTGTGAATTCAGGGTATATTCTATGCCTCCCTCAGCCCCCGTGTTGATCTCAGAGGTCATCCTGGACTTGTCCAAGGAGTCACTTGTTCTACCTGGTCGGCTTCCTCCCTGGGATTCTCCTTGTCACTGAGCAGCTGCAATGCCACCATGTCTGTGGAAACAAGGAAACAGCTGATCTCAGCAATTCTTCTCCTACAGGAAAACACCGAGTCTTGCCAAGCTGACCTATCAAAAATGCCTCATGTCACGTCCTTCATCTTGGACTATTTGGGACAAACCTAAAGAGGAAGAATCTTAGAATTTCTCCACTCTTCTCCACTTTTCTGAGCTATAGGAATGACAGCACCCACCCTCCAGAAGTTTCCATGGAAGGACTCTGTACTCTGAGTATCCCTGGGCTCTGGTTTCCTTTGTTCCTTCACATCCCACGCTGTTCTTCCTCTTCCTGCAAACACCTCACAGACCACATGACTCCATCACAAGCGGAAGCTCTGTAGCTCATCTTTGCCACCACAGGGCAGAGGCAGCAGCAAAAGGGAAGCAAAGTGAATTAAAAAGCAGGGTCCCTGGTTTTTCCTCTCCTTAAATGTCAGTGCTGTGTGCTGTGACAACAGCATGAAGGACAGGCAGTGGTGTGAACTCAAGCCCCGCTTAGCTCAGGCTCCATGAGAAGCATGCACCAGAGAGGATAGGCACTGTCCACAGCTGGGTCTTAGTGCCAAGGCAGCTGGTGAGTTGCTAACCTCTGTGAAGCTTGACTCTATGAGCCCCAAGCAGGGAGGGCCCAGCAGCCTGCCCTGAGGATGGCTTGGCAGGAGGCTGAGCAGAGCAGGGTCCAGCTTGACACTGAGCCATACTGCCTTACTTTCTGTGTATAAGAGAAAAGCTATGAAGAGAGGATTAGGTAGTATGGACTTTGTCTTCTCTCCCTCTCCCTCTCCCTCTCTCTTCTCCACTCACTCCTCCCTCTTCTCCTCCCCCTCCTCCTCCCCCTCCTCCTCCCCTTCCTCTCCACCCTGGGGTTTTGTGCATACCAGACAAGGACCTGTGATCTGTATAGCTTTTGGAAAACATACCCTAGAATTTCCCAAGACATGTATAAAGTTGTAATTTAAAACATACGTGTTCTAAGTGTGTCTATTACTGGCTGTTTATTAGCAGAACAATTGTGTGATCTAAGTTTAAAAGGGAGAAGAACAGCATTCTGTGAGTCCAAGTTGTGGTTAACGGTTTCCAGGAACCAAGGCACCCACCCTTTGATGTTTGCCTTTCAAGAGGGGTAACACTGAGTTTTCACATTTTCCACACAATTGTTTTTATGCTTCTGCAAAAGGGCCATGGGACTTTGTAAACAGGGAAGTCATTCCCACACACACTCTTTGTTGTTCTAAACATTTTCCCTATGAAATTAAAGATTATCCATGGCCTGTCCTCCCCAGAAATCATAAGCTATAAACCCACATCTTAGGGAGTCTCAGACTCTGTCTGGGGGAGACTCCATCACACACATGATAGACACACTGACACACACACATACATATATGCCTACATAGACACACACATACACTGGTATGCTTACACACACACACACACACACACACACACACACACAGAGTCAGTTCCATGTTTTGAAGTTACTTGTCATGCATCTTGCTTAATTTTAATTCATGTGTAGCTATTGCTGCGAGCTATAAGCAGAGGCCAGTGGGCTGTGACCCCCATCACCTTTGGCCATTATAGCAGAGCATAAACATTAGGAAGAAAAGACAAAAAAAAAACCAAAAAACCCAGGTTGGCTATTTTTAAGTGGCAGGGGTTGTGTGTTGGGAAACGTGTCTTCATATTCCCCATGGAGCAAAAAGTGAGGAAACTAGTCATATAGGGGAAAAGCTCGTTTGATTAAGTTGCCATTAATAACACCCATTGCATAATATGCCATTTAAAGGCACAAAGCAGTCATTCTTAGCTGCTTTGGGAGTTCTAAGATATGATACGCGTACCTGTTTGTAGAATGAAGTAAAATCCCTGGGGCTACTAAGGACCAGACGACAGTGCAGATGCTTCTAGAAGAAGGCCCGGGGTTTGGGTGGTTGTGTACCCCTCTGTTGTTCCGATTCTCCCCAGGACTCCCCTCACCCTGAGCTGCCCTATCATTCATGCGACAGTAAGCCACATGCCCTGTTGGTGTCCCGCTGTGTTAATAAGCCTCTAGATGACAGAACCATTGATGGCCATGGTTTATCTGTGAAATGGCTTCCACAAAAAGCTGTGTGTTGAAGGTGTGGTCCCCAGCTGGTGAGTCTTGCTGTTTGGGGAGGCTCTGGAAACTTTTGGAAGTGGGGCCTAACTGGAGGAAGTGGTCACTGAATTGTTACCTTCCTCGATGCTGTGAGGAAATAGCCAATAGGAAGCCAGTTAAGGGAGGAAGGATCTGTCTGTCTTATGGACCAAGGGGATACCGTCCATCTTGCCTGAGAAGTCATGGCAGCAGGAACACGAAGCAGCGGCTTGCGTTGACAAGCAGGAAGCTGAGAGAGATGAATGTTGCTGCTCAGGAGGCTTTCTCCTACTTAGGTAGTTCAAGACTCCAGCCCATATTTGGGGTGGCCCTTCCAACCCCAGTCACCTCAAGATAGATCATCTTTCAGAGAAACAGCAGAGCTCTGTCTCTAAGGTGGCTGCAGAGCCTGTGAAGCTGGCAGGGCATTGTCTCCATCTCTCTGTGGCTCCTCCTCACCCACTAGAATGTGAACAGTGCTGGCCACCAGCTCCTTCCACCATGACACTCACAGCCATAGGCTGAAACGTGTGAAGACATGAGTGTGAAGTCACAAACCTCCCCACTTGTTGGTTCCAGCAGGGACGTCACAAAAAGTCTGTTTAGTACGCTGGCTGATGTAAGGTTACCCTACTGAGCATCCCCAAGGCTGGCGGGGGGCGGGGGCGGGGGCGGGGGCAGTGACCGCTCATGAAACAGTTGCCAAGATTTGCGTGAAGGGATTTTGACTTATTTCAGATTTTTTTTTTTTTTTTTTTTTTTTTTTTTTTTTAAAAATAAAAATACTATGAAAGAGACGACACATGCCTCACTCCTCCCAACAGAATGGGACATTTGAGGAACCCAAGGTCTGAGTCCATGTGTTAGAGTCACATGGGGGAAAACGCATGCAGTCCATCAAGCGGAAGATTCCAGCAAATGGATCCAGCCCACATCACTGTGGCACCTCTTCTCTGATTAGTCCTGACAATTTCTAAAGGGAAAATGCCAGTCATGTCCAGATGCCCAAGTCGACTGGCTTAGAGTTTATTCCCAGGATGATGTCAATTAATTTGCTCAATATGTGGAAAAAGAAACAGATCTGTAAGCTCCCAAGAGGAAAACAAATAAAAGAGTGCACAGTGAGTACTCTCCTCTTACCGTCTGATTAGGGGTACCATGCTGTGTACCCCAGCACATGTCCATGTTGTCACCGAACGCAGACCTGCCTATTTAGCTAGTGTAGCCAGTCGGCTTGCCGCAGTGACCCCTTGTCTCAGCCTCTCCCAAGCAATGCATTCCAGACAAGTCACTGTGTCCATCCAGTTCTTGTGTGAGTTTTGAGTATCTGAACTCCAGTCCTTTTCCAAGGCATTTGTATCACATGAACAGATTTGATTCATCATGCTGATGAATATTTATTTATTTTATTCTCTTTCTTAAAAATTCTTGCTCATCTTACATTCTCTTTTTTGTTGTTGTTGTTGTTGTTGTTGCTTTGAGGGGTTTCGGTTGTTTGCTTGCTTTTCTTTTTCAAGATAGGTGGAGCCCTGGCTGTCCTGGAAACCATTCTGTAGACCAGGGTGTCCTCGAATTGAGAGATCTGCCTGCCTCTGCCTCCCAGTGCTGGGATTAAAGGCATGCGCCACCACCATCCAAGCAATTTTCTTTTTTTTTATTCTTATTTTGTTCTCTTATTTCTTAATTATGTGCACATGCGCAGTCGCAGTGAGTATATATGTGTGCTGGTGCCTGCAGAGGCCAGTGGTATGGGATTTTTTTTTTTTTTTTTTTGGAGCTGGAGTGAGAAGGGGTTGGAACAGCCCCACATGGGTGTTGAGAATTGAACTCTGGTCCTCTGCAGGAGCAGCGTGCACTCTACACTGCTGAGCCATCACTCCAACCCTAAAAATCTACTTTCTAATTTCAAATGGTACATTTTCATTGCTTTCTTTTTTTTTTTTTTTTTCCTTGATCATACTTCTCAAAACCTTTATTTTGTAAATCCTCTGGAAGCATCCGACACCCACTTTATTGTCTTCATAGGTTTTTTAAATAACCTTCATAATTAGTTATGATTCATGACTGCCTTTACTTATTCTCATTTTAATGTAATTTCCCAAGTTCACTGTGCAGTCACTTCTTTAAAATACTTTTCTCTCTGAAGGGCTTTAAGGCTTTGTCTCAATACCATCATATTTATAGCTTTGACTTATGCTTGAATTTGTGGATGCTCATTGTTAGTTTCTAGATTTGCTTGGACAGTAGGTGGATTTACTTTTTGATGCAAAAAAAAAAAAAAGTCTGCAAGAGTGTTTTATGAATGTCTCAGAATATTTAGAATTTATTCTTTATTATTTGTTTGCATCTATTTCAAGCTTTAGGGCATTTTGGTAAAATAATGTAGCCTGTGTGATTTCTACTCTGAGATATAAAACGAAGGTTTCCCCAGCCTTACAGACAACTCTGTAAATATCCCTTGTTTACATGGGGGAGGGGGGCTTGTCCCTGGAAGAATACAAAACCCAGTGCACCTGCTGAAGCATGTTCATGGAAGCTCAGACCCTCCTCTGCTTTTATTTATTTTTATTTTTATCATGTTTTATTTGTTTTTGAGGCAGGGTCTCTCTAGGTAGCTCTGGCTGGCCTCGAACTCACAGAGATCCACCTACATCTGCCTCCCGAGTGCTGGGACTAAGGCGTGTGCCACCACACCTGGTTGATTTTATTTCTTATCTCTGTTTGGAAGACACATTAGCACCACTGATAGTTAGCAGGCTTTGATAAATTTTTTTCCTTGGCAGTTCTTTTTTTTTTTTTTTAATTTATTCATATTACATCTCAATTGTTAGCCCTTCCCCTGTTTCCTCCCATTCCTCCCTCCCTACCACTTCTGCCCTTCTCCCCTCCCCTATGTCTGTGACTGAGGGAGACCTCCTCCCGAGTCTCTTCTTGGTAACTTGCTATCCTTTCTCTGAGTGCTGCCAGGCCTCCCCATCCAGGGGACGTGGTCAGAAAAGGGGCACCAGAGTTTGTTTGAGAGTCAGATCTCACTCTCCACTCAACGGTGGAGAATATCCTGTTCGTCGGCTAGGTCTTGGTAGGGGTTCGAAGTTTACTGCCTATATTCTCCTTGGCTGGTGCCTTAGTTTGAGGAGGACCCCAGGACCCAGATCTGCCTGTCATAAAGTTCTTCTGATGAGACTTGAAGCCATATATTAATTTCAGTGCTATGCTTCACAGCATAAGGTTCATGACTTCACACACCCCATAGCTTCTATGTAGAATGTGAAAGTAAGAGCTGAAAATGATCCTGGTTTTCTGTCTCTCCAGGGTAGGCTTTGGGACAACATCTCTGACTCTAGTGCATTCTCTGAAACCACTAAATGTGGCCAAACCACACATGGCCCAGATATCACTTTCCTTAGTAATTTTGCTGATGATCTCAGAGACACTGCTGCTGTCCTTTCTCCCATTGTAATCCAACCAATCCAATGCTGGGGATCATGAGCTCCTCCAAAGTATTAGTTTATTTCTTAAGTGATGCGGTCACCATAACAACACGAGCAGGGTCTAATTTGTATTCAAACAGGAGATTCTACTCTTGGCGAGACCTCCTTCCTCATCTTGCCCCCAAAATTTGCTGTAAGGTTTTAAAACTCCAGCACAGTTGGTGTGGTTTCAAAGGCCAGGCAAGCCGTGTTGGCACTGTGGTTTGCCTTGCTCACTTCATATCTATTCATATTTGGGGTCTGGTACTTCATGAAATTGGGAGGGACGATTGGAAAAATTTGGTTTTTTAACTAATGACATCACCTTCCTGGCAAAATATTTTCTTAAAAATACGAGGCCTGGGAATTAGAGAGATGAGTCAGCAGTTAAGAGGACAGGCTGCTCTTGCAGAGGACCCGAAGTCAGTTTCCAGCCTCCACTTGGCACTTTACAACTGTCAGTAACTCCAGTTCCAGGGGCTCTGATGTCCTCTTCTGGTCTTTGTGGACACTTTACATATGGTATACATACATGCTGGCAAACACTTATACAACTAAAATAACCATAGATTAAAATGGATAAAGGTATCCACGGCCAGGACTGACAACACCAGTTCCATCCCTAGGACACTCATTCTGAAAGAGAAAACTGACCAGTTGTACTCTGACCTCTACATACACACCATAGTACACACACACACACACACACACACACACACACACACACACTACAAAATATTAAATCTATGCATGCATATATCTATATACATATGTGTGTGCACACATGTACACATAAATCTTTATGCACTAGCTGCCCTTCCATAATCACAGAATATCCTATGAAGGACGGCAAATCTAAATTCTTTTTTTTTTTTTTTTTTTTAATTTTTGTTTTTGAGTTTTTCGAGACAGGGTTTCTCTGTGTAACCCTTGGCTATCCTGGACTCACTTTGTAGACCAGGCTGGCCTTGAACGCACAGTGATCTGCCTTGCCTTTCCTTTCCAAGTGCTGGGATTAAAGGTGTGAACCACCATGCTCGGCTAAATCTAAATTCTTAATCTAATTTGAAATCTATTTAATTTTAATCTATTTTGAAATTTGAAAAGCCTACCACAGTTACATACTCAATGTGTGGCAGTGTCTGTTTCCCCAGGCCCTTCCTTGATCAGACACCATCAGTCTCTTGTTTTCCCAACAAGGCAGAAAAAAATTCTTTTTGAGTTTGCATTTCTTCAATTGCTGGTAAAATTAAACATTTCCTTTAAACTTCTTTTGAAATTGGATCTCACTCTATTTCTGGCTGCTGGTCTTAAACTCCTGGATGACCTTGTGTCTAAACCTCGCACAGACAAGGGTCTCAGGGGTGTGCCACCCCACCTAGCCATTTTCCCTTGAGTTCTATAGCTTTTTGTACATCTTCTGTTCGTTCACCCACAGAGACATTGCCTGTTTGTTTGTTTGTTTTTAAACTGGATTGCTTTCTAATATAAGTACTGGGGAGGCATGTTTAAAATCTCATAAAGGTGAGATTTGAAAGACATTCTATATCCCATGTGTTTGCATGCATAGCCTGTCCGGGGTATCCTGCTTGTTCTCAGAATATCTGTGCTGAGGGGGCAATTGATGGTTTGGGTTTCATTTGCGTCTGAAAACCATAGCTCAGTTGTGGTGGCTGCCGTGGAGATGAGGGCAAGAGCCTGCTCTGCGGTGTTCGCTGAGAAGCGCGGAGACCTTGGGTCCTAATCATTTTGTCACTATAGGGTTTCTCTCTAGAGCCTGAGACTCAGCAGAGGCTCCCACAGCCTGCTATTAACCATTGGAAGACGTTGCCAGCCTGCTGAGCCACCTCACAGAGGAGCCAGGGAGTGCTGAGCACACATGTGGCCTGGTCCAGATGTAGCCCAGCCCACAGCCCCTCTCAGAATCTTCACAGATCTTGGCCCAGACAGAAGTTGAATGGCTGAGGGAGGTCTGCAGATATCCCTGAACAGGATACAGGCATAGAGGGACTCGGACTCGGTCCCATTGATTTGCGGGTCACGGAAGTTCTAGCTGGCAGCTGGTTTTACACTGCCGTCAAAGTTTGCTGAAGCAGCCACGGTGCGGTAAGGCCAAGTCTGGATAAGGTGTGCTTCTGATCAGCGAACACTGGGGCGTAGACCAGAGCTGCTCGAAGAAAGGCCCCATGAGTTCACGTTCTGGTTTGAATGACAACTGTCCCTCTTTCGCTGCCTCATATATTTGAAAACTTGTTCTCCGGTTAGTGGTGCTGTTTTGGGGTGGGCTGTGGAACCTTTGGAAGCTGGAGGAAGTGGATCGCTTGGGGGCGGGGCTTGGGGCTTTATAGCCAGCTCTACTGCCTGCACTTTCTCTCTACCTGGACGCCTGGTGAGCAGCCAGCTGTCTGCTGTTTCTGTCAAGCCTTCCCTGCTCGCTGCACGCTGTCATTGTCTCCACCATCAGGATGGATTGTAACCCTCTGAAACCGAGAGCCAAAATAAACCCTTTGTCCCCTATGTTGCTTTTGTGAGGTATCTTATCACAGCATCAGAAAATTAAATTAAGATAGCAAAGTTGTGGATCGCTGTGAGTTCGAGGCCAGCCTGGTCTACAAAGCAAGTCCAGGACAGCCAAGGCTACACAGAGAAACTCTGCCTCAAAAAACCAAACCAAACCAAAACAAAAAAAACCAAAAAAAAAAAAAAAAAAAAAAAAAAAAAAGATAGGGTGCTGGCAAACTCTAGAGCAATGCAGCCTCGGGATACTGACAGGGTGGCGGTGATCCTGGGCAGCACGTGTCAGGTCCCCTTGCACTCACTGCACCTGTTTCCTCATGGCTGAACACTATGGTTTGGTTGTGAAATGGCCCCAAAGGTTCATGCTGCGAACTCTAGGTCTCCTTCTTTTGTTATTGTGGAGGCTGCGGAGCTTGAGAAGTAGGTTGTTAGGGCGTGGGCCCTTGAAAGTTATAGCCACCCCTTACTTTGGATGTCACTGTTTCCTGGCTCCTGTCATGTGAGGAGCCTCTGTCTTATGCCCATCCCCGTGAAACCAGCCAAGCTTTTCTTGACATGACAATTTGAAATCTCTGGAAACCATGAACCAAAAATGAAGCTTTCCTCCCTCAGCTGCTCTTGTTGGCTATTTGGCCAAGTTGACCCAGGAGGAAGTAAGGCAGTCACATCAGCTGATGTGGGCAGCATGCTTGGAGCATTCCCTGTGCCTAGCAACTATCCAACACTGTCATCATCATCTTCACTGTCACTGCAGTGCCTGCCAACACCATCATGTGAGCACCCACGGCCACAGGTGCCCTGCCCACCTGTGCTTCCTGCAGCCCTCCTCCACTGGCCTGGGTTGGTTGTAAGCCTTGTTTGGGGGAGCTTTCAGACTACTTTTATGGTTTGCAATGCTAAAACTGTTTGTGGGTCTAAATGGTGCACACCTGAGACCATGTGCTATTTGAAAGACAATCAGGCTTAACTCTCAAGCTCTGCAGAGACTGAGAATAACAGTGTCACGTGGCTCCCGGCAGGTTTTAGCCGCTGCGCGGGCAGGCAGCACACCTGCTTCCCTTCACTGAATTTCTCTAGTGGTGCGAACATGCTAATCCCAGTGCCCTCTAGCTTTGTGAGTGTAGTCTTTCCTGGGTGTCTTCCCTGCATCTATTATCATAGCTACTCTTAGTGCTATGTCTGTCCCTGTGAGGGACACGCAGACTCCCAAGCTTTTTTTGAGCATTTACGTTGATTGAAGTGCCACACTATCTCCTGGAGCTGGAATGAGATATGACTCATGTCTTTGAAAAAACTTATGTGTGGAAGGCCAAGAGTAACCCATGAATAGATGTCATGCCACTAAAAGAAGATTGGTAAGAGGTGCACTGGTGGGTATGCAGAGGAGCAGCCTAGTGGGGCTGCAAAGCTCCCGGTACATGCCACACGAGGCCCTTAGAACAGCAGCGTCAACAGGAGAGAAAAATGAAGTGACAGCAGAGGGCCTGCCACTGTGCAGAGGCAGAGGACATGGAAGGTCTTTCCTCAAGGGCTCTGTCTGTGTCCAGCCTACAGAAAGAGGCCCAGAGGGATTTAGGGCCAGAGAGACCTTCTAGAAAGGAGAAAGAGATGAGAAAAGAATTCAAGGCAGTTCCAGGACGGAGGTACCCCAAATGTCCTATTCTTACATTCAACACCAAATAGTTTACCTCTAGTCTCCGAAATTTATACAGGGATCACCCCCCAACCCCAGCTATAGACCCACCCCAGCTGTAGACACCAGTTGGGTCAGTTAAACTTTGACACTCTACTTGGAAGTAACTCTGAATCCCATATGTTGATGGCTGAATCCCCCAAACTGCTTCCTGATCACAGGTAGCAGGTTGGTACCTAGCGTTTTAAGCCTGGGGCTCTCTGAGAAGCTCCAGGACCCCATGGTATGAATTCTTTTGTTTCTTCGTCTGTTAGAAAGGATGTTGTACAGGAGCAGCCAGATGGGAGAAATGCACAGGGCCATCATCAGTATAGGAAGAGGCCAAGGCTTTCATGATCCACCCTGCGACTCCACACTCACGGCTCCGTGAACACCTTTTGAACGTGGTCCTTGGAGATGGATGAAGAGCTCATCACATAGCCATGCTTGATTACACCCCAACCATCAGTGACTAACTTGTACCCCACCCCCACCCCAGATATGAGGAGATGTCTAAAAAGTTTTAGCCTCCTATCGCAGGCTGTCCCCAGCAGCTGGTCCAAACCCGAGGCTAGCAAGAAGCCCACCAAGACCTCGCCTGTCTTCCAGGAAATTCCAAGGGATTTAGGAGCCTGGCAAAGAGCCATTATAAGCCCCAGAGATTCTCCCCACTTCCTGTCTGCAAAGGCTTTGGGAACTGCACGTCAGAAGCCAGAGATGGAAACCAGTAGATACAGTTCTTCTCACGTCTCTGAAGAAGCAGGGATACAGGGCTGTAGAGAGTGCCGTCTTGATCAGGACAGCAAATTTCTCAGGCCCCTGTGGCCCAACAGAGGGCTCATCTACCTCTGAGCCCTTTTCCCACCTTGCGTTGTGTTCATGGTGAAGGACACATGGTCCATGATCAATCAAAGCCCTTAGGGGTCCAATATTGGGCCTGCTGGTTCTTTTTTTTTTTTTAAGATTTATTATTTATTATTATATATACAGAACTCTGCCTGCATGTACATCTGCAGGCCAGAGGAGGGTATCAGATGACATTATAGATGGTTGTAAGCCACCATGTGGTTGCTGGGAATTGAACTCATGACCTCTGGAGGAACAGTCAGTGCTCTTAACTACTGAGCCATCTCTCCAGCACCCGCTTCTGGTTCTTAAGTTTATGATTCCAGTCTGTCCTAAGTTATGGACCCAAACCAGTCACCTTCCAGGCCCTCTCAGGCCTCTCCTAGTTGTCATTGTTCCCACTCTGTCTTCAGGGGCTCTGATGGCCACCAGCCCACTGTGACCAGCAAACCCTTGGGTCACACTGCAAAGACCCCAACCCCAGCTAGTGGTTTCCTGTCCCTTGGCTTGGGGTATAGCCTACCCTCACTTTCCCCTGGGTGTGTGAGGAGCCTTCCAGGAAGCATCACTCACTTCCTGATGGTTTCAGTCCCCTTCCCCACACTGGCAATGACATCTGTCCAGAACATACTGGGTCCTGCTGTCCCTTTGGCTTTTTTCCTGAGCCCTCAGTGGATTCCAGATCTTTTTCAACCATTCTGCAAGCATGATTCCTTCCAAGGTCAAATATTCTTTGAAGATGTTTGCCCTCTCTTGCCTGTCACAAAAAGGATCGCGGTAAGAAAACACACTTAAAAGCTTTTGACCATCGTGACCCGGGACTGTGAGTGTCCAGGCAGCGGTTGTGTTCTCCACAACAGCAAGGACCACTGTGAGCCTTTATGTGTTTTTTCCTCGCAACTCACAAGGCCGACCAAGGACCAACTGCTTCCAGCAAAGGCAGCGTTCACCGTTGTGTAGATATGTTTAAAGACTGAATGCAGGGCTGGGAGACAGCTCAGCCGGTAAGCTGCTTGCTGTGCAAGCATGAGGACTTGAGTTCAGATCACCTTCACGCATGTGACCTGTTGTGGCACAGGTCAGGGACTCTGGCGCTGTGGGGATAGAGAGGGGGGAAATGCCTGGTAAGCGTGAGATCTGGGTTCAGTGAGAGACTGTCCTTTTAAAAAAATGGAGAGCAGTTAAGAAAGACATCTGATGTAGATGACTTGTCTCTACATGCAAGAGCACAATGTGAATACACATACACAAACACATAGACATGTACTCAAACATATGCACACATAGTACATGCACACTAAAAATCAAATGCAAAGCAAGAAGTGAGCATAAAGCTTAAAAAATTAAAATAGGGGTTCACTGGGTCATAGTGGCATGTGTCTTTAGTCCCAACACTCAGGAGGCAGAGTCAGGCAGATCTCTGAGTTCAAGGCCAGCCTGGCCAATGTAGTGAGTTTTGGGACATCCAAGGCATCCTGTCTCAAAAACAAAAACAAAAACAAATAAAATAGGGACTGAAGAGACTGCAGTGGTTAAGGGCACTGGCTACTCTGGCACAAGCCTGGACTCTGGTTCCCAGCACTCCTGTGGTGGCTCATACCCTCTGTAACTCCCGTCCCAGGAGATCCAATGTCCTCTTCTGGCCTCCACGGACACTGCATGCATGTCATGTACACGAATAATATTCATACAAGACGTAACATTTAAGAAAAATTAGAAATCAATAAATAGTTCATATACAACAAGCGAGACATGCCATACGTTCCGTCCGCCGACGTTTCCTGTTCCTGACCTCTAGGATAAGTAATAAGCCCTTCGATAACTGTTAATACTCATTTCTCATCTTCAATAACCACTGTATTTACGCCTCTCTATTTGACAGGCACAGAGAACTTCTGCAAGGTTTTGGAGAATTATTATGCTGAGGTCGGCCCAGAGTTCGGGTATTTGCCCAGAGATGCTCATGTCCATAATCCAAGGACACCAGTAAAAACGCTGCCATGAATTCTTAGTGGGTGTTGCTAGGCAACACTGGGCAAGTTGGTTCTAGTCCCAGTGGCTCCAGGATATGTACTGTGATGATATCACTTAGCCCCTTCCTTCCCCAGCAATCACAGGGGCCCATCTTGCTAGTCCTCAAGGCAGCTGAGTCATGCCTGAGAACAGCAGAGCAAAACCACTTCTCGTTGGGTTTAGGGTTTTTACACAGTTTCCTTCAAGTATTTATGAATTACTTTACTTGATGCTATGATTGAAAAAAAAAATACCTGGAGTAGACACTTATAAGAGAGAGGGTTTGTTCTGGGTCATGGTTTGAGAGGATATAATGTCATGTTCGGGTAGGCATGGCAAGTTCTCCAGGCTCCAGACTAGAGCAGTGAGAGTGTGAGGCTGTTTGCTTACATCTGAGTAGATCGAGAACACAGAGGTCAGACTAGAACTGACACTGGACTATAAACCACGAGCTGACCCTGGTGACTTACCTCACCAGCCAGGCCTCACCTCCTAAAGGTTCTACAGCTGCCCCCAAATAGCACGACCATCTGGAGACCAGGTGTTAAGAGACAGAAGCCTGTGAGGGACATTTTACATCCAAACCTTAGGAGCAAGTCTCTCTGACATTAAAAACAAACAAACAAACAACAACAACAAAAACAGAACAGTTCCATTCTCAGTAACACATCCAGAAACTAAGACAAGAAAAGAGAGGAGGGCACGAGCTGGGAAGAAAATTGATGGAGGCCTGACTGCCTTACCAGGCTCTGTGTGGGGCTTGGTTAGGCACTGGGGTGCCTGTAAGGCAAACTGGCCCCATCTCACCCTTCTTGGCCAGGTCTAGTGGCTCTAGGTGGGCATTTGAATTGACAGGTTTTCTCCTTAGGTACAGTGACGGGCAGTGGTGATCTGTGATAGGCTGTGTGTGAGGTGCCCTGGCTAGTTACTTGAGAACTGAGACTCAGCTTTACTAGAGGGATGCAGAGAGGTTGTCTGCCAGAAAAAGAGAAGGACGTTAGGGCAGGCCCTTCCAGCCTACACCATGCTTCCATGTCATTCAAGCTCTTGACTTTAGGACAGCCCCCCACAGCACCCACACAGTTTAGACCCACCTGCTGCCTCAGCTACTTCATGTTGTCTTGATCCTTATGACTTAAGGACTGCCCACCTCTGCCTTAGTCTACTTACACTTTATTTCAGAAAAAACAAAAACAAAAACAAATACTCCTTAAACAAATACTCCTTAAACAAATAGTCTTTAATGCACATGCACGCATACATACACACACACACACACACACACACACACACACACACACACAACTTTATATGGATGAGGGCTTTGCCTCCGTGTATGTCTATGTAGCATGTGTGCGCCTGATGCCTGTGGAGGTCAGAGAACGGGCATTTGATCCCCTAGAATAGGAATTCCAAGAGTTGTAAACCATCAATGTGAGTGCTGGGAGCCAAAGCCAGGTCCCTTGGAAGAGCAGCCAGTGCTCTTAACTGTTGAACCAGCTCTTCAACCCCCTAAATGGCATGTTTTATTTTACTATGGTATGAGAGCAACACTGTCAGTAGAAACATGAGTATGTGTGGATGTGTTCCTCAGAATGCTAGCCATCTTTTCTTCTTCTTCTTCTTCTTCTTCTTCTTCTTCTTCTTCTTCTTCTT
>OU015743.1:20092598-20121706 GCA_907169655.1 Acomys percivali | reverse complement strand
TTCTTCTTCTTCTTCTTCTTCTTCTTCTTCTTCTTCTTCTTCTTCTTCTTCTTCTTCTTTTTCTTCTTCTTCTTTAAATGGAGTCTTCCACTGACCCAGAACTTGATGATTCGTCTAGGCTGACTGGCCACTGAACCCCAGAGACCTACCCATCTCTTCCTCCCCAGCACCAGGACTGCAGTCATGCACCAACTATGCCTATCTCTTTCCTGTGGGTTCTAGGCATAGAAGTCAGGGTCTTGTGCTTGCACGCCCAGCACTTTACCAAGTGAGCCATCTCCTCAGCCTCCACATGCTGAATTTTTTAATCTGAGTCTTTAGCTGTTGTTCAGACTGGGTAGTCTGTGCCCTCTCACTGTCTTGAGCAGTGGCAACTCCCTGTCTTCTCTGTGATCACAGGGGGCAACAGAAAACCACCACACATGCATTGTTAAACTAGGGTGTTGGACACGTTACTTTCTATGTGTTTTCCACTTGCAATGCTTGCAGTGTATGAGGGCCTTCTCAGGAACCAGCCCCATTGGAAGTCCAGGCTCATCTGTATCTATCCACATGATTGGCATAAACCAGACTCACAATAATCTGTGCAGACTTTAAATGGCCCTTTGGTGACAATGAACTTCTGAGGTTGTGACAACCAGGTCAAGCTTAGTTGATTCTATTACTACAAAGAATTTATCACAGTACAGCATGCCAAAACAAGAGTCCCTTCTCCCCAGGGCACTCGAACAGAGACCTGGCGCTTAGGAAATGATTATTATAAAAGAAAACACACTTGTAGGCAAAGCTACCCCTGCCACACACTAGGAAGCAACAAAAAATGAAACCTTCCTCTTGCAAATGACTGAATCGAAGCTTCAACTACACACAATAAATATACTGTGATGTGTTTTCTGGAATGATCTGCTTTCAATTTATAGGCCAGATGAAGGCTGAGGTGGGGGCGGGGGGGAGTGGTCCAACAGGGAAAGGGCAATGTCAGGGCTTGGCCAAGTGCAGAGATGAGATTGCCCAGTGCACTGGGAGTTCTAACGGCTCCAGGAACTCTTTATGATTGTTTATTCAAACTTCTGTGCATTTATATTTAATTATACTAAGTGAACAGGCAAGAATACAGGAATGCAAGCTCTGTTTTCATTTGCTGGTGTTCTGTAGCCCCAGGGAAGGAACCCCAGGGTTCCCTCCTGCTAAGGAATGCTCTACCTCTGAGCTATAACTTCAGCCCTAATTATCATCCATGCCATTGTTATTGCTATTTAGTTTTCTAGAACAGCCTGCTTTATTTTAACACATCCCTGGAAGAAAACAGTGGAAGTGCAGTAGCTCCCTTCCTCATTGGCAAGGGAAGAGAAGGGGAGCTGGGGTTCCACTTGGGGGGGCGGGGACAGCTTTCTGCAGAGTTCTGGGCAACACTGAGCAAGCACAGACAGACTTGCCACCACAGACTAAGGCCCTCAGGCCACACTGTCACATGGGAGCAGCATTTCAGAATGTGGTGGGTACAGGTTTGGGGAACTCATGAGGCTCACAGTCTTTTCTATACTCAGTGAAACGTCCAGGTGCCTAGAAACGCCACTGCACTACCCTTGTCCTGTCTGTCTTAATTGTTTGCAACGGAGGAAGCTACGTAAAGGAAAGACAAAGGAAGTCCGAGAACGGAAATGACCAAAAGAGACGAGCAGTGAGACAGATGGTTCGCCTCAGAAACCCCAAAGCAAAGTTTGGTTGGCTTCCCTCCTTTGGTATTTTCTCACCTTCCTCTGCCCTCTGTCCCCTAGCCTTCTCTCCACCTCCAACGCCTCAGGAAGCATTGGCAATTTGTCTTCTTGAGGAAGGATGATGTTTTTTAAGCTCTTGAAAGTATGCATGTTTCAGAAGCATGGAGAATTTATTATCTATTTTCCAAACAGCAAAAACTCAGATCGCTCTGGACAACTAATAGTGTGTTTTCCAAAGCCTCGAGTAGTGGATAAGCTAATATTTGTACAGCGGACCTTAGAAGTGTGACAGCACAGAAGCTCCTGGACAGACGCCCAGAGAGACAACAACGAATAAAGATTTGGGCGTGTCGTGTAGAAAAGAACTTTTAGAATTCTCTTTTAAAAAATATGTTTTCTACTTTGTAAAACGCTACGCTGACCGACTCTGCGATTATTCCTTGACAGCATAATTATGCTTTAATTGTATAGCAATTACATGTTCAATTGTAATTAAGGCTCAATCCAGGAGCCAATCAGCTACCACTAGCGTGAAATGTTAAGACTGCGGTTCCCACGGTCCCAGTTTCTTGTTTTCCTCTGCTCACTGGAACTCTTTAGTTATACTCAAGTACCCCCAGGGATGTTGGGGACTCTCCCAAAGTCATTAAGATGCTCAAATTCTCTCAAAGAAACAGGCCTTGTCTGTCAAGAACCTAGCTGGAGGCTATTTCACCAAATGTTCTGAAGACAGTTTGAGGAAAATAGTCTGTTAGCCAATCAGCTCCCTTGGAACAATTGCAGTCTTCAGAGAAAGAAGATAAGTAGGGGCTGGGTGGGGTGCGGGAGCCTTGTCCAAATTCTCCTTGCATGGCTCCATAGAGAAATGCTTCTTTCTCTTTCTGCTCTAAATGTTAAGTGATTCTGACTGGAAACTTAGTCTGGCAGTGGTGGGCAATGAAATGGTCCTTCACCCCAGGAGGACCATTCGTTGTCTCCCCGTTTTCCACCGTGTGTTCCCTCTGTTTCCGGGGCTTCCGGGACCGGGTGCACTTTGCGTACCTAGCAGACGCACCCACTCACTCACTAAAATATGAAAACATCTCACATCGACTGTAGTTCTTAACCCCCGTGGGGATACCCATGGCTAACGCACTGCTGTGGCAGGTGGACAGATGGGAAGTTAGGGAGCTAGAGTCAGGTGGGAAAATGGCTCCGGGTAGTCTCTCCAGTTAGCTACCCACTACTGTTGGACTTTCTTATTAGGCAGGCATTCTTAATAGTCAGCCATTTCTGCACTTAAGACAGGCCCAAACTCAACGCCAGGGTGATGCGAGAGGGATTGGCAAGGTGGTAAAGATGACCTTTTGGGGCTGACATCAACAGGTCTGTGGAGAACTTAGAGGAGGGGCCTTCAATGTGGCGGCAGAAAATGACGAAGAGAGTGTTTGCCAAAGGCTGTGGTTTAGATGCCCCTGCTGTGGCCAGCTGTAAACTATCAACGGGACAGGGCTGCCCACTCAAGAGACGCACGGTTTCTTTCATGAGCAAGGCTTCCACTGCTCCCTTCAGATCACCGTGTCTGATGAGCTTTAAGCATAAGAGGGGGAAAGCGCTCTCTAGTTCTGTTAGAGAGGTAGGTGTGTGTGTCTTTTGTTTGAGTGGTTTCTAAAAACCTAAAAGCATCCCCGCACTTTAGAAAATTTCAATCTTGGGGATCTTATGATGGAGCAAAGCCCCAAGTTCCAGACTTCCTTTTCCCAGAATCCCTGGGAAAACATGCCCAAGCTCAACCAATGGGGAATGGCTTCACCTGTGGCCTTTGCAAGCGATGCATCCTGGGAAAGGTGGTTGACTCCAGCGGGGCTGGTGGTTTGACTCTGACTCTAGTAGCCGGTGCGAGTCAGCAGTAGGGCAGCTACTGTCATGGCGAAGTCTAGTCAGGAAGGCACAGCCGTCTTCCTCACTCACCAGTTGGTCTTGTGGTTCTCTTTGGTCTCTCCCTCAGCTCCAGTCTTGGCCCCTTTAGATCCTGGCTGAGTAGTCCTCCCAGCCCTGGCTACAGTTGTTTGATTATCTAGTATGGCTTGGATGCTGTGGTCCCTCTGGTGTGGCCTACAAGGGGCAGGCCGAGCATTGCCAGGGCCGGACAATTTGAATGTGATTTGCGTGATATTTGCACTTGGTTTGCATGCAAAGGCAGGACAGGGGGTATTGAGCCTGGGAAGTTCCTGAGGTGACAAGGCAGAGCTGTCTAAGCTGATGTATGTGGACATTTCATCCTAGCAAAATCTGTGTTTCACAAGGGCAGTTGATAAGCTCTCTTTTCCTTGTCGAGAAATAAGTTTGTGCAAATGTTTACTTTTTAGCGTTCAGAAGATACGAAGTTCACAGTAACCCCTCACTGACAGTACAAAAGTCTGAGGGCTCACATTGTGTTAGAGGTATGCTTCAGAGCACCACGTGGCTGGTTTGTGTACAAGTATCCCCTCCTCTGAAATGACTGGACCTTTGCAGTCTGAATGACTTCACTCCAAAACTTTCCCTGGTCCTCTGAGGTGGCTTCCGGGTACTGGGTAGGTACTGGGCTGACAGAGTAGGGCATCAGACAGTCTATTCCATGTGTGAACGTGGGCTGGGTGGTCCAGGGAGTTGAATATGGCTCAGTGGTCAGCAGACACCACAAGGGAAAGATGGTATCTCATGGGTCTGCTGTGGAGGAAAGCCTGGAAAGGGAGCTGGCAAAAGAAGACCAGGTTCAAGGAGGAAGCTGACAGGAGATAGCCCTCAGAATGAGGCTATTAGCAGAGAGCTCTGTGCCCAGGGGTGGGGGCATGAGCAGGCCTTTAAAGGGGTGGACATTAGAGCAGATACAGTAGCAAATCACAGGCAGCATGTTGGGCGAAGGGCCAGAGGGTACTCTCCCTTCAAATCCCAAGAGGAGCTGTATTAGGATGGAGGATGAAAGATGGAGGATAAAAAAAAAAAAAAAAAAAGAATGTGACAGAGGTCCATCTATGAAAGCACAAACAAACAGTGGAAGGAAATGAATAAAACAGTTCAAGACCTGAAAGTAGAAATAAAATCAATAAAGAAAACCCAAACTGAAGGAAATCTGGAAATAAAACATTTAGGACCTGGAACAGGAACCAGAGGTAAGGTTTATCAACAGAATCTAAGAGATAGAAGAGAGAATCCCAAGTGTTAAAGAAATGATAAAATGAATACACACCTCAGGCAAAGTTAAATCCAAAAAAACTCCTGTCCCAAAATATCCAGACCAAATCTAAGAATAATAAGAATAAAGGAATGTGAAGAAACCCTGACCAAGGGCCCAGAAAATATTTTCAACAAAATCATAGAAAAAAAAAAAAAACCTAATCTAAGGAAGAAGTACCTATCAAGTACATTAAGCATACAGAACCTCAAATAGACTGGACCAGAAAAGAAAGTCAAGTCCCCTTGGCACAGAGTAATCAAAACACTATTCACTCATAACAAAAAGAATATTAAAAGCTACAAGGTGGGAAAAGACTAAGCAATGTACAAAGGCAGATGTATTAGAATTACACATGACTTCCCAATGGAGACTCTAAAAGTCAGAAAGGCCTGGACAGATGTACCACAGAGTCTGAGAGAGCACAGATGGCAACCCAGACTACTATACCCAGCAAAAATGTCAATCATGATAGATGGACAAAATAAAACATTCCATGAAAAAAAAAAAATTAAGGAAACATCTATTTACAAATCTAGCCCTACAGAAGATGATAGAAGGAAAACTCCAACTACAGATGTTAAGTATACCTGAGAAAACAGAGAATAAATAATCCCATACCAGCAAATCAAAAGAGGGGAGACACACACTACCACCACCACCGCTATCACCACCACCAAGAACAACAACAACAAAATAACAGAAGTCAACAAACACTGTTCATTGATATGTTTCACCATCAATCATCTCAATCCCCCTATAAAAAGACACAGACAAACAGAATGGATGTTGAAACAAGATCTATCCTTCTGCTGCATACAAGAAACATACCTCAACATCAAAGACAGACATTACCTCAGAATAAAACGATGGGGAAGACATTCCAAGCAAATGCACCCAAGGAGCAAGCTGGTGTAGCCATTTTAATATCTAACAACATAGACTTCAAACCAAAACTAATCAGAAGAGATAGGGAAGGACACTGCACACTCATCAAAGGAAAAAAAAATCCACTAAGGGGATTTTACAATTCTTAACATCTATGTGGCAAACACAAGGGCACCCACAGTCATAAAAGAAACACTACTACATCTTAAATCACATATTGATCCTCACATAGCAGGAGACACTCCATCAATAGACTGGTAATCCAAACAAAAATTGAACAGATAAATGCTGGAGTTAACAGACATTGTAAACCAAATGGCCCTAGCAGATATTTACAGAATACTTCACTCAAACACAGAATATTATACATTTTTCTGTGTGGAACTTTCTTCAGAATTGGTTACATACTTGGACGCAAAGCAAGACTGAACAGATACAAGAGGATGGAGCTAACACTCTGCACCCTATCTGACCACCACAGAAACAACAGAACCTGTGGAACTGAACAATGCACTACTGAATGAAAAATCGGTCAAGACAAAAATTAAGAAAGAAATTACTTTCTTGAATACACAGCTTACCTAAGCTTATGGGACATAATGAAGGTGGTTCTAAGAAGCAAGTTCATAGCACTATTCAATATAGTACTTGAAGTCTTAACTAGAACAATATGACAATGGAAGGAGATCAAGGGGGTACAAATTGGAAAGGAAGAAATCAAACTATCTTTATTTGCAGATGATGTAATAGTATATAGGAGTGACCCTAGAAGTTACACCAGGAAACTCCTACAGCTGATAATACTTACAGCAGAGTAGCTGGATACAAATTAACTTAAAAAATAAAATTCAGTAACCTTCTAATATGCAAATGACAAAAGAACTGAGAAAGAAATCAGGGAAACACATTTTACAATAGCCTCAAATAAAACAATCCTGAATAATAAAAGAACTGTGGGAGGTATCACTATCCTCAATTTCAAGTTGTATTACAGAGCTATAATAACTTAAAAAACAACACGGTGTTGTCAACAACAATCAAACAAAACCAGACACATTAATCAATGGACTAGAATTGAAGACCCAGACATAAATTCACACACCTAAGAACATTTCATTTATTTACTTTTACTTTATGTGTAAGAGTGTATTGCCTGAATGTTTGTATGTGTACCGTGTGCATGCCTGGTGCCAACAAGGATCAGAAGAGGACTTTAGATTCCCTGGAACTGGACTCAGTGGTGCTTGTGAGTTCTGGGGATTGAACCAAAGTCCTCTGCAAGAGCAGCAAGTGCTCTTATCTTCTGAGCCATCTCTCCAGCCCTTGAATTTATTTATTTAGTTAGTTAGTTATTTAGTTAGTTAGTTTTTATTTTTTGTTTTCTTGAGACAGGGTTTCTCTGTGTAGCCTTGGCTGTCCTAAACTTGCTTTGTAGACCAGGCTGGCCTCGAATTCACAGAGATCCGCCTGCCTCTGCATCCTGAGTACTGGGATTAAAGGCGTGCGCCACCACACCCAGCTGAATTTTTTGTATATATAAAGAAGCTAGAAATATACAGTAGAAAAAAAGACAGCATCCTCAACAAATGGTATTGGTCAAACTGGACCACTGCATGGAGAAGGATACAAATAGATACACACTTATAACCTTGCATAAAACACAACTCCAGATGGATCAAAGACCTCAACAAAAAACCAGATACACTGACCCTGATAGAAGTGAAAATGGAGCCGGGTGTGGTGGCACACATCTTTAATCCCAGCACTCTGGAGGCAGAGGAAGATGGATCTCTGTGAGTTTGAGGCCAGCCTGGTCTACAAAGTGAGTCTTTAACAGCCAAGGCTACACAGAGAAACTCTGTCTCGAAAAGCCAAAAAAAAAAAAAAAAAAAAGAAAAGAAAGAAAGAAAAAAGAAAAAACCCAAACAAACCAAAAAAACAAAACAAACAAAAAAACAAAAAGAAGAAGTGAGGAATATCCTTGAACTCATTGGCACAGGAGACAACTTTCTGAACAGAACACAGATAGTGCAGACACTACGGTCAACAATTAGTAAGTGGGACCTCGTGAAAATGAGACATTTCTGCACAGCAAAGGACACCATGGACAAATCAAATGAAACAGCAACCTATTGAATTGGAGAATAATTTTACCAACTCCACATCTGATAGAGAGCTAATATCCAAAATATGTAAAGAACTAAAGGAAACTAGATATAAAGAAAACCAAATAATCCAACTAAACAGAGAATTCTCAAAAGAAGAAATATAAATAGCTGAGAAACAAAGAAATGTTTAATTTCCTTAGCCATCAGGGAAATGCAAATCAAAATTCCTTGGGGATTCTATCTTACACCTGCCAGACTGGCTAAGATCAATAACTCAAGGGAAAGCTCCTGCTGCTCAGGATGTGGAATAAAAGAAGCACTCGTCCATTGCTGGTAGGAGAGAACATTTGCACAGCCATGATAGAAATCAATGTGGTGGCTCCTCAGGAGATGGGGTTTGATCTTTCCCCAAATCTAGCTATCCTAGTCTTGGGTGTATACCCAAAGGACACTTCATCCTACCACAGAGACATTTGCTTAACAACATTCATTGCTGCTGTGTTCATAATAATCAGAGATTGGAAACAACAACAACAACATACTAGCATCATATGAATTATAAAGAATATGTGGTATACTTACACAATGGAGTATTCCTCTGCTGTTTAAAAATGACATCATAAAAAAATGACATCATGAAAATTGAAAGTGAATAGATGAAACAATGAGGGAAAATCCTGAGTGAGGTATCCCAGACCCAGAAAGACAAAAAATAGTATGCATTCACTTATATGTGAATATTAGCTATTAAGTCAATGAGAACCAAGCTACAGTCCATAGAACCACAGAGAGTAGTTATGAAGTAAGGAACTAGAGGGAAGAGCTAGATTTCTTTAGAAAAGGGAAATAGAATAGATAGATATGGATGGATGAGGCAGCTGGAATGGAAGGGTCAAGTGGGGTGGGGGTTGTAGAAGACAATACGAGGAAAGACACCTAAAACCAAGGACCGTTTGAGAGTTACTGTGGAAACCTAATACAGAAGAAACTTCCTAAAACATATATGAAGGCTATCAAAATGAAATTGCCAAATAATGGGGAGACAGTGTCCCAAGTAGCCGTCTCTTATCACCAAAGGAAGCTTCCAGTACTGGGATTGGGTTGCATCTAATTGAGTTGTTGGACAAAGGGTCCCACTGGAGTCCCTATATAATTCAGACTGTTTCTAGGACTATAGGCTGTTCTCCACAAACTGAACAGCAAGGCCCTATTGCTGAAGATAATACACAGACAACTCACTGAACATGGAGATGTAGAGCTGGTGCCTACGTAGAGCCTTTATCCCTACATTCCATCATCTTTGGTAAGGGAAGGTACCCTCCACATCATCAAAAGAGAATCATAAACACCAAGCCAGACACAACCCTTTCATCTACAATGACGTAGTACTTGCAAGATACGCTAGGGCAATAATGGTACAAAGCTTATGCGAGCAACCAACCAACATCTGATTTGACTTAAGGCCCACTCCACAAAATGGAACCTGTAGCCAACACTACTTGACTTACTAAGAACATAAGAGTAGATAGTCTAGGGACCTAGGGTAAAACCAACTACTACTGTTCTTAAAAAAAGAAAAGAAAGAAAGAAAAAAGAAAAAGAAAAACAAACAAACAAACAAAAACCTAGACATTCCAATAAAGTTACTCTAATGACATTCTGTTATGCTCATAAATTAGTGCCTTGGCCAGCTATCATTGGAGAAGTTCCTTTCTGTAGCAGATGGAAACAAACATAGGGACGCACAGGTAGACATTACGCAGAGAGGCAGAGACCTTGGAACACTTAGCCCTAAGCGGTATGTCTCCATCAAATCCCTCTCTGTTAAGGTTATTTTTTATAAAACTGTTTGTTTCTCAGTTTCTCTCTTAGCCCAAGTAGCACTGAAGTAATTGGGACTCTTTTATATTTGTTTAATAATAAGCTTCACAACGTAATAGCTGAGCCATTATTACTTTATTCTTAACCCTCTAAGCTAATTTGGTTTCCTCCCAGCATACATCCCACAGATACTTGCACTTTCTAGCTTTCCTGCTCCGACATCTCTCTCTTGATGTTTCCTAGACCTATGCTCATGGCTGAGTCCCCTCTTCTTCCTTTGACTCTTCCCCTGGCTGGCAGGAAGTCCAGCCCTATTCTCTCCCCTGCTCAGCAATTGGCTGTAAAGTGCTTTACTGGCATATCAGGGGACAGAAGCAACCGAGGACCCACCTAGCATCAGGAGATATGGGAAGGGAGAGGAAGAAGTGGCTCCATGGGTGGAGAGCCCTGGCTGCTCTTGCAGAGAACCTAGGTTCGATTCCCAGCACTGGAGGCTCACAACCATCTGTAACTGCAGTTCCAGAGAATCTAACACGCTCTTTGGATCTCCAAGCACACAGGTGGAACAGACTTACACGCAGGCAACATATTAC
Source organism: Acomys percivali (assembly GCA_907169655.1). NCBI lineage: Eukaryota > Metazoa > Chordata > Mammalia > Rodentia > Muridae > Acomys > Acomys percivali. Next base: position 20,111,382 of record OU015743.1, on the reverse strand, counting down.
TGTACATTACATTAAATTAAATAATTATGAAACTCAGCATCTTAAAAGATTGAACTACAGGAGTCCCGGGTGGAGGGCAGCAGGACAGCTCTAGAGTCACACCAGCCTGCATGATCTTGAACCCGCAACAGGTCTGCTGCTGGCCAGCAGCAACCTTTCCCCTCTATTTGGTCAATGCCAATCCCTACTGGGCCATGGTCTCCCCGACCCCTCCCCCCACAGTAGGAAGTGCCACTGGGAACCCCCTCAAAGCCACTGAAGAGTGATACAGTGCTGAGTGTACAAGGGACAGGCACAGAAGAACAGCTGTTACGGACCATCACTCACTGTTGTCCCAGTGCAGGAATCACAGCCACTCACATTGCTGCCTGGGGATTGCAGGAGAGGGACGGGGTCTTTGTAAGCCATGGGGCCCTTTTCAAGATGCAAAGTAGAATTTATGGGCCATGGTTATATTTCTCATGAGATCACAAAGAATTTCTCTATGCATTTTAAGGCAGGAGTGTGTCAATATGTATTTATGGCCCCAATATAACAAATTCTCATGTCAGTCATCAATTGCAAAGCTAGAGAAAGGCCAGCCTTTCAAATTCTCTTCCTATTAATATTTATAAAACAAATAAACTAAATAATTCAAAAGTTGAATGATTTGTAAAATGTGGAAAATAAAACATGACATGCTGTAGTACAGTTATAATAGTGAGTTAAATCAAGTCTTCAAAATAAAATTGGGTATTAGAATTTGGATGTAGGGTTAATTTAGGAGCTTTGAAGTAGTAGGAAAAAAATGAAATAAATGTTCAAAAGAATTGGTAATAAAAATGTTTGAAATATATGTCCAGATGAACTGAGATTAAATATTCTTAGAAAATATCAAGAGTCCACATAAAACTCACAGAAATCAGTTAGAAAAGAGTTGAACACTAAAGCACACATGCGCCAAAGGGATTCAACCCACAGGACATGTCTTATTAATGAATTCATTCACAGGGGTCGCAGATCAAATCCTCGTGTGTTCTCTGCGTGCCCCCTCGGCGTTCTAAGCACCAGCATGCTGAGCCCTCACCTATATAGCTGCCTTTGAAGTTCCTGTTGCTTCTGTTTTGCAGTCACAAGGAGGGGAAATGACTCCTCGTAGCCATGCTACCAGGAAGGGGCAAAGCCATGGTTTACAATCAAGGTCTGGTTCCTCTTGCTCATGCTATTCCATGCCAAAGTCAAGGAAGGGAGAGCATGCTTCCATGACAACGGAGGGTGAGCAAGCTCTGCAGCAGTCGACGCATCAGGGGCAACTGAGGATGTAGGGATGCTGCAATGAATTAGTGTCTCCAACCTCGGAGCTTTCACATGCAGAGAGCACACGTGCTGTGTTTGCAGTGACATGTTCATTCGTGCAGGTGGTGAATACTGAAAGGACGTGTGGCCTCTTCATACTTCTCGCCTTGCTGCGACCAAGCATATGGCAAGAGCCACGGAGGAGAGAAAGGTTCCATTGGGCTCGTGGCTCCCAGGGAGCTTCAGTCTATCATGGTCAGGAAAGTACGGCAGCTGGAGCGTGTGGCGGACTTCTCACACTGTGGCAGGCCATGGAGATCAAAACCAGAGGCAAACACAACCTCCAACATCCTCCGCTCCTCCCGACTTACCTCCTTCTGGGTGGCCTGTGTTCACAAGGCTGCACAACCTCTCAAAACAGCATCACCAGCTGGGAACCAAGTGGTCAGGCACAGGAATCTGTGGGACATTTTAAACGCTATCAATGCAAAGTGCAGGTGGTTGGCATGGTGATTAGGTGTCAAATAGAGGCGAAAGATTAAGTGGGGTCAAGACTGCCTGTTCCTGGCACACAGCACTCATTTGCTCACTGAAGACGCTTCCAGGGGCTCAGGGGCCCTTGTCTGCATCTCTAGAGGATGCCTGTTGTTGGTTTTTTGTTTTGTTTTGTTTTGTTTTTGTACCACCTTCCTTGGGAATAGCAGCCAAGCCCCATGGTATGAGGACTGGTCCCCTTCATCGTGAAGCCTCAGCTCCTGTGGTCATCCACTGCACACAATTCTCCTTGAGTCCAGAATCTCATATTGGAGACTGAGTCGTGCAGAGCAGCGTGAACAGCAACTTTTACTGGGCAATCTCTTCCTGTGGAAGGAGAATACAAGAGCGCACTTGTCACCGAAACCAAGACATCCTATCGCTCATTCTGAATCCCTTAACTGCATCGCTTCCTTGGTAACCAGTGCTTTCAAAACCTGCATGTCTTTGTATGAAGCCCATTTCTGTCCGAATCCTTTTAACGGCACTGTGTCTGATGCTGACAATGGCCCTAGCAATGGCCTTTTCTGCTTGTTCCATTTTAACTGCACAGATCCAGAGGCCCTGGGGGCTGTTGAAGGTGTGTGATTTAAAACAATAACCCCAAATCACCCCCTCTCAATATACTGAGTGACTTCTATAAATGCCACATAGAAGGGGAGGAAAGAGAGGACTTTGTTCCAGCTTTGTGTGTGTGACAGTAACAGATTAGCTAACACTGGCTCGTACACTATCATTTCCTCCACGTGCCCTCTAAAGTCTTCGGGGCTGACCCAGCCCTAAAGACTTGTCTCCCCAGTGAAGCCAGAGTTCTCGGTATCCTTCATCTCTCTGTCACAACAGCACTCTGAGGAGGATGCTTTGGGCACCAATTTTATAGCTAAGGGAACTGAAGTACATAACTCTACTCTTCCAACCAATGAATGGAAAGCCAGCATTGCAGCTGGCAACTCTGGATACAAATCTACTGACACTAAAGTTCTCCACATGGAGTTCCAGGACCCACAATGTCAGTGTCATCTGGGAACTCACTTGATGCTCACCTTATACTGCTGTGTCCACACTCCTGAAGATGAGACTTGCTTGTGCAAAAGCCCTGAAGGATATCAATACTTTCTCTTATGTATCTGTAGAGACTGTGTCCTATTCTGCCACTCTCTGTGTCTATACAGCTGTGTCTCTATATCACTTCTGCCTCTAACACTGGCCACTGTCTCGTGGCATAGGACCTTGACCAAGGTGTGAGTCCTAACTTCAACTAACCATGTCAGTTGTTCTTTGCTTTCCCTCAGTTCTAATCACCTGGAGAACTTAAATACAACTCACCAACTACCTGGCCGGCTGGAGTCTGGGCAATGTGTTTTGTTTGTTATCGACTTTTGGGTCCAGGTAGTCAAGAAGCTCTGGGGTGGTGCCAAGCTCTGCCTGCAAAGTGGCACAAGTACACTATAAACTGGCTTCACGGAGTGGAGATGGACCACACCCACACCCCTCCTGCAATATGGGAGCTGTCATGGTGTGAATGGCAACTGTCCCCCTCAGGATCTCTTTTTAAATTCTTGGTCCCCTGATAGTGGCACTGTTTTGGAAGGTTGTGGGACTTTTAGGAGGTGGAGTCTCACTAGAGGAGGTGAGTCCTTGGTGTCAGGATTTGAGACTTTGTAGCTTGGCCCCATTTTCTGTTCCCTAACTCCAGATACAATGTAACCTGGTCACCTCGCCCTCCTGCTAGCACACCATCCTTTCCATGATGTACTGTATCCCCTTAAACTGTGAGCCAAAGCAAACTCTTCCTCCTTAAATTGCTTCTTTGTATTCACAGTAAAAAAAAAATGGCACTCTATAACATATGATGGTCTTGGGAGCTGAGGCATCTCAGACAGTGTTCGTGAGGACCACATGCTGTGATAGTATGTTCACTGCAGAGTGAGCATGCTGCATACTCAGAACCAAGGCTGTAGCAAAGTCACACAATGCACCATGAGTGAACACTGCCAGAAACATCCCCCCCGATTCATTGTACATTTGATTTTGAATCTCTTTTTGGTCATTGAATATGCAGAAATCTTCTGCTGTTGCCAAAATTTCTCTGCCCCCCCCCATATGAGGATTGTGACCCATGGTTTAAGAACCTCTGTTCTAGTTCAAGGGCCTGCGTACAAGGTGTCACTGTGGTGCTTAGCAAAAAAGGGAAGATCCTGTTATTAGCAGCAGGATGTCTGTGAGTCACCCTTTCCCTCAACACGCACACACACACACACACACACACACACACACACACACACACACACACGTCTGCCTCTGCAATCGTGGCATTACGGTTTGTGTGGGTCCCGCCAGCAGCAGTTATTCTGCAGTCTTCCGTTGGGCCCCTCCAGACCAGCAGTGTACTTCATCAAAGGCTACAGGAGAGTCAGCACAACAGATGGCTGACTGTAGCTGTTACAGCATCAGGCAATTGAATCCCTCCATCTTTGCTACATCCTGTTGTCCACATAAATGGTCAGGTGGAGGCAGTAAGGAATGCATCTCTCTCTATCCTGTTAGGGTGGAGACAGTTAGGTCAGGTCTCCACGGTGGCCACCTTAGGAAGAGGGCATGCACACGTGCTGTATTCATTTTCTGGGGCCACCCTAACAAAGAGCAGTCACAGATCACTCTGTGTCTGCCACCATCCTTGTCCACCATCCAATCCCATTCTTTCTGCCCTGTTGTACAGTGCTCCTTTGGGCTGCTGGTGGCAGGGGACCTTCAGTAAATCCCTCAGTGTCTCCTACTGGGCTTCAGTATGGGTTCTGCCCATGGCAGTGGCTTTTACAGGGTCCTGTATTGCTGCCACTATGGGACTCTTCCCTCCCTCCCTCTACTGCCCCCCCCACTCTCCTTCTCCCTACATAGCACCAGCCCCACTTCTTCACTTACACACACACCTTCATGGCTCTTGATGAAACACTGCAGGCTGGAGAAGCCTTGTTAGAAGCCATTGTGCAGGGGGTAGCTCTCAGAGCACCTTTCCAGGTACGAAAAAGAGAGAAACAAAACACGGTCATGTCCCAAACCTGACAATCCTAGAGTCATGCAAAGGGGGTGGACAGACAGCGCTATGACCTGACTGAGGCCCTCAAGGCCACCAGTCTGTTCTCTGTACCTGCCACCCTGTCCCAGGCCTATGGAACTGGGGTAGCACATGGGTGACCTTCAGGAGTCCCTCTGGGGCCTCTGCTGACAGAGCCTAGAGCTTACCACTTCCTCCGCTGTTTTGCAGTTGTGTTTATAGATGCAATCCTCTCTCTACTTTCCTCCGAGCCACTGTCACACCTCTCACCGGGCCTTAATTTCCCCTGGCCAACAATGACCTGAGAAATATGGATCAAGAAGTGTGTTCAGACGTGGCCTGAACAGAGTTCTGGCCCACCCCATGGCTCAATTAGACAGAAGAACTAAAAACAAAAATCCTCCAGGAGGGAAAAGTACAGATTCTATCTCAAAGGTTCCTATGACACTGGAGACTGACCCCAGGGGCCGATTCTGGGTCTTATTCTAATGTTCCCCAAGAGAAGGCTTTTGAAGGACTCCCACTGCTCTGACTCATACTTTTCCCAAAGCCTGGATGTCTTCACTTGAGAAATGACATGAGATGAACGTTAATCACATGGACTCTGTGAAGGGAATACACTTCCTCTGGGGCGGGGGCAGGGGCGGGGGCGTCCTACCACGTATAAAGCCAATGGTTGTGTGAAGGAAATGAAATCACTGAGAACCAAAGGAGTCCTCTGGGGTGCTCCTGTTAAGAAAGAAGTCGAGGGCCTGAACAGTGAGACCTGCTATCCCGGACAGGCAGCATTCACAACTGGCCATTGGCCACAGGCCTGCCCAGCTGTGGGCCTAGTCCATGGCCGCCCGCGCCACACACACACCCCCCCCCCGCCCCCCCCCCCCCCCCGCCCCCGCAGCCTCCAACACCCTCAGCTTCAGGGAAAGGCTTCTTCAGAGAACAGACACATTGTCTACGCCCACCAGTAAGAGGTTGGCAGCCAAAATGATGCCAACGGAGAAAACAGCAACATTTCAGGGTGCCTGACAGTGTGCGATGCAGGGAGTCACGCCGCATCTTCTAGACACGCACACAAGCATTTCTCAACCCAGAAACAGTTTTCAAAGGAAAATGCCAGGGAGATAATAGCGGGTTTGTAGAAAAAGAGGAAACCAGTGTGGCTGAACATTTCTGCTCTCTTTGAAAGCCACAGAAACCACATCAGGAACAAATGACACTAAAGATGGCGTCCTGCCAGCGAGGGAAGAGGATGAGCCTACTGGAGTCACTGAGACCGGAAGGGGAAGATGCTTCTCCGAGCACAGGCTGTTCCCACGGTCGTCAAACACATGCCTCTTCCATGAAACACACAGGGTGACCCTTTAGCGGTCAGCTGACTCAGCGGCCATGCAGCCTTAGTGCCCAGGAGGCTCCTCAGCAAAGCAGAGTGAGAAATGGAAGCCCAAGGATCTGTCACAAAGCCTTGACGGGAGTCTGGCCACAAGAAGAAATAGCATCGTGCTTTCGGTTAGATTTACTACTGCGGGAGAGATAAGGGGTCTCCGGGTGCTCACCCTGGCTGCTGGCTCTGATTAAGTCACCTTCAGGAACTCCATGACAGCCTTAAGCTGCTTGGAGAGACGCGCCATGTTTCAGAGTTCAGGCTCGAAGCGTAGCACCGAATTGTCCCCGGGTCCTCCAGCTGAGGAGCCCAATTTCTCAGCTGACTGTGGTGGACTCAGGGGACACTTTGAGAAATGGCTCATTAAGCTCATTCAGATGGCTCCAGGGGCAATGTTTTGGGGGACACACTGACAGGGGGCAGCTGTGCTGACGTTTCTCGTGGACACTCCTGATCCCATTACACATCGCTTCTCCTTTTCACTTTTTAAAACCGCACCAACTGCAAATATGCTTGCTGGGTGTTCTCAGAGAGATGGCGGCATGGCTTTTGGTAAGTAGCCCTGGTTGTTATCAGAATTTCTGAAGCACTTGATCCTGATTGCAAAGCACACTTCTGAGTTCAAGGTGAGCGCTGCCAACCTAGGGAAGGGAAGCTAAAGTGATCTGAGACATGTGACCAAATTGCACTTGCCCACTTTTAAATTTCATCTCACGTGTGTGGGTACTTTACCTGCACGTGTGCCTGTGCATTGTGTGAGTGTCTCTCTATATTTAAAGATCTATTATTTTTATTTATGTGCACATCGATGTGACTCTATGTGTGTATGCCACTTGTGTACAGATTCCCCAGATTTAGAGTAACAGGCAATCGTGAGCCACTCTATGGTTGTTCTAGGAGCCAAATTCAAGTCTTCTGCAAGACTGGCTAGCACTCCCTCTCCGACCATCTCTCGGCAACTTCTTTAAAAAAAAAAAAAAAAAAGCAAATAAAAAGCAAAACCACCCAACTTTCCTTAAAAAGGCAGTCTCACTATGTAGCCCAGGCTATCCTTGAACTAAGGATCCTCCAATCTCAGCATCCGGAACACTGATATTATAAGAGTGTGGTTCCGTAGCCGTGCATGCCTGAAACTTTATAAAAGAATGCATACTGCACTCAGACACACAGCTATAGTTGTGGAATTCGCTTCAATCAGGAAAAAAGAACATTAGTGGATAGGGGAAGAAAAAGGCACATAGATGTCTCAACAGACTGAGGGAAAGTACTCAGTAGTGCTTAGTATATTAGAAGAAGTACTTAGCAAAGCCAGAGGGAGGGGTTTCTCTTATTTGCATATGTTGCATAACAAACATCTGTGGCCAGTCAGACAGAAAGCCTGTAAAGTCATTCCATGTCAAGGCCACAAGACAGAGTGCCCATTTCACCGGGCATTGGCAGAGATCCTGGCCAACAGCACAAAGAAAGGATTTAAGAATTTGAGGGAGAGAAATAAGGTATCATCACTAAGCCAGGTGTGATGGCTCACACCTTTAATTCCAGCACCCAGGGAGGCAGAGGCAGGCAGATCCTTGTAAGTTCGAGGCCAGCCTGATCTACAAAGTGAGTCCAGGACAGCCAAGGCTACACAGAGAGACCCTGTGTCTCAAAAAAGCAATAATTAATAATAATAATAATAATAATAATAATAATAATAATAATAATTTCATTAAAGTTTTATTATGAGACTATTTTTTTAAATGAATAGTTTAAAAGAACAACAGGGTCTTGCTGTGTATCCCAGTCTGGCCTGGAATTCTCCATGCTCCTGCCTCAGCTTCCAAAGTACTGGGGTCACACCACAGTCCTGCTCAGCCCCTCAATCTCACGTTCTATAACAGCCCATTTACAAGGCAGCACATTCTTGGGTGTTTTCAAATCAGATGGGCCAGTAAACTGAGAGGTTTCTGGGGGAGAACCAGAATAGAAGCTGTGCCCGAGACTGTGCTGGTGACCCAGACTTTAAAGAGGGGTGATTTTCTGCTACAAAGATGTCAATTATTGCCAGGCCAATCTATAATCTATATTGCCAGGCCAATCTATAAATTCAATGAGAGCTCGGCCAGATTTTCAGTCTGATTTTTGTTTTTAGAAATTGAGTAACTTATTTGAAAACTTCATGGCGAATGAAAGCCCACTAACACTTAAGTTGATCTTAGAAGCAAGAAACAGATGGTTTTACTTAACGGATATTAAGTCAGTCTTCAAGGTCGTGGGAATGTGGCATTGAGTCTAGAATAGACAAATAGATGAGTCGGGCAGAACAGGGAGTCCTCAAAGAGGGCACTATGGGAATCCAACGTCTGTTAGTGACACAGTGACACATGCCAGTGGAAGGACACATTTAGCCAATGATCTTGGGAAAACTGACTTTCTACATGGAAAAAATTAAGTGAGATGCCTATGCTTAACAGTAGGGAGAGGGGCATCTGTTCATATTTAAAAAATTGATGAGGCAGAGAAACTATGAAGTTAATAGACACTTAAAAAGCAGTATAGTATGATAAATTGGGTTTGGAAATTTCTTCTGAAACAAAAGCACAAATTACATGGCAAGATTGATTAAAAATGATTAAATATGCTAAAATTAAGGGTTTGTATTCAGGAAAGGACATAGTGGACCAGGTTGGTGGAGAACAGCTAGAGATAACACTGACAGGGGTGCACATGCAAAGCATGCTGGGAGTTCTTCAAATCTGTTAGGGAAATGCATTGATGAAGAACTCAGTAACAAGGAGATATGAATGACAAAAATCACAGAGAAGAAAACAAAGTTTAAGGAGTGAGGCCGCACAAAATCATTAGTTTGAATCAGAAAAGTACAAATTCAAATAACTCTAAGAAACCATTTTGGAACTATGGCAGAGTGCAAACTAAAAGCCGAGACTGTGGGGACGCTGGAGAGAGCATGGCGGGCACAAGTCCCCTCAGATGGTTTAGCACTGCTCACCAAATTAGAAAACAGCACCCTTGAAAGGCAGGAGCTCTGGCTGACATGCTGTTTTCCAGATGTGAATATTGGAAATCGATGTCTATCAGGACACCATGTGGGGAAGAAATCAACACTGCTTTTTGTCTTTCTCTCAGGGCAGGTCCACCTACTGCCTTTTCTTTTTGGATTCCGTTAGACTGAAAACACTTTCCTTTGCCTCGGCTACTGGGTAGCACTCATCTTATTTGAAGAGACAAGTAATCCTGTGTGCCTGACGCTGGTTTGGGTCCTGTCTGGTCCTTTGTCTGCACACTTGTTCTGAATAGTCTCTTCTCCTGGGTCTTCCAGCTGCCCCTTCTTTACTTGCAGCATCTAATCTGCTTTTTAACCTTGTGCATTGATGTCCAGGCTGTCAGTTATTCAAACAACTCGGCAGTCTTTTTTATTACCAGCCCCAGCCCATGGCCTTCCTGTGTTCCAAAGGCAAAAAGTGAACAATTCGTGGGTGTCCATGTTACTTTTCTATTGCTTATAATGAAACCCTATGACCAAGGCAACGTGTAGAAGAGTTTGTTGAGGGCTTACAGTTTCAGAGGGTGAGTCCACGACCATCAGGGCAGGATGCAGGGCAGCAGGAAGGCAGGCGTGGCTCTGGAACAGTAACTGAGCACTCACATCTTGAAATAACAAGCAAGCATCAGAGAGAGAAAGAGGAAGAGAGGAAGGAAGGAAGGGAAGGAAGGAGAGGGAGGAGGAGGGAGGAAGAGAGAGAAAGAGAGGCACAAAGAGAGAACCAACAGAAGGTGGTGTGGGCTTTTGAAGGCTCATTAGCCCATCCCCACTGACACACCTCCTCCAACAAGGCCACACCTCTTAATCCTTCCCCAACAGTTCCACCAACTAGGAAGAGAGCATTCAAACATATGAGCCTACGGAAGCCACTCCCATTCAAATCATCACAATAGGAAATGTAAGTGGAAGAGCAAACGTAGAACAATGGATAATGAGGGTGGGTAGGAAAATAAGGAATATTGACTGGACAAGGGAAAAAAACCCAATTTCTTATAGATTTTAAAATAGATAGAAAATAAAATACAAGGCATGGGTACCATACAGTGGAGATAATGGTAAGAAAATATGGAGTGTCCCATGGTTCTGGTGTCATGGGGAACATTGAAAGTATGACTTTGTATCAAACACTAAGAAGTCAAGAATGTAGGTCAGGCCTTTAGCTTCACAGGGCAAGAGCCTGTAAATAAACTAAAGGAGAAGGGAAGGCAAGAAATTAAGGGTTCGTGAGTAGAAAGGCTAGCCAGAGCGGCGCAGCATCATAGGATTCAGAACCCACTGATGGAGTGATAGAGAGATGTGACACAAGGGGCCCCAGAGGCAGGACATCTACCCAGAGATGCCACTCAAGCTATGGCTTCTGTTTAAATGAACTATCGCTACCTTCTGAGCACCATGCCAGCTAGCCCTGCTCTGACTCTTTTCAAGAGGATCTAAAGGCTTGGTAAACAAAACAGCTGTAAACGTAGGAACCAAAAGAGAAGACATGAGAGATCAGGAGGTACCCAAGACAGTAGTATGTGCACTGTGCTATAAGAGCAGCCAACCCATTGTCATCTCAGGGCCACATCTTTGCCTTGAAGCAGCTAGCTGGCCCTGGCCTCCCCTGAGGTGTAGCAACACAGTGTTGTGTTCTCTGAGCATCTGTGGCTCGCTCATGGGTGAAGAGGTGGACATTTCAGTAAGTCTCTAAGCATCTCAAACCCACATCAGATCCTATAGTCACTCCAGGAGCTGTCATCTCCATCCAGACCTGACAAGCCAGAGTGGCTGCAAAAACTAACCTCGATCCCACCCTATTATTTAAAAAAGAGTTTGGGTACTAGAAATATGAATAAGAAAAGAAAAGAAAATGTCTCAGTGGGGAAATGTACTTCCTGCCAAGCTTGACAGCCTGGGTTTGATTCCTGGAATCTATAAAGAAAGAACTGACTTCCACAAGTTGCCTTCTGGCCTCCACATGCAAGCCATGGCATGTGAACACATGCACATGCTTATACATACATGTAATAAAAATGAAATATAAAGAAAAGGCAATGTTTAAGCTTTAAAAAAAAAAAACAAGAGAAGGAAAATGCTAGAAAAAAGATAACGTTGCAGGAGGGAGAAGCAACGGGAAACCCAACAGTGAGAGGTAGAATTCAATGCATTAGTAAGCTAAATACATGACATTAAACTGAACACTACAATTAAAAGGTAGTGGGGTGTAGCAAGGGAAGAGGGCAGGATGAACAACTTGAAATTTTAGGGTAGTGGAGTTGAGGAAGAAAGCACCATACACACTGGTCAAAGCCCAGAATATACAACACTAGGAAGGGACTTTAGCTGTAGCCTATGGGCTCTAGCGAGTGATAGGGTAGAATTAAAGGCTCCTCCGTTCTAAGAGTTAGTCCACACTAATGCAAGACATTTAGTAATGGTGGCAGGGAGGGAAAGAGGCAGTATCCAGAAATTTTATACAATTTCCATTTTTTAATAAAGCCAAAAGTTCTTCGAAGAATGAATTCCATTAATTTTTTTTTTTTTAATGATAAAGCTGTCAACTGGAAACAATAGCAAGTTACAGCTATGTGTTTCACGGTAGAGACAGACTTATTTGCAAAATACAGAAAGATGGATGAGAGAAGCCTGGGAACATTGACCCCAGCAGGCTGGGCCTGCTGCTCTAATGAAGTGATATAATTAATAAAACAGGAAATTGTTCATTGCAGGGCACTCTCAGAATGAGAGCAGCTTGGTCGGCTCTGGATTTCAATACAACCCCACAGCCTAGACTCAAAGCACCAAGAACAAAATTCAACAAGCTGAAAGGAGGTAATGTGAGGACCAGAGGAGGCTGGTGACAAACTCTGAGACGCATCACGTCACGAGACACTGGCTCCCAGGCAGATGCATTTGTGCAGCACCCTGAGCAGATCCAGGAGCAAAGCAGCTGTTTCAAAGCCTCCTGCTGACCAGGCAGCGCAGGCCGGGCCTGCCTCGGAGAGGACACGGTGGTCAGGGGAGACAGCCAGGGGCTGACACAAAGGGGGAAGAGCCAGAGGGCAGAGACTATGCTGCACGCAGCAAAATAACACAAACCTGGAACAAGCCTGGCCGGTGTTATTACATTGTTATCCACATTTGCACTTTTGTGAAAAGAAGACCCAGCTTAGAAGGAAACATTAGCGGATGGATATGATCAAAATCCATTGTGCAAGTGTACGGAGTTTGGAAAGATTACATGTAAAGTCTTATTTAAATAAAAAAAGGAAATACCTGGGGGTGAGCGTTTGTTTGTTTGTTTGTTCTTTGTTTTAACCAATTAAATTAGGAGCCAGAACCTCAGGGCTGACTCCTCAGGAAGCTGTCTGACTTTACCCAAAAAGCCTGAGCTGGCAGGCAAAGGCCTGAAAAATAAAGATGCAGGAAGGCTGTGGTCAAGGCTCCAAGGTTTCTGCTGTGTTCTGGAAGGACACCAGCTCTGACAGAGGTGGTCTGGGTCAATGAGCTGGTGAGCACGGGGGGTGGGGTGGGGGCAGCTGGAAAGAGAGCAAGCGAGGCTCATAATGCATAGCAAACTGCAGTGGCAAGCCATAGTGAGCCCCTGAGGTACACCGATGATGATGATGATGTGATGATGATGGGCGGGGCCACGCTGTGGGTCTTCCCTGAGCCTGAGCTAGGGCAGAGTAGACTAAAGGCCACAGCAGGGGCAGCTGATATTCTGAATATTTATTCTTCATGTTTAGAAAGACAGTTATGCATTTTACTAATGTTTGGTGATATAGGAAGTAAAAACAAGAGAAGAAGACATCACAAAGACTCCAGCGGATATATTGGGGACCAACATTTTTTCCAATGTGTGTGTGTGTGTGTGTGTGTGTGTGTGTGTGTGTACACGCGCACAAGCGTGCGTGCACTGCTCATGGACCCAGAAGGATGCTAAAAGCTATTGTTTCTGTCTTAAACTCAAAACCCATCACCCTGGGCATTTCCTCAAAGGATTGTCATTCTAAGACCAATACAAAAGAAAACTGATTTGTTCTAGGAAAGGAGCCTGGATAAATCAAACTAGATAGTTCCAGAAATACAATCCCAGCATCCTCACCAGAGGATGTGAAACTGCACAACACAAAGCCGATAAGGATGAATGTGATAGACACTCAATAGCCAAGGGTGTCATTGGTAGATCGCAAACATGTCCACAGCACTGACAGATCAAGCCAAGGCCTCATGATATCCTCCAAAGTCTTGACATTCCTACTCACATGTATTAAAATCTTCCAGGACTCCTTGAGAACATCAAGCAAGTATTTTATTTTTAAAGCAAAATCTAAGGTCTGAAAACAATAGCCAATAGTTTCTTTAGGGTACAGGGGGTCGTGTCTAAGATACTGAGAGGCAAACTAGGGAGCCACGTTTTTCAAGAGCAAGAGAATCAAATGAAATATGCGCTAACACAACATGCCTTGGGGTGTAAATTATATTTCAGTCTCAATCTGTTAGTATTGCTCACTTGTTTATGTGTCAAAATAGCTTCCCAAAGAGGATGCCTTCACCCATGATTCCGACTTAATACGATGCTCAGGCTTGATGTATCTGTGGGTTCAACGTGTTGGTATCTCTGAAGGCAGAGTCAATATTTTAATCATGCAGAGGCTGAGTGAGTAAATCTACTCTCTGGTGCTCTGCGTAATTTACAGCTCAAAAATGATAAATGCAACCCTTCCATGTTGAGGACCGACCCAAATAGCTCAGTTTCTATTAATGTTTCTAGTCAGCCTCAAAACTACTAACCAGCTCAACTTTGAAGATGAACATGTTATCTTGACATACTGCTGAAGATGTCTTGCCCCACCCCACACCTTTTGTTGTGTTTTCTTTTTAAAGAAAAATTGTACTACATAGCCCTAGCTGGCCTGGAACTTACTATGTTAACCAAATGACTTCAACTTCATAGAGATCTGCCTGTCTCTGACTCCTGAGTGCTGGGATTAAAGGCGTGTGCCACCACCATCACCACCACCAGCAGCAGCAGCAGCAGCAGCTCAATGTTTCTATGTGTGTGAGTGTTTGCCTGCACGTTGTGCACTGTGGACATGCCTGGTGCCCAAGGAGGCCATAAGAAAGTATCAGATCCCCCTGGAAATGGAGTTATTACATACGGTGGCATGTGGACCTGGAAAGCCGTGCGTCCAGGGGAGCCAGTTCAGAGCAAGAGTGGGGTAGAGACATGTTCAAACTCACAAAATCTTGTCCTGAATAGGGCAAATAGGCAGGAGTAGGATTGCTTCCTCCCTGCTCTGGGCCTGCATGTCGCAGCACACAGAAGCCTTGTGACCCATCCCCCACCTCTGTTTTTCCTGAGGTAGCCAGGTTACAGGTTTAACTTCCTCTCTTTTTATAAAGACATGTCTAGTAATCACCTGGAATTCCATTTCATGTGAATAAAGCGTCCCTAGCACTTTGGCCCCAGCCAATGATGTACACTCACCCCCCCCAAATGATACCCATTCCCCAAAGTTTATATAGCCCTTCCCCCCCCCCCCCCCCCCCCCCGCAATAAAGAGAGCTGTTTCACTGAAAACTGTCTCCGGAGTTCTCACACTCACCCCGACCAAGATCCTGCCTAACTCACCCGCCGTGACCCAGCTTCACTCATCTCCAGCCCAGCACAGTACACAAGGTGCCTGGACACCCCTGGGCACCAGTTGTGAGCTGCCAAGCAGATGTTAGGGATTCAACCTGGGTTCCCTGAGAGAACAAACAGCCAGTGTTCTTAACCTCTGAGCATCTCTCAGCCTCTTGGCCTCTTTTGGTAATTTTTTTTTTTTTTACAGTAAGTAGAGCAAGTTTGCATTGTTAGATTTTGTGATTTCTATTTATCAGTGTTTCTCTGGCCCCTATACTTCCTAAACCAGCCTGCACTACGAGCCCAAGACTTCACGCCCTCTAGAACACCTTTCCCAATCAACTGCTGCGCCTTCTGGATTTCAGCTGAGGCACACAGCTTGAGGCCATGTGTCTTTTGGGCTGTGGCTCACGCACAATGTGCAAGGCTGGTGAGAGTCTGGGTTGATGGTCAGTGCCTCCGGTGTGACAGGCCTAAAGTGTCTAGGAGCCCTCAGCTCTGAAGCTTTGTCTCCCAGACATTCATTTCATGGTCTATTCTACTTTTCTCTTGGTTACTTTTCTTCTGTCTCCCCAGTTTCTCTCACGGTGAGTGGATGCTGAGCCAGTGACCACAGAGGTAGAGCATGCTGGGCTATAGGTTAGGCTACAGGCTAGGCATCAACCACCCAACACGTGTCCTTAATGTAAGTTCCTGTTGGTGACTTTGGGGAATGTACACTCTTTGTTTATGCAGGTGCATGTGTGTGCATATGTGTAGTGGTGCATATGGTGGGTGCACGCATGTATGCAAGTGCATGTGTATGTACATGTGCAAATATGGATTGTGCCCATGTGTGTGAGTGTGTGGAGGCCAGAGGTCAGCCTCAGCAGTTACTCCACAGGTACTATCTTCCTGGGGTTGTTTCCTTCTTCTTCTTTCTTTCTGAGACAGGGGCTCTCAATGACTTGGAATCTGCCAAGAAGGCTAAGCTAGCTGAGCAGCCCACCCCAGTCTCTGCCTCCCTAGCCCTGGGTCACAGTGCTCAGCTCCACACTGCGTTTCTTTTATATGAGTCCTGAGGTTCAAACCTAAGTCCCTGTGCTGGACAAGGTTGTGCTGAGTGAGCCAATTCCCAGCTCAAATGGACAGTGGTCCTCATTTGTTAGCGTGGAACCCCAAGCCAAGGGGTAGCACATGAAATGCCTGCGGGAGGTGTTTAACACATAAATGGCCTCCATAAGCTTTCTTGTGCTAGGAGAACCAACTAGCTCATTAGACCTTTTTGGAAGATACGTTTAAACAGCAAAATGACCAACAGAAGCAAAAACAACGTAACAATAACAACAGCTAATCTTAGCACTAAGCAGACTGAAAACATATTATGCAGCCTGACAGAAAGACAAGACCCGGCCTTTGGCCTCAGCTGAGAAAATCCAAACATACTTTTCACTTCTTTGTGGATGTCTGCTAACGACTTCAGAAAGGCAACAGGCGCCAATTTGGGGCTGCAAGTAAAATTTAACAAGTAGACAAATTCAAAAGTAAAGAAGCCATAAATAATGAGCACCAGGAACTGTGTTTTATGTTTCCTCTTTGGTCCCAGTCCGTGCACAGCATCTTGGATGAGGAGGCAGTGGAATAGGCTTGAATAGTTTTCAGTTGCTCTAGAGACCCTAAGGGTAAAAAGCCAGACCTGAGACTAGGGAAGCAAGGATTGCAAGCCACGCCCTCCTTACCTTCTCAAGGCAGCAGCTGTTCCTCCTTCCTTCAAGGAAGAACTAATGGCCCACCCTCCCAGCATGGAAGCTGCAGTTGTATACAACCACCCAGGGGTTGGCAGGTGGCCCGGTGTGAGCCAGCCTGAGCCTCTCACCACCTCACTTCCCTAGTCAGTAGTCCAAGGGACAGAAACGGTGTGGGCAGAGCTAAGTTCTGAGCACGAAGTTCCTGTTTGGTGCATTTAAGAGTGTGTGTCTTCACTAGTAAAGAAATTGAAGTTCTGCCACCTGAGAAAAAGCAAAATACTGATGTAAGCACATTGTGTGGAGAGGTGGGACCCACCCAGCGAACCTTTAAAATTCTTTCTCTGTAGTTTTTTGTTTGTTTTGTTTTGTTTTTCCTAGACAGGGTTTCTCTGTGTAGCCTTGGCTGGCCTGGACTCAATTTGTAAACCAGGATGGCCTCGAACTCACAGAGATCTGCCTGCCTCTGCCTCCCTGAGTGCTGGGATTACAGGTGTGCAACACCCTGCCTAGCTCTTCCTCTGCATTTTAAAGCCCTTTTTCTTTTCCTTCTTTGACCTACCTACAGCTACTGACTTTTTTCTGGAGATGAAACCCAAGGCTTTCTACATGCTAGGCAACACTCCACCACTGAGCCATTAGCATACCCTAGCCCTTGGAGCTGAAGACCTTAGATCCTGTGCATGAGTGCATATGTGTGTGTGTGTGTGTGTGTGTGCGCGCGCGTGTGCGTGTGCGTGTGTGTGTGTGTGTGTGTGTGTTTGTTTGTTTGTTTGTGTGTGTGTTACTGAAAACTGAACCCAGGACCTCCTGCATGCCAGGCAGGCATTCTAGCACTGAGCTTCATCCCCCAGCCCTCTTTCTGATTTATGGTTTGTTCATTTGGACACCGGGTCTCAGAAAGTTCCCCCAAGGTGACCTGGAACTTACTTTATGGCCCATAAAGATCTTAAACTTGAAATCCTCCTGCCTCAGCTTCCCAAGTAGCAGAGCTCTCAGGCCTCACTCCAGGGCCCAGCTACTTGCTGTCTTTTTTGAATCCAGCTTTCCCGTCTGTTTTTCTCATTTCAAGCCTTGGGAAAGTGATCTCTTTCCTTGAGTGGGTGGTCATCCTTCCTCATGTTTTGAAACAGGCAGTGTCATCTTTCTAGCTGATGGTTCAAAGGAAGATACTTGGCGGCTCCAGATGCAGCTGGGAAGCTGAGGGGAGCATCAGGACTCCAGTAGCACTCAAACAGCTTCGAGTGGTCCCTGATTCTCATTTCCCCAGGGTGCCCTCAGGGCTCCTTCTGTATGGGAGCTGCTCGGTGTGCAGGAGACCTGGCAGCTCCTGTTTTCCCTTTGCTCCCAGGAGCTGTTAGGAGATATGTCAGAGTGGAGAGAGCCAGCCCCCCTGGCTGCTCCATCACTCACTAAACACACACCTCTCATCTCATTATTTTATCTTCCTTCTGGGCCTGGAGGGTCAGAACTAACACACTTTGCCTTTCTTTATTCTCTGACCTGCTTCTCACCAGGGTGGGACAGGAGCTGCTGCCTGCTAGGTTTGTGTTTTGTGTGGTCTGGTACAGACCTTCATTCAAGTAATGATTGCATAAAGAATAGCTAGGTTGTTTGAACCTTGTAGACCAGTGGTTCTCAACCTGTAGGTTGTGACCTCCTTAGGGAGTGTTGAATGACTTTTACAAAGGGGTCACCTAAGACCATTGGAAAACACAGGTTTTTATATTTTGATTTGTAACAGTAGCAAAATTACAGTTATGATGTAGCAATGAAAACTCTTTTATGGTTGGGGGTCATCACAACAGGAGGAACTGTATTAAAGGGTCCTAGCATCAGGAAGGTTGAGAACCACTATTGTAGACCAAGGCAGTGAAAATCAGAGATGTAAAGTGACTTGCCCTGGCTCACTCAGAGATGACAGAGGTAGGACCAGAATCTAGCCTGGTTGACTCCAAAGCATCCGAAGTATGACTACCCAACCAGTGATGCTGCTGTGGAGCGTGGGGAGGGTGGTAATCGGCCTTTGCTCTGGCCAAAGGATGTAGAGACCTCCTAGAGAGATGCTGAGAGCCTAGCTCTTCCTTGTCATCTTCTCCTCAAAGAGAGAGCGTTCTCTCTCTCTCTCTCTCTCTCTCTCTCTCTCTCTCTCTCTCTCTCT
>OU015743.1:20072897-20092588 GCA_907169655.1 Acomys percivali | reverse complement strand
TCTCTCTCTCTCTCTCTCTCTCTCTCTCTCTCTCTCTCTCTCTCTCTCTTTTTCCTCCTACTAAGGCAAGAACTTTTCCTTTTGCAGCAGGGTTTCACCATGCAGCTGGAGCTGGCCTGAGACTATATGAGGACCAGGCTGGCCTCAAACTCACATAAGCCCACCTCCCTCTGCCTCCTGAATGTAGGGACTAAAGGTGTGCACCACTATGCTCAGCCCCTGGAGCAAGAACTTTAATACTTTAGTGAAAAAAAAGAGAAATATAAGAAGGAATTAACTTTCAGTGAAATATAAACCAGTTTTTAAGAAATGTATTGGAATACAATTTCTATGTATTCAAAAACCTGTTAGCAAACTGACACATTCTGAATTTTCTCTAAAATTACTTACCTATGTGGCTAGCTCCCATTTTTCAAAATATCCTTAAGAAACTCATGCTTCAACCAAGATCCTTTAAGAATAATTATTTTCCCTTCTATTTATCAACATCAGTTTATAATTTTTTTGTTTTCCCTTTGCTTATAGCATAGGAATTTATGATCTCATTTGAAGTATTACTTAAGTGTTGCTTTGAGGTCAATTTTATAAACAGGCAAACCACTGTGAGCTATCAACATACATAAGTGGTTTTAAAAGAGGAAGATTTTTGTGTGTGTGAATTATAAAATTTATTCCTTAACAATTTTATACATGTATATTGTACCTTCATCATATTCACTCAAATCCACCCAGGACTCCATTATTTCTTCCCCCCTCTTACCTTCATATATTTTTTTAAAAATATTTATTTATTTATTTTGTTTACATGAGTGCTCTATCTGCATGTATACTTGCACACCAGAAAAGGCATCAGATCCCATTATAGATGGTTGTGAGCCACCATATGGGTTCTGGGAATTGAACTCAGGACCTCTGAAGGAACAGAAAGTGCTCTTAACCACTGAGCCATCTTTCCAGGCCCCGTGTCTTTCTTAACTCATGAAGTCCAGTTAGTGCTACTTGTATGTACATGAGTGTGGGGCCACCTGCTCCCTGGGAACATGGACAACCTACCAGCAGGCTAAACAGGGAGATTTCTTAACCCAAATGTTGCTCATTTTTACCCTCACTCAGCCTTGGACCAATCCCTGCTCCAGAAAAGCTGAGGATACAGGTTCAGGTCCTCTACTAAGCCTGGTTTGTTTTAGTCTTGCTCAGCATGTAGGAAAGACATTTGGCATGGAGCCCAGCTGTGATAGACTCTTCTTTCAGCCAGGGGATTCTGTGCTGTGTGTCTTGCTCTGCCCCTATAAATAACCCTTACGTTGGTCTCTGCTGGTCCCATTGAACTCAACAACTCCAACAAATTGAGAATGAAAGATAAAAGAACAAATTTTATGTGGAGGGAAATCCCACCATGTTCTAAACCTGAGAGGAAGAACCTTCTGAGGCAAAAAGAAATCAGAATCCAAACAGTAGGTCGGTTCCCCTGGGGTAGCCATGGAGACCTGTGCAGAGCCAGCACGGTGGGCCAGAAGTAGATGTAAAAATGGAGAGAGGAAATGCCTCTTGGACCAGCATCCTAGACCTCGTGCATGCTGTTCCACTCTCCCAGCTTCATGTGCATGTTACCCAGCCAGCCAGCCTCTGCATCCCCGCGTAAGATGGAGAACATCCTCTTTGGAGAGCAGCCAGAAGGATGCTCCGACCATGCACACCACTTGGGTGCTTATTAGGTGCTGACTGGCAGGGGCAGTGGAGGTTACCACTAGCCTGACAGGAGCAGCAACTATTCCTGGGAGTGAGGAGAGGAGACAGAGCCATCTTTTTCTTGAACTTCAGCTCCCTCCCTAACCATCAGCAGCAGGATAGTCACTGTGAATCTCCCCCAGATGCCACCACCAGGTCTTGGCAGAACGGAACGGTACTGCAGAGTACGTGTCACCTGTGGAGAGAGGCTGCGGCTGCTGGAGCGGGTGTTCCTGGTGCTTCTGCCATCTCCTGCCACACCACAGACTTTCTGAGGCTAACACAGTTTGGCTTTCACTGTGCCTTCTTACATATCCCGGAGTCTCTTACTTCCCATTCCCATTAGTCTTGTTTCATATATCACCTTGGGGTACCCTGCAATTTCTTGCCTTTTTCTGTACAGCCAATGCCTTGTAACCTGACCCACACTTCAGCTTCCACCCATGACAAGCTCACTTCTCACCCTCAGCTCCTCACTAGGAAGCTGTCAGCACCCAGCCTTCCCCGGGTTCCCTCTCCCTGTGCCATACCTGGAGGTCACTGTTCATTTCTCAAAAATCCCTTCTCTATGGCTTGTTCCCCCTTGACCTTGCCATTTTGCACTATGTGTGAATCACCACCAGTGAGTAAGTCCTTCCTACCCATACTAGACTGAGCATGAGCAATGGAGCAACTGGGAAGCGGCCGAGCAGGCCAGAGACCTAACCCCTCCCTCCCATCACTGCCATGAGAGTGGCTGAAATTGACACTGTAGGCCTTTTACTTGGTGGACACTATAGGTAGGTATTTTTCCAACCCTGAAACATTCCATCTGGAAGGAGCGTGGAAGCTCTGTAGACTCTGGAAATAAACAAAAGCCATGAAGCCTAGGAAGCCCATGAGAGTTACAAGATTCTCAAGGCTCCTTCCCAAGGTTGTACAGGGCGTAACTGCTGAGGAGGTGACCTGCCAATCAGCAGTCTGTCCTGCAGCTCCAGGGATGCTGGGGGTGGTACAGGGCATCCTTTTTGGTGATTCAGTCATTTTGAGTCAGCCAAGTCTCTTTAAGTAAAACCTTTGGTGCCTGCTCCTGTTGGTAACCCCAGTAAGCTCACTGGCTTGCTAAGCCTGATTCAGGTAGGATGATGCCTTTGGTCTTCAGTGCCCTACCTAGGGTGAATAGACACACAACAGGCACTCCAACTCCTTACCTCATTAAACCCTTCCCTTGTGGGTTACTTCCTGGCCTTTCAGATGACTTTGGCTCCTTCACCACAGGGAGTGAGAACTTCTACCTCCTTCTTCATGCCCTATGACCTCTGCCCTATGACCCCTGCCCACCTTCACATGTCTTCTTCAGAACAGACCCAACTTGCCTGCCAGCTCCACTGGCCCAAGTCTGTCCCTTCACTATATGAAATAGTTGGATCCTGGCCCATACATAGGAACCCATTGAAGACCCTGACAGTACTTGGGCCAAACTGAGGGCTCACATGACCTCATGAGCCCATCGAGGCTCCTCCCTGCTGTTGTCTCACTCTGGTCATCCCCTGACACCCTCTGATTTCCACCATGCACCACCTCCATTCCCCCAAGGTGCCAACCACACACAAGACTTGGTGGTGTTCTAAGACAAGAAAACCTTTAAACCAGGCACCAGACATCTTAAATGCCTGTTGTTTCTTCACCAACACAGAAGGAATTTCACATGACCAGGAGCCACTGTTTCTGTCTAGATCCCACGCTCCAAAATGCACACCATTTTTCCTCCTCTAACCTTCTCCCCACAAAGGGTTCTCACCGCATGCCTGAATCTCCTCTAAATGATGTAGCCCCGGCCCAGCTTCCTAACCTCGCACTCTATGTAGTCTGGCCGAAGCATCTCTCCACGCCGCTAAAGCCCGACACGGATGAGTCCACTGCAGATGATCAATTCGCACCACTTAACAAGTGAATGGATGCTTCTTAAAGGCTTGGGTAACCTGCCACAGTTAGGACGAAGACCACAAGGACAGGCTTTTGAGGTGACAGGTGACCAGTCCCATCCTCTCCTGTGGGGACACCCAAATCAAGCAAGTGGGATGGCTGAGCCTCATTCCCATCCATCATTGGCACAGGCTCACGCTTTCTGGGAAGAGTCAGAGGCTCGGGGAGTCCCACATCTTGTCATTCTAAAGCAGAGCACAGAGTTATTCTAAGAGAGACCTAAAGTTAATAAACTATCTAATTTCCCATCCTGGCATCTACATGTCAGGCTTTCAATCAGATCTGACCTGAGGACTCACAGAGTGCTGCTGTCCAGCTTGTAAGCCCAATGGCCCTTCTAAGTAGGCTCTGTGCTCTCTACCAGCAGCAGGGTGCAGAGATGTCAGGCAGCCTCTCCTAACACTGAATCTTCCCATGCAGCAAAGCACAAATGAGGCACCTACTGGTGTTCATCCCATTACTAGGAGAACCAAGCATCTTTGCCAGGCTGGCCCACCCTCCCTGTTGTTCATTCTAAAGAGCTCACAGGCAGCCATATGAGTACCAAGAATCTCACCCAGATCTCCATCACAGCATCCCAGTACTGTCCTTCTGGAAGTTTCTTTGGTCCCTCCCTCTTTTTCTCTCACAATCAAACCATGGTGTCTCTTCCTCCTTATCATTTCTGTATCCAACCCTCATCAAGATGATGACATGAGTTTGCTAATCAAGGTGGATTAGCCTAGATCAAATAACTTGCTTCAGTCAACTGAATATAATATTAAAAATAGTCCCAACCACACACAAACTGCAAGATCACAGCATAAGCTGACTTATATGGCTCACTACCTTCGTTCCTGGTTAGTGCAGGAGGTCGCTGGTGCAACTCCAGTCTCAGCAGATTACCTGGGAGCTTCGTGGCATCACGCGGCCCCAAACCTGTAGCACTATTTGTTTTTCTATCATCAGAAGCAAAGCATTGGGACAACACAGCATGGTGTGTCTTAACATTAGCTAATGTGTTCATTTTCTCCTGCCTGTGTTGCTGCACTGGAGACAGTTTGTTATGTGCTTAAGGCTCAATTGCCAGCTGATGGGCTTTGGGAAAATGATTGAATCGTGGGGGGGGTTCTGCCCTACTCAGTGGCTGAATCCCTTGGTGGACTCATACCATGATGGTGTTATTAGGAGGTGGTGGAAAATAGAAATATGTCCTCATTGGAGGAAGTCGATTATAGGGACATACCCTGGAAAGATAAACCTTGCCCTAAAAAGTCTGTGGATTCTCTCTGCTTCCTGGATGCCAGGTGGTGAGGATCTGTGTTCCATCCTGGATGCCAGGTGGTGAGCATCTGTGTTCCATTGCACTCCCTCTGCCATGATGCTCTGCTTGCCTTAGACCAAAGCAATGGAGCCAACCAACCATGGATGAAGACTGTGAGTCACACACAGTAAGCCCTTCCTCCTTTAAGGTGTTTAAATCAGGTATTATATCACAGCCATGAACAACTGGCTAATATGGATGCAATAACAAAATGTCAGACCAACCAGCTTAAATGATAAAAATGTATTTTCATACTGGAAGGCCAAGGCCAAGGTATTGTCAGGATTGATTCCTTCTGTGTCTCCCTGGATTTTAGGTAGCCTCCTTCCTGTTGAATTCTTATGGTCTTTCTTCCATGCATGTATCTTGGGTGTCTTTCTAGGTATCCAAATTTCTACTCCATGTGAGTTGGGTAAGGCGAGTGATCTATATGGACATTTATATACATGAGTATGTGGGTCCTTTGTGCAAAATCAAACGTCTTTCTCTATTGCTTACATCATATTGCCTCAGGGAAGTCTTTCAGTAATTGAACAGTCACAGCTTCAGCTGGACCAGCTGGCCAGTGAAGCCTAGGAACCCACCTGTCTCCACCTCACAATACTGTGGCGGCGGGCGTGCGCTGTCACGTGCAGACATGCCTGCTTTCTTTCTTTTTCCTCCCTCCATGTTGTGCATTTAGACTCGAGCCCTGATACTTGCAGAGCAAGCACTGTTGGTATCTAAGATAATCTCCCCAGCCTCCGCATTCCCACTTTTTTATAAGAATTTCAGCCAAGTTACACTGGAGTCCAAACCAGACAGTCACATTTTAGTATAGGCATCTTTGTTAGGACCCAGTCTCCTCCTCTAGCCAGATGCTAGGGTACCGCAGGAGGCTTGGAAGTGAAATCTGGAGAGATATGCCCTAGTATACAACAGACAAGGTCTGTTCTCTATTGTGGCTTCAGATTCTGTCTAACTATGCACCCCTGAATGTCTTAACCTCCCAAACCACAGAGCTCAGAGAGTGTTTGGGGTACATGGGGGGCTTGTATGAAACATGCTCTCCCTCTCTGCTCCCTTCCAAAATACCTGTGTACCTCCAGATCTGCCTGCCCGGAGCACACGCAGGAGACCCTCTCGCTCTGACCACTAAGGCACTAGGACCCAACCCTGCCCCCGGAACTCTACCCTAACAACTACCCAGCAGCCTCCAGGAGGCCTTGGTCCAGAGCTGTGAGAAGCTGCTGTACTTTATTTTGGCATGGATCCTGTGTTTACATTCTGAGCCTAAAGAGGAAAACACAGGCATTATTCTGACTTCCTGTAAGGAAAGGCTTGATACCAAAACTGTTGCCTCTTCTGAAGTCACTCATGGGTTACAAGGCCGTCGCCCAGTTGTTTTCCTGCCTTTCCATTTCTCAGCTACTATCTTAAGGTAATTTTTCTGTGTTTCAGTTTTTAAATTTCTCTTGGCTAAATACAGATCCATAATAATTAACATATTGTCACAGAGCAGATTGATACTCGAAGATTGATACCTAGCCCTCTCATGATTTTATAAACTAAGTAACTAGGTGGTTCTCAACTGAAAAAATTTTTTTCCTCTAAAACGTCATCAACCAAAATTCTGTTTTAAAGGCTGTTTAAAAGAATTTTGTGTATGTGTTTACTTGCATGTGTGTATGTACACCACATATATGCAGTACCCACAGAGGCCAGAAGATGGCATTGGATCCTCTGGAATTGCAGTTAACAGATCTTCATGAACTACTATGTGGGTGTTGGGAATTTAACATAGGTCTTCCGCATGAGCATCTGGTGCTCTTAACCACTGAGCCATCTCTCCAACGCCGAAATTCCATATATTTTCTTTTTCTTTTTACTTTTCTAAGTTCTCATACTTGGTTTTTTTTGTTTGTTTGCTTGCTTGTTGTTTGTTTTTTAACACTGGATTTCAATGGACACAAGACTTTGAGAAAAAAATTAAAAATAATTTTCCCAATAATACAGTATCTCCTCTCCTCCTAACTAGTGGATGGAATGATATACAGGGCCTGTTTCTCAAATTCTAACTTCTCAGCCTAACCTATTTAAAATCTTCCTTTCAATAAATCCGTGCTGTCCAGAACCCACTAACGTCCTCCGCTCCTTGCATAGCTTTTGAAACATCTACATGAAAATGCTTCAACAGGTGCAAGCTGTGGTTCTTGCCTATGTGAGTCCAATTCTGGTCCCCAATAACTGGATGCACCTGCTGAGTGGCTGCCTGCTCTTTCTGATGTTTCCCCAAAGGTTCGTCACAAAGATCTCGTGGGTGGCAGTGGCTACCAGCGGGATGTTGTGCTAAAGATCAGAGGAGGCTCTTTTTGGTCCTGAGTTCTAGTGGGTTGCAGAATGCCTTGTGGTCTAAATTATACTGACTCTTTGTTTGTCACAAGAGTCTGTCGGTAATTCATTCTGCTTCATTAGACAAATAGTGCCACCTCTTAAAGGAATACAGCCTCTTGCTTTTCCTCCAGAAAATAGAAGAAAACAAACTAAATATGGGGGGGGGGGCAGGGAAAGCACAATTGGGAACAGGAAAATCTCTTCCTCAGACTGGATTAGTTCATAAAGATAATGAGAAAATGGGAAAAGATGCTGCTAGCAGTCTGGCAAGAGTGGGGTTGAGGCATGTCCAAACCCTGCAGGAATAAGATCATTTCTACCCTGCCCTGGGCCTGCATGTCCTGTCGCACCACATGTAGCCCTAAAATCCCCACCTCTGCCACCCTTGAAGTGGTCATGGTTGCCTGGCAGCCAGATTACAGGTTAAACTTCCTCTCTCCTTATAAGGTCATGTCCAGTAAGCACCTGGAATTCCCCTTTATGCAAATAAGGCATTCCTTAGCAACCTGACCCCAGGCAATGATGTACACTCATCCCCAAAAGCCACCCCCCAAGTGTTTAAATAGCCTTTGTTCCTCCCCCCCCCAATTAAATGAGATGTCTCACTGAAGCTGTCTCCTGAGAAGTCTGTTTCTCATACACTCACCACTAACCGAGATTCTAAATTGCACCCACCTGTCCCACCCCAGCTCCTTCCTGTCCAGCTCAGTGCTCAACAAGCCTGGATACTCTGAGGGGAGAAGGAGACAGGGTGACAAAGCCCTTGAAAGATAGACTATCAAAGTCACTCAAGAAGAAATAACATAAAAGAGCCCAATCTTGGTCCAAGACATTGAATTTGTGTTTTAAAACCTCCTCAAAGGAAATCTGTAGGCTCAGTGGGTTTACTGGTGAAATATAAGAAATACTTAAGGAAGAAATTCTAGCTCTAAAAAAACCTACCCAAGAAATTGGAAAAGAAAGAATACTTTTGAACTCATTCTACAATACAAGAACCCAAAAACCACTAAAAAGGCTAAGCAGACAGCTTCCTCTGGGCGGAGCTGCCTGGCCAGGCCACAGGGTAAGAGGATGTTCTCAGTCCTGATGTGACTTGCTGTACTGGGGTGGGATGTTGGGGGGCTCCCCTTTTCTGAGAAGTATAGGAAGTGGGGGAGGGAGGGGAAAGGGGGAAGGGGAGGGGGGGGGGGGGGAGGGGAGGGGGAGGGAAGGGGGAGGGGAGGGAGAATGAGGCCAGGAGGAGAGGAGGGAGGGAGGCTACGATTGGGATATAAAATGAATGAATGAATGAATTTGAAAAAGAGGTTAGTCAAAAACTTATATGGAATAACTTTCCTGAACACAAATGTAAAGTCTCAGCATTTCAACAAATAGAATCCATACATAGAAGGAAACAAGACAGTACTGGAAGGAAACTTTCTCAGTCGCCTAGTCAATGGAAACCCACAGTTCCTGCCATGACAAATGCTAGGACTCCATATTCTCTCCCTAAGATGGATGATAAGCTTTGAGATGTGTGTCCTTATTACTTCCATTCTGGAGGTCCTAGCCTGTTAGATGGATAGATAGATAGATAGATAGATAGATAGATAGATAGATAGACAGACAGACAGACAGACAGACAGACAGCTGGCTGAGGATATAGCCCAATTGGTAGTGCCTGCCTAGTATAGATGAAGCTTTCTACTGGTTGCCAGGGGTAGTGACTCCTACTTGTAATCCCAGCACTGGGGAGGTAGAGGCACAAGGGCATTAAAGAAATGTAGGGGTAGAAGGAATGAGGGAAGAGATTAAAGTTACCCTTTCTGGATGGGGAGAATTAGTATCATATTTATTATGACATGGCTGCATGCTTGCATCAAGATATCTAAACCTTTAAGACATGACTTACAACCACATTAAATACATGAAATAAAGTAGTTGAAAGAAGCCAGGCATGGTGGCGCATGCCTTTTATCCCAGCACTCAGGAGGCAGAGGCAGGCAGATTGCTATGAGTTTGAGACCAGCCTGGTCTACAAAGCAAGTCCAGGACAGCCAGGACTACACAGAGAAACCCTGTCTCAGAAAAACAAAACAAACAAACAATCAAACAAAAAAAATTAGCTGTAGATGCTTGAGAGCTATATACAGAAACTATACACTGTTCAAAGGAATCAAAGGAACCTAAATAAATAAATACATGGGGACGGTGGCTTGTTTATGGGTTTGAGAGTTTGATGTTGCTAGGCAACAATGTCCCCCCAATTCTTCTATGGAACCGTCAGTTCCTGTCCCAGAAGAGCTTATGTAATAAATTTTCAGGCTGATTCTCAAGTCTAATGTAAGTCAAAAGGAAAAGATCTGTCATATTGGAAATAACATTGAAAAAAAAATAAAGTTAGAAGTGAGTTCTTGATCCCAAGATGTTCTAAATCCACAGAAGCTGACACATTCTAGTATTAGCATAAGACTTCAAAAATAGACACCTCGAAGGAAGCAGAGTGTTCAGATTTAGATCCCAGCGTCCATGTGAGCATCTGATTTCAGAAACGACGTGCAAAGGCCATTCGATGGAGAAAATAGTTCTTGTCACTAATGAAACTGGCGTCATTTGGTTGGATTCTTATATGTTCAAAAGACAAATGTAGATCCATATCTTATATCATGCATAAAACTTAATTCAAAGCGAACCATAGATCTATATACAAAACCTAAACTTATAGACACCTGCAGGCTAACTTAGAAGACTGGGACCTGAGTTCAGATAAAATCACTTAGACACAACGTGAAAAACATGGCCTTCAGGAGGGAAAAACAAGCTGGACTTCATCTAATTCATAATGGTGTGGTTATCAAAGAGAGAGGCTAGGAGCCCTCTTCCCAATAAGAAGGCTGACTCCTACTGTAATCATCATAAAAGCCAACTCTGACAAGAACTAAAGATGAATACAAGAGCCGGGAGGAAAGCTGCAGATTATCTTGTGGCCATCAGCAAACTGATTCTACAATTTAAGTGTAAAGACAAAAGATCTAGAAGAGCCAACACAATGAAGGAGAAAGACCCCAGGAACAGCTCTCTCTAGGCAAACCTGCATAACCAGTCAGAGAGGAGGCAGAGAAGAGGGAAGGAGACACATTCATGGGACAGCCTAGAAGCTGACCCCCTTGGATTTCCTGGAGAAGCCACACTCCGCCTCAGAGATGCTCTACAAAACAGCCTCATCAGATGGAAACCCCTGTCTGTCTATACATGCTAATGGGTCATTATGACAAAGCCAAGGGCCCCAAAGTGCCACCCTAGGAAGCTACTGTGAACCAGAGACAAGGCCTTTTCCAAAAGGGATGGATTCTAACCCTGAGGTCCATAGATTCTGAAGATTCTAAAGACCGAAAGCATACTAAGAAAGTCACAGTGAAGTGCTCACGCCCAGGACAGGGCCTCTGTCTGGGGAGGGTGACTAGAGCTTGCTCCACAGTTTCACTTACTGTCACTTAGTGTCCTGGCTAGTTTTATGTCAACTTGACAAAAAAGCTAGAGTCATCTGAGAGGAAGGAGCCTCAGTTGAGAAAAACGCCTCTCTCAGATGGACCTGAAGGCAATCCTGTAAGGCATTGTCTTAATTAGTGATTGATGCGGGAAGGCCCAACCCATTGTGGGTGGTGCTACCCTTGGACTGGTGGTCCTGGGTTCTCTAAGAAATCAGGCTGAGCAAGCCATAGGGAGCAAGCTAGTAAGCTGTACCCCTCCATGGCCTCTGCATCAGCTCCTGCCTCTGGCTTGACTTCCTTCTATGATGAACAGTGACGTGGGAAGTGTGAGCAAAATAATCTCTTTCCATTTCAAGTTGCTTTGGTCACAGCGTTTCATCCCAGCAATAGTTACCCTATCTAGGACACTTGTCTAACTCTTTAGTGATGAGAACATGGCTGGTTTGTAAAAGTCAATACTAAGAAATGGCACCACCACACACAGTCAATGCTTAGCTTTTACTACTCACCTATGTGACCTTGACCACTGGCCTGATTTGCTTTCTATTGTGATGACCACCTCAACCAGGAACAATTTGGGAGGAAACAGTTTATTTCAGCTTACAGGAGCTGATGCAGAGGCTGTGAAGGAACACTGCTTATGGGGTAGTTCCTTGTGGCTTTCTTAGTCGGTCTTCTTATACACCCTAGAATTGCCGGGGTGAAACCAGCCACAGTAGACTGGGCCCTGCCACATGAATGAAGCAGGAAAATGCCCTACCAGCCCTGCCTACAGGTGGGATCTGATGGAGACCTTTTCTCACTTGAGCTTCTTCTTCCTAGAGGACCCCATTGTGGGTCAAGTTGAAAACAAACAAAACAAAACACCTAGCCCGCACTGAATGGCTAGTCTTGGTTGTCAACTAGACTACATCTGGAATTAACTAAAACCCCACAGGGTTGGGCACACTTTTGAAGAAAACTTTTTTTTCTTTAATTAAATGATTTGAAGTGGGAAGATACACCTTTAATGCAGACCTTTTGAGGTGGGAGGACCCATCTGTAATCTTAGCCACACGTTCTACTGGCTGCCTGAAGAAAGAACCTTAAAGAAGAAAGCTGTGTCTCTCTTTGCCTGCTTGCGCTCTCTCTCTCTCTCTCTCTCTCTCTCTCTCTCTCTCTCTCTCTCTCGATCCTTCTGGCAAGTTCACTTCCTTCACCAGCATTGAACCTACTTCTTCAGGATTCGAGTGTCTACTGAAGACCAGCTGAGACATCCAGCCTCATGGACGGAAGAACTGCTGGATTCTTGGACCTTCCTTTGTTAGGCAGCCATTGTTGGACTAGCTGGACCACAGCCTGTAAGCCAGTGGTTCTCACCTGTGGGTTGTGACCCCTATTGGGGGGGGGGTGGAGGGTTCAATGACCCTTTCACAGAAACTGTGTATCAGATTTCCCGCATATCAGATATTTACACTATGATTCTCATAACAGCAGCAAAATTACAGCAACAAAAGTAATTTGTATGGTTGGGAGGTCACCATTACATGAGGAACTATATTAAAGGGTCATAGTGTTAGGAAGGTTGAAAACCACTCAACCCTTTTTAAACCACTAGAACAGTTTTAA
This sequence comes from Acomys percivali, assembly GCA_907169655.1. NCBI lineage: Eukaryota > Metazoa > Chordata > Mammalia > Rodentia > Muridae > Acomys > Acomys percivali. The sequence goes on along the minus strand of OU015743.1, from coordinate 20,080,141 downwards.
ACCATATATGTATATATGTATTTTGTATGTTCTTATGTACTTTAAACCATATATATTAAACCATATATATCAGCTCTGTTCCTCTAGAGAACCCTAATACAGGGGCCTTCCTTCAGAAGTCAAGATTTCATGTTCAAATTAAACCTTTTTTTTTTTTTTTTTTTAACTTTCAACACCTGCTTAAAAAGATTACTTTTTGAGATGATAATTCTATTGTTGAAGGCATGCTAGTTTTACAGATTCAGTTGCAGGCTGTTTTTAATGAGGAACATTTGTGGAAATCATAGTATTTTAATCTATAAAATGTCTTTGGGAAGCCACACTTTTCTGAGAAACATGTACATTGCACTAAGAAGATTGACCCCTCTCTAGGCAAAGGCGTTATCTTAGTTGCTTTTTTACTGCTGTGATAAAACACAGTGATCAAGGTAACTTATTAAAGGAAGCATTTAATTGGAACTCACAGATCCAGAACATTAGAGTCCATGACCATCCTGGCAAGGAGCATGGCAGCAGGCAGGGAGGAGGCAGGCAGGCAGACAGAAAGCAGGCAGGAGGCAGGAGGCAGGAGGCAGGAGGCAGGAGGCAGGAGGCAGGAGGCAGGAGGCAGGAGGCAGGAGGCAGGAGGCAGGCAGGAGGCAGGCAGGAGGCAGGCAGGAGGCAGGCAGGCATAGCGCTGGAGCAAGCAATAGCTAAGAGCTTACATCTGATCCATAAGCACAAAGCAGAGAGAGAGAAAAATAACTTGGAACGGCATGGGCTTTAAAACCTCAAATCCCGCCACCAGAGAGGCCCTCCCATAAGGCCACACCTCCTAATCCTTTCCAACAGCTCCACTGAGGACCAGGCATTCAAACAAATGAGCCTTTGGAGGCCGTTCACACTCAAACCACCACAGCCCACTCCACTGCCTCCATAGGCTTGGAGCCATATCATAATTCAAAATGCATTTAGTTCAACTTTGAAAGTGCCCATAGTCTATCACAGTCTCAACATTGTTTAAACATCCAAAGTCCAAGTCTCTTCTGTGGCAAACTCTTAACTGTAACCCCCTATAAAAATTGAAGGTGAATTGAACATTTCCACCACTGAGTGGCACAGAACATACCATTACCATTCCAAAAGGAAGGAATCCAGCTGCATTGAGGATTTACTGGACCAAAGCAAGATAGAAACCCAGCAGGGCCAAACCCTTGTGACTCTATGTCCAATGTCAAAGGACTTAGATGGCTCAGCCCTTCCAGGCTTACTGACTGTGATACACTTCTCTCTCTTAAACCGTGCGGCACCCACAGGGTATCAGACTCCCCGGAACTAGAGTTATAGGCAGTTGTGAGCCCCATGCTGGTGCTGGGGATCAGAACCGGGTCCTCTGAGAGAACAGTGTGTGCTCTTAAGCACTGAGCCATCTCTCCAGCCCCTCTTCACCTATGTTCAGCCATTTCTAAAAACCCTGCCTTTGTTTTCTTCCGCCCTCACCTGAATCCCTCCAGCCAGCCTTAGCCTACCTGCTGGCCTTAGAACTGTGCTGACCCACAAGCTTGGGCCTGCTGCCCACCACTGCTTTCTTATCTTCACCAGCAGGAGACTGAACTCATCCCTTATGAGGCACCGTGGCTTCCTACAGGGATATAGGCCCATGTGCCATCTCTCTTAGAAGATCCAAGACTGACATCACTGAATTCAAATCCAGGTCCCTGGTCTGCACTATTTCTGAAGATCCTAAGGTGGGAGGGGCGTGGGGGGCCGTTCCTTGCAGATTCTGGCTGTCTTTGGGACTCATTCGCTTGTTGCATGAAACTTAAAGCATCTTTTTTTTTTTTTTTTCCTGCTGCTGGCCGTCAGTGCGGCTGTCTTATGGACCTAGGGGCGATGCTCCATCCTGGCTCACAGCCTCTATATCTCAGCCCTAGGGCTCTGAAATGCGTTCTTTGTCCTGGTCTCTTTTGTATTCTCTCCCACTTTTAAAGATTCATGTGATTGCTCTGGACTCCCCCGGATAATCCTGGTTAATCCCTCCATCTAAAGCCCTGGTCTAATCAGATCTGCAAAGTCCCTTTTGCTGTGTCAGGGCTTACAGCTACACGGTCTGAAGGGACTGGTGGGAATTTGGGGGGCAGCATCGCTCTGCCTGTCACAGACGGAAAGCCAGAGCCCCTTCCTCTCTCCAGGAGGTCGATGCACAGGGAGTGGTGCTGAGCTGAAAATGAAGCCTCCTGGGCATCTCAGGACTGTGTAGACGGATATGTTGGGCTAATCGGTAGCCTCCACTCCCCTTGGTTCTTCCTGGAGCAAATTGTAAAAAGACTGACACTCCTGTGAAAGAAGATGGTCATTAGAGGGCCCCAGTGGCCAACTGCAGTGTCATTCAAGGTGACATCTGAGACTCCTTGATTGTTACCACCCCAGCTGAGAGCATCTAGTTTCCACCGTGCCAGCTGCAGCTGCTCAGAACACTGACATCACTTGACTTCAGGCTACGGCTCTGAGGCCAGAAACTACTTGCTATCAAAATAACCTGCTGGCTTAAAAAAAAAAAAAAAAAAAAAAAAAAAAAAAAAAAAAAAAAAAAAAAACAAACAAACAAACAAACAAACAAGCCAAACGCAGTGAGCACCCCTGTGCCTTTTATCCACTAACTGATCTTGTCCCCCAGCAAATAAAGGGTGCTGGCTACACAATGGACTTTGGGTACTGGGAAGGGCTTCTTCTTTGGTTAGGGTGGGTAACACCTCTGAGGTCTTGATGGGCAGAGTTGTAATTAAGAAGACAGCTGACACAGGCTGGCACACCCTGCCTGCCCCGCCAACCCCACCCCCCCACCCCTGTCACCTCCAACTTTGAAACGCCTGATGCGTGGAAATAATTTTACTCTTGGTGTGGCCATCAGCTTTCAATCAACCATCCCATCCCTTTTTCCTCTGTATGACATCAGTTTCCTTGCAGCTTTCAACCTCCACCCTGTCATGCTATCACCAAAGCCTCAAAGGGGCTTTTATGGGATGATCCGTAGCCATTATTAATCTGCTAAGAGATTTGTGTCTTTAACTGATACGTCGTCAAACAAAACAGCCTGCCTTTGGGTTTAAGTGAATCAGGAGCTTCCGCAAGAGTGACAATGAAAACCCACAAATTCCCGTGCCATTCCTGCCTCTTGCCTCCTGCTCTGGGAGCAATTCTGCGTAGCTTTTTGTGGCTTTCCACTAATATGATTCTATCTCTCTCCCTGCACAAAAATTTAAGGTCTGATTTGTCAACCTGCTACTTGTTGGTGGCTTTATATTCTGACAAAGCTTATTACCTCACCATCCTCCTCCCCCACTCCCACCCTCACCCCCACAGAATGCCACAGAACCATCCCTCAGTATCAATAACTTCCACAGGCCTGGTTCTTTGTCAGCCTCTCTCATCCCTAAATCTGTCTCTTCATATCTGCTGCCAAAAGACCCACCCAACACAGTGGTCCATGGGTGTCTGAGGAAGCAGGCAATAAGATGCGCTTCAGAGAGGGCGATTCAAGCTAAGTCAATTTGTAAATTTGGTAAATTCCAATAAAACATCAACAAGTAGTTTTATGAAACTAGAAAAGTTGGCACCAGGAGCTGGAGAGGTGGCTCAGTGGTTAGTGTGTTTTCTGTGCAGTCTTCAAGACTAGGGTTCAGAGGCACCCACACAACAAGCCAGGCATCTCACAAACACCTTTAACTCTAGCTCTGAGGGGTCAAGTGTTGGCTTTTGGACTCTGAGCACCCACAAGCAAGCATGCATGTACGCATGTGCACACACGTACAGAGATGAAATTAATCCTTATTAAGAAACTAAGGGATTGGGGATTTAGTTCAGTTGGAGAGCAGATGCCTAGCAAGCATGAGGCCCTGGGTTCGGTCCTCAGCTCTGGAAAAAAAGAAAGAAAGAAAGAAAGTAAGTTTGTGCTGATGTTCACATGGCAAATTAAAGCTACCACACCAGCCCGGAAACACAGAGGGAAAGAAGGAAGTCTGTGGTAAGCTTCTACCAGGGCTTGTGCTAGTTCTCCTCAGCTGTCCAGTCAACTTGTGATCATCAAGCAATTCAGATGAGGCATGAAGAGGAAGAGCTGTCAGTAGCCAGAGAGACCATTTACTAGAGAAACCAAAATTTACTTTCCGGTTTTTAGAATTTTCTTAATACACACACACACACACACACACACACACACACACAGAGAGAGAGAGAGAGAGAGAGAGAGAGAGAGAGAGAGAGGTTGAAAACTTATAGGTAGATATTTGAGCAAACAGAGTTTTCATTGCTCACACAACAGGCTGATCAAAGACAGAACAGAGCCATCCAAAACCAGGAAGAAACGGCCTTCTCCTGCATTTTACCAAGAATACAATTGGTTGGCACTGGGATGTAGCTAACTCAGTTGGTGTGGCATTTGCCACAAAAAAGAAAACAAACAACAGCAAAAAACAAACAAACAAACAACAAAAAAAAAAAAACCACTAAACACCTGAAGGTTTCTAGGAAAAAGTTGGGGAACAAAATTGGACAGAAATTGTCATACTGCAGTACTATGACTTATGGTAATATGATTTTAAGATGACTAGATAGATAATAGATAAGATAGATGATGAATAGACAGATGATAGAAAATAGATAAATGATATTGGTAAGTGAAAGAAGATAGGTAATAGATCAACAAATAGACAAATGATTGATAGATATTGTAGATAGTTTAATGATAGTGATATACGATGGATAAATGTCCAGATGAAGATAGACAGGAGATAGATGATAGAGGTAATAGATACAGAGATAATAGATGGAGATGGAAATAAATGATAGATTGATAGATGATAGCTAGATAGATAATAGATGATAGATGATAGGAAGTGGTAGGTAGATAGATAATGATAGAGATCCTAGATTGATAGGTGGTAGTTAGATTAATGGATGATGACAAGTCATAGTTTGAAAGATGACAGGCAGATAGGTAGATGACAGATAGATGCTTTCTTTTGCTTTGTCTGCTGGGAAAGACTGAAACTAAGGATGCCACAGAGTGGTCCTTCCAGACACCACCACTCCCTCTGAGGACCAGGACTGCAGGCAGCATCTGGTCTTCAGAACGAGAGCTGGGGAGCTACATAGAAGCCTGGAGAGGCTTCTGCTCAGAGCAAAGGGTGAGTGTGGAAACATGTCAAAGGGCACAGGGCCTCTGATGGCCAAACCTGAGACCATGTGAGCATCGAAGCAAATAGTGAAAAGAAACCATCTTTCATGACAGCGATGGAGCAGGAATTCTGCCCATCCTATGAGCCCAAGGGTGTCAGAGAGACCAAGATGGCTCTTCTGTTGCAGAGCCAGACCTGGCACACAGCAGCCTAATGACTGATCATACATAAGTGTCGCCTGTATGATTATTCTGTTTCTCTGCCCATCATCACGAAGGGTCTGAAATTCAGTGCCTAGTGCCATCTTGGGAGCAGCAGGGACATGTTAGCCACAGCTCCCAGGCTAGAAGGAATGCTGAACCACTTTTAAAGACAGTCTGGTGGTGGATTGACATGGAAAAAGACAGCCAGGTCCATCTTGGGGCATCGTCATTAGGGATCATCAGTACAGACTCCTTGCTTCTTCAACAGCATCCCCTTCTAAACCTCCAGTCACGGCTGGGGCGCTTGCTCACACAGGGTCTCCTGTGCCTCATAGCAGCGGTTGTTTTCGTTTGTTTGTTTTTATAATATCAGATATTCCTTGTCGCTGTTCAGATGGAGCGGAACTCGGGGTGGGTACTGCATCGTAAATCTCTCTGCCTCTGATGCCCCTCCTGAATGGCATTCTAGCAGAGAAAGAGATTGGGGATTTCCACACAGTCCTTTGTGTCTCCTAAGCAGCAGCCTGGGTATGCGGAGAGGAGTCGAAGCTGACGAAGGCTCTGCTGTTTCATTGGTCAACTCCGAAGTCCTGCATCCGGGTCCCCTCCCCACTACCACCTATCCTAGCCACAAGGAACTCTAGTTCTGCATTCTCTGGTTTGGAATCCGTGTGTGACGGCTGAGACTCCCCTCCTGTCTGTCCTTTCCTGTGGTTCCCAGGGATTGACGAGCTCAGGAGCCCAGACTTGAAGGTGAGCACCTTTGCACACCGAGCCATCTCACCATCCCCCAAAATGCTGTTTTGAAAGCAAAAGTTCAGTTGCCTAGGGGAGCAAAGGTGACCTATGGAGGGGAGAGAAAAGGAGGGAGGGGGCATGGGAGGTGTGCCCAAGATACAATAGGAACACGTCTTTATGGGATGTGGCACACAGAATACATGCAAAATAATAAATCAATAGGATAAACATTTTAAATATGTATTCATCTTCCTTCTCTTATTAATTATTAATTATTATTTAAATCACTCAGACTTATTGTTCCAGGCCCCCAAAGTGTAAGAAAAAAAAAACAACAACAAAATAGTCTAATGAGGTTATAGCCAACTAAGAAAACTTTAAACTACAAATAACCAGGGCAGCGAACAGGCAGCTTGCAGAAAAGGAAGCTCCCTGCAAAGTCTCCCGTTCTCTTTAAATTGAAAACATGATCTTCTTGGAAGAGGTGTGTAACCACACTGGAGAAAACAGGAAATGCTACCCACAGCTCCAGAGTCACACAGGAATCCTTAGCATTTGTTAAAACTGTTTTTACACCGTCTGCTGCTCACCTTTTGATTTTTATATAATATTCCCATTTTCACTTATTCAAATAACACTTTTAAACTTTAAAAAATCATTTTTCCCCCCAAAGGGGTCAGTTTTTATTTCTCATTTGTATTTCATTTAGCATATGTGCATGTGTGTCTGTGACTCTGTAACGGCGCCACAATTTGCAAGCAGAAGCCAGTTCTCTTCTTCCACTATGAGGGTCCCAGGCCATCAAGCCTATTGGCAAATGCCTTTACTTACACACGTCTATGATAGTGTGCAGTCCTTCATTCAGATCCTTAACTCCCATTTAAGAAGCTGGGCACAGGGGACAGTGCACATTGGTAACCCGAGCACCGGCAGATGAAGGCAGAGGGAGATGGATGGCTCCCTGAAGCTCATTGGCCAGTCAGTCTAGTCAGTTGGTGAGCATTAGGTTCAATAAGAGACTCTGCCTCAAAAAAATAAGGTGGAGAGTGAGAGAGGAAGACAGCCAACATCAAACTCTGGCCTCCACATGCCCTTGAGTGCACACACACACACACACACACACACACACACACACACACACACACAC
>OU015743.1:20060528-20072887 GCA_907169655.1 Acomys percivali | reverse complement strand
CACACACACACACACACACACACACACACACACACACACACACACACCACAACCATCTACAGGCACATACACTTTCACACATACACACACCTAAATAATACTAATAATCACTAGGACCCTAGAACTAGGCTTTTCCACCTCCCACCCCTCTGGAGAGTTTATCTACACAGCATGGTGTCCTAAGGAGAAGGTCCTCACCATCACAACCTCTGCCCTGCGACTGAGCAACTCCTCTGAGATTTCTGACACATTTCTAGATACTTTACTTTGCTTAAGATTTTTGCCCCCTAAGATGCCTTAAACACAGAAGGGTGTCTTAGTTAGGGTTTCTGTTGCTGTAATGAAACACCAGTCCCAAAGCAAGTTGGGGAGGAAAGGGTTTGTTCTGCCTACACTTCATCACCTAAGGCAGTGAGGGCAGGAACCAGGAGGCACCAGCTGATGCAGAAGCCATGGAGGGTGATACTTATGTCTTGCTCATCACGGCTTGCTCAGCTTGCTTTTTTTTTTTTTTAATTGAACCCAGGACCACCAGCCCAGGGACAGCACCACTCACAATGGGCTGGGCTCTCCCATATCAACCGGTAATTAAGAAAATGTCCTGTAGCTGGGCATGGTGGCACATGCCTTTAATCCCAGCACTTGGGAGGCAGAGGCAAGTGGATTACTGTGAGTTTGAGACCAGCCTGGTCTACAAAATGAGTCCAGGACAGCCAAGGATACACAGAGAGATCCTGTCTCAAAAAACCAAAAAAAGAAAAAGAAAAAAAAAAAAGAAAAAGAAAGAAAGAAAGAAAAGAAAAGAAAAGAAAATATCCTGTAAGTTTGCCTATGGCTGGAGCTTATGGAGGCATTTTCTCAACTGAGGCTCCCTGTGTCAAGTTGACATAAAGCTATCTGACAAGGAAGATATTCTCAAGTTTCAAAAAATAAAATAATGCAGCTGGGCCTGGTGGCACACACCTTTACTCCCAGCATTCGGGAGGCAGAGGCAGGCGATCGCTATGAGTTCGAGGCCAGCCTGGTCTACAAAGTGAGTCCAGGATAGCCAAGGCTACACAGAGAAACCCTGTCTCAAAAATACAAGATAAATAAATAAAATAATGTATCTGTTTGAGGGCTAGAGAGGCACCTTGGTGCTTAAGAGCACTGTTTCTGCAGAGGACCCGAGTTCAGTTCCCAGTAACCACATGGTGACTCATAAGTACTTGTCACTCCAGCTCCAGGGGATCCAATGCCCCTTCTGGTTTCTACAGGCACCTTTACTCATATGCGTGCCCTACATACACGCAACTTAAAATAAAATTAAAACTATGTTTCCTGAAGATTAATGAGTTAATATTTATACAGAACTTTGAGAACTCTGGTAAGGCCTGTTTTTAATACCCAAGTCATAATCACACATTTAAAAATATGTTTTTCTCTTCTGGAGTTGGGGAGTTCATTTTTATTCATGAATTCCCAGTTAGAGGGGCATGTGACTGCAACTGTCCCCTTCTCTAAGGCAAGTTGCATTTTCTTGGGGTGCTCCTGATGGGGCTTTTTAAAAAAGGACTGATCATGGGGGAAAAATAATCTGGTCCTGGGTAGCCTTTGTCCCCAATAAAGGCTTTGCTGTCACCTGCCTACAGGACCTCCACCTACACAGCCTTGTCTCGCCTGGCCCCCACTTCATAAGCCCTCATGTGTGTGTTGGAGAGTGGGTTTGACCAGCTCAGTGTTGTGTGCACCAGGACTACATGGTGAAAGGCACAGACCTTCTCCCAATAAAAAATGGAGTCCGCAGCAGTTCTCAGGGCCTGTGGAACACATTACTCCAGAGTCTTTGGCAAAGGGTCCCAGATGGTCTCAAGCTTTCTTCTAGCACTTGATTTTTGTAGTTTTTCGTTGAGGGTGCCTCTCTGGGGATGGAGATGGAAGAGCTGGAGCCAAGGCACCAGCCACCCTGGCCTGCCCCTTCCATATGTCTCCCGGGTCTCACTCTGTAACATCTGAGGTTTAAACGAATCGTCCAAGCAACGCCCTTGTCTGTCACATTCCCCCGCTGAGCCCATCCCAGTTCCAGGCTCACTTCTGCTCTGTGCAAAGGGAAGATGGTCCAAAGTTACTAACATGGAGATGAGGAATTCCCAGTCCTGGGAGAAACAACATCAATGAGACAGTCAGGCGTTGCCAAGCACCAAGCCCTTTGCACTTTGCAACTGCTAAGGGCGCGCAGGTCATATGTGCAGATCTGCCCCACCTCCTTCCTGCCCCTCCATGGACCTAACCACATCCAGCTGAAGGCATCCTCCAAAACTGGAAATGCTTTCAAGACCTCAACAAGGGCTACAGCTCTACAAAAATGAAGCCATTTCTGGCTCAGGGGCATGCAGCTTTTCCCTGTTTTCCTGGATGGCTTTCAGACGAGAGCTTCCGCATACCTCTGATCTCACTGTAGAGGCCTTCTGGAATAGTGGCTCTTTTCTATTTTTATTTCTTTCAAATTTAGCATAGGCTAGCCTTGAACCTTGGATCTTCCTGCCTCTACCTCCCAAGTGCTACGATTATAGGAATGAGCTACCAGGTCTGACCTCAGAGTAATTCTTAATCCCACTCTTATGCTTTTCCAAAGCCACAGCCTTCTGTGTCCTAAGGACCTGGCCACCTGAATGCATCTCTAGCTTCGAAGCTCTCTCCCACTTGCTCTCTTTCTATCTCTCTCCATATTCTCTCAATATAGGGATGTTTCAGGATAAGTTAGAGAGATTTTAAGAGAAGATTTTTGATTGTTTTAATCTCTATGACAAGTTTCCTTTGTTTACAGCACTAAAAATTGGTGAGGTGGAATATACATGCAGGAAGGGTGGTGCTTCCAAAGGGGTTTCATAATGTTGGAAATCAACAGCAAAAGAGACCCATGTAGGCGCTATCCCCCAGGCTGGATTTACACACAAGATCCTTCATCTCTGTGTTATTTGATATCAACATCACAGCTGCCATCTCCAGGAATTTAATAAGATATGCAAGAACTTCTTTTCTACTGTTTGTTCTTTGTTCCACTCTGTAGGCTCTGAGGGATGATCTCACAAGCAAAAAATGAATAGAATGGCTTGGCTATTCCCAGAGAAGGAACCTGCTAGAAAATGACTCTGTCTCCACCCTGCAGTGGAAAACAACAGGGGCACTGGCTTTGTTGATCAGCACCATTCTCCAGCCAGAAACCACCATGATTAGAAATAGTTTACACTATAATTCCAGCACTGGGGAGGCAGAGAGGCAGAGTCTTGGAAGTTGCTGGCCAGCAGCCTAACCTATTAGGTGATGACTGTGAGAGACCATACAGAAGAAGAAGAAGAAGAAGAAGAAGAAGAAGAAGAAGAAGAGGAGGAGGAGGAGGAAGAGGAGGAGGAAGAGGAGGAGGAGGAGGAGGACAATGCCAAGATTCACCAGGACTCAGCTCTCTGCCAGTTTAGCAATGAATATACAGAGTCAAACTTCTCACCGTATACAAAAGCTACCCCAACACTAATGTTTAAAGGTAACTCCTTCAGAAAACATGGAGACTCTTAAAGCCAATTGAAAGTCTCTAGAGTTGGCTGGCGGCTGCGTGGGGAACTTGCCCAAATCATGCAGCCATGATCCTTACTGTTTTTGTTCTTTAAGCATAAAAAGTATATCCTGGGTTGACACAGTTAACAACAACAGTTACCAGAAAGCAAGAACAACAGAAGCCAAAAGGCGAGAGACTTTCCCAGTTGCATCCTGGGACCACTGACTTAGCCTTTGTCTCTGTTTTGGCTGGTATTACTGCCCTCATGCTGGCTTCCTATGCATGAATGTCCTTTTTTTTTCATGGCGTCAGTTGTGCTAAGGCCTAGGGGTCTGCTAAGGTCTGTAGGCCTGCTACAATAATTGAAATTGCTATAAGGGCTCTCTATAATTTCTCAAATTATCCCAATTTTGGATATTTTTAGTATGTCCTGTATTAATTGGCTTCTTCTCTGACCAAAAGCAATTTGAGGAGAGAGAGATTTATTTGGCTTAGATTTTTCTCATCACACACAGTCGATCATTGAGGGAAGTCATGGCAGAAACCTGGAGGCAGGAACAGAAGCAGAAGTCATGAAAGAATGCAGTTTATTGGCTTGCTCAGTCTGCATTTTATAGAACCCAGAACCACCAGCCTAGGGGTGGCACCACCCACAGTGGGCTAGACCCTCCCATGTCAATTATTAATCGAGAAAATGCCCCCCGCAGACTTGCCCACAGGCCAGTGTAATGGAGGTAATCCCTCTTTCTATTGGGATTTCCTCTTCCCAGATGACTCTACTTTTGTCATGTTGACAAAGACTGGCCAGCACATCTCCTAGCTATGTAATTGCTACATGAAGGGGACATTAACTCCAATAAAGAGACATTTAGCACCATCCACCAGAGTGGGCCGATCAAGACTGAGGCTAGGGACTCCTCAATGCCAGTGGTAAATGCTCTACAGCCCAACCTGTGTAGTAGTCTAACACGAGGCTGGCTGTATGCTTGGGGACTTGGCAGCCTTGTATAGCTGATCAATGCCAGCCATCTTTCCAACCGTCACCCTCCTTGCTGCCTTGCTGTTTGGAGCTGACCCTGTGATCTGTGAATACAGTTTGCGCAGAGCCTGGTGAGGAGCTTTCTCAATAAAAGGTATGGCCAGCGTTGCTTCCCTGGCTCCCCTAGGGTGGCGCTGTTGAGCCGTTGAAGTGACCAGCAAGGCTTTTTAGCTATGGCCCTGAACCCCAGGAGTCCAGGAAAGGAGTGGTTTACATGGCTGGGGTGGGCGGAGCCAGTTGTCACAAGAGCCAGTTACAACAGTGGTAAACAAAACACTGCCAGGGCTTTTGCAAACCAGGTGTTCGGCCATTGGCAGCTAGAAATCACCACGAGAACATGCAAACCACCAAACCCAAGTCAGCAAATGCAAAACAGTCGAAGCTAGCGCCCTGAGGAAAACAATTCTTAAACCGCATACCAGTGGTGCTAGGTCATCACTTGGCTCCCGGCTCACCTGACAAGTTTGCCTAATTGTTTTCTTGGACTGTTGAAAGGGGGATCCAATTTCCCAGATGGAAGCCAGGGTAACATCAGAAGTAAACCCTCCAACTGGCACTAGGAAACTGGACTCCCTTCTGCTCCCCTGTCGCTAAGTAAAATTGCATAAGCGATGTCTGGGCTGTCTGGCTGCATCTCCGTTTTCTAGATTGTCGCTGGCCTGGCCTGGAAGGCAAAGGTGCGGCTGAAGCAAGTGGCTAATGGGGCCACTCAATAGTCCATTTCCTGGAGAAGAGGTGAACTTCTGCCGAATGCTAAAATGGCATCTGAGGTTAATTACAGGCCAAGATGGTGGCAAATGTGTTAAAGGTGGATTAAACCCTCCTTCCAACATAGCCTTGGCTTACCCTTGCCGTGAAGCCCATCCAACTCTGGCCCTACCACGTGCCTCTCCTCTCCTAAAGGCTTTCTGCTAGAAAACCAAAGCTTTCAGGGAGCCACAGACTGTCAGGGGGTGCTGTGTAAACACCTTAGTGATGTGTCTGGGACTGTTTCTTGATATTACCCAGAGTTCCAAGCTGCTGAAAGTCAGTTCAGTGTCATTGGCTGGGTAAACAGTCTTGTTGGATTTCCTTTCTCCCTGTATTATTTCTCCACTCTTCACTAGTATTTCCTGGGACACCCCTCCCTCAAAAACTCCTAGACCGTAATCCTGATCCCACATAGAGCTTTCTTTCAGAGGTACCGGTCTAACAGTTCTTTTACTGAAGTGTGTTCGTGTGTGCCTGATCACCTGTGCTCTCAGCTTATAAAGAAGCCAGAACTTCACAGAGATAGCGGCTACGGCACAGCTCGTAGGAGTCATCAGACCTCATGCTGGGTGTTGGTGTCATCACTGATCACACACTTCTTTCCAATAAAGACTTCTTCCAACTCCAAAACCCTTAACCTATTTTCAGAGTGAAGACTGAGCAGAAGACATGCGTCTGGGGGGCTTTGTAGTTTTCAGGCAAGTACAAGTTAGGTTGATGAGCACAATGATGCCTTTGTTCTCATCAACTGGCTTCAATAGCTGTGAAGATGCTTCTAGCCCACCACTTCCTTCCTCATGGGCCGTTTTAAAGTAAATCCAAGACATCGCCTTGTTCCCCTTGTGACTATTCCAATAGGTATCCCCAAGATGTGATCTCCTGAAAATAACAATACGAAATTGTCTGTTAAAACACACAGCCGGTCCCACGCTTGTCGGCAAAGACTAAGATGTTTCCCTAACACCAGGAGCCCGGAGTCTTGGAGAGGTGAGAAAAAAATGTTCTAAAACCAGGCTGTGTTTGCAGTGATAGCTTTGTGAATATATCAAAATCACCAAAGTGTACGCTGTACATGGATGGACTATACACTGTGTGGATTGTGTATCCATATGGAGGGCCTGTGTTTTACCTGGAAAGGGAGATGCAAAGCATGAGAGGATTTGCTGATGTCTGTGGAGACAGGGAGTCAATGTGAAAGGAGGCCTTACTAAAAGGAAACAGGAGTCTCATTCTTACAACCACCAGGAAAGGAGTCCAGCCAACAACTGGAACAGGAGGACACAGCCATGAAAGCTTAGCCTTTGGTCTTTCAGAGAATGTGAGGACTCAAGTCAGCCCACCCCTCCCTACCCTTCCCCTCTCTTCCCCTCCCCAGCCCTCCCCTCCCCTCCCCTCCCCTCTGAGCCAATGAGGAGAGAGAGGAAATGAGAGCAGTCTGGCTTTGGTTTTGATTTTGAGTCTGAGTCTCACTGTGAGAACCAGGCTGGTGTCCAACTCCATGGATCAAGTGATCCCCCTGCCTCAGCATCTCTCAAAGCCTCTGAGAACTTTGGAGTACAAGTCTCTCTGTACAGGCCTAAGCTGTTTGAAGCTGCACTCTTTGTGACAAAACAAAAGTGGAAGATGACTACAGGCGATGGCTTGATGGCCTGCACTCTCTGCCGTCTTTCAACAGACCTTCAACAGAGAAGCAGGGACACACGCAAAAAGCCCACTTTAAAGGAATGGTCCGAAGCATCTGCCACTTTGAAAACATGCAAAGTGACGCTAGAGAAATAAAATCCAATAGGAGAAAATAAGCTTTGTAGTCAAGAGGTAAAGGGCAAAGTAATTACAATGAAATTTAAATATTCTGCCAGCCAGTGGTTAAAAAAAAAATACTATGGTGAAAGTCAGATAGAAATAGAACAAACTGAAGGGTGTTTCTAAATCTTAAAAGCCCAAACGTTACAAGAGAAAATGCATAAGAAATTATTAATGTTTAAAAGAGGAACTGTGCAAGTGCATGTATGTATATGTCTGAGTGTGTGTGTGTGTGTGTGTGTGTGTGTGTTTGTGCTTGCATGTGTATGCGTGTATGAATGACTATGGGAATGGGAGCAGGTGAGTGTGTGTGTATGAGTAGCTTCTTGTCAAGGAGGTGCATAGGTGTGCGAGTGTGATGTGCGTTGCATATGTGTGGTTGATGTGTGTGTACAGTGGCCAGAGGTCTGCATTCAGTGTCTTCCTCAATCACTTCTCCATCTTGCATTTTTGAGTCAGGGTCTCTCACTGAACCTGGAGCTTGCTAGGCTGGCTGAAGCGAACACTTTACCAACGGAGCCATCTCTCCAATCCCCCAAGAATAGAGCTATTTTGGAAGGAACCAAAGTACACAATTCTTTCTTTTCCTATTTATTTGTTTATTTATTATTCCCTTTACAGACTGATTCCAGCTCCCTCCATCCTCTTCTTCCAGTCCAACCTTCACACTCCCCCCCTCCATTCCCTGTCTCCTTCTTCTCAGAGAAGGGGAGGCCTTCAAGGAGTACCAACCCACCCTGGCATCTTAAGTTGCAGCAGGAATAAGTGCATCGTCTCCCACTAAGGCCAGACAAAGCAGCCCAGCTGTGGGAAAGGGATTCAAAGGCAGACTATAGAGCTAGAGATGGCCCCTGATCCCATTATTAAGGGACCCACATGGTGACCAAGCGGCACATCTGCTACATATATGTAGAGGGTTTAGGTCCAGACCATGTATGCTCTTTAGTTGGTGGATCCCCTATGGGCCCAGGTTAGTTTACTCTGTAGGTCTTCTTGTGGTGTCCTTGACCCCTCCAGCTCCCTCTATCTTTCCTCCCACTCTTCCACAAGACTCCCCAAGTTCAGCCTATTATTTGGCTGTAGGTCTCTGCATCTGTTTCCATCAGCTGCTGGATGAAGCCTCTCAGAAGACAGTTATGCTAGGCTCCTGTCTGCAAGCATAGCAGAGTATCATTAATAGTGTCAGGGGTTGGCTCTCTCCCATGGGATGGGTCTCAAGTTGGGCCAGTTATTGGTTTGCCATTCCCTCAATCTCTGCTCCACCTTTATCCCTACACTTCTTGTAGATAAGACAAGTTTTGGGTTGAAGGTTTTATGGGTAGGTTGGTGTCCCCCTTACATCCACTGGAAGTCTCACCTGACTTCAGGCTCCATAAACCCCACTTCTAGGAGTCTCAGCAATGGTCATCCCCATAGACTCCTGGAAGCCTCCCCTGTCCCAGAGATTCCCCACATACACACCAATTTCCGTTCTCTTTCCCTGTCTTCTCCCTACCCCCACCTCCTGTCCCATCCAGTTCTCTCTCACTCCGTCTACTTCAGATGTGTATGTTATCTCCACTTCTGAGTGAAGTACACAATTCTTAGCCACAGCATGATTACACATTAAGTGAAACTAGCATTGTGGCCTAGTCAAAAACAGTAAATAATGAAACAGAAGCAACACCAGAGAGAGTTTAAGACCAATGTCCTTGAAACCCGAGATTTCAGGAAGCTTCTAGAAAAGTGGATATAACTTTGAGGTCAGGAGGATCCAGCAGGCGAGTCACATCCCTTCCTCTCCCTCTCAGGCAGCCAGCTTCTTACCAGTGTGGAATTACAGCTTAGAGCAGGTACACAAATGAGGCCCGAACCTTCTGGGGGACAGCATTTTCTCTCTGCCCATCACCCATGTGCGGGAAAAATGAGGAGTTACCCCAATTCACAGAAAGTCATCCCCATCCGCACCCTTAACTAAGTTCCAGCAACACCTAGCATGCAAAGCCCCTAAAGTACAAAGAGGCTGCTAGGGTCCCCAAGAGGGTGCTAGATTCCTGCGGGGCCGCTGGAGTCCGGGCAGCAGTTTGCAGCTGCCTCACCTAGACTCCATCTTTGCCTGATGATATGCGACCATCAGGTGTGGTCATTCCTGCACACTGCTGACTGCTACCAAAATTATCCTGTCAAAGAGATAATGCCCTGGACCATACCTGAACCCAGACTCCAAGGAAACTTGGACAGTAACTTTCACTGGACAATAGTAGAGAAAGGAACCTGATGACTCCACAAGGTTTGGTACCCTAAGCAAGTGCAACTTGGTGTCCTTCCATGCTGTACACCAGGATGACTGAGCACATAGCGTTAGTTCACTGTCCCAGAGCACTCACACTAATGGAGGCCGAACTGCGCATGGCACTGCCCCACCTATAGGCTATGTCTGAAACATCTGTGTTACTTTTGGCCTTGCCACCCCATCAAGGAGCCCTGTGGTGCACTTGCAGCTTTCTCCTGAGAGCACTGCTATGCAGTCTCCAGGGCACACTCAGAGGCATGCAGCTGTCTTGCTCAAAGCACACTAAAGCCAGAGCCAAGTCTTTAGGCTCAGAGCCATCCTATGGAGGTCCCACCCAGTCCTGATTGACAGGAGTACAGAGCCATGTGCCAGGTATAACTTGATGAGACAGCTAATTTTCTCATAGCCAAGGAGACTCCTAGTCTCTCGAGGAGGTGTTAAGTCAAAACCAAGTCTTTGAATGGTATAATTTCCAGAGTTGGTGGAAAATTGGAGTGAGAATATAAACAAAAGCAACAACCACATTAAAGGACTTTTAAAAAGATATCATTAAAAAGCAAACAACTGAAGGCTTGTTTGGCACCTAGCTGTCAACCCTAGAAGTCGAATCATTTTGCCTTTATCTCTATCCCTTGGGGGTCTTTGTACAAACAGGAATCAGTCAAGGGCTCTTGGCAAATGGGTATTATTTGCCATTATAGCAGATAGAGACAGAGGTCTCCTTGTTGGTCTCCTAGGCCCTGCTTCCAGAACAGAGACGGAAAACAAGCTAGTGCCTGAAGTGAGGTCACTGTGCCCCGCAGTTAATGAAACCATAGTGATGACATTGGCAAGCGTCTTGGCAGGACACCACATCCAGCTCAGATGGTACAGGAATGGCATCCTGCTTAGTAACACCAGGTACAGTAGCCATGTCAATGGAACAGCCCACCCATGGCTAACTGGCTCCGTCCTGCACTGACAGCAAGGCTGCAGAGTAAACACATGAGGCCATCGTGAGGTCAGAGCTTCTGAAGCCAGGACAACATTGAGGTGTGGCTTCTTCCAGGGCCTGGAAGGCAGGATGGAGACCCGGTGGTCAAAGGGCACAAAGTGCACAGAGGAGATGGCTCAGAGGCAAAGTGTTTGCTAAGCAACATGAGGATCTCAGTTCTGATCCCCAGAGCCCACGTAAAGCCGGATGTGCTCCTACAGGGAGATGGGCCGTAGAAACTGGAGAGCCTCTGGAAGCTCCTGGCCAGATAGAGTGTCAGCTTACATGGTGACAAGAATCTTGTGTCAAGCAAGATGGAAGGTGAGGACCAAAAGCTGAGGGTTTTTCTGGCCTCTGCGTGCCTACATTCGCATGCGCATACAAAGATTTAAACAAATGGTCACAAATGGCAATCAGTGAGAACAGTTAACAAGAACGTGTTGCATACATGAAACATGTATACAGAGTCATATATACATACATTTATATACATGTATACATGAACATGCATGCATACATACACACATGCACACACAAGCTGGTACCATGTAAAATGACGAGTGTGTTGCATAGTGATTGTACTGATCATTTCTCCATGTGTACATATACCATATCCTCGGATTGCAGACCTTAAATCCACACATCAATTTTACCTCAATAAAATTGGAGGCAAAGAGAAATTCTCAAGTATTTAACAGAGGAAAAGTAGCTAACACTCCAAGTGATCTAAGGAGCCAAAACTATATTTTAGCCATTCTTCTACTAAGGTGGAAGCTAAGTAGATGACAGCTTTCAGGATCTCACATCAAATCACAGGAGCCACAGACAGCCAGGGAAGTCAACAGAGAAAAAAAAAAAAAAAAGAACAAGAGCCGGAAGTAGGGATGTACAAGTATAAAAAAAAAAATGGCCTCTGGGGTCTGTATTGTTACAATCTTATAAGTGTAACAATATGTAACAAAATGTAACAAATTGCACTGTTACAGACAATGAAAACTCCTGCGAGGTGTTATGAGAAAGCAAGGGCCGGCAGGAGGTTACTCCCAAGCCAATCAGAGGCCAAAGTGCAATGGCAGCCTAAGTGTCACTGAAGTCATTTAGCAGTGCCCCTGATCACGTGGGGGCCAATGACATTTGTAGAAATAAACTTAATACATAGGATGGGGAAGGTGGCCCCAGCGGCTGTGAGGCCTTGAGTTTGGTACCCAGCGCGGAGAAGAGAGGAAGGTATCTTAGTTATGGTTTCTACTGCTGTGAAGAGACACCATGACCACAGCAACTCTTATAAAAGGAAACAGTTCATTTGGGGCTGGCTTACTGGTTCAGAAGTTTAGACCATTGTTGTCATGGGGGGGGGGAAGCATGGCACTGGAGAGGTAGCGGGGAGTTCTACGGTTTGATCTGCAGGCTGTAGGAAGAGACAATCAGCCACCAGGCCTGCCTTGAGCTTCTGAAACCTCAAAGCCCACTACCCAGTGACACTCTTTCCCCAACAGGGCCACACTTCCTAGCAGTGCTGCTCCTTCTAAGTCTACGGGGGCCATTACATTCAGACCATCACAGGGAGGAAGGGAAGACTAGTGGTGGATGCATTCCATACACACGAGGCCTCAATCTTACTGAGTACCTGCCACTTGGATTAACAGATAAAGAAACCCAACCCACCTGTGGTTCCCTGTAAATCATAGACTGGCCCTGGGCAATGTGTGGAGCATAAGGCTTTTAAAAAAAAACATGTTTATTGTGTGTGGGGTGGGGGGAGAGGAAAGAGACAGGCATGTGTGCACAGCACATATGTGGGGACCAGAGGATAACTTGCAGTAGTCAGTTCTCTCCTTCCACTATGTGGGTACCTGGCAGCAAGCTCTTATACCCACTGAGCCACCTCACCTAGCCAGCATAAGGCTTTGTTTCTCAGACTAGGAATCAGTTAATATGTGTAACAGAGTAACCAGTCATATGTATTTAATATCCTAATGGGAAGTCCCCT
>OU015743.1:20040138-20056653 GCA_907169655.1 Acomys percivali | reverse complement strand
GATGGAGTTAAAATTATGTTTAGGTTTGTGTGTGTGTGTGTGTGTGTGTGTGTGTGTGTAAGAGCACATGAGTATAGATGCCTGAGGAGACCAGAGGTGTCAGATGCTCTAGATCTGGAGCTGCAGACAATCATGAGCCACCGAGTGCATAGTGGGAACCAAACTCAGACACTCTGAAAGAACAGCCAGTGCTCTTAACTGCTGAGCCATCTTTTTCCCCCACCTCCACCGCTGATAGAATCATCTTCTGACCCAACAGTGGGTAACCAACCAGTCTTGCTAATACCCAGAAACACGCTTCTATGAATCCCTAATCACTGGTCTCCATAATGCTAGATCTATCTGTTTGTTTTCTTTGGTCTTAATGTACCTTGGGTTTGCTTTTCATACCTTGGGACTGAGTTGCTCTGCAATACCAAATCAACAAAGAACTTAATCGCCCTGATCACCAGACGGTGCTACTGAGTAACAAAAAGTGAGAGGTGCACCCCAAGGAAGATGGGGCATGAGGAATCTGGCCTCCAGCACAAGCCCATGCTACTTGTAGAGCCAGAACCTTGAGGAAAGCAACCAGGCCTCCGAGAAGGGCACAGTGACACAGGAACATAGGCAGGGGAGGGACACGGTAGGATGGAAAACAATTTGGGCACCAAGAAAGCCCAGATTTAACTCATCTCATGGCCACAGTGACCCAATCCCACACTAACAGGGTAGGAAAACTCAGTGCCCACTCAAGCACAATTCTCCTCAGACCAACCTCTATATGATGGTGGGCATCAATGTAGGAAAGATGTGAGAAAGCAAGAGACAGTAACCATTTTCCAAGCACCCCAGGAAATCCACAAAATCAGGCTCCGACGACCCAGTTGCTGCTGCTCTCAGATATGAAACTTGAAACGAATATGACTAAGAAGTCATGGCTGTAGCGTGTCAACCAATGGAGAGTATCCGTATCAAGAGCCAAAAGGACATGCTAGACATTAAGGGCTGGATCAACGGCATCAGACACAGACCCCTCTCCCCAGGCTTGTCAGCAGGTCTGATCTTTCTAATGAAAGAAGGAACATTGGAGGAAGGAGGCTAAGGAAGGGGAGAAGGGCGGGGGGGGGGGGGGGGGGGGACGCGACAACAGGACATCCCTGAGGACGAGACAAACATCAGCGATGTCCACACAGACACCTGCAGTAAGAGAGGGAGAAAAGAGATGAGAGTTATCGGGTGAGAAGATGGCCGAGATTTTTTTTTTTAAGTAGTGAAAGCTTTAAATCCCAGATCTAAAAGTATTAGAGGGGTGTCCCCCTTGCTGGTGGGCTGCCTGTTCGTATCCACGCAGCAAAGCTGGGTGTCCATACCACTTCTTATGCTGGCAGAGGGCCTGAAGAGCTGTCTGAGGTCCACAATGACAACTGGGGTCCCTGAATGTCAACAAGTCTCTTCTCCGTGAAACATGGAGAGAACACACAGGAAAAGGCATGTGTGAAAAGGCATTATATTTGGAACCAGTAAGAACTAGGTCAAAATTCTCCAAAAGTGTCCGCATTGAGGGTGAGTCTTCCCTCCTCTCTGGAAACACCCACATACACCTCTAGCTGTGTCTCTAAATCTCCTAATTTAGAATTAGATGATTCTAAACCCAATCAGATTGACAATGATGATTAGCCATCACGCCCTCCTTGCCTTTGAAAGCCGTAATTAAATCCAATCCAGCTACCTTGCTGTTCATAATATACAGGCAGTGATTAAAAAGAAGAAATGTCCATGTAAACCTATTTACAACAAACTATTTTTAGAAAATGTGAGTCTGTCACTCAGTTTTACATTGTTTCACTCTTAAAAAAAAAAATAAAAAAAGAAAGAAAGAAAGAAAGACGGATCAACTACTAGTTAACATTTACATCAATGTCCCAGATAGCTCACAGGTCTGCTCAAACGCCAGATGGCTGCATGTTAAATACTGCTCAAAAAGGCCAGGGCCTGCAGGATGACAAACAACCAGCTGTAAAGGGCGAGCTCCCGTCTGCTCACTCTAACAGACACCACTCTGCAAGTGTTTTGGCTGCTCCTGGAGCCTACATGGAACATTCCGTCCAGGCCCATTACCCACAAGCCCCTCCCAGGGCAATGGTAGGGGACACCACCTCCACGGTTCCCACTGAGCCAGCAGGAGCAGAGCTTGGTGCCTGCAAATCCCCATCCACACTCCCTGCTGATCTGTCATTAAGGAGCCATATGTCCTGGGCAGGTTACTTCCTCTTCCTCAGGCTCCAGTTCTGAGGGTGTAAAGTGAGGAATTGGGATTAGTTAAATATTAGTACCTGCCATCTGTCATGTTTGATAATTGACCATTAGCTGTTTGGGAAATCACACGTTTGTTCTGAGTTGGTGCAAAGCCAGGCACTGAAGTCCCGAAAGCTTGCCCTGGCTGCCCTGGCTACACTTTGGTGCTGCAGTTTGAATAGCGTCAGTGTCCACCTGGTGGTGCTGTTTGGGAAGGTTGTAGAGCCTTTATGAAGCCATCTTTCTCCAAAGAAATGGGTCTCTTGGAACAATCTTGAGGTGAAATAGTCAGATGTACCCACCTGCTGTTCACTCTCTAATTACTGGGTGCCCTTGCAACTGCATCCAACTGTTTCCCCCTCCTGAAGCCGGATCTCCACCGTCAGGATGGGCTGCAGCCCCTCAAACTGTAAGCCAAACTAAACCCTCCTTTAAGTTGCTTTTGCTTGGGTATTTCACCACAGCAGTGAGGAAAATAACTAATACGGGAGTGGCACCTTTAAGGTAAATGATTAGATCTCTAGATCTGCTCAGAACTGATTGGCTATCTCCAGGTGGTGCCTTAGGTCTCACAGGGCTGGGGTGGTGACTGAGAGTGGGCTAGTCAAACAAGTCCAGCTGCCTCAGTGTGGTAGCTTGCTTCCTCGATCACCATGGGAGCCCTTGTGCATGGATTCTCACCGTATAATGCCATCCATTTGCCATGTGGGCCCTGTGACACAACCCTCACCAAGTGCTAATGTTGTGCCATCCAGACTTTGAAGCCAACACAATCACCTTTTTCTCCTATGTGAGCTAGCCTCAGACATCCTATTAAAGCAACACTACACTGCCTATCTACTCCAGCTTCCCTGTCATAACCTTTCTCCGGTAAATTGCACCAAGAGTAAATGTACTATGTGAATCTTTTCCCAACCTTGGGCTTACAACAGTAAGGTGAGGACCATGCTGGCCTTGGACATAACATGTGCCTGGCCCATAGCAAACTTCCTCCAGCCTGGAACACAGGCTAGTCGTATCAACACTACACTGTTGACCACACTACTACAACCTAAGTAGAACTCAATAAATGTAAAGTATTGCTTCTGTCATCAATCTTTAGCAGGGAATTATCAAAAATAGATCGTAAGAGCCAGCGATGAGAGAAGGCTAAAGCCAAATAGCATCCTCCAAATATAATAGGAACATGGTACCCATGAACTCCCAGCAGAGGTGGTTCCCTGCATAAGCCCTGTACAGGCCCAAGCCAGTCACCATTCCAGTGTGGAGTGTGGTCCTCACAGGAGACTGCACTCAGAGCTGAGGAGCTATTGACAATTGGAGACTTCTGGGGGGAAGGAGAGTCATTTCCTCTAGGGGTGAGGTCCCTGGTAGAGCATCTACCATGTTCTGCAAGATGGCTCCATACTCATGAATATGCTGACAACACTAATTAGCCTCATTGAGTTATTAAAAAAAAAAAAAAGAAGGTGAGAAGTTGAGAGGAGAGGAAGGAGTTAGGGGGAGGAGGGGGAGAGAGACACAATTGAAATCTGTATATAAAGTTCTCAATAAGCAAGTGAAAATATAATAAAAATTAAAAATAGTTTTAAAAAAGAAACAAAAGTCAAGAAGATGGAATTAAGTTCTTGCACAGTTTGAGTAACCACTCAGGAAATGGCTGCACAGTGTATGCCCCAGCTGAGATCTCAGCCTGGCTGGGGGCAACTTAGCCAAGGGAACAGTAGTGGGTACAGTCATGGAGAAGTTTTCAGTGTGTTTTTGGGTTTGCCTTGTTTCTAAACCTTTCTGGTCTCCACTGGCCTGCTCCTTCAGACCTGTCTTTGCTACCATCTGAGGCTGATAGCCTAGACATGCTACAGATCCCCTTAAGTCACACTGCCATCCACAGTAAGTGTAAGGCCAGTCAACACACAGCCTGTGAGTGCATTCCGCCACGGCTGTAAGGTCAGACTGAGATCCACCATTAGGGTGTGAGATCAGACTGCATTCTACCTGTGCATGCAAAGTCAAGCCAGGGCCCACCACTAGTCTAAAGTCAGACTACAGACCTCCCATGAGTGCACAGTCAGACTGTATCCCGCCATAAGTGTAGATGAATAGACTGTAGCTATAAGCTACTGAGTCTGGGGGAGTGTGTCACACAGTGCTACCACAGCTATCTCTTATTGATGGGTGTGACGATGATGTCACACTGAACCAACACTGAAATGGAGAAAGCTAGTCTTTCCTCACTTTGCCTTACTTTCCTTTGTGCTGGCTCTCATCACACTAACCCAGTGGTTCTCAACCTTCCTAATGCTGCGGCCCTTTAATACAGTTCCTCTAGTCATGGTGACACCCCTCCCCACGTCATAAAATTATTTTTGCTGTTAGTTCATAACTGTAATTTTTCTACTGTTATGAATTGTAACGTAAATAGTTTATGAGACAGGAGAGTGGGTAGATGGGTCTCGACCCACAGGTTAAGAAGCATCGCTAACCATCTTTTCTGCCGGGTCGGAGATAAAGTGAACAATTCAGCAAGTCGGGCACTATCATAGAAAGAGCCTGGGTGCTATGAGACTACAGAGAATGGACCGAGGTTATGGGGTCAGAGAATGTGGCAATGCACGGGTGGAGACCTACAGAGGGAAATGGGGTGAGCTGCCAAAGGAGGCACCTCCCAGGGAGACCTGCGGACTAGCCGTAAAATGTTTTCTTCTAGATGGAGTTTCAGTCTCCAAGGCCTGCCCTCCTCCCCGCAGAGCTGGGGTAAACCACAGAGAAACCTCTGGACCACGTGTGGCTTGTCTCCCTCCCCCCTGGTGGGGGGAGCTGCTTGGAACTCTCTGAGCTGGGACCCACATCTGGAAAGTCAGCTAGCTCGTCTTGGAAAGCATTGGCACAGTCTGTGTTTCAGATAAGCTCGAAGATGCCTTATACTTGCCCAGTGGGGCTCATCTTCCTCTTCTCCAGGGCACCGCCCTATTGATGGTAAACTAGATGGACAGACACCAGTAGAGGGCAGGGGATCATGGCTTTCCTTTGCTTTTTTACCCACTACTAAGTCTTTCTTCCTCATGCCTCCAGAGGCTGAGACCCTCCCAGAGGGGTCTTTGCAGGAGGGCAGGGGACAGTGGTAGTGACCCTCTGCTCTTTCAGAGGGGACTGCAAGTTTCAACAGGTACCAAGCTGGCCATACAGCCAGGGTGGTGTGTTGTGGCCCGAGCTTCGTGCTCCAACGAGAAGCCCACAGACAGCCCGCAGGAAAGGCCGACCACAGCTGGGCTGTGAAAGACTCCAGGTCTGTACATGTGAAGCCCACTGCAGCTGGGCCCTGGGCTGGTTTGGAAATATGACTGGTATTTCCTCCTTGTGTTTGAGGAAGCTGGAATTTCACTCACATTTTTACGGAGGTACTGAAGCAGCCCTGCTCCCACACAAAAGCACTGTCCCCCGGCACCAGACCTACGCTCATACCATGCACCCTTATGCACACCAGGCTCTCACCACACACACTAGCTCCACAAGCATTCATGCTCACCAGCCCCAAACTCATACCATACACACTCGTGCACACCAACTCCACACACACTTATATACACCAGCCCCACACTCACACCATATGCACTTATACACAAACTCACGGCTGTACAAGCTCACTCCCACTGCCCCACTTTCCTCAGACACACACACACACACACACACACACACACACACACACACTCACACATGCACGCACAAGCGTGCTGTTGGGGGAAGATAACGAGCAAATGGGCTGTGGGACACCCAGAAAGAGGAGAAGGTCAACGCTATCCTTGTGTCGGCAGAGATGTCATTCATTCAGGCTCAGCCCCTGTCAATACAGACTAACTGGCTACTTGAGACTGTACAGGGACAGCACACATTGCTGACTCATAACTGTGTGTACAGCTTTCTCAGTAATTACTTCTTCTACAGTGGAGAAAACCGCTTGACAACCTGCTTCCCATCAGGCCGTTTGATGGAGCTATTGGAGTGAAGACTAGGAGGTGGTTGTCCTGTGTGATATGGTTTGTATATTGATATAGATTATGAGAATGGGAAGTGTGTTTGAGCTGTATAATGAGTTAAAAGTATGCATCTGCATAGGTTAATTTGTGTATATATATATATATATACATATACATATATATGGTAGTGTGTCTATGAAGATGATGGTGTCTGTGTAATATGAATGATTGCATGTAGTATGTGTGTAATATATATTGATTTTTTGTGTGTTTGATATATAAGTGGGATATGTGTTTGAGTGGTATGAAAGGTCTAGTGTGTGTCTGTACAAGTGATACCTGTGTGTGTGATGGGTGCTATGTGTGCCTGTGTCTGTGTAATGGCTGTGTTGTGTGCCTACGTCTGTCTGATGGGCGTGGTATGTGCCTGTGTCTATGTGATAGCTGTGGTGTGCCTGTGTCTGTGTAATGGCTGTGTTGTGTGCCTATGTCTGTCTGATGGGTGTGGTGTGTGCCTAAGTCTATGTGATAGCTGTGGTGTGTCTGTGTTTGTGTGATGGGTGTGGTGTGTGCCTGTATCTGTGTGATGGGTGTGGTGTGTGCCTGTATCTGTGTGATGGGTGTGGTGTGTGCCTGTATCTGTGTGATAGCTGTGGTGTGTGTTTATGTCTGTGTGCACATGAACAGAACAATACCCAGACCAGCTTGACCAAAGGATCCTGGGAAGATAATATCCCCCTAACCTCAATTTCCCAGGTTTTTCCTGTTTTCAGGCTCCCCCTCCCACCTCTGACTGTCTTTTTTTTACAGCCTGGCCCTAACCCAATGGTGAATTTCTTTTCTGGAAATAGAAATTATCTAATCAATAGACTTCTGAGCAACATCAGCAAATTCAATTTAAGAGCAGATTAAAGTTCAAATTTTCCCATCAACTTCTACCAACACATTAGATTGTGAAATGTCAAAACAGCTCTCCTGCCCGCCGCTGAGCGACGCGCCTTGGCTTTGCTGGAGAGGGCATTTCTTAGCCAGGCTGGCAGCGAGGCAATCTGAACATCAGAGGCTGCTCCCTGAAGAGTTTCCAGCATCTCCCAACATCATCAAACCAGAGCTTTCTTTCTCCCAGGAACCATGGCTTTCTTGTTCAGTGTATCTCCAAGACTCAACACTCAGTCTTAAAACGACTCTCATTGAGAACTGGCTTCTGGTTAGCTTTTGTCAGCTTGACACATCTGGAAAGATAGGACTTCAACCAAAGTATAGTCTGCACCAGACTGCCCTGTGGGCAAGTCTGTGGGGGTGTTTTCTTGATTAATGATTGACGAGGGAGGGCACAGCCCACTATAGGGGGCACCATGCCCAGGCAGGTGGTCCTGAGCTGCATAAAAAGACTAGCTAAACAGGCATCTGAAAGCAAGCCAGTAAACAGTGCTCCTCCGTGACCTCTGCTCCTTGCCTGGATTCCTGGCCTGGCTTCCTTTAGTGGTGGACTACACGCTGTAAGATGAAGTAAATCTTTTCCTCCGTGAGCCGCTTTTGATCATGGTGTTTATCACAGCAATGAAAAGGCAAACAAGAGCAGCATCAAAAGCCAGCACCACGGAGTCCAGAGCAGGAGGGGTCACTGGCCATCATGTCAAACTGGGGTTTACATGTGACAGCCCTGACTCCTCTTTACTTTTCTCTCTCACTTCACACCAGCTCCTTCTGGACAGTAATAGGGTGAGGGAAATGCCCACTTCCATGAAGTAGATACTGATTTATAAGTATCAGGACCGTTTCCAGGCAAAATGTTGGAGAAGATGGTCAAAGAAGGCTGATAGTGGCCCAAATGGCCAGCAGGCAGTTCAGAGCCTGAGAGACCATCTACAATTGGCCGTGCTCTAACCCCCTGGATTCCAGAGTGGCCGATGGGAGCCCTAAAGAAGCAGGAAGCCAGGGACAGTCGGGTCCCTGCAGCCTTGAATGGACTCTCCATTAGCTGGCTACTCTCACGCTCACTGCTCTCAGTTACTGGGCCTGTTCAGGTGAATCTTCTGCTGTTCCTCAGCCTTTCAACACTGACCCAATACCAGCTCTGCTCCAGGGAGTTTCCAGGCTTTCAGCACTGTGGTTTAAATGAAAATGGGCCCCTTAGGCCCATGGTGAGTGGCACTATTAAGAGATGTCGCAATTTCTTCCTGCTGCCTGCCCGTTCAGATGTGGAACTCTCAGCTCCCTCCCCTGCCCCCCCACACCGTGTCAGCCTGCACGCTGCCATCCTCCCTGCCATGGTGATAATGGACTAAACCTCTCAAAGTGTAAGCCAGCCCCAGTTAAATGCTTTCTTTTATAAAAGTAGCTGTGGTCATGATGCCTCTTCACAGCAATGGAAACCCTAACTAAGACAAGCACCAAACCGGAACCACTTGGGTATCATACTTCCTGGACCGCAAACCTGTTTCTGTGCCTTTCCAGGAGCCTGTCATTGTTGCATTACTGCTAGCCTCTGTCATGTAAACTGAGCCAGCAAATCTCCTTTGATAATATATGCATGTGCACCCCAGTGACTTCATTCTAACAAGTCCTGCCCAACACACATGTATGAAGTAAATTTTCCCTTAAAGATATTTCTCGTGTTTTATGGAAATGCAAGTTGAAATTACAAGTTGAAAGGTGCCTGAAACATTGGCCGCATGCCTAGTAAACAGTAGACATTTATTTACCATGCGCTGGAGGCTGGCAGTCTAGGAGCAAGGTGCTGGCAGGTTTGGAGTCGGCTGGGGGCAGTGCTTTTGTGCCCACATGGAAAAAGAAACTAGCTAGCTCTCCGGGGACTTTCACAGGGCACTAACCCCTCATAACTCCTTAGCTCCGTGGCCCCACTGTGGATGTGAGCCACTAGCAAGAGAATTTTGGGGACACAACTACTCTGTCCATAGCAGAGAAGTGACAGCAGCTCCAGGTGCATTGATCCCAGGCCACAGACACCCACATACTTTTCCCATCTTGATAAGTTACCCCTTTATCAGACTCATCTCGGAGGGCTCAGCCTAAGAACACCTCTACAGACTGAGGGGCCCTCCAATGCATCTAGGGCCTTATAGAGACACCCTTTTTCCTTTTCCCACAGCTAAATGGACATTTCACCCATTTCCTGGGGGCACAGCCATGCCTGTGGCCACTCCTAGCCTTTGAGTTCAGTTCAGCCCTAAAGCCAATGTCCCAGCCTACCACTCCCACCTCCCCTACCACCACATCCTCTTCCTTTAGGATGTGCACTAGGTGCCTTCTTCAATCATCATTATTTCTGGAGAACAGGGTCTCTTCCCTGGCCTGAAACCCTCTGATTCAGCGAGACTGGCTAGCCAGCCACTGAGCCCCAGAGTTCCCCCTGTCTCCAGGTCCCAGGGCTGAAATGACAAACACATGCCACCATAGCCAGCTTTTTACCTGGGTGCTGGGAATCTGAACTCAGGTCCTCATGCCTGTAGCTCAGAGAACTTTACCAACTGAGCCATAGAGCCCCCCTCCCCTCTCCTTCAGCTGTGTCCTCCAGAGTGATGGCTTGCCAGGTTCTGTGGCCTTGAAATGACGACAGCTGTCATCCAGAATATTCTGGGCCAATTGAAGACACTATGTCTAATATCAACGTGTGATGAAGTACTTCATCACAGGTCCCCAACAGCAGTAGAAGCCTGGCTCTGAAGCAAGAGATAAAGGTACGCTGGAGTCCAGAGAGAGCAGGTCTGCTAATAGTGTTTTGCCAGTCTAGGTGGAATTAAAGAGTTGATGTAGAGTATGTACCTTTCCTTTCAGGAGGAATGGTGCTGCCATTCATAATATCTAAAAATAAGATAAAGGAGCAGGGGGCGATGGCTTTACTGTGCTGACTGGAGCCCAATGTGATTGGTTGTAACATTATTGATAAAATAACACATTGTCTTAGAAGAGCTATTTTTCTCTCTTGCAGGAAGGATACACCTGGAAAATGGAGTTTCAGTCACTGTGAATAAAGAAAAACAAAAAGAAATGTCCAGAGCTGGCCTCAGTGTCTGGTGGTCTGCAATGGGTCACCAGGACTGGACCACAGCTGGCAGGAGAGGCACACAGCCACGCCAGATCATAGCTGGCAGGAGGTATACCGCCATGCTGGCTCTGTTCAGTGGATCACACCTTGAGGGTTCTGAGAGAGAACAGACACTGACTCTGCCGTCCCTAGGGAGGCACCTTATTTGGTGTCCATCCTGTGCCTGAGGCAATCTTCTCAACTCCCTCTCCACAGGCTCTCAAGCTGTTGAGAGATGTGAGTGGTAGTTTGGGGAAAGATTGAGTGGGGACACTGCCTGGCTAGTCAGGGGACTTGGAGTATCTTAGATCTATCATGTTCTCCGCTCATGGCCAGACTCTGATGAGAAATCTCTTGTCTTCTGTGTACTATCAGTGTGAGCAAAAGATGGTCCCCACTTAGTAAGCATCTACCCTAATTCAAATTCTGAGCTGTGCCCCTGGCACGGCTCAACTCACAAAAACTACGAGAAAGTTGTCATTACAAAGGAGAGGTTCAGGGTGGTTCAGTGACATAACTAGTCACACACCAGGTTCCTACACCTAAGTGTGACAGACTGTAAACCTTAAGACATAACCACATCCTTAAACCACACAAAGGCCTCCAGACAGAACTCCAGGAATGCCAAGGTGAAGGGTACCCTGTAGTAGGTTCCTTGGCATCCATTCATTTGACAAATATTTCTGAGGCCTGCACTGAGTCTTGCTTTGTTCACGTGATCTGTGAGTGAGAGTTGGTCTTGTAGGAAAGGGCAGGTACTTAAGGTTAGCTCAGGGTCATCGCTCCAGCCCTCCAGGCAACCTTCACAAACACAGCTACCTCAAATCAGAAGGCATAACCCTGAAAAATGGTGAGAAGCAAACCCTCTCGCCTCAGACTGTAGATTGCAGAAAGCCTATAGGAAGCCGAAGGAGTGGGTGGGACAATAATTTCAGAAGTATAAAGATGGGAGTTGACGGTTTATGTCATCCAGGAAACAGATAGCCACCTGGGTACCAGACCATAGGGCACTGAGATGTGTCAGCAAGCAGACTAACCAAAAGGCTTTCCTTCTGAGGGCCTCACAAGGCCACAGAGAGACTACTATGTGTTAGAAGGCCTTGGGAGCTACAGAGGGAAAGGTCAGGTAAGAAAGGAAAGAGGGAGCCTCTGGGATTGGGGGGCAGGTGGAAGTAAATAGTATGAAGAGAGTAGGCTGTATTTGTTGGCTTTCCGTCACTATCCCAAGATGCCTGCGGCGATTAGCTATAATGGGAAAGGAGCTCTTAAACTCGTTACTCTGGAGATCCTAACCCAAGGCCAGGCAACCACCACGCTCCTGGCAGAGTTCTGGCGAGGACACAAGATAGTAATGATGAAAGTGTGATGGAACACGCCACTGACCTCATGGCAAGGAATCCAAGAGAAAAGGGATGGGTTCCCATAGTCCTCCCTGGGGACTATGTCACCAATAAGCCAAGAGCCTCTCCCCGCACACCTCTCCCTTTAAAGTTTCATAGCCTCCCAGCATCATCTTCATGGAAGCAAGCCTTCATTCAACACACGGGCCTTTAGGGGATTTTCAAGCTCCAAGCTGCAGCACGGGTCACATTAAGAAAGTGCTAGGTGCTGTTTGAGGGACAGCTGGCTGAGCACGGGGACGCCTGGACATGAGCCTTGCAGGCAGAGGGAGCAGCAGGTGCAGTGACAGAGCCTAGCCCTATCGGGCACAGTGAGGCACCAGGGTGATGGGAAATGGGTCAAGTGACACCACTTGACAAGGACCAGAGGCCATAGAGCAGCAGTTCTCAACCTGTGGGTTGTGACCTCTTTTTTTTTTTTTTTTAAGATTTGTTTATTTATTATGTATACAGGGCACATCAGATCACATTATATAGATGGTTGTGAACCACCATGTGGTTGCTGGGAATTGAACTCAGGACCTCTGGAAGAGCAGTCACTGCTCTTAACCTCTGAGCCATCTCTCCAGGCCCCGGGTCATGACCTCTTTGGCAGCCCTCTAGCTCCAAAACTATTTGCATTAGGATTCATAGGAGAAACAAAATTACAGTTCTGAAGTAGCAACAAAATAATTTTATGGTTGGGGGGGTCATCACATCATGAGAAACTGTATTAAGGGGTGGCAGGAGTAGGAAGGCTGGGAGCTGCTGTTACAGGAGGGAGGAGATCCATGCTGGTTCCTAGGCACCAAAGTGAGAGTTGCACCTCTGTTTTCGTCTAGAACAGCGGTTCTTTACCTTCCTACTATCACGGCCCCTTAATATGGCTCCTCATGTTGTGATGACTCTCAACCGTAAAATTGTTTTCATTGCTATTTCATAACTTTAATTTTGCTACTGATATCTGTGTTTTCTAATGGTATGGGCAATGCCTTTGAGAAAGGGTCATTTGACGCCCAAAGGTCGTGACCCGCAGGCTGAGAAGCTCTGATCTAGAGGGAGGCCATCCTCGTGGCAGTGGTTTGGAGCTGAGGACTAACCAAGCCATCTCAGATTTGGGAAATCTCTTGGATGAGAATAGGAAATTAAAAACTGATCTGGCACTTCATGGCTCCCAAAGTAGCATTTCCGAAAACATCCTTGTGGGAGGCCAGGACTCTCTAAAGACCTCTGGTGCTTCTTTCTTTCTTTTTTCTCCCATACTAGCACCGATGGTGGCTCTTGAGGCTATGATGGTTACATGACTAAAACTGATAGGAGACACCTGGACCCCTATGGTAGGGACAACTGAACTGACCGGTTCAGCGTCCTCCCCAACTCCTAACTCTTATCTATTTATTTATTTGTTTGTTTAATAATTTTACAGCCTGATCCCAGCCCCCTCCCTCCTCTCCTCCCAGCCCCACCCTTACACCCCCTTTCCTCATTACCTCCTCTCCTTCTCAGAAAAGGGGAGGCCCCCAAGGGATACCAACCCACCCTGGCACCTCAAGTCACAGCAGAACTAAGTGTATCCCCTCCCACTGAGGCCAGACGAGGCAGCCCAGCTAGGGGTAACAGATCCAAAGGCAGGAAACAGAGTCAGAGACAGCCCCTACTCCCATTGTTGAGGGACCCACCTGATGACCAAGCTGCACGTCTGCTGCATATATGTAGGGAATCTAGGTCCAGCCCATGCATGTTTTTTGATTAGTGGATCAGTCTCTGTGAGCCCCCATTGGCCCGTTAGTTTACTCTGTAGGTTTTCTTTTATGTCCTTGACCCCCCTGGCTCCCTCTATCCTTCCTCACACTCTTCCACAAGACTCTCTGAGCTCAGCCTATTGTTTGGCTGGGGGGGGTCTTGGCATCTGTGCCCCCCCCAGACTAGTAGCTCAATGGTACCCTATTTCCTGGAACCCCAACTGCTACTCAGGAATTCCATGGGCCTGCTAGCATGCTCAGCCTCCCGTCCTCCTCTTAAGCTTCAACCTTTGACCCTATAGTAATTTCTCTCTAAAACTCACTTTCTGTGGACATAAATTTTCATCCTCAAATTCTCGAGCCAAGAAATACAAACGCACTGGCTTGGAGCAGCATTGGTAGTGACTGGGGTTTGGGGAACTTAGGCCCCTGTAAAGGCTCCCTCATTCTCAAAGACACCCCCATATTCCTGTGTTATTTCTCTACTTTGCTACATAAAGATGAGGGGCCAGGGTTAGGGAAAGGAAGGCTGCTCGGGGATGCAGGAAAAAAGAGAGAGTAGTGACAAACAGGACAGTTGGTAGGAACGGGTGAGATGTGCTCAGCTTCAGGACTGATTCTAATGTTTGGAAAGTGAGAGGCGTTGTAAGAGGAAGAGAAGTGAAAGATTCTGTGGGTTCTATAGTTTCTGGAAGGAGACCCCGGAAGGCAGAAGCAGGTTGAAGCTGGAGATGTAAACTGACTTTCTTGTCCTCTAGAAAAAGCTCAACCATTTCATTGGTTTAAGTCGATCTCTGTGTTTAATCATGGCATAGCACATGCCATGTGTGTTGGGGCCTTGCTTTGCAATCTCTTTTAGCTCAAATCCTAGTATGCTCCCCCCATCCCAATGGATTACAAATGATGTAAGACGGTTTCAACACCCACTACACCACCCTGCCATACAAGTGGTCACTGCAACCCGCCAATCTAAATCTGCACCTCTGGCCAGTACTCAGGACTGTGGGTGCGACAGGCGAAACAACCCATAGCGCCCATCGATGTCCCGGCAACAGATGGGCTTTCATGGCAGTCAGCTTCCAATTACTGAAACCGTAAAAGAAAACCTCAAAGAAAGAAATCTGTCAGTTAGGATTAATAGTAAAAAGAATAAAAATATCAGGAAGCGGGAAAGAAAGCAATAAAAATACGTAAGTCTTTTATCAAGTCAGACAAAAATTCAGAATATTTGCAGGACATGCTCCTCCGGGGGCATTGAGTGCTCTCCAACACTTTCTACTCATGCAAACAGAACAGGGGTACACGGAGAGAGCTCAGCAGGGACATCATCTCTTCTAGATGATGACGAATCACTCTAATTCTGCACAGCGTTGGTACCTGGACCAGTCTCTGAAACACCACCATGTGATGGGAATACTTGGGAAGCTGTAGACCTAAACATCAATTATGTCCATATCTTTGCTTGCTCATCCCCATCTCTCTGCCACTGCCTTCTCTTGACCTTCACCCTTGGCAATTCCATGCAGATTATCCAAGTGCCACCACACAGATCCCAAACCCAAAGATGGTATGCGAATCACAAGCCTGTCATCTAATAACTAACTAGTTAATTACTAATAACATGGTGCCATGGATGGGTAGGTTGGTGTGATTTGTTTCATGGGTATGATCCCAGGTCAAAGTAGCTCATCTGGTAATGGCCTTCCCTGCTGGCGGAGTCGTGAGACAGGGAGTGTGCATATATGACTAAACCTGCCTTGCTGGTGCAGCAGACTGGCTGGCTAGGCATCTTTGGGATCCTCCTGTTTTTGCCTCCTCACCACTGGGATCACAGGAAAGCACACTATGCCCGGTTTTTCACACGGGTGTTAGGGATCCTAACTCAAGTCCTCCTGCTTGTACAGCCAGCAGTCTCCCATCGGCCGTCTCCCCATTCCTCGCGATGTAATTGCACTCAAACCGTCTTCCTCCCCAGCTTCCTCTCACACTGGGACCAGGAAAAATTCTGCTGCCATAACCCAGGCTTTTGCCCAACAAGCCTGGAGGGTGTTGTAAAGAAAGGAGACAAGGAAGATCAGCAAGCAGCATGCTTTAAAGGCTTAGGATAACAGAGGCCCGCATCTCGGAGAGTCGCTGTAGTCTAAATTTGAACTTTCCCCCACAGGCTCATACTTTGGGTCCTCGATTCATGGCATATAGTGTCATTTGGAGACTGTAGGGTTCAAGCTAGCAGAAGTAGGTCACAGCAGGGCAGATCGTTAAGGTTATCCTCGCATGGTTCTATTCCACTTTCTCCGTTTCTTGTGAGCTATCACCATCACACATTGAAACCACCATGAACTCTGTCAAGTCTTTCCCTACCGTGAGGGACTCCGAAGCCATGAGCCAAACAAAGTAAACCTTTCCTGCTTTATATTGTTCTTGTCAGGGACTGGGTCACAGCCACGAGAAAACAGCTAAGAGAAAAGGATAGTTATCAGTGGAGTGGATACTATGAGGAAATCTGGCCAAGTGGTTCTTGGGCCTTTGGAAGGTGTTTGTAGAAGGAAGGTGAAAAGGTTTGACAATACAAGATAAAGACAAACCCCCAAATCAGAAATCTTACTGGGAGTTTACAGGACCAGAATGCTGACAGAAACATGAGCAGTAAATGAGGACTCTGTCAGCAAGACTAGAGCCCGTTTGTGTTAAGTTATGGCAACGGCCCTAGCTATCTATGCTTTGCCTGAGTCCTGAGAATTTAGGTGAGGCCAAATTAAAAAGCAATGGGCTAACTTATATGCAGATGAATTTTTAAGCAGGGCATTCAGGTAGTAAGTAGCTGCCAGCTATTTTTAGTCACGTTTTTATAGTGAGACTTGAAGGCAACAAACAATGGAGCAGAAAACATGGAATGTGAAAATATGGATGTGTTAGAGCTATGGAAAGAGTCAATGAAGACAGTGTTGTCATTGTTAAAGGTGTTGGTGTTGGAAAGAAGAGGAGGAGGAGGAAAGAGGAAGAAGCAGGAGAAGGAGGAGGAGGAGGAGGAGGAGGAGGAGGAGGAGGAGAAGAAGAAGAAGAAGAAGAAGAAGAAGAAGAAGAAGAAGAAGAAG
>OU015743.1:20009817-20040128 GCA_907169655.1 Acomys percivali | reverse complement strand
AGAAGAAGAAGAAGAAGAAGAAGAAGAAGAAGAAGAAGAAGAAGAAGAAGAAGAAGAAGAAGAAGAAGAAGCCCCCATTTGCACTGGACTAAAAAGAAAGATACTGTGAGTAGCTTGCACCAAGATTCTAAAGAAAATTCTATGAAGCCAGGCTATGTGTAACAGGATCAAAGTCCCTGAAGGGAGCCCTAGAGAGTGCTATGATGCTCTGAGGATGAAGCCTACATAGTTATTGTGACCACAAAGAGTTGAAACTTCCAGGAATGTGGAATGTCTGAAGAGGAAAACTACAGGAACTGAGTGGAATAGGCCCAAAAGAGGGAGCATGTGTGCTAAAAGATGGCTGGACTATAGGGGCAGACATAATCAAACCTGTTGGAGCCCTGATCTTGATATCACGTTCTGCGAGTGATAGACACAGAGCTATGCATTCTGCTTTCAATATTCCTTCCTTGCTGGCGTCTGGTTCTCTGGTTCAGAACGAGGGTGGCTTCTTTTGTGACATTATGTATTGAAAGACTACAACAGCAAGAAGATTGCCTTCCCTTTCAGAATAGACTGTGGGCCTATGGGCCTCTTCAGACTATGGGGAATTTTGTAGTTGGCCCAAATCCATTTTGCTTATGGAATGACCATGACCCCTTGGGAGCCAGGGCTGAAACGTCGTGGTTTCACTCTGAGATGTGAATCTGAAACCCTACACGTTTATGTTTTGAATTCTCTGTTTGGGGTGCTATTTAAGACCGTGGAGCCTTTAGGAGGAGAGGCAGAAGTTGATTACTTGGTGGGGGGTTGGGGTTCTTTGAAGATACACACACCCCTGATTTCAGGTTACTTTGTGGTTCATCACCATGGGATGAGCCTCTGCCACATGCTCACCACTGTGCTCTGCCACGTTGCACTATGTAGTCTCTGAAACCACCAACCAACACAAACCTTCCCATCCTTATGCTGTTTCTGTCAGGTATTTTTGGTTGCAGCAGAAGGTAACAACACTCCAGGCAGCAGTGATACCTTCCTTTAATCCCAGCACTGGGAGGCAGAGGCAGGCAGATCTCTGTGAGTTCGAGGCCAGTCTGGTCTACAGAGTGAGTTACAGGACAGCAAGGGCTACACAGAGAAACCCTGTCTCGAGAAACAAAAAACGAATGATAGAAAGGAAGGAAGAAAGGAAGAAAGGAAGGAAGGAAAAGAAAAATAAAGTAACAACACAAGAGCTGTGGATAAAGAAATCAAATAGACACTTAGCCAGATGACAAGCTCAAGGGCCTGGGCTGTCGTAACAGATTGGTAATAAGTGGACGTCTAAATATAAACAGATGCAGGGTCAGAGTAGAGTTTACATTGAACCTGCCTTCTGTTTTTGGGAGTAGCTCTTTTCAAAGCCCTTGCCAAGCTACAGACACATAGGGAAGATTTAGAGCCCCTTAGCTGTGAAGATGCACCTCCCTACTCCTCTTGCTGTCTTCTTAGACACTGAGCATCACACACACACACACACACACACACACACACACACACACACACACCCCTCAGGGTGTGAACGACCTTTGTGTCTGTGAGTTGTGTGAATTTGGTGTTTTCCAGCCACAGACGAGTCAGAAAGGGAAATGCTATTGTTCTGAGTCCCGTGTCTCCAGTAGGATTTACCTAATGAGCTTCTTTTCCCTGGCCATGGAGTTATCCCAGGGCATGACTTTTCTACGGAGACATGGCAGAAGAGTCACCTTGAACATCATCCAGGTGAGTATAACAAAACCAAACACAGGTGGGAAAGAGACCTCCCATCAAGGTAACCCAGCCAGCTGAGCATTGCACTGTGACTCAATGAGTAATTGACCCCTTCCACTTCACCTTGGACCAGGCAGGTCTGCTGAAAGCCAGAGAATCCAGTAGGGCACAGAGGATAAGAAGGCAGAAGATGACTCAGTTCATAGACAAGAGTGATATGGGTAAATGTTCAAAAGACCAGTGTTTTACATGAGAAATGCATAAGACAGATTTATTTAAATTTTTTTTTCTGTGGCTTTGCTTAAAGGAACTTAGAGCATCCTGGTAAAAGAAGTGGCAGGGGAGATTCAATGTTTCCTGTCTGAGCTTGCGCAGGTGGGGAGGTCTGCAAATAGTGCCAGTTGGGTGCCAACCCTATTCAGTTAGGATCATGAGCCTCAGAGGTGGTGGGCAGCATGCACTAGGCAAGGTAGCTTCATGGTAGAAAAGAAGACTGCCCTGGTTAACTTTACCCATCAGCTTGACACAACCTAGAGTCATTGGTGAAGGGTGTCTCAAGTAAAGTATTTAACAAATTAGACTGGCTTATGAGCATGTCTGTGGGGATTGTCTTGATTGACAGTTGATGAAAGAGGCCACAGTCCACTGTGGGAGGCACCATTCCCTAGTCAGATGCTCCTGGACTTTATAAGAAAGCTAGCTGAGCATGAGCCTGTGTGAGCCAGCCAGGAGTCAGCATTCCTCCGTGATTCATGAGTGAGTTCTTTGATCAGGGATAATGATGTGTGAAATAGCAGCCAGACCTGACTCTAGATTCCCGCTTCCTTTGATGAGTGACTATAATCTATAAGGCGAAACAATCCTTTTCCTCCAAATGTGTCTTTGAATTAGCCTGTTGTACCACAGCAACAGAAAGCAAACTAGACCAGGAGCTGAGCCCCCAAACTCACTCCCTGTTTCATGAGGCATTTCAGAGTCAGTCATCTGGATGTGGCATGGCGTAGTAGAGGTCTGCAGCTCAGGAGATGAGGAGGAGAAGGAGCAGGAGCTTCTGTAGCATCCCTGTGGCTGCTTGACTGCAGCACAGTGTCATACAAGGGGAAGGGATGGCATCAGAGTCCAGGTGTCACAGCAGGGCTTTCGAGAGGAATCGTCCCTCTCCATGGCTTTCTCCTCAGGCTCCAGGGAGCATGGTCTCCCTCCAGCTTCCAGGCATGTTGATTCCAGTTACACGTTAAGAAAAAATAGCATCAGGAAGTGTTTGTCATCCCAGCCCTGCTGTGATCTGATCCAGATTTGGGCACGCGTTTCCATCCCAGCCACAGGCAGCATCCTCCTTCCTACTCATTGCTTCTTGGTTGCTTTACGTGTTTCATGAGCCCTCGCATGACAAGCTGCATGAAAAACCAGGGAGACCTATGCTCTCCAATATCTGCAGGCTTCGAGCTCAAAAATCAAGTATCTACACAGCATACTTCCTGAAGGTTCTGATGAACGGTTGGTCCTTGCTGTCACATGGGGTCCTCTGGTGAGTGGCTTTCTCTGTGCCTCTATCCAAATCTTTCCCCATCTCTATAAGCACATACTTAATGGTCATCCAGACCCAGGCCAACCTCATCTTAACTTGATCAATCTACCAAGACCCTGTTCCAGATAAGGCCACCTTAACAAGTAAGGGCAAGGGATTCCACATGTGGTTTCAGAAGACATGGTTCAAGTAGCGGCTCTTTTCTTTTATAGCCCAGGGAGGCCTCAAGTTCACTATGTAGCTGAGGATGACCTGAAACTCCTGATGCTCCTAAGTGTTGGATGACAGGCCTGTGCTACCATAGCTGGTTGAACAAGATATGATCTCAGAAATCAACTAACATGAGCCAGGTATGGGGTGCATGACTGTAATCCCAGCATATGGGAGGTGAAGGCAGGATTATCAGACAGCTTCAGCTATATAGTGATTTTGAAGCCATCCTGGGCTACATGAGACCCTATATCAAGGAGAGAGAGAGAGAGAGAGAGAGAGAGAGAGAGAGAGAGAGAGAGAGAGGAAAGGAGGGAGGGAGGAAAAGAGGAAAGGAAGAAAGACAGACAGACTTTGACTTCTGACTCTTCCCTCACTTCTAAGAAAACCATTATCTACCAAGTCATCAAAGTTGGGTGTCCATAGAATTCTGGGTCCAGGAACATTTCAGTGCATTTGTTTGCTTTCTGAATATATTATATAGCACATGCATACTAGATTTATTCAGGATAGAAACCAAGTTCCAACATGAAATTATTCATTTGTTTCATGTATACTTTGATAATCTTCACAATTTTATTAATGAAACAGGTTCTGAGTGTGGAATTTTCTGCATATAACATCATTTTGAACCCTTGATATAGTGTTCGAAAGGTGTCAGATTTTCAGTTTGGGGGTGCTCAGTTTTTGCCAACCCAGACTCCCCGAGGGCCCATGTGCTTTGCTTGCCTCTGGGATCCAGGAGTCACCACTGAAATCTACACCCTGCCTGCTGTGTCCTAAACTCATCTCTCCCTCGTTCTGAAGGAGCCCTACTGATTCACCCCAACCATGAAGGACCACCTCCTGACCTTTTCAGAGATGGCAGTGGTCCTCTCTGTGAACTTCCTGCCTGATCAATGACAGAAGCATCCTCTAGACTCTCATGAACAGATTCCACATGGCAGGTCTATCCTGAGAGTACCCAACGCCAGGCTTGAGTTGCCACCAGGTCCTGTGGGGTCTGGCAGCCCAATCGCAATAAGTGAGCTTGGGGAAGGAGACTAACTGTGAAGGGGAAGCTGCCAGGCCAAACTGCCCAGTAGGAGGAGTAGGAGCCACTGCCTCAGTAGGAGTTGTTCCTGACACAAGCCAGCACTGCACCCTTCAACCAAAGAGCAATACATAAGAGTGGACACGGAGAACCCTAACGAGTTGGGAGCTTGTGTTGGGAGACACTTCCTACTCCATGCCTCCTGACGGAGGCTTTGGAGGCTAAGCAACTTGCCCAAAGTCATACAGCCAAGGGCAGCTAGGCCAGGATGTGGTCCAGCTCTAGAGGAAGATGCTGGTGGTTCCTCTGACACCACGGCAGGTTCCCTGCTGTGAGTTGGACACTGGCAAGTTAACATCTATTGTCAGGAAAGCAGAGTCAGAGCCCAATTCACAATGAAGACTTAAGATTGGAACGTGGTTATAACTAAGAAGCCACTTGTTCTATTGAATTCACACCCTCTGGAAAGTGAGAGATACTTCCTTCTGCCACCAATGACCTTGGCCATCTTAGAAGCAACGCAGGAGAGCCTCCTGCATACACAGACCTTCCAAAGCTATTGGGGGAACTGGTGGTCAAAGGGAATTTCTTCAAATATAAAATGATTGAACTAGATACCATCTGAAAAGCCCCTCCCATAATGCAACACTCACTGTTGTTGTGTGGTGCAATAGTTAATTAATGTGCCAGCACTACTGGGCTACAGATTGCCTGGTTGTGCCTTCAGACTTTGTTCTGGGTGTGTCTGTGAGGCTGTCTAAGGATAAGACTGACACTCAAATGAGTTGACTTTGGCTAAAGTGTATCTAAGGTAGGTTGGCTTCCTCCATTCTTAGGCCTGGCTAGAACTAAATGTGTTCTGAGTAAGACCTTCTCCAAGGCTAGAAGAAATCTTGCACCAGTCAGCCTTTAGTCTTGAACTGCACCACAGCTCTGCACATTTGGCATTTGCCAGCCACTGTGACTGTGTGAGCCAATACCTCTTTACACAAGCCGGGCACAGTGGTGTATGCCTATAATCCCAGCACTCAGGGAAGCAGAGGCAGGCGGATCACTATGAGTTCAAAGCCAGCCTGGTCACATATCATGGGTTCTGGTTCCGTACAGAGGACACTCCAGTACTGCAGGCTGAGTTTGCTTGGCAACGTTGGCAACATGAGCAAACTTATTGAAGGCAAAACCTCTAATCCTGAAGCTCCTGGCTTTCTGTTAAATCACTTCACGCTTACCTATGTTCTTTGAAAATGCCACATTCACTGCCTAGGAGCACAACCAGCTGCTTGGCAGAGAAAGCCTGCTGTCCTTGGAGAGCATGGGTTGTGGTCCTCTTCATGACCACGAAAGGATTTCCCAACTCCACCTCCACAGCAAGCAGGGTTGGGTTATTTTTCACTCATTTGGTTTCCAAGCCAGCAACACCAGTCCTTAAGGGCCCCCTTTTATTCAGGGGACATTTCCCCCAGAAGCAGACAGTGCCTACTTCCTGTCCCCAATGCCCTCCGCTCTCTGCCCCTCAGCACTGGCTTGTCCAATAAGAGTAGAGAACCCTTAGCCAAGCAGAGTGAGCTGCACTTTTTTCTTGACTACATCTGAGAGCCTGGAGTGGAGGGAAAAGGTGAAAACTGCAGGAGAGACATGGAAACTGGCCAGGCTGCCCAGGAGAAGGCCAGCCCTGCCCTGCCTTCAGTTGTCCCTAACCACTGTGTCCCTGACATAAGATCCTCCATACTTAGCTCTTCACTGCTGACAGTGAGGAAGCCGAACACAAGCTTCCTTTAGGGTGTTTTGTTTGATTGCCCAGTATACATGAGGTCCTGGGTTCAAGTCCTAGGACTGAAAAAAAAAGAAAAGAAAAATAGAAAGAAGATTTGTTGTTTAAAAGAAGCTAAGAGAC
This sequence comes from Acomys percivali, assembly GCA_907169655.1. Lineage (NCBI taxonomy): Eukaryota > Metazoa > Chordata > Mammalia > Rodentia > Muridae > Acomys > Acomys percivali. The sequence continues at coordinate 20,033,732 of OU015743.1, read as the reverse complement.
AGGGCTGGAGAGATGGCTCAGTGGTTAAGAGCGCCACCTGCTCTTCCAGAGGTCCTGAGTTCAATTCCCAGCAACCACATGGTGGCTCACAACCATCTAATGTAATCTGATACCCTCTTCTGCAGATAAAGCACTCATATGCAATAAATAAAATAAATAAATCTTTAAAAAAAAAAAAGAAGCCAAGAGAGCAAATAAATGTATACTTTTCTGAAAACAGAAACCAACAGGTAGTTGAAAGCACTGGATACTCTCGCAAAGGACCCAGGTTTGATTCCTAGCATCCACATGATGGATCACAGCCATTTGTAACTCTAGTTCCTAGAGATCCAACATTTTTCCAGGCTTTCTCTGGCTCTAGGCACATGCACGGTGTACAGACATGCATGCAGGCAAAAAACGTATACACATTAAACATAAATAAATCTTTTTTTTTTTTTTTAATGTCAGAAACAAAGCTGTCATGCTGACCTTTGGCCTCATTAGAAAGTGAGGTCTTTGAAGTGGATGGAGACAGGTGAGGGGCTCACAGTGTCCTGCTTGTCATCATGTGACTCTATCTGTCCCTCTCAGTGGGGGAACTTCATGACTCCAGCTCACCACCCAGGTGTCCTCAGCAACCTTCTGGTCCTAGCTGTTCAGGTACCTTCTTGTTCCCCTGTAAGGAGAGCTTCTCGACAGACAGACATAGAAAAAGGCAGAGTTGCCTAAAGGCCGACACCATAGGCATTTGAGGAGCCAGGGGTAGTAAATCCAGGACTTCTGAGTTCCCCATCTCAAGAGGAAGTGCAGAAATACAGTCATTCAAGGATATGAATGAGCTAATTAGCAGACGAAGCACTGGGTAAGGGCCATGGGATGTTATTTTTAGGCAGAGGGTTGTCTCATGATTAGAGGCATCCTTATGGTAGGTTATGCCAGCTTTAGTGAGGCCAAGAGTGCAAATGAACACCTGCCCTAGACCAGATTCCTTTGCTGTGAGCCATGCTGGGCCCCAGGGGAAGCAAGCAGTCAGGAGCCAGATCTAAGAGCTGAGGTCTTAGAAATCAGCCTCGCATGCACGGTGGCTTCTTACCTGCGCCTGCCCCTATTTCTTGCTTTCTTTATGGCTTATGTATCACAACACAAACACTGCACATGTCCATCTCCATGTCAAGGCCTCCCTACCACTCCATCTGGCGCAACCCAATCAAGGTCGCCAGAGCTTCTAGGTGGAAAATCTAACATCGAGGGGCTCCAAAGATAATTTCTTTCCCAAGAGGCAGTTGTCTGACCCTCACCACTCCTTAGAGGCCTCTTGAGCACCTAAACCTGCCTGCCTCTGCTTTCCAGCCCAGCCCAAGTCAACGAGGAATATAGTCAGGCATCAACTTACCCAGGCCACAGCAGGGATCTCCTTCCTGCCTCCCCACTTCACCTTTCAACCAACCCATCACAGCGCCATGAGGCGTTATCTTCGGAATATATCCAGAATCTGCCTGCCTTCCACCCCTGCCACCACCACCCCTCCTAAAGAGCTGTATCACTCTAGTCTTCTCTGTCCTCAGCAGTCAGTAGACAGATAAACAAACATTCCTTCCAGGCTCAGCACCATCCAGTCTTGGTTTTCTCACCCTTAAGAGGCTGTCTTCACTCTATGTCAGCTGCAAACACTTATAAGCTAGACATCGCAAGCCTGTTCTGTTCCACCCAGAAGCACTAGGGCTTATAAAGTAGACAGCGGAGGCAATGAAACTGGTGAGACCATGCCAGCTGTGGAGACACAGACTGATTCATTAGTTATAAAAGCCACTAAGGGGCCAGGATGTGGCGCAGTAGACTGAGGACGTGTCTAGCTCTTATGAGGTCCTGGGTTCCGTTCCAGTGTGGCATAACCTGGACATTGTGGTGCACATGAAGTGATGTGTAGCCACAGCACTTCAAAGGAAGACACGGAAGGATCAAGAGGTCATCACCAGCCGCATAAAGTGTTCAAGGCCAGCCTGGGATACTTGAGACCTTTGGGGGGGGGGAAGAAGCAACCGAGGTCCATCATCAAGGGCATGGTAAGAAGAGACACACAACTTGCTAGGAGGCTGGTCTCCTCTTCAAGTGTCTGACAAACAGCAGAGACCTCCTTTTGTAACTACAAATATTCATGTGTCACTGTGTTTCCTATGAATACTCATGTCACCATGTTTGCCACATCACCAGCATGTCCAGCCAAGACCTAGATTGTTAAGGGTCTTGCTGTCACTCCCCCTGCTGACGACTTCAGGGCACAGACTCGAAGTTCCTCAGCTGGCCTATGACACGAAGAGAGATGACAGCTGACAAAGACTAGAGTTGTCAACAGGGTACAGTCTGTGAGGTGATCCAGAACAGGAAAGGGTGATGAAGGGAAATACCTTGGTGAAATCTAGGGAGCACAGCAAGGGAAAGCATCCATCAGATCCATGGGGACCCTGGGACATTGGATGGAGCGTTTTGAAAGACTTCGTCTTTACTCACAAGCTTCATGCTCCACAGTGAAAAGGAGCAGTGAGCTCCGTCTGTGAGAATCTGCTGAGCAGGAGGAGGTGCACTTGCCTAGCTGAGGTCTCTGCTCCCTTCACTAGCAAAGGGTGCATTCCCACAGAGAGTCCCATGACTATGTCAGAGACCTGTTGCCAACTCTCCCTGTGAGAGGAAGCACAAGCAATTGTTGCATTTCCCTTGAGAGCTAACACCAAGGGAAAGCAGTGGAAAGCCACAGTCCACCTCTATGCAAAGGTCTGTTGATTTAAAAATTTAAAAACAAAAACAAAAACAAAACAAAATCCTACATACTTAGGCCATGCTAGAGGCAGGGAGAAGTAAGACCGAGACCATGGCCCTGGTAAAAAGCTTTCCCAAGGACCAGCAGGATGAATCAGTAGGTAAAGGTGCTTGTTGGTGAAGTAGAGAACTGAGTCCCATAAATTGTCTTCTGACTTCCACATGCCTGCACATTCCAATGATAAATGTAATTTTAAGGTTTTCCTTTCAAAGAATCCCATTAGATGCCTAGTCTTACCGGAGCGCCCTCAGCAGCCCTCCTTCCTCTCCCTACACTGCACACCTCACCAATGGCAGATGCTTTTCCCTACAAGCTTTGGACAGTCATCCACAGAGCCCTGCCATGTGCCAGGCAGTATGGACCAGCCACCACAGAAGTGACACGGACCCTCATACAGAATAAGCCAAGAGCTGTACGACCAGAGAGCTCATCCAGGTCCCACAATGAGGCCAGAGACCAGCTCTGCCTCTCTGGTGGAAGTGGATGAGAGAGGAGAAAGACAGGAAGGCTTCACTCACCACAGGACAGGCGGTCATAGGGGACCCGATTTGGACCCCGACCTTAGAATTTCAAACGTCAGAGACAGAGGGACCAATGAAAAGGCACATGAAGAAAACAGTAGTCATCTATGGGTGCTGTATCATATGAGGTAGTGAAACTGGGCATAACAGCTCACACCAGGAACCCAGCCTCTAGGAGGCTGAGGCAGGAGAATTGCACCCTGGAATATATAAGGAAACACTAGAGAGAGGAAAGGAGGGTAAGTAAGTGTGAGGAGGATGAGGAGGGGAGAAGAGGAGGAGTGGGACAAACAGGAGGAGGGGGAGGGGAAGGAGGGGAAGGAGGGGAAGGAGGAGGAGGTGAAAGGAGGGACGAGCAGGAGAGGACGATTCAGGAAGTGGTGGACCAGAGCAGAGAAGCCTCAAAGCAGTGACTGTCAACCTGGGGTTCGCTACTCCTTTGGGGTCAATTGACCCTTTCATAGAGTCGCCTAAGACCATCTGCATATCATATATTTACATTAAGATTCATAACAGTAGGGGACGGGCGTGGTGGAGCATGCCTTTATTTTATTTTATTTTATTTTTTGGTTTTTGGAGACAGGGTCTCTCTGTGTAGCCTTGGCTGTCCTTGACTCGCTTTGTAGACCAGGCCAACCTCAAACTCACAGCAATCCACTTGCCTCTGCCTCCCGAGTGCTGGGATTAAAGGCATGTGCCACCACGCCCAGCTGGAGCACGCCTTTAATCCCAGCACTCGGGAGGCAGAAGCAGGTGGATCGCTGTGAGTTCTAGGCCGGCCTCGTCTACAAAATGGGTCCAGGACAGCCAAGGCTACAAAGAGAAATCCTGTCTTGAAAAAAAAAAAAGATTCATAACAGTAGTAAAATTACAATTATGAAGTCTCAATGAGATCATTTTACTCTTGGGGGGTGGGTTACCACAACATGAGGAACTGTGTTAAGGAGCCGCAGTGTTAGGAAAGTTGAGAGCCACCGTTTTAAATGGTATTACGGTAGAGAACTTGAACTTGATTCAGCCAAAAGGTCTTATTTTCCTAAAGACTACTTTCAGAGCATCACAGGTCTGCTCACCCCAGAGGGAGGATCTGGATGCTGGCCCTCCCCAGGCTAGGTAGCACAGCTGTGCTTCTGGGCTCACCCTGACCCCAGCTCAAGGGACTGTTTCACTCAAAGAAGCAGGAATTTGCCCCAATTCCCTAGAATTATCCGTCCCCCATAAGTCCCTAGAATGAGCTAGGGATCATCCCTGGGACAGATATGGAGTAAGAAGTCACCTCCACAACAATAAATAGGCAAAACTGGACCAGGCCAACTTCTGGTTCTAGACCAGAATATCCAAGGAAAGCAAGAATGACCATCTGTGGTATTGTTTCTGTTCTCACTGTCACACAGTGAAACCTGGCAGGGGCAAGAAGCCCTGCAGCCCTAGCAGTGGCCTTGGGTATGGTCGAGATCAGGCTCCCCGCAGATGCTCTCTGCTTTGCTAGCCCCCGTATATGACCAACACTCCAAGCCAGGCTGTAGTTAGCTTCCTCCTGCTCATGGCTCCATGAGGACAGATGAAGCCCTTCCTCCCTGTAGCCCCAGAGCACAAAAGCCAAGTAAGGCAAAGCAGTCAGAGATGACCTTGAACTTCTGAACCATCTGCCTTTATTTCCCAAGGATTGTCACAGATGTGTGCCACCATACCAGGCTATGCCATGCTAGGGTTGAACCCAGGTTTCCTATGCGTGCAAGTACCCTACCAACAATGCTCCATCCTCAGCCCAGTTTTTCTGTTTTTCGGATTATCTATTGATTGAACTGTTAGTCTTTATTTTTGTTTTGTTTTTGAGACAGGGTTTCTCTGTGTAGCCTTAGCTGTCCTGGACTTACTTTGTAGACCAGGCTGGCCTCGAACTCACAGCAATCTGCCAGCCTCTGCCTCCTGAGTGCTGGGATTAAAGGCATGCGCCACCATGCCTGGCTTGAACTGTTAGTCTTTTTCTTCCTGACTTTGAGAGACTTTTTTTAAACTTAAAAAAAAAAAAGTGCTGGGGCTAGAACCCAGGACCTTGAGTGTGCTGGGCAAGTGTCTTAGTCACTGCTCCGCTGTTGTGAAAGGAACCATGACCAAGGTAATTTATAAAAGAAAGTGTACGATGATGAGATGCCCGCTTACAGTGTCAGAGGCTGAGTCCACAGGCATGGTGACAAGGATCATGGCAGCGGTGGATGCCTGGTACTAAAGCAGTGGCTCTGGATTCACATTTGATCCACAAGTTTGAAGTGGGGTGCAGGGGAGACTGGGCCTGCTATGGGCTTTTGAAACCTCTAAGCCCACCCCAGTATACATCTTCTCCAAGAAGACCACACCTCCCAAGCCTTTCCAAATCTAGGACCAAGTGCTCAAATATATGAGCCAACGGGGGCTATTCTCGTTCAAGCCACAACATGGAGTTTTCTAGCACTGAGCAATACCCAAGCCCAGGGGGTCAGATAAGATGAAGACGCATTCGGAATTTGAAGGTGAACAACAGAGAACTTGCCTAGGATGTACATCCATGTAGAGGCCCAGGGTTGCCTAGGATGTACATCCATGTAGAGCCCCAGGTTGCCTAAGATGTACATCCATGTAGAGACCCGGAGTTGCCTAGGATGTACATCCATGTAGAGGCCCGGGGTTGCCTAGGATATACATCCATGTAGAGGCCCGGGGTTTACATAGCTGAACCCGGCTGAGCACACCTATAATCCCAGCACTCAAGAGGCTGAGGCAGGGGAATTATCACAGTATCAAACCTAGTCAGGGCTACATAGTGAAGCCCTGTCTCAAAAACCAAAACAAACAAACAAAACCACAAAAAAAAAAAAAAAAAGATAGCAATCACTTTCCTGTTGCTCCTGTTGCACATACATTTTTTTCCCCCAGGAAATTTGTTACTTGACTTTTATTTTTATACACAGTATGTTCTGGAATGCTAAAGGGTTTTTTTTTTTTTTATGTTGTAAAATCTGTCAGTGTTTTGCTTTATGATTTCTGCCTCGGTTGGCAATACATCACCGCTAAATTACATCTTTAAAAACTGCTCTACATTTAATACTTTTTACCCTGCTGCTCATATTTTCTGTCTTATCAGTGTACATTGTAATTAAATATTGATTAATTCCATTCTTAACAGAACGTTTTGGTGCATCAAAATTTTTGTCATTGTTTAATTTCTGTCACTTGTTGCCCAGAGGAATGAATTATCCTACAAATATGTACAGCTTGGTCCTGCATTATAGGTGGCTTTGGCCAGGCCACCTTCCTAACAAGAACAGTCCTTGGCTGGAGAACCCATAGGTAACCTAATGTGCTGGTTGGTCTAAAGCAGCATTTCTCAACCTGTGGGTCAAGAACCCTTTGGATACCCTGCCTATCAGATATTTATATTATGATTCATAACAGTAGCAAAATAACAGCAAAATGTGGGGTCACTACATCATGAGGAACTGTATTAAGGGGTCACAGCATTAGGAAGGTTGAGAAGTGCTGATCTTAAGTGCCTTGAATGTGGGCAGTGCCATGCAAAGGGCTGGGGTCCCTGACTGAATAGCAGGGATCCAGTGAGGTGTGATGAGCCGGGTTCACCCCTCTGCTTCCTGAGCATAAGGGAGGTATGACCTGGCACCTCACTCTCTAGTCACGCTACCTTCCATCATGAAGGATGCATATGTGTGCATGTACATATGGGTGCATGGGGGTAGGGGTAAAGACCAGAAGTCAACCTCCGGTGTCACTCCTCAGGATGACATCTGCCTTCTACCTGCCTTGATTTTGAGGCAGGATCTCTCACTGGTCTAGCGCTTGCTAAGTAGGCTGGGTTGACTGGCCTGTGAACCGGGGACCTACCTGTGCCCAGCTATACTATGCTAGGATTGCAAGCATGTGACAAGATGCTTAGCCCTTTTCTGTGGCTTCTGGGATTCAAACACAAGTTCTTTGCTTGCAGAGTGAGCATCATCCCAAGCATACAGAAGAGAGCCTGACACAGGCACACACATTAAGATGAGGAATGGAGTCATCAGTCCACTCCTCCCCGGCCCCCAGGCCTCACGGGTGTTTACTGTGTTAGGTCAGACATAGAACAATGACTAAAGGATGACATCAGGAGTTTCACAATGTGGCACTTAGTGGGCAGTGCAGACAGATAAAGGCACTCTGGTGTTACACGTCAGCGGCAATGTGTGTTCACAGAGGCCACCTGCATCAGCCAGAGGGCAAAGGCTTGGAGGAAAGCCACCCAAATGTGGTCATTATCTCTACTGGGTTGGTTTTTTTTTTTTCCATCTCTGTCTCATACACTCAGATTTTACATCTCAGAGGGCGGCTGGTCACAAGTGGATTCCTGACAAAAGCCCTAGATGAAATCAATGCTCAGTCCTTTTGCCCAGATCTCACCTACTTGGCATCATTGCCTCCTTGCAGAAGCCTCTCCCCACCCTTGTTTCTGTGACACCTGCTGCTATGTCTCAGCCACCCTCTTTCCTCCCTAGGGTTCTTCATTCCTGACATCCAAGTGCCACCCCCTCCCCAACCTCCAACCACTGACAGCATCTTTGAGCACCGGACCCCCTGGGACTTCAGCAGGCAGCTATATACTGCCCCAGCAGAGCCTAGCAGCCTCAGGGAAACCCAGACAGTTCCTAGCATTCATGACGTTACCTATGGGCCCATCTAGATCTCAGACATGTCTCACTCTGGGCTTCACACTTCCACCTGGCTCCTCCGCTCCACAGGCAGGCAAGGAAGCACCGCTTTCAGGCGTTTTCCTTCTTATTTTTGCATATTATTTCTTACCAATAAGTTCCATAATTGCCTCGTTCAGCCCCACAGCAGGGACCTGTGGACATTTTTATTGAAATTATACTGAATGTGTCCATTGATTGTTTTCTCTTTTTGTGTTTTCTCAGGAGGGTTTTGTGACTGTCTTCATGTGAGTGGCAGATGCTCCCGAAGTTTCATTCTTAGCTCTTTTATTCTGTCAGTTCTGTTTATTCCTGTCCAAAAAATGGGGTCTCATTATATTTTCTGTGTCATCACAGATATGTCATATACAAAATATGCAGAGTGGGTTTTTGTAACTGGCCTCTTTTGATTAGCATAATGATTTTGGGGGCACACCCGTATTTGCAGCCCTTTCAATAGTCCTCGGCAATTATTTAAATTACTACCCCTTATTCCCAGCCTGCCACCATCTTTCCTCCCTGGCCATCGGAGGAGCCTCTGGCATGGTCTCCCTGCCTCCAGTCATCCCCTACAGCAGCCAAAGTGATGGTATCCTTGCTCCCAATGTGCTGCTTCCTGGAGAGTCGCTGCCCTTCCTGGGCTCTGCACCTGAGGCTGCTCGGTGTTCAAACAATCCCGGTCATCATCACTCTTTCTCCTCCCTTGTTTTCCTGACCATGTTGGTTCTCACCCTCTGACATTTACAGTGCTCCTGGCAATCGACACTTTCATTAGGCAAACACTGGGAGCAACCTGAGTGCCTGCCATCCACAGGGCAGGGCTAGAGTAATTACATTACATCCCTGATGTGGAACGCAGTGGTCCTGACGTTGCTATATGCAGTTGTATGTTACACTGACATCAGGAGCCTCCTGGTGTGAGACACTAAGCAGAACAGCAGCGTAGACACTGGCCCTTTAGGCAACTGTGAGCCATCCAAGTTGAGGGACACAAAATCACTGGCTGTGCGCCTAGAAGAGGCCAGTGTGGTGAAATAGAGAAGTGAGCAACAGGTCCAGATTAAAAAATAAAGAGGTGTGACAGCCATGTACTGTGAATGCCCTGCTCTGGGTCCTGCATCAGAAAAATAAATGGAAACTAAGGACATTACCTCAAAACAAACAATAGGATTTGAGTGCGGACTGTGTGTTAGGAGATGGTGTCGTGCGTATGATTTACATTCTGCACATGTAAGTGTTCCTTGCTCTCCAGAGATACATATGGAAATAGTGATAAAATATAGCTTGTCTCTAAAGTTCAGTTCCAAATGCTCCTGCAACATCAATCAGTCTGTGCGCATGCATGAGTGTGTGTGCATGCGTTGGGAGGGAGAGGGTGGGGGTGGAGGGGGGGGTGGAGAGAGAGAGAGAGAGAGAGAGAGAGAGAGAGAGAGAGAGAGAGAGAGAGAGAGAACCCATGATCAAATGCAACAAAATCCAACGATTGGCACAACCAGAAGAAGGAATAGGAAAAAACAAACTCAGTTATTATCCTCTGGCATAGAAAGAGGCTGTTGATGTATCTGCCTCTAAGTCCTGTGGACTCAGCCACGGATGTCCAGGAAGATGCATGCCAGCCACGGAATTTTCACAGAAGCTGCTATTCGGGACAGCCTGGCTTCCACCTTGTCCTGAAATGCACAATGGTCCCTCTTACTAGGACCCCTTCCCAGTTGTAAATCATATGTTTATCAAGGTACAGAGACTCTAAAGGAAGTTTGGGGCAGCTCACGTTTTATGTCGTTTAAACCTGTAGAGTTCTGTGCTTTGAAGTGTGGGATTATTTCATTTTTATTTACTTACTAACTTACTTACTTACTTACTTACTTACTTACTTATTTGGGAAACCTCACACCTTGGCATGAGTGTGGGAGTCAGAGGAGAGCTTGCAGGAGTTTTTATTTTCTTCCACTGTGTAGATTCTGAAGAGTCAAGCTCAGGGTATCAGTCTTGGCAGTAAGCACCTTTACCAGTGGAGCCATCTCACCAGCACAAGTTTTACCTTTTTTTAATGGTGAGCATTCACAATGTCCTATCAAAATAAACTTTTTTTTCCTTTTGTTTTTTCAAGACAGGGTTTCTCTGTGTAGCCTTGGCTGTCCTGGACTTGCTTTGTAGACCAGGCTGGCCTCGAACTCACAGAGATCTGCCTGCCTCTACCTCCTGAGTGTTAGGATTAAAGGTGTGCACCGCCGCCACTCGGCATTTAAAATAAACTTTTTAAAAGTCAAAACTATTTGTCTCTCACAATTTCTTCCTTATATATAACTGATGCAGTGAGTGAGTAAGTCAGTTCCTCATTAGGCTATATTACAAAAATATGTTTGTTCAAATTTGGCAATTCTTAGTGAACCCTGAAAATTAAAACAGCAGTGGGGTGTCACTTTCATTAATCAGATTCATAAATACTAGATTAAATGTACACAGTATAAGCAGAAGCAACCTTGTTTTTTCGTTTCAATTACATCCATTTATTTATTCTCTGTGCACATGTCAGAGTGTGTGAGGAAGCCAGGGGACAGCTTGTAGGAGTCAGTTCTCTCCTTCTCCCATGTGGCGCCCAGGGACGGGACTCAGGTTGTCAGGCTTGGCGGCAGGCACGCTTACTTGCTGAGCCACCTCACCTGCCAGGGTTCCTCTCCTCTTAGATCACTGAGCTCAGTCATTTGATTGTGTCTATAGCAACATCCGTGCTCAGCAGTGCGATGACCTGTGCTTTCTCTCTGGATTCCAGAGTGAGGCAGAGACATCTGCAAATCCGTCCACTGGAAATCATCATCCACAGCATGAACTGGAAACCTAAGCCCACAGCTGTGGGGGGAATCAGATGAACAGCCTTGAGGGAGAACTACTAAAAGGAATGTGGTTGGTTTGCCGGCAGCTCTGAGTTCCAACTGAAAAAGGAAAGATGGAAAAGAGGGACAAAGATCATAGGGCCTTTCTATGTCTTAGTGTTCAAAACCACAAAACAAACAGGCTCAATTTTCATGTGGATAGGGTCGTACTTATTTAACTTACAACGTCATAACTACTTAGTATGTGCACATGTGCTCTTGCGCACATATGTCTGTAGCCGTACATAAGCCACACTGCCCATGTGGAGTTCATAGGACAACTTGCAGGAATTGGTTCTCTCTTCTCACCACATGGAACCTGGAGAGCAAACTCAAGTCATCAGACTTGACTGCAAGTACCTGTAACCACTGAGCCATCACACCAGCCCTTAAATTATCTTTTTGTTCTGTTTTATTTTGTATTTTTTGTTTTGTTCTTTGAGACAAGGTTTCTCTGTGTAGCCTTGGCTGTCCTGAACTCACTTTGTAGACCAGGCTGGCCTTGAACTCACAGAGATCCACCTGCCTCTGCCTCCCAAGTGCTGGGATTAAAGGCGTGCTCTACCACCACCCGGCTTAAATTATCTTTTTAATCAAAATGAATATGACCAAAACTTGTCTGCATATGTACAGCCAGCCATCTGCATTCTTAGGTTCCACATTCACAAATCCATCCAACTGTAGATCAAAAACATTGAGAAAAACAAAGAGACTATGGCTGGCCTGAACATGAATGCGCCTCCCTCCTCCAGCATCTGCTTACATGGCCTCCTAGCCGCACCATACGTCCTGCAGAGATGACGTGAAACTCGCAGGAGGTTGTGCACAGTAACACGCATATACTGTCTAGTGAAGTTGAGCATGTGGGTTTGGGTGTCCACCTAGAACCAGTGTCCTAAGGATGCCCAGGGACTTGATGGACGCAGACGTGTGTACCTCCTGTTTCTCTGAACCACCTTGTTGAAAGTAGCAGCCAAAGGAAATGATCATGCGCACTTTACAGAAGAAAGGCATGTCCCAAGAAGGGAGGAACTTGACCATCTTTGCATAGCTTGGGCTGGGACTAGCAGTCCAGACAAGACTCTCTCCAGCAGAGAACGGACCCCACCCGGGTGCTTGTTCCTGTGTGTCCTGCTAATGATCAGGGTAAGATAATTGTTGGCAATGATCCATCAAAGATAATAAACCAATTGAGAGAATGCAGGCTTCCCAAATTCACCTTCTAATGTTATGGAAATACTGACCAGTGAAGAGTAAGAAAACGAAGCTTTATTCTCAATAGCTAAGCCCAGAAGCAATGCACAGTTTCTTTATAGCTTTTACAGGTTGGTTGACAATGTGAAAATCTCAGTCTATGTGACCATCTTAGGGTGGCCTTTGGGTCCCATGCCCACCAACCAAACTTTCCTTCCCAGATAGACATGATTATGGGAACAAACATGGCAGGAAACAATTCAAATATCCCTTCCTTAGCACAGGCTTTGTGGCTGACCAGATAGCTGTGGTAATCATTTCTAAGGTAGATCCTTGCAAGCATTTCCTTTTCTGAGAGAAGAGGAGGGGGCCTTAACAATCCAGTAGACCTCAGAACACTTAAGTAAAACCTTAACGCTAGCTCTACATAATCCTATAGTTTCTAGGTAAGGATGGTTAGTAGGCTATTGTGATGTAGAGTGGGAATTTCACTTCCATTATATATATATATATATTCATTCCTCATAGATAGATGATAGATAGATAGATAGATAGATAGATAGATAGATAGATAGATATTCTTCAGCAGTTTTCAATACCATCATCCTAACAGGATCCAGAAACACTATCTCAGATTCTTTTACTGTCACTGTGACAGAATTATCCTGACAAAAGAGACATAAGGAAAAATGGATTTATTTTAGCTCACAGCTCAAGGCACAGTCTACCAGGGCAGCAAAGTCAAGGCAGCAGGAGCTTGGAGCATCTGGTCCCATCACATCTGTGGTCAAAAGAACAGGATGGTGAAAGCATACACATCAGTGCTCAGCTCCCTTTCTCCATGCATACAGTCCAAGATAGGTCCTAGCAGGGAATGGTGGCGGCTCAGTGGTCGTGTCTTTGCAAGTCAATCAACATAACCAAATAGTCTCCCACAGGCATGCCCAAAGACCAATCTCCTAGATGATCAGGTTCACAATTAATATTTAACTGACACAAGCACCTAAGCACCACTATGCCTGTTCGGGAGGACGTTTCTAGACTGTATTCACTGAGGTAAAAGACCCACCCTTGTTGTGAGCAGCACCATCCCTTAGGCTTGGGCCCTGGATGGGATAAAAGGGAAAAGCTTAGCTGAGTGCCAGCTTTCACCTCTCTCTGCTTCCTGATTGGAGGCAATGTGACCCGCTACCTCGCATTCCAGCCAGTATGGACTGTGCCTCTTCTTTATATAAATAAAACAAAGCTTCCTTAAAAAAAAGATTTATTTATTATTTATATAATATTCTGCCTGCTTGTGTGCCTGTATGCCATACGAGGATAACAGATCTCATTATAGATGGTTGTGAGCCACCATGTGGTTGCTGGGAATTGAACTCAGGACCTGTGGAAGAACAGACAGTGCTCTTAACCTCTGAGCCATCTCTCCAGCCCCACAGCTTCCATTTCTTAAGTCACTTTTTGTCAGGTATCTTGTCACAGCAGCAGGAAGAGTAACCGACACATACGTACACCCTTGCACTGATGGGCTCAGGCGCCGGCAGCTCCCATGCCTAGAAGGGCTCTTACTCCATGTGGGTGCAGTCAGCTACCTGGTTGGCCTGTCTGTGTAGTACTGCGCTCCTAGAAAGGCACATGGTGGCTTACACTCTGTTTTACATAGACGACTGTCCCCTAAATCCTTCTCTGTGAGCCATGCCTGTGGCACTGACAATCCTCTGTCCCAGTGGCCATTATGTTATGTAGCCAGAAAAGAAAAGGCCTTGGTGATGAAGAGCCTAGGGCTTCTACAATGTGGTTCCAAGCAAGGCAACACTAAAGGGTGGCTGGCTGGGCATGGGGTGGGGAGGGGGAACTGAGACCCTGGCCCCTGCCATATGCTGAGAAATAAAACGTAATGACCATCAGGGTGGGAGACATGAGAACCATTCTTTAAAGCTGCCTGCCCTTGTTTGGTTTCCTATGGTCAGGATCAAACAGTAATCAAATGCAACTTGGGGAGCAAAGGGTTTATTTCAGCTTACAACTTCCAGGCCCCACACCATCATTGAGAGACGTCAAGGAAGGGATCTGGAGGCAGTAACTGAACAGAGACCACCGGAGGAGCACTGCTCACTAGCTTGATCCCCATAAGCTTGCTCAGATACATTTTATAATCATCAGGTCCACCTGCCCAGGTGTGCCCGGGCCACTTTCACATCAATCATTAATCAAAAAAATGCCCCCACGAGCTTGCTTACAGCCCCCCCCCCAATCTGATAAGGGCTATTTCTCAATTGAGGACCTGTGCCAGGGGCAGGCTATCATCTTTAAAGACAGGCCCATTGACCCACCTCCACCCACCAGCCCTCCTGAAGCCTCCTAATAGAGTACCACAAACTGGGGACCAGGTGTCCAAACACACTAGCTTATGGGGCCTATCTCAAATTAAACCATGGCAGACTCCTAACTTTTATTTCAGCCATGGCATCTATATACTTTATGAAGCTTGATCTTGTGGCCATCAGGTGAGGTGGGCCATGTGACATTTTTTTTTTTTTCAGACAGGAGGACAGTCTCAGAGAGCTTCCAAAACCTATAGCTGTCCCTTGTAATCAGGCATCTTATGGATGCTTGGCCAGTAGTTTTGTTGTTGTTGTTTGGTTTGGGGATTTGTTTGTTTGTTTTTGCTTTTGTTGTGTGCTTGGGAGGTTCTTCTCCTCCTCCTCCTCCTCCTCCTCCTCCTCCTCCTCCTCCTCCTCCTCCTCCTTCTTCTTCTTCTTCTTCTTCTTCTTCTTCTTCTTCTTTTCCCCCAAGACAGGATTTCTCTGTGTTATCTTGGCTATCCTGGACTTGCTTTGTAGACCAGGCTGGCCTCGAACTCACAGTGATCCATCTGCCTCTGCCTCCCAAGTGCTGGGATTAAAGGCGTGCACCACCACACCTGGGCTTGGCCAGTGTTTATTTACCCTCTCCCTACCTGGCTTTGCTTTATTGCTATGTTCCATCTAGATTCCCTCCTACGGAGAGCTGTGACAGGAACCCAGAGCCTGCCCCACACACAGCACAACACAGAGGGTGTTCTGTGGCTGGCCCAAGCTCCACATGACCAGTATTACCAAATACTCTCTCACCCATTTCTTGCCAGGTCTGGTCCAGCACCCTCTCCGACGTCTACTTTCCCAGAATTGTCAGGAACTGGCAAAAGAGGTTTCTCCCCAGCGCTGCCCACAGCCCGGGAATGCATAATGAAGTCACCAGCCTGAGAGAGAAAAGGCCTCTGTCTCCCTGGGCGATGGGCTTCAGCCCCAGGACATGCATTGTATGGCTCCGGGGCCTCAAAGATAAAGTCGTGACTGTGTTGGGGCATGTCATCTGGCCTGGTAGCTCTGAGCCAGGACATTTCACTTCCTCTCTGTAGAGTTCCCGCACTGCCTTCTGAATGGTTCCCCCGGCTGTGTGGCCACACGATGACCTTTCTCCCACCATGATGTGAGCCACCCAGAATGAAAAGCCCTGATTTACATACCCTCCCTTAGAGCCCCTCAGCCCCAGCGTGCAAACTGCCTTGTGACAGAGTGTCTGCTGGGGACAGAGAGGCTCCTGGAAGCTGTACTGACACCCACAGTGGCTGTCACTTCAGGACAAGATGACATAGTCTTGCCTGCAGTGGGTCCAAAGCATGGCTCTGTCTCTTCCTCCGCTGGGAAGCAGAGCTGTGACACCCCCACTTCCCTCCCCCTCCCCAGTTGGGATTTTGGCCACATTCTACACCAAGGAGGCAAATGACCAGGAGCTGCTAGGGCTTGAGTGTGTCTTCCAGCATCCACCTGTTGGAGTAAATCCTCCATGCAACAGTGTTAAGAAGCTGGGCTTTTAAGTGGTGATTAAGTGATTAGGGAGAAATTCATATAGTTATTGAGGGAGTAGGGTAGTTATGGCAAGAGTAGACTTCTGGGTGACTCTGGCTCCTCTCTCTTGGGCACCTTCTCTCACCTATCCACCATCCACCATGCGATGGCACAGCACAACCATGCTTGCTAGAAGCCAGAACTCAGTTCTATATAGCTTTGTATTTACTCCAGGCCTTCGTCTGGGTGATGTCAACTACGGGGTTCAAATAGAGCAGATGTCAGGTCCCAGCTGAAAAACACTGAGGAGCCACAGACCAAAACAATGCTAAGTCCAGCTGCAGGGAGTGTTGTCGCTACGGCTCAGGGCAACTGCGGGAGGTCACAGATATCCCCAGCTGGACTCTGGGCTTCTGCCAAACCCACTCTGAAGCCAACTGAAAATGGGGTCCAAGCGTTGTGGTTTGAATGTGAAGTGTCCCCCACAGCCACATGTGTTTGAGCATTTGGTCTCCAGATGATGGAGATGTTGGGAGAGATGTGGTAGTGTGGAAAAAAATGGCCCCTGCAGGATCATCTGTTTGAATACTTTGTCACCAGTTGGTGGAACTGTCTGGGAGGGATTAGGAGGAGTGACCTTGGAGAGGTGTGTCACTGGGGTTGAGTTTAGGCTCTGTTTCTTAACAATTAAACTTTATTATACAACCCAACTAGCTTACACAAGAGGGAAAAAAGAGTGAACCTTCCGGTATCCGTTCCACGGGATGGGTCCCTAGGTGTCTTGGGCCTGCGTGCTGGTCTGGCCTGTTCGCTGATCCTCCTTCTGATCCATGTGCGCTCAAGCCTGGTCTGAAACTGCTGCTGCTCTCTCCTCTCCACCTGTCTGTCTCATGTGGGAAGGGTGGTCTCCTTCTCCCATTGAGGGTTGATTAGAAAAACAATAGCCAGGTGAAGTCCCAGGTCCGCTTCCTGAATTCCAGGCCCAAGATGGCTCCACCCAGTCTATCTCAAGGTTAATCTAAGGGAGTATCCATGGTGTGTGCAAGGGTAAAACCCACCAAGACTGCTTTCACCTGTGACAAAGCTTACAGTCTTTCCCACAGTCAAAAGCCTACCATTTCCAAATAGCTCTCACCCTCCCTCCCTCTCTCTCTCTCTCTCTTTCTCCCTCCCTCCCTCTTTTCCTCCCCCCCCCTTCCTCTCTCCCTCCCTCTCTCTGTCCCTCCTGCTTGTGGATCACAATATAAGCTCTCAGCTTCAGCCGCCATGTTCCCTGCCATTATGGTCATGGAATCACTTCTAGAAATCTAAGCCCCCAGCACACTCTTTCTTCTATAAGGTGCCTTGGTCATGGTTTCTTAGCACAGCAATACAAGAAAGTCATGGAACCCTAAGGAGGTGGAGTCTTGCTGCAGGAAGTGGGTCACAGGGAGGGAGAGCCTTGAAGTTTTAAAGCCCAGTTCCACTTCCTGTCCACTTCCTGTGTCTTGATGTGCCCCTAGCATGACCAGCCACCTACCTCATCCTGCTGCTGAGATATCTTCCCCACAGTGACGGACTGTCTCTCCTCAAGCTGTAAGTCAAGCCCTTCTTCCCTGAAATTGTTTCTTGTCAAACATGTGGTCACTGCAACAATAAAAGCAATGAATATGCCAAGAGATGAGATTCCAAGAGTCGCCTTGGAAGACAGAGGGGACAGAGAAGGAGAGGGGAGGGTCAAGTGCCCTGTTACCTTCTAGCCTAGCTGTGACACTAAGAAGCCTCACCTCCAAGAGCTGTTTTCCCTTTCCACTTTTTTTTCCTGCAGATTTTTGCTTTCCTCACTCAAAAATGAGCTGAAGAACTGAAATCTGTTTGTTAAAAAAAAAAAAAAAAGTCCTCTCTTATTTCATCTTCAGTAATCTGAATGTAGACAGTATAATCTGAATGTAGGTTTTTAAATGTAGACACGGAATAGAAATAGGGAAGTGTCATATATATCCAACACAGCACCAAGCCATATGTGTGTTTTCTGTAAACACATGAGATACTGCGAAGATGCAGCTTTCCCACAGTCCTGTGTATAAATCCGGCTGGGTCCCTCCGTATGTATCTTTCAAAGCTGACTTCAGCATTTGGTTGGAGCAGGTGCCTCTGTGAAGTAGAGGGCCGCGATGCTCAAGTTCCCCTGGTATTTTCCATGGACAGGTGTCTCCGTAACAAGAAGGGAGCCTGTGAAGAAAGCCCCGTTTGGAAGTGGCAGACTTGACTCCTGACACGTTGGAAACCTCCTGAGAGACGAGACAGGCGAATGTCACACCAGGAAGAGTGGCGTGAAGCACAGGGTAGTGGCAGCAGTGGCATGTGCCTCCCAGAGGGAGAAAAGGAAGACTGTCAGCCCAGTCCTGGAGATGGCTGCGGAACACAAGACCTACTAGCACAACTCTTTATATCTGTGCCACCGTGTCTAATGCCTCTGGACAGAAAGAGACACCATGACACGTTGTAGAGTATAACAGACACCTTCTCTCTGTCGTGTGAGTTTCTCAAAGAATTGGTAGCTGTTGCCCATGCTAGGTCACCTTAGCCCTGAGACACTGGGACATCTTTCCATCCATCATTGCAAAAGCACTGTGTTCACACTGCCCCCACCCAAAAGGTATTTCTCTGCTACAGGCCCAGAGGTGTTTAACCTTTGAGTTTTTCCTCCAAGAAAATGAATCCTTGCATCCATGGGAGATGACGTGATGAAAGTGAGTACAAATTACAGGATCAAAATAAGCAAAAATCAGAGGTCTACACTCGGTACCAACCACAAAGTGTGTATGTCACGAGGGGGGATAACTGATGATGGCATCCAAACAAGACAAAGTCCTACAGATGCAGTTGGCTGGGGTGTTTCTGTGGCAGGAGGGACAGAGCAGTAAGCAGTGTGGTCCATCCAGGGCTTCTCATTCACACGGGACTTCAGTCAGGTTCATTCAGTCTTCAGGCCTGCAGTTAGCCAGCCTTGACATGTACTGAACTGTCATTCAACCCCTTGTGTTTGGGTCACACGCCAGCATCTGCGCTCTCTCCTCTTTGCTTCAGCATCCCCATCTCCCTCCATCTCCAGTGAACTCAGAAATATCTACTGGATACAAACTAGAGACCCCAAGTAAATGGCAAGAGGGAAGAAAATGGATAGGATAGTTGCCCAAAACCCTGTCACAAAGCCACTTTGTGGTGTGTGGGAATTACGAAGTTTCACAGTGGTGTGGTGGACTTCCATTGACAAATCTGTTGTCTCCCAGATGGTACCACTGGCCACTTTGTTTTCCCCAAATGGCTTTGAGGCAAATTGTTTTCAGCTGTGTAGCTTACTCTAAAGTCCCCCAGCTAGACCTTAGCATCTCTTTATGACACACCTTCACCTGGAAGACAGCCATCTCCACTATCTTCCTATGACTAGCTACCCATTGGGGAAACCTCATAATTTTCAGGAAAATCAGGGAGCCCCGTGGTAAGGGGTCAACAATGTCTCTAAACTCCTGGTCAGTGCCCCCCCCCACTATCAGGAAGGGTATATAAATAATTTCAGCTGACAGCTGATTCTGTGCCACAGGAACCAGTTGATGACAAAAGCCAACCTTGTGACCTGCCTCACACTTGCTTTACACTTCCACATCACAGTCACAACCTGAACTAATCAGAACACCAGACTCTGTGTGAATAACTCAGGCTCTGGTGTCCAGGATTCACTCCAGAATCTACAGTCTTCTGGGCTCCTCCAAAGGCCTGGGATTGGCGTTCCTAAAGAGAGCCCAGGAGAGGCTACTGGGGAAAGTGCAGGCCAGCTGCAGAAGATGCCAGCATTTGGAGATGCCAGTACCGTGGGATGACCACCAAAAAAAACAAAAACAAAAACAAAAACCAACAACAACAACAACAAAAATGAAACAAACAAACAAAAAATCCGGCAACAGCAGTGGAGTGGAGGCCACCAGAGCCTGGAAGACAAGCTGTGTGTGCTGAGAGGGCAGAGCGCATTATCCATGAATATTTGAGTAGCTTCTGTAACGGGATCCTTTCAGCTGTTAGCAGAAGTTTTCTACCTCGCACCAATTTCTCTTTCAGAGCAAGGCGAGTGCAATGCGAAGATTCCCATCTGTCTTAGCCAGGGTTTCTATTGCTGGGACAAACACCATGACTGAAAGCAACTTGGAAAGGAAAGGGCTTACACTTCCTCATCATAGGGAAGCCAGGGCAGGAACCTGGAGGCAGGAGCTGATGCAGAGGCCATGGGGCAGTGCTGCTTACTGGCTTGTTTCTTCTGGCTCCATCAGTCTGAGATATATCCATCCATGCCAGGACCACCAGGCCAGAGGTGGTCTTACCCATAATCGGCTGTCTCCCCCAATCAATCACTAACTAAGAAAAATGCCTTACGGTTGAATCTTATAGAGGCATTTTTCTCAATTGAGGCTCCCTCCTTTCCAGCGACTCTAGCTTGTGTCAAGTTGACGTAAGATTAGTCAACGCACCAACCCTGGGAGTCACTCATGTATGTGGGTCCCAGACCTGCAGCCAGTAGTAAGAGTGGGAGAAATATGTCGTCTTTCACTCCCTGTACTCCTTTGGTCTTTCCTTTACTCCTCTGTTCCTCTGTTGCTGTATTTACCCTGTAGGATGGTAGTGACATGTAATCTGTCAGTGCATGCCCTGGGTTATGCTCACTCCGTGTCACCATGCTTCACAGGGTGCTGTGTCTACCGCACCCATGCATGGCCCAACCCCTCTCATAGGATTTCCAGGAGGCCAAACAGGGTCCTGATGCACTAACCCTGAACTTCCTCCTGGATGGCTTCCAATCAGAAGGAAAGAATGCTCCTCTTGCCCTTTGAGGGGGATGGCGCTGCCTTCCGCCCATCCATCACTGCTCAGAGGATTCTATTAGAAACTTCTGTTCCCTGGCAACCAGCTAGCAACAGAA
Source organism: Acomys percivali (assembly GCA_907169655.1). Taxonomy (NCBI): domain Eukaryota; kingdom Metazoa; phylum Chordata; class Mammalia; order Rodentia; family Muridae; genus Acomys; species Acomys percivali. The sequence goes on along the minus strand of OU015743.1, from coordinate 20,012,854 downwards.
GCCTCTCTGAAAAAAAAATTTTTATAAGGCTTTCCAAAAATTGTTTTCTAAAGGACTTTTCTTCCTTTCCAACATTTTTACCCTAAGGAAATAATTTCTCTTTATTGCTTTTCCTGATCACGAATGTAATACGAACTTGCTTCAGAAAAGCAGAGCAATAAAGAGATACAGGAAGCGAAGCCTCCTGGTGGAAAGTGCTCTCTCCCAGCACAGCCTTCACCAGCCCAGGGAAACTCTCCCTACAAACACTGCATTTGGAGGGAGGGGTCATTTGCCTTTAGATTCCTAGAACAGAGTGTGTTACTTTCATGGACAAGCCTAGCAAAACGTGGATGGGTCAGTGTGCAAAGCACTTGCCATACAAGCTTGGAGATGTGAGTTTGGTCCCTGTGACCCAGTGCAAGCACCAACAGGCTACATGTCACTACCATCCTACAAGGTGAAATACAGAGAAGGAAACTCGGATAGGGGATGTACGTAGAGGTGGAAGGAAACCAACAATTTCACAGAGTTGTCCTCTGACCTCCACACATGTGCCCTGACACAAAGGTCCTGCGCAAAGAAATAAGATGACAGCAACACCCTCACTTTCTCTAGGGCACTTGCTCCCTGCACCTGCCCAAGTTTAGATTGGCAGGTTGCAGCCTTGGTCTCCTTTCATTTGTAGACATAAATGGTTCTTTTATCCTGAATTCCAATTTTACAAATGTCAAGGTTTGAATAGTAAGGGCCTCCATAGGCTCATAAGTTTGAACGCTTGGCTCCCAATTGGTGGAACTGTTTGGGAAGGATTTGGAGGCGTGGCTTTGCTGGAGGAGGGGTGTCCCTGGAGGTGGGCTTTGAGGCCTCAGAAACCCATGCCATTCTAAGTTAGCGCCCTCTGCCTCATGCTTGTGGATTAAATGTAAACTCTCAGCTACTTCTTTCTCCAGTGCATGCCAGCCTGCCTGCTGCCATGTTCCCCACCATGACGTTCATGGGCTCTAACCTCCTAGAGCCATCAACCCCAGATTAAATGGTTTCTTGTACAACTTGCCTAGGTCATGGCACTCTTCACAGCAATGCAAAAGTAATAAGAGAGGGTCTTAGTTTGGGTTTTATCGCTGTGAAGAGACACCATGACCACTGCAACTCTTACAAAGGAAAACATTTAATTAGGGCAGGCTTACAGCTCAGAGGTTTAGTCCATTATCGTCATGGTGGGAAACATGGCAGCGTGCAGGTAGGCATGGCTCTGGAGGAGCTGAGAGTTCTACATCAGGATCTGCAGGCAGTAGGAGGAGACTGTGTCCCAACACTGGGTGTAGCTTGCATGTATATAAGATCTCAAAGCTCACCCCCACAGTGATACACCTCCTCCAACAAGACCACACCTACTCCAAAAGGGCCACACCTCCTAATAGTGCCACTCCCTATAGGCCACGCCTTCAAACACATGAGTCAATGGGGCCATGCCTAGTCAAACCACGACAGACAGCATCCTCCAGAAATTCTACTTAATGAGAATGGGTGGGACTGAGAACAAGGTTTCTGGTGTGACTTAAAGGTATGAACTCAAAGGACCATGGTGACATGAGGGCTGGAGGGAGACAACTCAGCAGGTGAAGTGTTCTCTGCATATGCAGAAGGGCCTGTGTGTGCAGATCCCCAACACTTCGGTAAAAACTGTTCTCATCTGTCATGTCAGCACTATAGGGCAAAGAAAAACAGACTCTTGGGGCTCTCTGGTCAGCCAGTCCAGACAAATTCACGTGCTCTAAACTCAGTGAGAAGCCCTGTCTCAAAGTAAAAAGATAGGGAGAAATTGAACAAGACAATTATAAATCTCTGGCCTTCGCATGTCATCAGGCAAACATGCACACACACACACACACACACACACACACACACACACACACACACACACACCCCACTCCCCTCCAACACACACATGCACATAGGTGCACACGGTGGCATAGCTCCTCAGCAAGCATAGTGACACACAATGAATTGGATTCTTCTACATTCGAAGGCCCTCAGTGATGCTCCTCATGCCTTAGGTTGAAACAGATGCAATTAAAACTAGCTGGAAAATGAGTCCCCTCTACCTCGAGTGCATCCTCATGGCCCAAAGCCTATCTCTTTCTACCTACAGAAAGCCAGGGCTTCTAGAATTCCTTATCAATGCCCTCAGGAAATGTGCATATGACTATATCTGAATGTTGAGGTCTGGCCTCTAAAGTCTTAGAAAAGCTGAGAATCTAAATTCCAGTTCTTCACTTGTTCGCCTGCATTCTTATATCTACTTGTTCGGTCAAAAAATAGGATTAATAATCAATTCTTGCTCAGGCCCTGGGCTTTGAATATTCAAAGAGGAATTTAAAAAGACAAGTGAACAAACAAGAAATGCAGGCTGTGACCTCTGGGTGCTGAAGTCACAAAAGCAACAGGCATTTGCTAAAAACCATCCACACAGTTAAAGAAAGCAAACTCGCTGCAAACTTACCAAGGGACATTTTCCCACTAGTTACAAATTCGTCCTCACACTACCCAGTTGGTAACTTTAAAAAAGAAAAAAAGGAGGGGCTAGATATGTTCAGCTGATAGGGTGCTTGCCTAGCAGATGGCAAGTCCTGACTTTGATCCCCAGCACCGCTTAAAACAGGAATGGTTCACACCTGTAATCCAAGAACTCACCAGGTGGAGACAAGAGGATTTGAAGTTCAAGTTCATCCCACTCAGTGAGTTTGAAGTCAGCATGGGCTACACAAAGACCCTGTGAAAAGAAATAAAGAAGTGGGGGAGGGTTAAAAAAAAAAAGGAAGTCTCAGGGAATAGCAAGGAGGAGGAGGAGGAAAAAATGCAGAGCCTGAAGAGGGAAGAGGTGCCGTCATAGGCTGTCTTCTGGACATGGCATGAATGCCGTACCCATTAACTCACAGCAGCAGTGGCCATTAACATAGGACTGGAGCAATCAACTGTCCATCATGAGTGGGGGCGGGGCTCACAAAGTACCACCCCTCCTAAAGGAGCAAGGAGAGGGGAGTGACATTCTTCA
>OU015743.1:19993168-20009807 GCA_907169655.1 Acomys percivali | reverse complement strand
ACACACACACACACACGAACACACACACACTTTCTAAATTAAATAAATCCTTAAAAATGAGCTAAAATACAGGGCTGGTAGTGTTTGCAAATCTCTAGGCAGGAAAAGAATACATGGGATTTTTATCCACTTTACATCCGGTCATAGTTTCCCTGCCCTCCACTCCTATATATGAGATCTTTACCTCACTTCTGAGTCTGAACTCTTGTTTTCACAGCAGGAAGCAATGCCATCTCTCTGGGCCTCTGTTTCCTCAGCTATCATGTGAGAGAAGTGATCCACAGGCACTGAAGTTGAAGGGTAGGTTCAGAGCACGTTAAGTGTTTTCAATCCTAGAAGCGCAATTTAAATGTGATATATTTTTGTGAGAAAGGCACAGAAGAAATCTTATTTATTCCATGGTCTGCCTGAAGCACGGTCAGAATGGGGCATCATTCTGACAAGAAAATCAATCCCACTGCCTCAGGCCTGTGTTACAGTTCTGAAATTGTAGGTTTCTTCCCAAGATGAGAATAATACTTTTAACACCGACACCGTGTTTAAGACATGATTCAAGGACTTTGGTATTAGAGAAGAAATACCCCATGCATATTTAGCAGGAAACAGGACAGAATACAGATAAAAACTGACTCCAAAAGGGAGTGTTTTCCAGTTTTCATCTCCTAACCACACCAAAATTGCATCATGGTTTTCAATGACCAAACCAACATTTTTAAAATTTTTACTATATTGTGTTTGCACGCATGCCATGGCACACACGTAGAGGTCAAAGGTCAACTTTTGGGAGTCACTTATTTCCTTCCACCCCTTGGGTCCCAGGATGGAGTTTTGTTTCTCAGTCTTGGCAGCAAGCATCTTCATCTGCAGAGCCACCTAGTCGGCCCCCAGCCTAACATTTTTTTTTTAAAGTAACATATAGGGAGCTGGAGAGATGGCTCAGTGGTTAAGAGCACTGGCTGTTTTTCCAAAGGACCTAGGTTCAATTCCCAGCAACTACATGGGAGTTCACAACCACCTGTAAGTCCAGGAGATCTGATGCCTTCTTTTGGATCCTATGGACGCCATGGGCACACCAGGACGCACAGACATACACGCAGACAAGGCATCCATACACCATACATTTGTTTGTTTATTCGTTTATTCGTTTATACATTTATTTGTTTTTCGAGACAGAGTCTCAAAGCCTGTGTAGCCTTGGCTGCTCTGGATTCCGCTTTGTAGACCAGGCTGGCCTCGGACTCACAACGATCTGCCTGCCGTGGCCTCCCAAGTTCTGCAATTAAAGGCGTGTGCCACCACGCCCACCCGGCCTACCATACATTTTAAAAATGTAATACAGAGACTTGTGTATCTGAGGAGCTGGGCTGATGAAGGGCCGTTCTGCCCCCCATGGGAGACTGTATGTCTTCTCTGTGTCCTGTTGTTTTTCTGCAATGGTGACGATGGCCTGAGAGGAGGCCTCCCTCCCATAGATGGAGGAATCTATGGGACAATCATGGGAGCGCTGGTGGTGCCTTGTCTTCCCAGGGCAGAGCCCAGGAAAATGGCATGTCTTCCCTTCTCTCTGTGCATGTGAATGTCTGGGCTGAAATTATATGGAAGCTGACAGTGGACTTCCAGAAGGTTCAGAGGAAGTGTAAAGAGGGAAATCCTGGTTGAGAAGCTTTAAGCCACTTGTGTACTTTATCCCGACTCCCAAAGAAAACACTGGAGTCCCCCAGCAATAAGACTGGGGCAATAAGAGAACCAAGGCAAATGTCTATTATTTTGTTTTTCCTCCATCTCTTTCTCTCTCCCTCACTTACTCTCCCTTCCTCCCTCTCATCCTTCCTTTCTTCCTTACTCTGTCCTCTTTTCTTTCTTCCTCTGATGGTCCCCTTCTTCCTTGGTCTGTTCCTACCTTTTTCTCTCTCCATCCTTCCTTTCCTTCTTCCCTCCTTCCTGCCTCACTTTTTTCCTTCCCTCTATTTTCCTTCATCTCTTCCTCTTACACACCTCTCTCAGACAAGGTCTTCTGTGGGACACTGTTCATCAGGGCAGAAGCCTTGCTGCCCCCAAGTCAATGAATCAAGGGACTGGGTGACGCTTTATAAGTTAAATAAGGACCATTTGCTTGAGGAATAGCTTGGTCTACGGACTCTAAAGGACCTGAGCTTCTGCTAGGGACCCACATGAACCAACGGATGAGAGGCATCTGCAGTGAGGGAGAGGAAAAGGGACAGAGCGAGGGAGCCACAGAAAATGAAGGCACAGAGAAGGGAGGGGCATGGATGCTCCAGAAAGACACTCGGAGCTGGGGGCTCATAGTCCACTACTGTCCCCCATATGCACAGTCAGCCCACAGTTGGCTTTTCTCTGACTCTGTTTTGAATCCTTTTGCCTTCCTAGATTTAATTCATAGTGAGCAGGTTACATGCAAAGACCAGGATACCAGGCAGCAGTTTGCAAGCTACTGAGCTGGGACTCCAGAATCAATCTGGCTTCTCATCTCCCCATCCAATGGGCCAGCAAACAAGGGATTCAGAGCCACCCCAGGGAGCACCAAAGGCTCCAGGAAGCTACCCTGAAGCCCTCTAAGGAGGAAGGCAGGTGACAAGACCAGGTGGCTTTTTGAGGTAGCAGAAGGTTGGGATCTTCACTGAGAGCCTACTGGGACCAAGACCAGAGGAACAGCTTGTCTTGAGTTCTCCAAACCACAGCCTCAGGCACAAGGGGGTGTTAGGTGAGCCTGTCCAGTCCCTCAGCCAGCAGAGGGGCCATAGAGAGGCACAGATTGTGGGCACAGTTAAGAGAGCCAGCTTGCTGTGTTTACATGAAGCCAGGACACAGGAACAGCTGTGGGGTTGAACTCCATGAACCCGGAGGAGGCGAATGACTACTCCTTGGCTTGAGAATGTCACCCAGGGCCAGCAGCTGAGCCATCAATTCAGAATAAAAGTTTCAGTGTTGCCTTCTAGAATTCACCCAACTTGCTTGAGCATGGGCTAATCTCAGAGGTGCGCTAAGGAGGTCTGAGGGGAAGGCAGAGAGGTCTCATAAAGCTGGCCCTGCAGGTGTCCTGATACAGACTGCCCAGGCCGACTGGAGGCATTGCAAGGTCCTCCTCAATTCTGGATCTCTTCATTGGTGCCCCCTGTACCAAACAGGCAGTCCTGATTTTGATGCTATGGGCTTTCGAGGCTATCCTGAAAGAGGTTTAGCACCTAAGCAAATCCATATGAGGAGTTAAAGGCCATGCTAATGGGCTAAAGGTTTGTACCCCCTCAAATGCCCTATGTAGAATCCCTAACTGCCAGTGTGACGGCATCTGGAGATGGAGCTTGTGGTAATAATCAGAGTCAGATGAGGTGGCACAGGAGTGGCTTCTTGGTGGCACTTGTGCCCTTGTAAGAGAGAACTTCATCTCTCTCCAAGTACACACAAAAAATGGAGGTCATAGTAGCTCACAGGGAGATGACAGGCACACACAAGTAAAAGGAGAGAGACCTTAGAGGGACTAATGGAACCTTGACCTTGGACTTCTTGGCCTCTGGAACTGCCAGGTGCACATGTCTGTTATTGAATGCTCTAGTCTGCAGTTACTTTGTTATTCCACTCCTGGTAACAGATAATGCATATATGGTTCCAATTCACAATGGCTCAACGGGATTTTTCAGTTTTACAATGGTGTGAAAGCAAAATGTATTCTGTAGTGAGTGTACTTTGAAATTTGAATTTTGATCTGTCCCCAGGCTAACAATATTTACAGCACTCTCTTACGATGGCCCGGCAGCAGTGGGGTGCCACAGCTTGCAGCCCGCTGTGTGTATTATTCTGCACTTTATTATGAATGGGTTTGTGTGAGATGATTTTGCCCAGCTGTCAGCTACTAGAAATGTTCTGAGTACATTTATGGTGCATCAGGCTAAGCCAAGAGGTATTTGATACATTTTGTTTGACTTAGACTCATGGTAGGTCTCTCAGGACATGATCTTGTCATTTGTCAGAAATCATAAGTATGCACACAGATACCTCTTACCAAAACTCTTGGTAAGCCATTATAGGTGTGCAAAAAATGTTTCTCTTTATAAATAGTTTATCAGCTTTTAAAGTAACCATTAATATTTAAGTTGCTTTCCAAGAAATGTAGATACGTGCCATGTAATAAATGATTGCTTCGGGACGTATTCTCAGCATAGCTCTTGGCTTACGGGATCTCTTAGGGGACATCTAAGTTACCGAGGGACTCAATAACTACCTTGGGACAGCTATTTTGGCCTTTTCTAACATGTGAACACTTGTCCTTGAACTTATCTATCTATAAAACTATTTCAACATTTAATATTTTATCATGCAATTCTTTTTACCAATGTACTGTATTGTATTTAACTACTTGTGTGTGTGTGCAGGTGTACCTATGCCTGTACAGGAGAACAGAGGTCCAAAAGGGCCGTGGGTTGTCCTCCTCTGTTATTCTTTCCCATGTTTTGTCACCTCGGCAACCCTCCCTTCTGGTCCAGAGTTACAGGCATTTGCAGGGGTTTTTATGTAGGTCCTGGACCAAACTCTGCTCCCCTTGATTGAGTTCTTAACCCCTGATGCATCTCTCCAGCCCCTTAACATGACCATTTCAACTTCAAACGTGTACCCCAAAGGGTACGTATTAGTTGTGTGATTTGGGACATGCGTCTTTTTTAATGACATAAACTCTGGAGTCCCTGGAGTGGCTTTCATGCTAGCCTATTGCATTCTAGCAGGCCTGGAAGATACTGAATTTGAGAACTGCCCTGATCTCCCCTTTTCGCAGAGAAAATGTAATTTAGTAGAACCTGAGATTCTTTCAAACCGTTTATGCAAAATGCCCCTTTCCCATAGCACTGTGTGTTATTTGAAGGTGAACCTTCCCTGCCCGCACCCAGCACTTATTATGCAACCCTATCCTGTTAGCAAGCTTCGTCAGCTCACAGGCTGCCACAATGTGCCCGTGTGTGAAGGCATACAACCCTCAACCGCCCGGGGAAGTATGTGACCTACAATTCACATATAAAGGAAATTCTCATCGATACCTTCAATAGCTGAGTCATTGAAAGATTGGGAAAAAGTATGGAATTGGCTGCCCTCCATTTGCATTCTTTAGACTGTTTTAGAGATTCCCCCACAGGGCTGTGTCATCTTGGGGCCTCCCTGTGCTGTACCCTCAGCTTCGGAATCTGTATCCTGTTCCCTCACTGTCTGTCATTCTCAGCTATAGAATGCCAGGATCTAGAAGAATCAAAGTGTCTAATGAAAGGGCCATCAGAGGTCACCCATCAAACACCCAGAGAGGTGGTGACCTTGACTTGCAGAGGTGAGACGTGACCTACCAAGGTCTTTGGTAAGTTCAAGGGTAAGCCAGGGCTGCATCCTGCATCCCAACTTCAGTCTAATGTCCAACCCCCACCTCCCGCCCTCCCCACCTCTCCCCCCACCCTGCATACCAAGCCATTACCTGCTCTTCCCCTGCATAGGCTGGCCTGTGTGACAGCCATACCCGGCATGCCAGTGCTGCAGGCCCCGCTGCTCATCACTGCAGCTGGCCAGGACATCCTCTCCAGGAAGTCCTCTCCAGCTAATCACTGTGTTAGTCATTTAATTGAATGGAGCGACACAGGCACCACCCTGGCCCTTCAATTACTTCGGTGCATCCTGTTCTCCTGGCATTTGCACACCTCCTCCCTCCCCTGCTCCACTCAGCATCCACCCACCTTTCCAACAAGGGATACGGTATCCACCGGAGCTATCTTCCCAGGAAGGCAGCCAGGGTGAGAATGGGTGGCACAGCTATTTAAAACCTCCCTCTCTGCAGGAAGAGACAGAGCTAGCTGGGGCTCGTGATTCATGGAGCCCATCACCCAGGCTCTTGAATGCGACTTCAAAAGCACAAGGACTAGTTTATAGTGAGAAAGAAGAACACGCCACTGTGGCTCTCCAGTTCAATACAGTGAAAGCTTAATTAGCACCTACTGTGTACAATCTCTGGCTATGGTGGGAAAATAAAAGACAAAGTTGTATTATCTGTGGCTTCAAAGGAACAGGTAGTTTGAGTAGGGAAGAAGGTGTGTAAACAAACACAGTGTGCGAATGCCGTGCTAATTACTAACTTAAGTCAGGAAGCCTTAAGCAAGCCCAGGGAGATGAGGTAAAGACAGGCTCCTGAGCCTAGGACACACAGAACCCCAGGACCTGCTGCTCCCCAGGATCAGACACAGTCTCTTTCCAGAGTACTGTTTCTTCAGGCCCGTTTCCACCATGTAGGGAGCCGAGGTTCCAGGTACACAGGACTGGACTCCTCAGCGGGCACAGCTAAAAGTCCCATCTACTTATTTTGTTTTCCATATTGGTCACTTTGGAAAGAGTTGGAGGATAAGCGGGGTTGCCTCTCAGCGGCCAGATGCAGGGACCTCCTAAAGCTCTACTTATAGAAGAAGCCCAAAGACCACTTCAGGGGCCTCCGAGGAGCGCATGGAACTCAGGCAATAACACTGCCTTAAACTGAGGCATTCCATATTGACAACCAAAACAATAAGATGGCACCTCACAGCAACCCTGACTAGAACCCCTGAAAAAGAAGGAGACTCCTTCTGAGTTGAAGAGAAGCCAGTGAGTTCAGCAGCTGATATGATAAAGCCCAGAAGCAGTCCAGTAGCCTGCCAGCTCTTACTAGACCCTCTGGTCTACCCCACCCTATGTGTCAAGGGCCACACTGAATGGCCCTCTGATGAACCTTTCCCCTCACAGACTCCATCGTGGTTCCTCTGAGGTGATACATCCGTGTTCGGTTCCTCCAATTTCATGTTCATTCCAAGTCTCCTCCAGAAGCTGACTTCTGGCGTTTCCCCCACCGACCACGACATCATGTCTCCTGCAGCAGTACCACCTGGGACACCACTGCCTGACCCCATCTGGCCCCAGGGCTCAACCCCTAAAACACTTACCCCGATGTGAAAACATCCCACTGCAGCTCCCACCAGGTAGACTCAGTGGGGCGCCGGCAGAGCAGACCAGCTGAGCAAGGTGTGGGGAGCGGAGTGTCATGGAAGAGCAAGAGTGTGCCCTGGGGGAGGGCAGCAGCTGTGGTGTCCCAAGAGAGCAGACCACACTCAGGAACTGTCCCTTGGATAGCTCACAACAGGAGCACAACCCATTCTGTACCAAAAGGAACTCAGCTGCAGAGGAACACAGAGCATGGGTCTCTCAAACATCAACTTGCCCATGATTCACAAGCAAAATAATCTTTTATATGATGTTCACATTCATGTTTATACATACACATATATACACTTAAACACATACACATATGCACACACACATATATATACATACATACTCACACATAATATGCATATATACACATATTCACATATACATGCATACACATATATACACACAATATGCATGTACACACATACACATATACATGCATACACATATATACACACAATATGCATATACACACATGCACATATACATGCATATACACAAACACATGTGTGCCCGCACATAAAAGCTCTATGCAGCAAGAGATCCTCTCAATGCAGTAACTCCCATGTTTTCCCTCTTCCACCTCACCCTTCTCAAATGTAAATCCTAGCACTCTAAGTTGATTTCATAACCCACTGAAGGTCACGCTGACTCACCACACACACAAGCTGGGGCGTGGGGTAGGAGAAGGGACACGTGGTTGGAGGTCCTGGAGGAGGGGCCGATGGAGATGCCTGGGTTTGCGGCTCTGAACAAGGAAAGGTGACAGCCATTCCTCCATGGAAAAGTAAGAGAAAAGTGCAAGCCACGGTAGTTAATGAGCACAAGACGGTGGGATCTTGCCCGTGACTCTTCATCATAGAGTCGTGGCCTGTAACCTGAAAACAGGCCCCCTTTAGTGCACCCATCTTGTGTTCTTCAAATAACTGAAATCTCACAAACCCTCCAGACTTGGAGGAGATGGGGGTCTCACCAGGACGAATAGTAGGGGCAGGGACAGTTCGCACTGTGCTCAAAATACTGGAAAACTCAGCTAACTACTGGCTAAGAAATAATCTGCCAAGGAGTAACATGGCATCCTGCAAGACCCTAAACATGTACATATGTGCACATACATACATACATATATATACACATACATATACACAGGCACACTCATATGTACACATATAAGACACGCTCATAAGATCACAGTGTGCAATTCAAAACCGGGAACAGCTGGAATTACAGTGAGAAAGAATAAACAGGTAAGACAACAGCCTGAATGGGCTCGACGGGTACCACACTGAGCACAAAGTCAGATACATGAGAGCACGTATGGCATGAAAGATACAGAAACCAAAGCACTTGGTGGTGATGGAGACTGATCCATCCATCAGCTGCCTGAGGGAATGGCATCCTGGTGGGGAGGGGCTAGAGAGACAGATAATGGGGTACCCCAGAGTAAGTTCCATGTCTTCACTGGTGTACAAGTTTATAGTTGACATATTAACATTGGTTGTATGTTTAAGTGAATGTATTTTATTGTACATAAATCCAACTGTAGTAACATTGACTTTATGCATGTCTGCGTGTATGTTGTTCTTGGTGTGAGCTTATGTGCGTGCTCAAGTCAGAGTATGATGCCAGGTATTTCCTTGAGGTGGGATCTTTCACTGAGCCTGAAGCTAGGCTGGCAGCCAGCAAGCCCTAATGGTCCTCCTGTCTCTACCCCTCTGTAGCACCAGTATTACAGGCTCACAAGCCACACCCAGCTTTTTACAGGGTGCTGGGAACCCAAGCTCAGGTCCTTCCTCATACTCTCTTGAGAAGTGCTCTTAACCCTCTGAGCCATCTCTCTAGCCCAATATTAAAATTAAAATGTAAAAAATGAAATATCCAATGCTCAGTTGAAGACTGTAGATGAAACACTGGTGAGAACAGAGAAGGTGACTAACAGGCTCCAAACCCAGGGGAGTTGTGGTGCTGCAGGACTCTGAGGCTTTTCTCCAGCCTGGGGTCTTTCTCTAGGGTCTGCAGCCATGCAGAAACAGAACCTAAGCAAGGTTCAACCAAGACCACTCCTCCTGGCCCCGACTTGCACCACCCACTGCATCAGTTCTTCTCTGTGCGCAGTCCTCACCTTCGATGCCACGCCCCTCCCTCTTTCTCATGCTGGTTTCTCCGTCATCAGTCAAGTAAACCTCGCATTGCTAAGATGAAGACAAGGATTTCTAAGTCCTCTTGTGTCCGTTTGGCTAGCTGAGCTCTTTTATGTCTGTATGATTTGCCTCTGCTGCTATGAGTAAATGCCTGACTTAAGGGAAGAAAGCTTACTTTGGCTCACGGGTCATAGTGCATCCATCCCATTGTGGTGGGGGAAGGCATGGCACTGGGAGTGTGAGACAGTTGGTCGCGTTGCATCCCCACTCAGGAAACAGAGAGAGAGGGGAATGCTGGTGCTCCACTCCTTTTCTCCTTTTTATTCAGTCCAGGACCCCAGCTCATGGAATGGAGCTGCCTGAATTCAAGGTGGGTCTCCCCACTTCAGTTAACCCATCTAAAAGCATGTCCCTCTCAGACATGCCCAGAGGTCTGTCTCCTGGGTGATTTCAGATCTCGCATGGTTGACTGACAGTACCAACCATCCCAGTCTACTCTATTGTTGCTATGATCTGGGTCTCCCAGGGATAAAAACACCTGGCTCTGAAACACTTCTCACTGGAATTAAGTCAGGTGCAATTGAAAGATGCGTTGTTACAACTAAAGCGACAGTGCAGAGTTCTTGGCCACTCCTTATTGCTCTCCAAAACAGGGACCCCATCTGTCCCCAGAAAGGAAGTAGATCTCAGGCAGAATGGGGGAGCCAGACTGGGAGAGCATCCAGCTGGATGATCAAAGAGAAAGCGAGCTGGCAGGTGCTTGGCTGTGAACAGGAGTGATGACCTGTGTGCTGAAAAGGTGTTATTCTGAGACACTGCCTTCAGGGAGTACAGAAAGAAGATTCCAGAACAGAATCCTGGCACAGGACACGAGAGGATTGGGAACAAAGAGAAGTCTTCTGGCTCAAGTGTGACCCACACAAGCAGAGGTATGCCTAGGGCTGGCTGGTCTCCCCAGATCCTGGGGTGACAGGGTGTAGCAGGAGGGGAAGTCCATATAAAGTAAAAACTGAAAAGCTAGGATTGGACCTGGGCAGCGACATGATCTCCGTGAAGGTGGGGAAGATGGAAGCTCAGAGCAATGCCATTTTAAACCTGTTATGTAAGGAGAGATAGCTCGGCTTGCCCTGCAAACGTGAAGACCTAAGTTCAATCCCCAGAACCACATAATTTAAAACAACAGCAGCAACAACAAAACAAACACACAGTAACAGAAAGTTGGATATGGTGGCACACAACTGTCAGTCTTGGCCACTGGGGAGGCAGAGGCAGGAGGATTTCGAGGGAAATCAATGGCCAGTCTATCTACCCAGTCTATTTGATGATTTCCAGGCCAGTAAGAGACCTGCTTAAAAAAAAAAAAAGTGTGGACAAAGCCTGAGAGACAATACCCAAGCTTGTCTTCTGCCTTCCCCAACATGCACAACCGTGTATACACACACACACACACACACACTCACACATATATATGTACATATACACATATATACATATACGGATATATACACATATACATATTATTAACATATACATAATACATACATTATACACAAATACATATATACACATATAAACATATATACATATATACATGTGCATTGTGACCAGAACAGGGAAAAGAATTGATACTAATTGTCAGACAAAAAAAATGACTAGGAACTCTTCTGGTTTGAGCTGAGACAGGACCAGCTTTGTTTTCTAAAGCAGAGTGGCTCTGCTCCCAGGTCAAGACACAGGGGCCCCATCAACAGCCAGCCAGCTCCCTCTGCACCCTGAGAAAGGCAAGAAGTGATCACAACACTGTCTTTCCCAGAACAAGTCACCATTCAGCATATGAAAATATGCTCAACCCCATAGTATCACAGGAACTCAAGTTAAAGCAAGAATCAAGTCATGTTTTGGCCAGGAGTGAAAGGGCTTAAAATATTTATTGCTGGGAAAGATGCAAAGTAAAATGCATGGGTATTTCAGAGAGTGTAAACTGGTTGGTCATTCTGGGAGTGTATGTATCAAAAAGGTAACAAATGGACTTGCTTGCTGTTCAGCATGCCTACTTCTGGGAGTCACACTCTGTCCCAGAGGACCTGTGGTGCCTCACAGAAGATCCACCTCTGTTGACTCCCAGGAGCAGACACAGACTAAGCCTCTGTGTACATTATCATTGTGTGTAAGGAGTAATTTCTCACCCAGTGTGGTAACTTCTCCATTATTTAGAAATAATATTGCTAAATCAATAAATATCATCCTAGTTTGCTTTGAATTGCTGTGATAAAGCTCATGGCCACAAGCGACTTAAGGAGGAAAAGGCAGTTAACAGTCCATTGCTAAAGGAAGTCAGGACAGGAGCTCAGGCAGGAACCTGGAGGCAGGAACTGAAGGAGAGACCATGAAGGAACTCTGCTTACTGGTTTGCTTCCCATGGCTTGTTCAGCCTGCTTTCTTACACACCCCCAAGACCAGCAGCCCAGGATGACCACCCATAGTGAGTGGATCCCACTCACAGCAATCATTACTCAAGAAAATCCCCCATATATTTGCCCATAGGCCAATATGATAGAGGGATATTATCAATTCTGCACCCCTCTTCCCAGATGACCCTATCTTATGTCATGTTAACAACAACAACAACAACAACAACAACAACAACAAATAAACAGCACAAATACATATATCAGAACTCTTTGGTTATGACAGCAAAGAATATTCAGATCATGTCAGCATATGGAAAAAAAAGATGGCTCCCTTAACAGAGAGGTCAAAGGTGAGGGGTAAGTTTTAAGAACAGTTGGACCTTGAGATTCCAATAACAAAGGACTTGCTCTGTGTCTTCCTATCTTTTCTCCCTTTGGCTTTGATTTTCTAACAAGCATCCCTTATGTGCTATCGAAAAGGAATGCTGCCATTCCTGGTGCACAGTGTCTGCAGAGACCTTGGCTGGCCCACTCCTGGTTGTTGTGGGACTAGACCAGGTGATCCACCACATTTAGAACACTTTGCAATAGGTTCCAGAACTGAAGAGGGGGTGAAATTATGTGCCAGTATGAGAAGCAATTAATCCATCCTGTCAGATGACAGCTGAGAAATGTTAGTTTAAACACACACACAGGAGAGTGTGTGGCTCACCAAAGTACATGTATAAAAATATAGACAAACCAATGAAGACATATAAGTTACCTAAAGCAGAATCCATGGGGAGGAATGAAGCCAAATTTGGAGTAAGGGTGGAAGAAAAAATAAAAGACTAATGATGTAGAGTTATTTAAAATTGGAATGTGAAAAACACAGGATACCTGGAATTGGAGCCATTACACACAGGAATTTGTGGTCCTGTATGTTAGTTATTTTTATATTGATGTGATAGAACATCATGATCAAGGCAACTTATGTAAGAAAGAGTTTATTTGGGCTTATGGCTGCAGATCGATTAGAGTCCTTCATGGCAGGGACACATGAATACACACCACAGGCATGGAGGCCAGAGCAGGATGCTGGAAGCTCACATCTTGAACTGCAAACACAAAGCAGAGGGAACCAACTGGTAATAGCATGAGTCTTTAAACTCTCAGAACCCAGAGCTGGAGGCATGGCTCAGTAGTTAAGAGCACTTGCTCTTGCAGAAGGCCTAGGTTCAGTTGCTAGCACCCGCATGGTGAATCAGTTCCAAGGGACCCAATGCATTCTTCTGATCCTTGTGAGTAACACACACACACACACACACACACACACACACACACACATACACACAGTGCACTTACATATATCCAAGCAAAATACTCATATACATAAAGTGAAATAAATAAATCTAAATTTGGGGGGGGAACCTCTCTAAGCCTGCCTCCAGTGACCCACTTCCTCCAACAAGGCCTTGCCTCCTAAACCTCCCCAAACAGTGCCACCGTCTTGGAAATAAGTGTTCAAATACATGAGCTTACATGGAACGTTCCTCATTCAAAGCGCCTCACCGTAAGATACAAGACAAACCAAAGAATAAAAGTTATCCCTTTTTAACATCCTGCAATGGTTGAAACTGTCGTGTCAACTCCCATATGTGTTAACTTCTGGAGAAAAAGTATCAGCAGCCTGTGGTGTCGGTAGCGTGCAGGCATTTCACCCGCTAAAGGAAAGTCCAAACACAGAGAAAGTGCTGCCGTGAGAGTGGACTCAAACTTGAGAACAGACCTGTGCTGTCTGTGAGGCATTTTCTTCCATGTCCTAAATAAACCACAGGTGGAGCCGCTCTGGCAGCTATGTGGATACGAGGTAGTTTTCCACTCTGCTCAGCTCACAGCCTTTGTTTCTGGGCCATTTGGCACCAAATGCCCATACCATCCTGTTGGCAGGGACCCAAAGGAAAGGCCATGGCAGCTGAAGGTGCCAAAAGCAACATTCATACTATTGACTTTACAGGATTCAGCCCAAGGACGAATCCCTTCTCCCCTGAGGAACAAGACAGAGAGAAGCCTGATGTACCCAAGACCCGCTGCCACTTTCCTTAGACTTAGTGAAGAAAAGTTAGATGACCAGATGACCGTTACTTCAAATTCAAGTCCCGTTCCCAACTGAAACTTCAAGCATCATCAATGTCCTCAACATGACCTTGGACTGCTCTGGTGACCTTCCCGAGGGTTTAAATGTTTAGAGGGCAAGTAACTTTGTAGTTGTCAAAAAAATGTGGGATTCGGTCCTTAGCTTTCCACCACCATTTAAATAAAAAGGGATTCTCATTTCCTGTGCTGTTTTATGTGGGAAGCCTCTCGTGTGGTGGGAGGTCTGAATCCTGCAGGTATGCATGAGAGAGAGAGAGAGAGAGAGAGAGAGAGAGAGAGAGAGAGAGAGAGAGAGAGAAGAAGAAGAAGAAGAAGAAGGAGGAGGAGGAGGAGGAGGAGGAGGAGGAGGAGGAGGAGGAAGAGGAGGAACGAGAACAGGTAAGAGGCTCCAGAAGAGAAAACTCCTCAGGCCCAGGGTAGGATGGGACAAAGCGCAGCCTTTGAAGGTGGTGTGGGAGTCCACCTGCACTCAGATCTCCTACCTCCTGTAACTCTAAATCATACTCGGTTCTCCATTTACATTTTTTAAAGACTCTGCCACAAAATGAGGTGTGGGACAGAATACCAGCCGTCTCACTTGGCTAAAAGAAGTGCCCTTGGAAGCCGCTCAGCTGGCTTCAATGCCAAGTGCATTGCTCAGAAGATGGTCAATGTCTGATGTGAGTGAAGAATTGGGAGCAAGAGCAAGGGTCCCCAGTGAGGAATGGGACTCTCTACCAATGAAGAAAGTTTCTGGGGTTTGTTGTTATTGTTGTTGTCAACTATTTCTTATTATGAAGTGATGCATTCTGGTAAAGCATTGCCTGTGTTGACTGTGGCCAGTGAATCAGCCTCTGTCCATGGCATTTCTAATAGCTATGTGTGAATGCAGGAGCTCTTTGGCCCAGTGATATTCTGAAGGTGGTAGAGACTACCTGAGGATGTCTTGAATTCCACGTTCTACTCCCGTCCCTCCCATGTACAGCTGGTCCACCTTAAATTGACACAGTGGCTCCCAGAGGATGCCTCAGAGACAACTCTGATCGTAGGAACTTAAGCTTTCCTCAGCACACATTACTATCACAAACGTTTTTAGTCTGTTTCTGCTTCTGTCGTCTGGCACAGGCTTCATTTCCATAGCAGCATCTGCTGTTTTCCGGAATAGTCTATCTTCGTTAGCATTATCACTGCTCGGTGGGGCAACTCAACTCTGTTCTTGTGAAAGGCAGCTTATACAGGAAAGCACTCAGCTTGAGACTCACAGTTCAAGAGGGTCAGAGTCCACAGCCATCCTGTGAGGGAATGTGGCTCAGGCGCAGTAGACAGAGAGCTTACATCTTGATCAAGAAGCACAAGGCAGAGATGGAGACAACTCACTGAGAATGGCTTGGGCTTTGAAACCTCAAAGATGTCCCCAAAACGTCTCTAACAAGGCCACACCTCCTACACTTTCCCAAACAGTTCCACCAACTGGCCACCAACTATTCAAATATATGAGCCTATGGGGCCCACTGTCATTCAAACCACCACACTACTTTGGAAATTTTTTCTTTTCTTTTTTTTTTTTTTGTATTGAAGGTGGCTATGCTGCCAAGGGCCAACATTCCATGAACCTCCCCCAGCTGGTAAAAGTTTTCTTTAGACAAAGTCCTGCTACATACCCAGGACCCGATGGTCTGGAATGGCCCGCCCCTTCCACCTTTCCTTCAGTTCCTTCATAGTGCTTTTCAAACTGTCCAATCTGGAGTGGACTGTGAGGTTGAATCTCTCAAGCAATGGCGAAGAGCCCACATTCTTCCTTGCATTAGGGATAAAAGACAGAGGCTATCTTGGCCTTCCCAGCGTTCTGCTTGCTAGCCTAGTGTGGGTCACTGCATTTCATTTTTACAAGAAGAAAATCTGCTAGGAGACTTTCACTTTGTCCGTGTGTTTCTTGGGGGCACACCAAGGGTATTCTTCCCTACCAAGAATGTGGGGACAGGATGCAGAGCTGGAATATGAATATACAGGACTATATAAGATGACGACCTCTGTTCTTTTTGAGGGAAGGGGAGCTCAAGACATGGTTTCTTTTTGTAGCCTTTGCTGTCCTGGACTCACTTTGTAGACCAGGCTGGACTCGAACTCACAAAGATCCGCCTGCCTCTGCCTCCTGAGTGCTAGGATTACAGGCATGCTCCACCATGCCTGGTTTATGGCCTCTGTTCTAAATAAAAGTTTAAGAGAAGAAGTTTTTGTCCACTTAGTGGGCTGCAGTTAAGAGAACTAACTTCTGGACATCACTTGGTAGCCAGCCTCCAGGAGATACTGTGGTGCACAGACTCTAAAACAACCACATGATGTCACCCTCTGATGACCACACCTCACACCTTCATGTGGCCGCCTCTTTATGAGCGTGGGCAGGATCTGTGACTCACTTCCGCACAACAGAACACAGCTGAGGTGATGGGATGTCACTGTGGTTATTAACACTATCAGCAGATGGGATATGGCCTTGACTTCTGCCTCCACCAGCTACGCCATGCGACCTTGAGTAAGTTTTCTGCCTCGGTTTCTGCAAAGAGAGCACAGTGCCAGTCATCTCCCAGGCTGGAGTTCAGCCATCAGCAGGAGGAGAGGCACAACATGTCTTCATACCTGTTGGTAAACAGCCTCTTCCCTATGCTCTGAGCCCTCTTTCTGTCTTGTATCCTGTGTCTTCCCCACGGTTCCCTCACCATTTCTAATGCCTAGAGCAAGGTTGAGGAAGGGATCCTCTGTCAGAGCCAGAGGTGAAACCTGAGAATGTGATGTTCACCATTCATTCCTTTGACTTTTAATCACCAGAGCTAAAAAAAAATAAAATAAAAGTAACTCTAGTTCTTTGGCTGGTCATACTTTGAGCTCTGACTGGCAAATGGCCATAGTTTTCTTTTGTCTCCCAGAACTCTCTCTCTCTCTCTCTCTCTCTCTCTCTCTCTCTCTCTCTCTCTC
>OU015743.1:19976278-19987476 GCA_907169655.1 Acomys percivali | reverse complement strand
TTATTATTATTATTATTATTATTATTATTATTATTATTATTATTATTATTATTAAAGCTAGCATTCTTCTCTCTGATAAAGGAAGCTCATCATCCTGAAACGATCAGTGGTGCTTTCTTGTTAGAAGATACCAACCCAGCCTCTCCAGAGAGTTAGTGAAGGACAGATGTAGGAGACCGGAGTGTCTGATGATGCATAGCCGTGCAGGGTGGCATGGTCCAGAAATGTGAGACGAACAAATGGAGGCGCTCACGTTGACCTAACCCTGACCTTAATGTCACAGTGGTCTGCCTTCAGCCTCTTCTTATGTTCTCTTCCACTGTGGGTACGTTTAGCTGAAAACACTAAGTTTAAAAACAGACTAGGAGGCCTCTCCTTTTCTGAGGAAAGGGGGAGGAAGGGTAGATGGGAGAGAAGAAAAGTGAGAGGGAGGGACTGGGGGCGGGGAGAAGCAATGATTGAAACGTAAAGCAAATAATTAATTAAAATTTAAAAACAGAATAGGAAGTAAGTAGGAATGAGCTGCCACCTTCTGTGCAACAGTTTGTGAAGGGGTGTGCTGTTTTGTTTTTGGTTTTTTGAGACAGGGTTTCTCTGTGTAGCCTTGGCTGTCCTGGACTTGCTTTGTAGACCAGGCTGGCCTCGAACTCACAGCAATCCACCTGCCTCTGCCTCCCGAGTGCTGGGATTAAAGGCGTGTGCCACCACCGCCTGGCAGGGGTGTGCTGTTAAGTCACCCTAAAGCGCCTAGAGCGCCAGTGGCTGGGGAGGCTCGCTGGGAGCCCAGCGCTGGCAGGAGGCTTCCCAGTAATCAATGGAACCAATCAGAAGTTCAGAAATAAAGCACATAGATATAGGGCTTGAAGCTGTGATAACGGAGATGGTTCAGAGCTCATGCTGGCCACCCCAACACTGGAGAGGCTGAGACAGCAGATTCTCATCACTGTTTTGTCATCCTGGGCTACAAAGTGAGTTCCAGGCCAGTCTTGGCTATCGTCACTTTAAAAGGGGGGAGGGAGGATCCTACATTTGTATATGGGTTGTTTAAAAAATGACTAGTCACACACCACTATTTAAAAAAATAAAATAGCCTTTTTGACTATTTCAGGGAGCTCAAGATGTCAAAGCAAGGATGTGGTGGATCCTCCGAAGTGAAATTCCTGGTTTCCCTGGGTCTTCTCATAGGAGCGGTGATCAACTGTGCTGACAATACAGGAGCCAAAAATGTCATATATCATCTCTGTAAAGAGAGTCAAAGGATGGCTGAACAGGCATCCTGCTGCTGGTGTGAGCCACATGGTGATGGCCACAGTTAAGAAAGGCAAGTCAGAACTAAGAAAAAAGGTTCATCCAGCAGTGGTAATTCGACAATGAAAGTCCTATGGAAGAAAAGATGGGGGGTGTTTCTTTATTTTGAGGGTAATGCAGGGTCACAGTAAACAACAAAGCAAGAAGAAAGTTCTGCTATCACAGGTCCAGTGGCAAAGGAGTGTGTGCAGACTCGTGGCCCAGGATTGCGTGCGATGCAGGTAGTGTTGCGTGATTCTCCAGTGCATTTGTAAACTATATCCATTAAAATGTCTTTGCCCCAAAATAAAATAAATTAACATTAAATAAAAGTAAGAGCTGGACCAGCAAGAAGGCTCAGTGGGTTGCTTGCTTGCTGCCAGGCTTGATGACTGAGTTATATCCTCAGAACGCACACGGTAGAAGCAGAGAACCAAGTCCTGAAAAGGTGTCCTTTAGCCTCACGTGCATCCACATACAATAAGAACAATAAAATAGCTTTAAAGATTAAAGCCGGGTATGGTGGCACATGCCTTTAATTCTGACACTTGAGAGGCAGATGCAGGTGGATCTCTGTGGGCTGTGGGGGATCCCACAATGGGCTGGGGCTTTCCACCCCAATCAGTCACTATTTAAGGAAATGCCCTACAGCTGGATTTTATGGAGGCATTTTCTTAATTGGGGTTCCCTCCTTTCAGATAACTCTACCTTATGTCAAGTGGTCATAAAATTAGCCAGCACAGAGGTTGCACACTAGCTGTTTGTTCTTCCAGAATCCTGAGTTCAATCCCGAGCACCCATGTGGTACTTTATAACCTTTTGTATTTCCAGTTCCAGGGATTCAGTGGTCTCTTCTGGTCTGTGAGGACACCAGACACACAAATGATGCTCAGAGTTACGTGCAGACAAAACACTCATACACGCAAAATAAATAAATAAAACTTTAAAAAAATTTAAATTCGCCAGTAGTCACACGCGCTTAAACTTAAATTTAAATTAAGCAAAAGTTGTATTTTTTTTTTAATTTTAACACTTTTATTCACTTGGGACAGCCACAGTTCAAGTGTCTAAGAGCCATATGTAGCTGTGGGACATTTCCAGCATTGTGTTTCTATTCACTAAAGCTGTTCTAGATGGTGCAACTTTTTGGCAGTTTTAACTGTGGACTTTACTAAACAGTAGGAGAAAAATGAGCACAGATCTTTAGAATTGTGGAATGAAGAAATCTCCAAAAATAGCAGAAGAACTAGAAACCAGGACAAAATTGTTCAACTTGATAGGTACACAATTTTAAGTGTTTATTGTAGAAAAATAATAAAGTTTCAAATAGTGAAAAATCAAAGGAAGATTTTTCAACCTATAACCAGATAAGAAGCTAATTTCCTTAATAAAATAATTAGAAAAAGACAAAGCCCTTCTAAAGCCACAGATATAAATGGCCAACAAAAAATATAATTACATTAAATGGCGCTTAACTTCCCTCATAATTGGGGAAATGCAAATTACATAATTACGGCGGCGTCATTAAGTCATGGCTGAGGTCACTCATCTGTGATCTGTATGTGCTCAGCTGAGTGTGGGGAGCCTGGCAAGTCCACACACTGTTGGGACAGTCAACTGCAGAAACCTCTCTGGGGACAGTGCCAGCAGAAGCCAGATTTTAAAATACAGCGTTCCTTAGATTCTATCATTAAGAATTTACACTACAGGGCTTCGGGTCAAGGTGCCTGATGACCTGGACCTGAATTTGATTCCCAGGGCCCAGGTGGTGGGAAGAGAGAAACTCCTGGAAATTGTCCTTTGACCTCCAGATGTGCACCGTGGCATGCGTGTGTGTATACACACAAACACGGATGCAAAATAAGTAAATAATGTGTAATAAAGCTATGGGGGCTGTTTGTTTGTTTGAGATAAGGTCTTTCTATGTAGCCTTGGCTGTCCTGGAACTCACTATGTAGACCATGCTGCCCGAAATTCAGAGATCTGTCTTTGCTCCCAAGTACTGGAATTAAAACTATGCCACTATGATAGTTTGGTTTTATTTATTTATTTATTTATTTATTTATTTATTTACTTACTTACTTATAGGAAAAAGAATCTACTACCCTGCAACCCAGACATGGTGGCACATGTCTGTAAACCCAGAACTTAGATGAGTGAGGCAGGAGGATTGCCCTGAGTTTGAGATCAGCCTGGGCTACAGAGTGAGCCCTGATTTCAAAACAGCTAAAATTAATTAATTAATCAATTAATTAGATGTTTAGAAAAAGAATGTAGGCTACAAACACAGATATAGGTACTTGCAATTACACTCACAGAGTGGTTACCTACCATGTTACCTGTCACAACACAACAAGCCAGGTGTGGTGATGCACACCTGTAACCACAGCACTCTGTAGGAGGATCAGGAATTATAGACCAGCCTGGACTACATAACGAGAATCTGTCTAAAAACACTAAGGGTGGGGCTATTGCACAGACGTTAGAGCGCTTGCCTAGAGTGCATGAGGTCCTAGGCTCACTCCCCAGTACTGCCAACACAACACAGTGAAACAAAACCACCCAGTTTGTAGTGATGCAGTGAAGTACAGCATTTCCACTACAGATCTGTGTGCACCAGCAGAGTGGTAGTGTGTGCCTCTGACCTCAGCACCCCTGATGCTGAGGAAGACTGAGAGTTCCAGGTCAACTTGAGCTACAGAGTAAGAATCTGTCAAACAAATGAGAGAGAAGAGGGAAAGAGAGAGAAAGAGAGAGAGAGAGAGAGAGAGAGAGAGAGAGAGAGAGAGAGAGAAAGAGAGAGAGAGAGAGAGATGGGGAGAGGGAGGGAGGGAGAGAGAGAGGGAGAGAGAACGAACATATAAAGTCCCCCCCAAAGAAGTGAAAAAAATGTATAGTTACACAGTTCCCAGGGCAATCTTAACATGGTCTTGTTTTGTCTTCAAGACCTTCAGAATATCCATATGTATTTTCATATATGCAAATAAGATAGGCAAAAAAAAAAAAAACCACAAGAATGGCTAACAGTTATTCTCAATGGCCAAAGCTTCTGTGTGGGAACATTGTTTTGTTCCCTCTTTTAGATTTTTTTGTTGCTGTTGATCTTTCTGGTTTTTTTGTTTGTTTGTTTGTTTGTTTTGGGGGTTTGGGGTTTTTTGTTTTGTTTTTTTGCCCTTCAACATTTGCATTCATTTGTTTACATTAAAAATAAAACATTTTAAAAAATGAATGAAGGTGCCATATACATAGAAAAACAGTCATCTCCTGAATAAAGCTCCTGAAAGAGCTGTGTAAATTGAGAAATGTATAAAGGTAGCGTAGGAATCCTGGCCCTGGTGATGGAGCCACGCCCAGCACATACTGCAAGCAGGGCTGAGGGTCCTAATGTCAAAACAGCGAGGCAGGTATCAGCTCACTGCAGCCACCAGATACTCAGCAGAGGATTCAGCTTTGACTCAGAGAAGGATCTGGTTCCAGGGAATTTTGTCACGAAGAGCGAGCCATGTGACACCCTCAAGCGGAATGGGTGGCTGCTACAATACTGTGGAAAATCACACTTGGTCTTGGCTGTGGGCTTGATGGAGACTTCTCATTAACCAGCGTGGAATCAGGCGAAAGGTGCTGAGGCGGTGTTTATGCTGTGACGGAAATGGGGACCTGTGACAAGAGGGTGTTCTCTTCTATAGGACCAGGGATGGAAGTCTTTGTGGGTCCAGAAACTTCTGGAAGAGAAATGTGCTTGAGGATACTACTGAGGATGCAAGCCTCAGGGTAGGTGTGCTGTGTTCACTGATGAACCTTCAGCTGCAGTGGACATGTTGAAAAGTCTTCAATATCCTATCTCCCTGGGTAAATAGTATCATGTTCTTTCTATGCCCTTCAAATGGGTACATACTTTTCACATATTTGGTTAAAATGTTCACCAAAGGTAGCACTTTTTCCTTCCAAAAGCTCATATAATACATTTCCACAGCGGTGCTGTTCAAGTTTGCTTTTATGTTGCTGTGATAAACAGGACCCGAAGCAAAGGAGGAAAGGTTTGTTTCAGATTACACTTCCAGGTCTCAGTCCATCGTTGAGGAAAATCAGGACAGAAACTGACATAGACAGCACAGACCATAGCTGCTTCCTGGCCTGCTCCCTGGCTTATGCTTAGCAGGCTTCCTTAAACAGCTCAGAACTACCTACCCACCCAAGGAACGGTGTTAAGCACTGTGGGCTGGGCCCTAAATCAATTAACAATGAAGACAATTCGCAGAGACATGCCCACAGGCCAATCTGAATGGGGGAATTCCTCCATTTTCACCACATAGACACAGTTCCCTGTTGTAGCAAAGCTCCATATTGGCACATCCCTCTGATGGGATTATCTGAAAGACTAATTTTCTTCCCTATATCTCAATGACTTTCTAAAAAGGCTCAGGACTATAATTGTAAGGTCAAAGCTTTAAATACTTTCTCAACACGTTGCCATCACTTGCCAGACAGGGTATAGTTGTGTTTAGTGCCCATGAGTTGCAGGGAGAATGGAGCTAGGAAGCCAGGAAGCTATCTTAACCCCATTAAGTATAACAAAATACTGTAGCTTGGATGTCTTAAAAAACAAATTTATTTTACATGCTGGAAGTCTTTGTGCGTACATGTGTGCACAATCACATGTGTGCATGCGAGTGTGGAGCTCAGAGGTCAACCTCAGGAATCCTTCCTCAGGAACCATCTACCTTGTTTTTGGTTTGTTTTGTACAGTAGGCTCTCTCACTATCCTGGAGCTTGCAGATGTGGATAGGCTGGTTGACCAGTAAGCCCTCAGAGAACCACCTAGCTCCACCTCCCCAGCATACTGGGATTGCAAGCATGTGCCACCATGCCTGTGTGTGTGTGTGTGTGTGTGTGTGTGTGTGTGTGTGTGTGGTGTGTGGTGTGTGGTGTGTGTGTGGTGTGTGTGTGGTGTATGTGTGTGGGGTGTGTGTGGGTGTGGTGTGTGGTGTGTGTGTGGTGTGTGTGTGGTGTATGTGTGTGGGGTGTGTGTGGGTGTGGTGTGTGTGGTGTGTGTGTGGTGTGTGTGTGGGGTGTGTGTGTGTGTGTGTGTGTGGTGTGTGGTGTGTGTGTGGTGTATGTGTGTGTGGTGTGTGTGTGTGTGTGTGTGTGTGTGTGTGTGTGTGTGTGTTGAGACATGGGTCTCACTATGTAGACTATGAATACAGGTTGACTTTGAATGTATGGAGACATTCCTGCATCTGCTCCCGGAGTGCTGAGATGAAAGGTGTGTGCCATTATTTCTGGCCCTCTGCCCAGAATTTTTTACATGTTCTAGGGCTCGAACTCAGGTTCTGGTGGTTGGATTGAAGGAAGCATTTTACATACTGAGTGATCTCTCTGGTCCATGGAAGTCTTAAGTGAAGGTACTAACATGGTTGTGTTCTGTTAAGGACTCTTCTTGGCATACAGACCATCCATACTACCTTCTTGCTGTCTTCACTTGGCCTTTTTTTCTGGTGTGTGTATCCATAGAAAGAATGAGATTTTAAAAAATAAGGCCATTTAGGACCCCACTTCATGTCAAGTGCCTCCTCTAGTGACCTTAAGTGCCTCCCCAAAGCCCTACATCCAAATACAGTCACACTGAGGGTCAGCTGGGGCTTCCATGTGTAAATTTGGAGAGAGACAAAATCTAGCTAAGCGTTATTGACTGTTTGCTAAGGAAGCACCGCCAGGGCCATCTGAGGCCAGGTCTGCCTGAGGATTTATACCAGCCCCTGCTCTGCAGAGGAGGCTGTGTGATACATGCAGAGGGAACAAAGCCATGCACCCTCACAGAGATGCGGAAAGTTACTAGTATTCAGGAGACCGGATTGAGACCAGGAGACTGATTTCGGCTCAGTCTTTTTGTAGTCCATGAGCTCAGCTGAGGTACATAAGAAATGAAGCAATTTTCTGTCACTCAGATTCCTGCCCTCACCTATCTATTTGGATCATAGGTGAACCTGAAATGTTACTTTCCTGGAATAACAAAGCAAGGTGTGTGTGTCGGGAGGGGGGAGGGGGGGAGGTTGCCTTAGAGGCTGTCTCTCACAGCAGTGTGCCTGGCCTACTAATGTCCCCAGCACACAGGAGACCCATGGCGCAATGGCCGAGGCACACAGTTCAGAGAAGCCAGTGCCATAAAGCTGGTTCGCGTTGCATTTCTCACTCTCACCCCATCCATCACCAGGAACCACCTGTCTATTTTCATCAAGGAGCCTTTACTTCAAGTTAAGATACAGTGTGCTTGTCTCCGGGCCCTCATCCATGTGTTGTTCTCTGTATCCCTTGACAGCCCAGGATAGGACAACACTGTAGGACAGGGGTTCCTGAGAGGTCACAGAGAGGCAGGATTCCCAGCTTGGACCCAGTCATTGCACCCATAGCTGTAGGAGTTGGAATCTATAAGTGATGTCAACTGCTCTTTCATAGACTCAGCACTAGGGCTCCCCCCCAAAAAAAATCCACAATCAAGTCCAATGCTGTGGATGTAATGTGGACTTTGCCGATTTTATATGGAGAGTGAAGGGTGCCATATAGTAAAATTTAATGAAACTTTCCTATTAGTCACATTGCTTTTCTTACCAGTTTGAGATCTGCTGCCCGTTACCAACCGCATTTCTCCATCTTTTCACTCAAAGACTGAAGACGCATGCTTTACCACCACAGGCTTTTCACTCTCTTCTTTATCTGTATTCACTTTCCCCCAAACAAACACAGAAGCCCTACTAAGGCTTTACCAACTCCTGGTCCTCGAAGTGTGTTTCTAGAGTTCGGCTTATACAGGTCAAGGTCAAAGGAGAGTGCAAATACTGCAGGGTAATAAACACATGAACTAAGGAGACAGGAAGAGGGAAACGTGGCCCAGACTTGAGCTGGTAGATGTCACAGCCAAGGTAAAGTGTGGCTTACCTCAAGTCCTCAGAAGACACCCTTGATGTTAGTTAATTAATGAGGAGGAGGTGTTCACTTGCGCTCTGCCCACCCCGACAGCTCTGAGAAGGAAGTGACTGCATTTCTTTTACCATGGTGTCCTGGATTTCCAGAGCACCACATCACACAGAGCCTGTGTTCAGTGGCTGCCTGTCCGTTAGTTCATGACTCTGTGTTTATGCTAAGCCCAGGTTAGCCTAGACATGCCGCTACTGCAGAGGGAAGCGTTCCCAGAACCCATTAGCTGTTCCTCAAGTATGAGAACAAGTGTAGAAGAACATTAATCAATGTAATTGTATGTGTGGGAATTAAGTTTCTAACATTCTGATGAGATTGTGAGAGGGACCCATTCCCAGAAATACTGTAATATTATTACACAGGATTGGGGGTTTTAGAGGCTCTGTTTTGCAAGTGGTGAAACCAAGACAAGGGGAAAGTTCCCACATGTCAGGCAGCTGTGTCTGAGCCAGAATCTGAATCATGGGGCTAGCACTGGCAGTGCTGTCTGTCTTTAGATTTGGGAGTTTCTTACACAGGACTCTGGTCCTTTCTCCACCATGCCTCTTGTTTCTTCATCCATCTAGGGTACCACACAGGCCCTTCTGGGAATGTCTGACCTTCTCAATCTCCGAATGACTTCTTACATCTAAAAAGTTAGGCAAACTGTGTATAGTCATGGAGCAGGCAAGACCTTTGGATCCCAGGAAAGTGATTTTTGAGGGACAGAAACAGGAATGAGTTCATTTCTAAGCAACTTTTAGGGACTAGTCCAGGGCATGGTGGTACATGCATGTCATCCCAAGCATTTGGATTCCAAGGCAGGGAAGATTGGTCTAACCACTACATAGCAAATTTAGAGCTGGCCTGGACTACGTAAGAAACTGTCTCAAAACAAAACAACAATACTGAGGAAATGCTTTTAATACACACACACACACACACACACACACACACACACACACACACACACACATCCAGCTTTCTTGAATAGAGAACTATAGCTTGAAATTTTTTTGAAGGCTTATTTTTATTTTTTGTGTATGGGTGTTTTGCCTGCATGTAAGTCTGTGCAGTGTGTGTATGCCCAGTGCCCATAGAGGTCAGAAAGGGGCATTAGATCACTTGGGACAGGAGTTGTGAACAGCCATGTGGGTGCTGGGAACTGAACCCAGGTCTTCTGCAAGATCAGCAAGTGCTCTTAATCACCCAGTCACCTCCCTAGGTATGTCTAAAGCATTTATAAAGTTATGGGGTATTTGTTTGTCTTTGATGTTTGTTTGTTTTTTTTTTGTTGTTGTTGGGATAAAAATATTTTGTTTTGGGGCTGAAGAGATGGCTCAGAGGTTAAGAAAACCAGCTGCTCTTCCAAAGGTCCAGAGTTCAATTCTCAGCAACCATGTGGTGGCTCACAGCCATCTATGAGATGTGATACCCTCTTCTGGCATGCAGGCAGGCATAACACTATATACATAATGAATAAATAAACCTTAAAAATATTTTGGTTTTGTTTAGTGTCTGGGATAGAATTTAGGGCCTCCTGCATGTGACGCAGGTATTTTACCATCAAAACCAGCCCCATAGAGAAATGTAGTAGCATGCATTAGGACAAGAAAGGTCTTTTCCCAAGGACAGCTGAGCTTGTCAGCCCAAGACTCACAGCCATACCGTGCTGTCTGATGGAGATGCCAGTAGACAGGTCACTGCAGTTTTCTGCTCAGCATAAGAGCAGCAGATAGCCAGATAACTTCTCCAGGCATTGAAAGGTGCAGGATCTCAGGCCCTATCCCAGCCCAGACCTATGTGGTCAGAACCTGTACTTTACATAGGTTCCGGTGACTTGTATGTGGATCCAAGTCCAAGCAGCATGGCCTACAGGGCTTGTGGTTCTGATGACATGTTTCAGAAGAGAAAACAGAAGCCCGGGAAAGGATATCTTTGTACAGGTGATGGGAAGTTGGGGGTGGGGCCAGGGTGACCTACAGGGGCATATCCCCACTCCTTGAACTTACCCAGTACCTCTCCCTGTCATTGTAAATTCCTTCTTCCTGTATCCCAGAGACGGACAGAGGATGGGCCAACTGGAAAGCTTTTAGAGCTATCTCTACAAGGAAAACGGAAAGTTCCTTTCAGCTGGACTCTGGGCATTGCTAAACAGATAACAGAAAGAAAGGGTGTGGCCTGGACAGGAAGCTGCAGGGCGCAAAGGAGGGAGGGAGTGAAAAAGAAAAACACAGTGAAGTCTTCACCAATCTCCCTGCCCATATTTAGCCCTGGCTCTGCCTCTTTACTCAAGTGGGTGGCACCCAGAGATGATGACAGAACCACAGAAAACCAGAGTCAGCATTCTATACTGTGAGTTCAACATACACACACACACACACACACACACACACACACACACACACACAGCAGTCATCTCCCTCTCCAGGCGTCTCTGTGGACTGTGTAGTTAACTTGTGATGGTCTGTGAAATGCTGCAAACTCCTTTCTGGTCTTTGTTCCCTAAACGACACAGAGTGACAGCTATTGTTCTGAGACAGGGTCTTCTGCAGCCCAGATGGGTCCTTATTCTGCTGAGGCCCGTAAAAGCTATTTATAAAGCACTCCCACTGTGTTAGTTATCATATGTCATCTAGAGATGATTGGCAGTATAGGGGAGAGTGTAAACCAATTCCATGCAAACACCACACTATTTTAAGTGCTGGAAACAATAGTGGGTCTTGCTATCCTTGGGAGTCTGGAGCGAATCCCCTTTGGATACTATGGTGAAGGTCCCAGTGGGCGTGTGCTGGCGGGTCCTCTGTCATGCCCATTCAGCCTCAGAAGAAAGGATTCTGCTGTTAGCTGGAAAGTTGAGCTGGGCAGGTCATAAAACTCAGTGAAAAAACATTGCCTTGGGAGGAGACAAGGCTAAAGCAATGCAAATACTCATTACCTAGTCCCAGAAGGAGCTCAGC
>OU015743.1:19940421-19972903 GCA_907169655.1 Acomys percivali | reverse complement strand
CCTCAGTCAGTTGTCAGTGTAGACTTTGGGATGACGACTGCCACTCTTTCTGCTGTGATAGCTGAATATTGTCATTGATGTGGTTGTCTTTTCTAGTTAAGAAAACACAGGCTCCAGTGCCCCCTTAGCTCTGAGGACTGCTTCATGGGACTTAGGCTAGACTAACTACCACAGCTGATCCAGAAGGCAGTCTGAGCAAATCAAATGTTCAATGTGGTGCTGCCCAGATCCTTGGGTATCAGTTATGTGGCATCTGGGACCAAGCCCACAGTCTTGGGTCAATTACCAAACAGGCACATAGAGCTCTCTGCTCTCTTGTGCAAGGTCGGTTCATCACACAGTGGCAAACTCCTGGGAAGAAACAATCTGCTGTGCTTTCCGCACTCTGCTTCCCCCTGCCTCTCCTCTTGTGACCTCTCCCCCAGGGCCACCAGGAACCTTTGTGAGACACTTCCCATTACTGGGCCTCAAGACCTCTGGCCTGTGTTGTGTGCCAGCCTCACATGGCTGCCACACACCGGTCAAACAGGAGTCTCTCAGCACTCTTCAGCTGAGCGTGGAAAGGAGTTGAAGAAAACCAGGTCAAGTGCAGAGCAGCAGATAAAGCGCGCTAAGGTCGCCAGACACAAGATGCTATCCGCATTTCTCAAACGCTCCTCACAGAAGGTTTAGGAGGAAGAGCTATGGAGCTGTGCTCAAGGGGACACTTTGAAGTTTAAATGGATGAAGCTGTTCTTATAGATGCCACATGTCATATGGCTGAGCTTTGGACAACATAGGTATGTCAACTGGGTAGGGCCTGGAATCACTCAGGAGACAAACCTGTGGGGCTTTTTGTGTGAGGGAGTTTTCTGGATTGGGTTCTGGATTGGGTTCTGGATTGGATGTAGATAACACCATTCAATGGGCTGGGGTCCCATATTGAATAAAGAGGAGAATCCAGTCTGGGTACCAGTCCTGTTCTTCCTGTGGACTCAGTGTGACCAGCTGGCTCACACTTCTGTACCCACACTACCCCTTCTATGGTGGATGGTACCCTTGGGCTGTAACCCAAAACAATCCCTTCTCTCCTTCCTTGCTTTTTCAAAGTTCCAGATTTATTTTTATTATTTTAAAATTATGAGTTGATGGTTATAGGAGCCAATGGAGGTCAGAAGATAGTGTTAGGTGCCCTAGAGCTAGAGTTACAGATGGCTGTGAGTTGCCTAATATGGTTGCTGGGAACTGAACTTGGGTCTTCTGCAAAAGCAAAGTGTTGTTGCTGTTTTGTTTTCTTTTAGAGACTGGGTTTCTCTGTGTAGCCTTGGCTGTCCTAGACTTGCTTTGTAGACCAGGTTGGCCTCAAACTCATAGAGATCCACCTGCCTCTGCCTCCTTAGTGCTGGGATTACAGGCGTGCGCCACTGTGCCTGGAACAGTATGTGTTCTTAATTACCAAGCCATCTCTCTAGCCCCAACTTTAGATACTTCTGGCGATTACTCTGAGAGTCGATACATCTCACGAGGGTGAAAGTCCCTCTCAAGTTTAAATGTCTAGAAGGAACAACACATGAAACATACTAATCGGAGTGTTCTGCTATATTTACAGGAGAGGGATCGGTAGGAAGAAGCTAACAGACACTGCTGGGGTAGTAAGTAGTTCATAAGAGAGCGTTCACTTTAATTGGACTAGTCTTTATCCAGCACCTACTATGTGCTGGGCATGATGAGTGGGCCCTGATGGCAGCCCTTTACATTAGACACTGCAGAATGCCCAAAAGACACAGGGTCCCCAGTTTTCATGACACTGAAGTTTAATGGGGAAACCATTTTTGGACACCTGCTCTCTATCGTGCATTATTCCAGGCACCGAGGATGGGATGGAGGTTAAAATAGATGGAACAGTAGTGCTCAGGGACCTTACGTCCAAGTTAAGCGAGTAGTGTATGAGATAGGATAAGTGTAAGAATAAAATTAAGCAAGCCTGTTGGCGCCCTTCACTGCCATGAAGCACTAGCACAGACTCGATGTTGAATAGCATAAGCTGATGATCCATCCCATAGTCCGAAAGGTCAGAATTCATAAACAGATTGACAGAGCTCTGGCCTGTCTAGGATTTATAAGACAGCTTCCGGGATGCATAGCTACATCCTTAGAAATAAGTGTTCTCTTTACCCACAAGGAGGTGAGACACTAGTGTTGGTGAACAGGG
The DNA here is from genome assembly GCA_907169655.1 of Acomys percivali. Classification (NCBI taxonomy): domain Eukaryota; kingdom Metazoa; phylum Chordata; class Mammalia; order Rodentia; family Muridae; genus Acomys; species Acomys percivali. Next base: position 19,970,712 of record OU015743.1, on the reverse strand, counting down.
GTACCACTTTCCACAGGTATCAGGAAATGTCTCCAGAGAGGGAGGCTTTAGAGTGAATGCATGCAGAGAGTGATGTAGCTGTGTAGATTTTGACTGGTGACACCTGGTGTTCTTAGAGGACAGCAAAGGAGGTCAGTGTGCCTGGAGGGTAGGATGGGGTGGAAGCAGAGGTGGTCTAGGGAGAGAGGTACTTTCATGGCTGAACTGTGCCCCCTCCCCCCCCATGCATATGTTGAAGCTCTAATCTCCATGACCTCAGAATGGGACATATTGAGAGACTGCTTCTTTAAAGAGGCAATTAACTAAAGATCAGGTCAATAGGGCTGGACCCAATTCAACAGGACTGATGCCGTACAGTGCAGACACAGAGGGCACTGGGTGAGGACACAGGCAGAAAATGTTCATCGCCAAGTTGAGGAAGGGAACCTACCTCGCTGACACCTTGATCTTGGACTTCTGTTTGAGTTCTGTGGTCCATAGAGCTTTGCCATGAAGCCCAGAGCTCCTCCTCTGATATGGGCCATCTGTGTCCAGGACTCTTCTCTGAAGGATATGGACTCCTATGCCCAGGGTTCTGCTCATATGGAGCCACCCAGTATCACCTGGCTCCTGATGCCACCCTGTGTGGCTTGGAATTCAGTTTATGAGTACACAAAACCACCACTGCTCTGTCTGCTGCTGTTGCTACAAACAAAGACGCCTTGTGTCCTCTAATAGGGATCATGATAGGCCAATGTACAAACTTAGGATGTGAAAGCACATAGGAGATGAAGCTCTGATGTAGAATGCTTATCCAGAATAGAGGAGGCCCTGGGCTTGTTCCCCAGCACAGCATAAACCCGGTGTTGGTGGTACATGTCTACGGAGGAAAGAGGATCAGAAATTCAAGGTCAACTGTGGCTATAAAGCAAGTTTCAAGCTAGCCAGGGCTAAGTGAAGCTCAAAATGAAAACAACAAGTTTAGGAAATCAAGACTGCCCATCTCTTGGTGATCATGCAAGCCAGGAGGGCTCTGGGAACCAGGGAGGATGTGGGAGAGGCATTGGACGGAGGGCTTTGAGCAGAGGAGAGCCACAGTTTAGGCTTGCATGCTCACCAGAACTCCTTTCTTGAGAATTGTCAGTGAGGACACAGGAAGGAGGCAGATCCTTAGGTTAGTTCTCGATTAGTAATTCTGAGGCTGGAGAGTCAAGCCTTAGCAGGGTGATGGTAAGTGGGACAGTTCTGGATCACCCAAAGGCAGAACTGGCATCCTGGGATATAAGAGGATGCGAAAGGACCACACTGCATTTTCAGATGGGTAAACAGAGATCTGTACTGCCTTGGACTGCGATGGGAGCAAGTTGATGGGCATGGGGGAAGATGTCCAACTTGTATTTTATGTTTTTTAAAAGCAGGGTCTCACCTTGAATCCAGCCTGGCCTAGAACTCACAGCAATCCTCCTGTTTCAGTCTCTTGAGTACTGAGACCACAGGATGTCCAGCATGCAATGAGCTATATTCAATGTAACAGTTGGCTGTTGGATGAGAAGAGGAGGGACAGGTGGATGCATTTGGGATAGAAAATTTAGTGCCTTCAACCTCTATATGATAATCAAAGCTGTAAGAGACACAAAACAGGTCCAAGGAGAAGTCCCATGGCCATCCATATTTAAAGAGTAGGGAAGTAAAAAGGAACCCTAAAGGATGTTGAGAAGCCAGATGTGGAGCAGGCAAGGCCTGAAACTATTTCACACAGACTTGGCGTTTCAAGGTGGGGTGGGGATGTATTGCTTACAGTAGAATGAACTCACATGCCAACAGTCAGAGGCAAGGCACAGAACAAGCCAGGGCCCCTTGCAGTGTTAGGGACAAGGAATTGCTGACGAGGAAGGGACTGTACACCTGCCTGAGATATACTAGAACCCAGAAGAGAAACCCAAGAGCTTGGCTGCCTGGGTCCCTGGGTCCCTGGATCCCTGAATCCCCAGGGCTGCCTATTAGCTTGCATTTGAACCAGTTAAGGCATAGGATACGTGATTCAGAAATGTGAGACTATTTGTAAAACACCTCTCGATGGCGAGACAGGGACTCCGTCATAGTGTACAGACTCAGGACTTTCAGGGACTCGGACTCGCCCTGGATCTTGGAAATCTACAACAACTTTATTCGCTTGGAGTCCTTTGGGATGATCTCTTCAGCTGCGGTGAGGTCCGGCTGGCTTCACTCGCTCCTGGACTCAGCTAAAGAGGGGATAGTGTCGGGTGAACCTGCAAGGGGCCGGCATAGACCTAGGGGCTCTCAGTCGGCTCCAGTTTGGAGCCTACAAAACTCAGTTGTGCATTATCGTGGAAAAGACTGCCTTAGAAGCCCCCGTGGAATCCCGTCCCGCCTACCATCCCAGCTTCAATTTCAGTTTATTGATGAAACATGGACCTCGTGTATCCCAGGGGAAGGGAAGTAACTCTCTTGCTGGGTTCAGAAAACGAGGCAGAAAGTTGTTAGACGGGGGTGGGTGGGGTGGGGGTGGAATGGAGGGTGAGGGGGGACTCGAAGCGTCGCGGAGGTTCCTCAAGTGCTCTGCTGGCAAACAAACAAAAGCGCGGGGCGGGCAGGATCCCGCGCCACCTTTCTGGTACCGAGGCGCAGGGGCTAGCATGGGGCAGCAGGGACAACTAAGAGGGCCCAGGGTGGCGAAGGATAGCTCGCAGATCCGCCAGCTGGAGTAGCGTCCGGGAGCTCCGTGGGGGACCGCCCAGCGCGCTGCGACGCGAGCGCAGAGCGCACCCCACGCGCGCGGGCCGGACAGCACGAAAGACTACAAGTCCCAGCAAGCCCAGAGGCAGCGCGGGGCGGGGTCTGGCGCAATTCCCCGGGATCCGGCGCGCTGGGAAGCGCCGGGGAGGACGCAGCGGCGGCTGGAGGGCGGCGAGCGCGGGCGGGGGCGGGGCCGACGTGGGCCAGGGCCCTGCGTGCCAGGGAGGGGGCTGGCCGGGCAGCGGCGGGCGGCGCTCGGAGCGGTCTCCGCGGCTGGCAAGGCGCCCACAGCTCGGTCCCGGCTCGGCGGACGGCGCAGGGCAGCTGAGGGCCCCGGCGCGCGCGTCAGCGCGGGACTCACAAGCGCGCGGACCCAGCCGCAGCCGTGCGCCCGGGAGCAGAGCGGCCACTGCCCGGGGGCCTCGGCCCCGGCGCTCGCAGCGCAGCGCTGCCTGCGCTTTAATGGCTGCTTGGCCGGCCGGCGCGTAGGGGTGCAGGCGGCTGCGGCGCGGGAAGGCGCCCGAGCGAGCCTCCTCCGCGGCCGGCCGCGCTCCATGGCGCCGCGGTTTTCCCGGACGGCCCGCTGACCCGGGACGCTTGTCCCTGACATGAACTGAGCTCTTCTATTGCCTCACCCGCGGCTTTCTTTTTGCTCTTCCTCGGCTCCGTGCTCCCCGGGGGCTGCGGCGCCCCGGGTCTCGGTAGCCCGCGGGCTCCGGGGCGCGGGGCGGCGGCGACGGGGGGCGCGCGGCTTTGGGCGCCGTGCCTGCACCATGAACTACCAGCAGCAGCTGGCCAACTCGGCTGCCATCCGGGCCGAGATCCAGCGCTTTGAGTCGGTCCATCCCAACATCTACTCCATCTACGAGCTGCTGGAGCGCGTGGAGGAGCCGGTGCTGCAGAACCAGATCCGGGAGCACGTCATCGCCATCGAAGGTGAGGGCCAGGCCGCCTGGGGCTTCTGGAAAGCGCCGGGGAGCGGGCGCCCCTGGCGCGGCGGGGTGTGTGCGCGCGTGTGTGCGTGCGTGTGTACTCACGCGGCTGCCCGGCCGAGAGACCACTGCGGTGCCTCTTGCCCTGCAAGGCCGGCGGTGTAGCCAGCCTGCCGGGGAAGATGGATCGTCCGCGTTCGTTTGATAATGGACAATGGAGTCTCTCCTGTGAGAAAGTGGCACGGTGCCGCTGCGTCCTGGGCCGCCCGCACGTCCCGTCCGGGCCCAGCCAACGCCTGGGGGCAGCTGCCTGGGATGGCGCCACTCGATCCGTGACAGGTTATCAGGCCGGGCCTGAGCGTCTGTCTTGCATGGACGTTGAAGATGTTTTGAGAAGCGCTGCTTCTGGCGGTGCTGTACCGGCCAGCCTATTCAGTTGCTTCATGGCTGTCCTTTTTCCCAGTTCCCGAACACAGGGGAGGCATTTGGACTCGGCGCATGTAGGGAGCTACTGGGACCCAGGCTGCATCATGTCCAGTGCTGCCTGCCCTTGTGCAAATGCTGGGCATTTTGTACTCAAGTCCTGGGTCAAAATATAACCCTTCTAGGGAGGCAGGACACTTCCGAACACGCTCTTGCTTTTAAAGGGGGCACTTTAGTACACTTGCCACTTGGAAGCCACCCAGGAGGAGGAGGAGGAAAAGTGGATGCTCCTGCTTTCTGTAAGCCTGTGTGTGCACAGAACACTGTCCTGACCCCCAGTGTCAGGCAGGGACATATCCCTGCAGGGGAGATAGGAGCTAGCGCTATGCTCTGCCTTGTGTTTGGACCCCCCCCCCCCATGTTCCCCGTTTCTCCCCTACTAGGCTCCTGAGCTGCTTCCTTGTTTTTTTTCTCTGGGCCTACCACCACTTACCTGGAGGAGCAGGTGGCATCTAAGTGGGTGATGTGGTGTCATAGTCCATTCAGTGGATTAGCAGCCTGCCCTCTTGAGTTGCTGTTGGCCAGTGACAGTAAAAGGCCTGCAGGTGGCTTGTCCTAGTATAATACTGTGCCTGCCAAAGGCTGGCGAATCCTCTCTGTTGACGACCATGGGAACTTTCCAAGTCCAGCGGGAGTGTATTTAAAAACAGGTGCAGGTACTGCCTGGGGCTCCTCTACCTGTGTGAGAAGGCCTCAGCCCCCCTCCCCCCCCAGGAAAGCTTGGCTCCTGTGCTTCTGAACTTCTAACCCCGAAGTGTTTGGGTTTAAACTTGGCTGCTTGGGTGGAGAAGGTGGAGGCTCTGTTGCTGATCCGCTTGGCATTTGGCAGCCTCCTGGACTTGAACCATGTCCCAGGCAGGCCGGGAGACTGACTTAACTATCCATGGGATTATATTGTAATGCCAGGGGAGGGTCCAAGCAAGCGCCATCCTTCTGAGGGACTAGCTCAGTGAACCTGAGACCTCCTGAGTGTTCATGGTTGCCTATGGCCACTTCAGATGCTTCCAGGCCTGTTAAGAGCCATGGCTTCTTGTGTGACGTGGAGTCTTGCGGTGTTAAGGGCACTTGTCCCCCACCCCTTATGCCCCTCCGCCCCAGTTGATAGTGAGGAGATGTAGCTGATGGGTTCCTCTGAGAGCAGTGTCTGGGTCCCTGTGCTGAAAGATGCTCATGTTTCTCTCAGATGACTCTGCTCAGCTCTCTGGCTGTGGACACAGGAGTCTGATGAAACCCTTTGAAAGCTGGTGCCAGGAATGGAATGCACCTGCCTGAGCTCCTTGTTTCCAAGGAGGGGAAGACCTCCTTGACTCATTTTCCATTCTGCACTTTGGGGTCTTATACTTGTAGTAAGAAGATGTCCGTCCTTCCTTCCTTCCTTCCTTCCTTCCTTCCTTCCTTCCTTCCTTCCTTCTCTTATTGTTCTTCCACAATTATCCCTTCTTGATACTCACCTTAATAATACAAGTCCAACCCTCTTTTTGATTGTAACCTTTGTCATTCTCAATAGAACATTAACGGATGGATCCTGCTGGAGACTTTGATAATGCTATTGTTTTTGTTAGGACTAGGAATGCCTGTGTTATGCCAGGGCTGTAGTAAATTCAGTGAGACTGGGAAGCTGTCGTATCTGCCTCCGTTCTGCGGGATGTTATCTACAGTGGCACACTGCTTTTTTTGTGGAGAACTTGAGCCCAGACTTTTTGGTGTTCACAATGGTCCCATCTTATAAGGGAGGAGGTGGAGGTCTGGGAACATTTCGGGGAAGTTGTTCAAAGGCACATCTGAACTAAGGGGCCACTTAAGCCCCATGTCTTCCCAAAACATCACTCTTTCAGGACCTCACCCTGTCTCTTCTAATTAAAATTCCAATTCACTTATTATAACAGAATGATGTTTCCATGTCAATGTTAAGATGTGGTCAGGTCTTAACATCTGCTCCATTGATGTTTGGCATGGGGAGAGGGTTGCTAAGTTGTCGTAGCATGATGCTCTTGGGTGAGAAGAAAACATTTTTTTAAAATTGAGAACTTCATACATGCATGCGGTGTGTTTTGATCAACTTCACCTCCAAACTTCATGTGCTTTTTCACTCTCTTTTTAAAAACACCGCGTCCTTTAGTGCTGTCTGCATGGATGTAGGGCTGTTCACAGGAGCATGGGAAACTCTTTTTGGGCTCCACATCCTTGAAGAAAACTGACTCTTCCTCTTTGAAGCAGTCATCTTGCCAGTAGCTCCTCAGCTAGGGGTGGGACGTCATGAACCCCTCCCCATCCATGCTTGGATTTCTGCAGGTGTCGTCCCAGGTGCCATTTGTTCATGTGCACAGCAAAAACTTGTTTCACTGCAGATATCCACTGTAGTCTTTCTGACCCCTCTTCTGCGATGACTCCTGAGCCTTGATGAGAGAGGGTGGGAGTGTTATACAGATGTTCCCTTTAGAGCTGCGCATGCCCTGGTTTCTTATTCTCTGTATATTGTCCAGTTGCAGGTCTCTATTAATCTCTCTCTATTGCAGGAATAAGCTTCTCTGGTGAGGATTGAGCAGTGCAGTAATTATGGGTATAATGGTTAATATAGGGGGCAGTTTATTACTATGTCCACTTAACAGGATAATAATATTAGGTACACCCCTAGGGGCCTATGGCTTACTCATGAGTTTTTGGCTTAGTTAACAGTACCAGAGAGTAGTTGGTTACTCCCATAACATTTGTGCCACTAATGCACATATTGCCATATGCCTGTGGCTATATCTTGCCAGGCCGTCATTGTTGTAGCTTGTGGGATTCACAGCTGGGTTAAACTGTCTAATACTTTTAATTCTTGGTAGCATAAATAGAGCCTTCCAGCACTGTGGAAGGTAACCAGTGGGGAAGAAACCCTGAGGCCAATACCAGCTTGATTTCATGTCCTGTGACGCATGTATGTATGTGGTGTCTTTAGCTATAGGGCCTTACTGTCAAATTCTAGAAATTAACTAAGTGATGGCAGTGGGCTGTAAGGAGGGTCTTGTAGTATCCCACTGATCGGTAACATTTGGAGGGCTGGGGAGATGGATCCGTGCTTAGAGCATTGCAGTTCTTCCATAGGATCCAAGTTCAGTTCCCAACATCTGTCAGGTGGGTGCCTGTAATTCCAGCTCTAAGGGAATCTGAGATCCTCTTTTGGCCCACGCAAATGTGGATACCTGCAGGCAGGACAGGGCACACACATGCACCCCACATTTGGATAGGGGTGTCTTCGCTGATGCTGGACTGGGAAGGCATTGCCTTGGTTGTAGAAGATGACACGTGCTGGGAGAAACCATGACTGGAGCACATGGTGTACCACCACAGCAACTGAAGTGAAACCCCCGTCCCCGCCAGACGCAGACTCACATCTCCTTCTGGCTAGGAGTGAGCATGAGAGACCGAAGAGTGTGAATATTTAAGGAAAGGATAAACACATCATTGTAAATATTAAAAAAAAAACCCACCTACCTTCCAAAGCCAAACCAGTCATTTTCATAACTACCTAGTTACATCTCTCTCTCACCTGTGGCCCCTCATCAAGTCCTTTGGATTGTCGTAAGAGGAGCCCCTTTCAGCCTTAGGAGGACTTTTGAAGATATACTTTTTGTGTTGACAGTGCATTTCTGCATTTGGCTCTGCGTTGTGTGTTTAAAACTCACTGCTTTCTGGCATCTGCATGAAGTTTTGGTCTTGGGGTGAGGAACGACCTTGGGAAAGAGGAGGGTGTTTTGGTTGCTGCTCATGTCACAGTGAGTCGATTTTGGCCTCTTTGGAAAATCTCTTCAAGACGGAGGAAATGTATTTTATTTAGTTGTGAGAGCCCAGTGAAATTTCCAAGTAGCATTATGTTGGGGATATATAGGCTTGGGATATGTGTGATTTTCATCCTCCTCAACCATGTTTATAAAAGCATTACCTTGTGGGTTTGTTTTGTTTTTAACTGTCTTTTTTATCCCCTCACCCCTTTTATTTTCTTACTTTGAGAATCTTCTTGACTCCTGAATCTTTGTGATTTAAGGAAACACTAATGATCAGTTTCACATTGGGCCCAGCAGATTTCTGCGGGTGTCCTGCAGGAGCATGGCCTGCTGTGGGATGTCCAGAAGTGAGCCCGGGACCTCCCTCCCCTCCACCAAGCCTCCTGAGTAAGCTTCCCCACTGGCTTGTCAAAGACTCTTCCTGGGGTGGGTGGGTTGAAGCCCACAAGCCCACCACTTTTCTTGTTAAGTAAAGCTCGTTGCTTTTTTTAAGCCTCTATTAGCAGCAGTCGCATGTTGGACCTCAGCTTGCCATCAGCAGAGCTGGGATCCGCGTGCTCGCCTAGTGCTCACTCACTCAGTCCAGTAGTCCACTTCAAGCAATACAGGCACTGTTGGGAAAATCAGCCAGTCTCTGCCATTGAGACTCTCCCCCTCCTCAGTCAGCGTTCATGTGGCTGTCCTAGCCAGGTGGTTGGTCTGTAGACACCTGTGCTCTGCCCTCGTCCACCACCGGAGGGCTAGAGGAGGCAGGGCACGGGCCTTCCATGGGCCTTCCACACCGGCATCATGAGCAAGTTTGACAGCTCTTTGGGGAGTCTGCTCAGTCCCACGATGCAGCTGTGTTGTTGAATATCTGTGCCCAGTGGCGTGCTGAGCACTTAACTGTGTTACTACAGGTCATCATGTGGTAATCCGCCAAACATGGCTACTACCCTGTTGTGTGAGAAAACTTATCTTGGGGAGACACAACATACTCACTCCAGAAAGGGATCCCACGACAGACTTACGTGTAGATGTGGCAGAGTCCAATTTGGTGAGCCATTGAGTTTTATTGGGGTTACTTAGAGGAATATAGGTGAGGGGTCACTCACAGGAGCAGAAATGACTCAAAGACAGCTGCATCGCCAAGGCCTGCCTAGTATGGGAGTCAGCTCACAAAAGCTGGCAATCTGGAGCACAACTCAGCAGGTTGGAGAGCGTCCTTTGCGAGTGACTCAGTTGGTCTAAATGTCTTTTAGGTAGATCGCATGGTTTCTGTTTCTTCCAGGCAGCTGGTCTGATCTCAGAGTCATTGCTGCAGCGTGGTTTGTCAGAGAGGAACTCCTCAACTTTTATTGCCTACTCCAGGAGGGAGGGGCCTAGTGAATCTGGTCAGTTTCAGGGACTTCCTAGATCTGTTTTGCGTCATTCCCTTTCCTCTTGAAGGAGTTAACCTGCTGGACAGGATGTTTCAATCTCAGCAGAAACTGTTTGACAACATACCTTTGCCACTCAGGAAGTGCACAGAACTTACCTGAGATGAGCTGCCTGGGCCAAACTGCATTTCATTGCCTGAGATAGAGTTGGAAGCCCTGTTGTGTGTAATTGCTATAGCGATTTGTCTGGGCATTTGAGTTGTGTACCCTTGACCCTGGACGAGACAGTCTGCAGGGTACCCCAAGTAATTGTCTTGTTCTCTGTGGAGTTGCTTAATGCAGTAAACGTGGAAACTCAGTAACTGTTTGTTTAGTCTGGTTGCTGCAGGTGTGTATGTTTAGGGAAAAAAAAAGTTTCTTTCTACTGCCGTGGGCGGGTCTCCTCTTCTTTGGGCTCTGTCCCCTATGCTGGTGGTAGCAATTCAGGTTTACTCAGAAGTGGCAGTTTGGCCACCTCCTTTGGAAGCTGCTCTGTTGACTAGATGTTGCTTCCTGTTGAAACCTCATGCCCAAGCAGCACTGAAAGCCCTCACAGTCTGGTGGCTTTTATGTATGGCATGGATGCCCCTTCTCAGATGCTGTGAAGCCTGGTGCAGGCCAGGGTTACCCAGGGCGGTCCTTGCCGCCCTGGAGTTGAAGCCCTCCTGCTCGTGTCTGAGCTTGGCACTGGGTGGCCATTTCTTCCCAGGCTTAGATCCTTACCGCTCACTGGGGGGTGTGAACTGAGTGACCCTCTTGCGGAAGTGAAGTCTTTGGTGCATAGAAGTTGGGGCTGTGCAACGTTTGTATTTAGATCAGTAGCTTCATGGGACCAAAACCTCATGACATTTTCTTTACTGTTTTCAGGTAGGGGAAAGGAAAAGCTTGATAAACTTTGATGGCTTTTCTTTTTTTTTTTTCTTTTTTCTTTTCCTTCAAGACAGGGTTTCTCTGTGTATCCTTGGCTGTCCTGGACTTCCTCTGTAAACCAGGCTGGCTCAAACTCACAGCAATCCGCCTGCCTCTGCCTCCTGAGTGCTGGGAGGCTTTTCTAAATCAGTAGTCTCGAAAGGTTGGTGGTTGTCTCTGATAGGAGCTGGTTCAATTCAGAGAATCAGCATATGACCCAGATGGATCAGTGTGTCACTGATGTCATGGAGACTGAGTTGTCATTCAGTGGGCCTCAGATTTAAGTGTTTAAGCAAATGACATCGAGGGCTTGCAGAAACAGATGGCAACACAGTCCCCTGGTTCTGTAGGGCTGGAGTGGGCCCAGGAACTCATATTTCTAAGAAGGTCTGCAGTTCAGGCACCTCATTTTGGGTAGAAAAGAAGAAAGAACACTTTCTCTGGCTGGGCGCTTGTCCTGGTCTGCAGTGTTCACAGTCAGTCATCACCAGTTAGTTGCTCAGGAAGTTGCTAATGTCAAAAAGTTGGAACAGGGATAAAGGACTGGACGCCAGGGTGAACGGTTTCAAGTGCGAGTTCATGCTGTCATAGAAAACGGTGTGAGCACCCTCTGTGTGTGTGGTGTTCTGGAGGTCGGGGCGGGGGTGGGGTGGGCAGTAGTCCTCCTTAGAAGAGGGTCCAGTAGAGAGTGGGACCCCTGGTTCCTCCTGAGTCACAGGTTGTGCTTCTGGGGACCTTTTCCACCCCCCCCCCCCCCCCCCCCCCCGCCCTCGGCTTTTGGTTCATGCACATTTAGATGGAGTTCGTTAGTCTTTGCTTCTGATGATAATTTGGTAGACGATACATTTTGTCACTGTTTCCCAGCAATAGAGAGCATCTGTAAGAGAGAGGTGTTGCATGTTCTCAGGAGCTCACAAGAGCAATGGGAAAGCCTGAAGCACGCAACTCAGGGAGGAGAGACAGGCCCGCCCTGAAGAAGCTGCAGGGACACAGTGAAACCTGCAGCCAGCCGGTCACTACCACCTCTGTTTATGTCTAAACCAGATTTTTCCTTCTGCTGCAACCAGATCCCTGGCCTGGCATCACTCCTTCCCTTGCATGCCCTGCAGGCTTTTATAGTTTGCAAGTCTTACCCTGACTGCCTCTATCTCCCTAGATTTTGTGGGTGTGTGTTTAATAATTAAAAAAATTTTGATAGTACGCATGTTTCATGTTTCTTCATTTCTCGCTTCTGTTTCTTCTCAAACCCTTATATGTTATTGCTATCCCCACTCTCTTTCAAATTTCTGGCCTCCCCCCACCCCAAACACATATATTCAACCTGCTTTGCCTGTGTAATGTTATCTATCTATCTATCTATCTATCTATCTATCTATCTATCTATGTATCTGCATTCAAGGCTGGCCACTTGGTATTAGATAACATAACACATTGGGGTTCTTCTCCTGGAGAGACGATTTCTTCCATTCTCAGCATTACTTAGGTGCCTATAGTTTTGCTTGTTTATTTATTTTGTTTTTGTTTGTTTGTTTTTATTTTCTTAGTCCAGGGTTGAGGCCAAAGAGCGTTCCCTCTTCCATGTTATCATGTCTATTGTCCTCCTTGTTCAGGCTATGTTCAGGGAGCCATGCTGGTGAGACTCCGTGGGTCTCTGTCATCTCATGGTTTTCTGACACTTCTAGGAGATAACACCTCACAGCAGACGTCTTGTTCCTCTGGCTCTTACAGTCCTTCTGCTCCCCCCACCCCTAACTCCCCTTCCACAATAGTCTCTCAGTTTTAGGTCCAGGAGTTGTGCTGTAGATCTGTCATTTGGGACTGAGCTCCACAACTCTGCATTTTTGTTGCTTACAGTTTTCTGTAGTTGTCTCTATTGCCAAGAGAAGTCTCCTTGATGAGGGTGAGGACGACACTTACCTGTTGGTATAAGGAGACATGTTTAGAACTAGTTAGGAATTAGGCTGGTTTAATAAAGCACTGGTTGTAGCTTCTTCTCCTTCACTAGGCCTGGATCACTGGATAGTTTTGTGGTATCAGGCAAGACTTCCTTCTTGTTGAGTGGACCTTAAGTCCAGTTGGAGAGCTGTTGGCTATTGCCAAGCTGTGGGTGCCACTACTGTACCCCTAGGATTATTTTGCCACGCTGCTTATTTATTTTATTTATTTATTATTTATGTAGTTTGTAGGTATCATAGCCGGGTAACTTTTGGTTGCTTCCCTTCATTGGGAGCTTGCGTGACATCTTCTGGTACCATAAGAGGAGGCTTTCAGGTCAGATCCAGCCTGCGCCTCTTGGTCCTGCATGGATGTCTTCAGAAGTAGGATTTACCTTCCACCTCATGGCGTGGGGCGCAGCCAAGGGGATTAGTAGTAGCCTACAGTGTTTTCAGAGTCTCTTGGACAATCCTGACCAACACTTCAAAAGGTGTTGAAGTTTTTCTTAGATGGTCTATGGCTTTTGTGGGGAGACTTGTCAGTCCAGATGGGAAATTTTCATTTAAGCTACTTATAATAGACAAATGTCAGCATATAAATATACATGAGTATTTTTAGACAGATAATAGTATGATTCCTTATGACTTTTTCAGACATCCTTACTGTGATTTTTACCCCTTTCCCTCCCTTCCTCTCCCTTTTCAAAAATTTCTTTCATCTCCCTCCTCAGATCACTTGTACCTGCTATTTCCCTCTGTTGGTTTGGTTTCATGGTTCCAATACTCAGATGGACCTGTGTCCCCTCTGCACCCCCCTTCCCCCCCATCCCCCATCCCGACACTCAGGGACCTTTGTACCCCCAGCCTAACTGGTTGAGCCTGGAAAAGCCGGATGAGGCTTACTTATTTTTAAAGCCCAGGTTTGGGGTTCCGATCTGGTGCTTAGCTGCATAATTCCTCCTCTTTGTTAAGTACCTTTCTCTAAGAAGGAAAATGCACTCTGCAGATGTTAATCTCTGATCTCTGCAGCGTCTGTTATTTTTGTTCTGGGGTTGGAGAAGAAAGGCTTGGTGTGGTGGTGTAGGGAGGGCTGGCCTCTGAGGGCATGGGAGGGACTTCTGGTACCCCTTGTCTGGTGCTCTGGAACCTGGACCCAGCTATGAACCTTTCCTGAGATTGGAGATGCCCCACAGAAGGGGCCAGTGTAATCTTTTAGCTGCATCTCTTTACCTTCTTGTGCTGTCTGCTCACAGCTGACCAAGGCCCGAGGTCAAAGGGGCATCAGGGTCGTGTCTGGGGCCGGTGCGGGGTGGGAGTAGCAAATACCACATGGGCAAAAGAGGTTGTTAATGGAGCCTTTGAATAACCAGCCAAATAGCTTGTTTGTGTGCAGGGTCGGGACATTTTCCATAGAGAGCAGACTAAATATAGGCTCGAGGGTGGGGACCAGGACCCAAGAGGGGGCTGTCATCTCCCTGGTATTGTTTCTTCCTCTGTAATCAGGACTCCACCAGCCCTGAACAGGTGGCTACCCTGCATGCTCTGGGAGCAGATTGGGTTTTTGTTTAAGCAGGCTCATTTGCACATTTCACACTTCTCCTGCTGTTTGGTAGGGATTGTCTTTTTCGGGCTGCAGTGTTGGAGTGTTTGTTCAGTGTTTCTGTACAAGCAACTGTCTCTTCCTTAGAGCTGCTCATGGTGGCTGCCTGTCATTAGCATCATGGGTAGGAGCCTTTAAGGGTGGGAGACACTTTGCTTCTGTGAGAAGACTTAATGCCCACTGTATTCACAGCCGTTTCTCTCCAGTCGTGTTGGCATTCAACAGGCTCTAGCAAACTGGACCATGCTGAAACCAGCAGAACTCACGAAACCTCTGCTCACCATAGTCTCAGATCAGAGTCTAAGAAGGAAATGGTCATTTTGGGAATGTTTAGTTTTGATGCAAGCATTTTAGCTTTACTGAACATGGGTGTACCTACTGAGGACATTTGAAAAGAACTTAGCATCTGCTCTTTCTATTTTCATAAGAGTTCCCTCACTCTCAGGATTGGGGACTTGTATCCCGTATGTTTGCCATTACAAGGACAAAATACCAGACAAGAGCAACTTAAGGAAGGACAAGTTTATTGTGTCCCCCAATTAAAGTCCATTGCATCAGGAAGAACATTGTCACCATGGTGGCAGGACAGCGAGGCTCCTGTCACATTGCACCACACTCAGGAAGTAGAGAGTGAGTGATGCATGAGTGCTGGGGCTCAGCTCACGGTCTCCTGGTCTCCTGTTGATTTCGGCTAGGATCCCAGCCGATGGGATGATGTCACTGACGCTTACCATGTGTCTCCCAGTTGAGGAACTCCCAATTGAGGAACTCCTGTCCAAGTCCAACTATGCTGGGAGGCTCATATCCTAAGTAAATGAGATCCTTTCACGTTGGCGGTTGATATGGACTGTCGAGTCTGTGTCATTTTAAAGCTCTGCTGTGCGAGTCCTGTGGCTTCTGGAAGCCTGCTTGCCGGTCTTTGGCGGTAATCACAGGTCCTGGGATGCAGTGAGCCATCACCTGGCTGCTCTTGCTGTGTCTGGTCTGAAATGTCGGTGGGCGCAGCACTGCTGGGATTGATAGGACTACAGACTCCCTCACTTTTGAGAGCCTCTGGTTTTGACATATAACAAGGACACCCCAGTTCCAGGAAGGAAGGTTTTGTATACTAACGAAAGCAGACCAGACATGGGTAGCAGGCAAGGCTCCACTGTGCTGTGGGCTTCTTGTTCCACGGACAGGCACGTGGGTGTCTGCTCTTGCCTCTTAGGACTGGCACTGTGGGGCATGCTCTTAGGTGAGTCTGTATGCACTTGTGTCCTCATTTCTGTTGGGGGCACATACTGGAAGGGAAGTAGGGACCTCTGGCTTCCTCCTTCCCTCTGCAAACAGCAGCCAGGACGCCAATGCTTAGACAATAAGGGTTCACTTGAGTGCACTCAGCATGGTGGGCTGGTTGCTGCCTCTCTGTGCAGAGCTCATCCTCTTCACTGTTAGCTTTTCAGATCTGAGTGGCTAACTCCCCTATCCCTGGCCTCGGCATCATTTTTTCTGCTTCTAGGACCGTCTGGATGACTCTTCTCTCTTTGATTGAATAACACACTGTATGCAGCTGTGTGTGCAGCCCTGCAGTGAGCAGCCCCATCTTTGGGTGGGACTGGAGTTCAGCCCCCATGGGCTCCGCCTGGCTTGGGGTGGACCTTGGGTAGTTGGGGCATGTGGTCAAGCTGGAGTCCCCTCACCCTCTGCACCCTGCCCTGGTGTCTAGTATTGTGCTTCCTTGGTATTTGAAAGGCAACTGGCTATGGAGCTTGACCCCAGCTGTCTCCGGTCCTAATGGCAACATAGTAACGCTGGCCGGTGGCTGTTGTTTGTACAATCAGAGCTAAGACACAAAGGAAGAAAAAAAAGCCAAGTGTTGCCAACTGGATTCTCAGGGGGTTGTTTTCTTTGTTCTGGCTGCTATGTCCCAGGAGCGGCCCTTCCCCCTCTATAAGCCTAGGCCTGCGCCAGGCCAACCAGGAAGGACACAGGGACATAGATCAGGGCTGTGTGAATTTCTCCAGTGGCTTTGCAAAGACAAATATTTCTTTTGAGGGTTGGTGGTGGGAGGGCCTCGCTTCTCCTCACTTTGTTTGGGATGGGAAGAAAGCTAATGTGGGGGCAGGAGAGAGATTTGATCCAGTCCTTGGGCAGCAGAGCTGGTAGATAAACAGGGCATTGATCTTTCTATGAGGTGGAAGTCAGGGGGGCCCATCCTTAGAAGCTTGGAAGCAGGAGAGCATGAGAGGCCTGTCAGGCCATCACAGCCTACATGGCAGGGTCCGAGTGGGATCACTGTGCAGAGCAGGTATGGTGGGGCTGTGGAACAGGGCTCAGGTGGTGGGCAATGGCAGGGGCTGTGAATGGTTGCCTCAGGGCTCGATAAGAGAGGTAGGGACCAGGCAGGGGTTTGAGGTGGGTCATAAAATTTTAAAAGATGGCTGGGCTGTGGTGGCTCACGCCTTTAATCCCAGCACTCGGGAGGCAGAGGCAGGCGGATCACTGTGAGTTCGAGGCCAGCCTGGTCTACAGAGTGAGTCCAGGACAGTCAAGGATACACAGAGAAACCCTGTCTCGAAAAAAAAATTATAAAAGATGTGGCAGGCGGGCAGCCTAATAGTGCCTGAGAGCCTTGGGGTATGGGAGAAGGAGGTGAGGAAGCTGAGGTTTTATCCTGGCAACAGGGTATCAGGGACTGTGAGGTTTGGGTGGAAGGGAGGTGTTGGTCACATGATGGTTCTGTGGGATTTGTAAATGTGTCTCTGTAGTGATGGGCTTGGAGGTCTGGAGAGCCAGGGACAGTGTTACAGCCTCTGGCTGGCTTATGATTATCATACAGGTGTTTGTGATGTACCGCAGTCTCTTTGGTGTGTGGCTGCCATAGCTATCTCTGTGGACTGAATTAGCCCAGGAGTGTGCAAACTGAGAGTGTACAGGCCACCTGGGTTGTAATGGTCCCCAAAGTCTCCTAACCAAGAGGACTTTGGTGACACGCGCTAAGTATATGCCGCAAGGTTCCCTTCGTGAAACATCTGTTTCTCAATACCAGTTGTGTCTATTTGCTCACATAAAGCCTTTGGCCTATGGAGTTCCAGCCTTGAGAGGTACAGGGGTCCAGAGCTTGCTGCTGGCCTGCTGTGGGCGAGCTGGGGGGTGCACTGCCGAGGACACTAGGAGGTTGGAGAGCTCACAGCACGGTGGGACTGAGGACATTGCTAGGCACTGAGCCCTCAACCTCAGCCCGAGGCTCCAGAAGCTATCGCGGCAGCATTCTTAACTGGGGCTTCTTTTCCAGACCTGACATCCATTCTTGTGCCTGGCAGGCCTAGGATTCCTGGGCAGTGCATGCCCTCCCTAGCCAAGTGAGAGCCACATAGCCTCGGTTTTGTGGGAAGCCAGGGAGCTCTTCTACCTGCACCCAGAGGCATTCGCTTGCTTTTGCTGTTGAGGGATTGATGCAGCCCTCCTTTGGGCACCTTTTCTAGCACCCTCTAGGTCTGTTGAGCAGAGAGTACATCCCATTCGAAAACGGCCTGAGGTTTGTGTGACCATGTGGCTTTTAACCAAGTGGTTTGGTTGCTCACTCAGCACATCCCAGGGGCCTCTTCTCCTCTTAGCATTTTAAGACGAAAACCTGAAGCATGCAGAGGAGCTGAGTGGCTGTCTGCTGCCTGAGCTTTCCATGTCGCCACCCTGTGTCCCTCTCTCAGACTGGAGGGCAACCCAATGGGCACTGTTTAGTCCATGGCAGAGTTTGTCAGCAGTGGCTTGGAGCTCCAAACATCTGTATGTGTGGGTAGGTACAGTGGAGACAAGGTGCCCATTAAGGGGGGATTGAATGAGAGACTGTCTCGTTTTTTCTGAGGATACGGTTGTAACATATGCTTGGCGGGGGAGCAGCTTTTCCTTTTATTGTGTTAGCACTGATACAGTTCACAGATGAGCCCAGAGAGAAGCCTGCATCCTGACTTAAGTAGCAACATGCACAGACACAGGTGTGCACACATGCATGCATGCATGCATACATGTGCACATTCTGTCTGTCTGTCTGTCTGTCTCTCCCTCCCTCCCCCGCCTCTCTCTCTCTCTCTCTCTCTCTCTCTCTCTCTCTCTCTCTCTCTCTGTGTGTGTGTTTAGAAGGGCCCCACATTTTACCTTTGTAGTTTGGGGCACGTCTCAGGATTGCTCTTACCAGTTGTTATGTTGCAGAACACAGAGGTGTCCCTGTAATACTCTGATTTCTAGAAGCAAACTGACGACGCCTTTAGGATTACAGGCTTGATGACACTGTTTGGTCTACTGGGGACAGAACATACTGACCTGCATGTCTGGTGTAGGCTTCTTCCAAACCAAGTTGCCAGGGCGCCTTGAGGAAGGCACTCACTCCTGCACCATCATTTCTGTATTTAAGACCCATAGGGTTGGGTTTTATTTTTTTGAGACAGAGTCTCATGTATCCCAAGCTGGCCTCAAACTCCCTGCATGTTTGAAGATGATGTTAAACTGCAGATCCTCCTGACTCCAGCCCCCAAGTGCTCCAGCCCTCGCTAGTTTTACAGGTGCATGCACCAGCACTCGGTACTGTTTTGTTAGCTATGGTGTGAGATAGGCTCTTGCTGAGTTGCTCAGGCTGGCTTTGAACTTTTGCTCTACCTGGTGTTGGGATTACTTCTGTTAGCCATTACACTTTGCTCCAGCTGTTTTGAGGGGTCCTCCTGCCTCTGAAGTGACTCATCCATTACTCCTTTGTTTCTGAAGCCAGGACCACATTGACCTGGTATGGTTGGAATTAAAAGGGCTCTAGTACATCTCACTAAGTGTTACCCATCAGACCCCCTCCACAGCCAGCATAGTGTGGGGGGGCGGCGAGAGGGGGTGATCTCAGCATTTTCCAGAGGAATGTCCAAAAAGGAAGAGCACACCCTTAGTGTGCCTGTCGTGTGCATGGTGTGTGGCTGATAGAGCCTCATGTGTCTTGTATAGTGTGCACACCCAGGATCTTGCTGGGACACCTGAGTGTGTGCACAGGATCTGCTGGGGAGACAACCAAGAAATAGTCTTTAGTGCCTGCACCAGCTCTAATGTACTAGGTTTGTATCAGGTGCAGAAAACTTAAGGGGTGTGTGTGTGTGCGTGTGTACACGTACACCTCCTCTCTGTGAGAGCAAGTGCAAGTATCCTTCTTAGTCTCAATTGGGTCCTGGATCCTGGCCCTGCACCTGTGGCAGGTGTGCACCAACAGGATGGGATGAAGGAACGGAACTCTACTGTTGGGATGAGCTCCAGGGCGGCTCATGTCACGGGGAGCATGGCATCCTGTAACCAAATGTCGGCTTTTGAAACAGCACCTGCCTTCAGGTGCTGTAGGAAGATGCTGCACCAAGCTAATCGTGGTGAGCTTTTCCAGAAACGTGTCTAAAAGATCTTTTTTCCATGGTTACGGTTACCTTGGCTCTTGTTACATAAATCCTGTTAGATTCAGATTCCATCGAGGGTTCTGTTTTTTTTTTTTCCATATGACCTAAGCCACAAACTAAGCTAGCCTTTATTATTCTGAACATAAAACCAGGGGTTTTCATTAGGTGTTTGAGTTTATTTGAGAAGCTGTAGACTGTGACGTCACGGAAATGTTCTTGGTCAGGGAGAGGTGTGCCAGGACTCAAGGCCACAGGGCACATTGCATGTCCAGAGTCCAGATTCTGGCTCCTTGTCCTTAAGTGTATTAGAAAGATGGGCTAATGTAGGAAGGGGAGATGAGCAGACCTCTCCCCCCCAAAAATCTCATGGAATCCCTGCCGTCTGCTCACAGGGACAGGGAGCCCCCTGCGTGTTAAGATCTCTGGCATTCTCACCATGAGTTTTGGAGGGGCCATGACTCTTTTTTCTGGGGGCTCACATGAAGCATTCTGCTGTCACTTTCGGGTCTGCACAAAGCAGCTGGCCCAAGTCTGTCTTGCCATGCAGGGGAGGGCACACTGTGGGCTTCCATTCAGGTGTCGATCCTGAGCAGTTCTTAGGAAGAGAGGCTGTGAGCTTTGCAGAGAGCAGAGCCAGGGCCTGGGCCTGGGCCAGGGCCAGGGAGAGGGCAGCCAGCTGCTGGGGTCGTGTGAGGGTGGGGGGCGGGGTGGGGGAGTGGAGGGTGGGGGCTGGGGTGGGGTGGGGTGGGGTGGGTTGGCTCCTGGGATCAGGGCCTGCTTTAGCAGCAGGGACTGGTCTTGCCTTGTAAGTGACACCATTGCCTGCAGGCATCTCTGACAGCTGCTCCTGCTTCTGGATTCCAGAGATTTCTCTTAAACACTAACTGTACTGCTTAGTTTCCTCTCATTTCGTCCTTTTGGCTACTGCCAGCTGAGCTCTCTCTGTAGGACCCATGCTAAGGCCTTCTTTGTTACAGCCTGGGTTATCCCATGATTGAAGCAGTGAGGACTCCATTTTCAGGTCAGGCACCTGAAGGCCGTGTGCTCTTGGCAGTACCCAAGGCAGCTTGTGAACCCAGGACTCCCAACGCTGGCCACAACAACTATAATGTCTTAAAGAAGCCAGAGGAAAGCAAAAGCAAATGAGGCGAGAGGCTGCAGACGGCTGCTTCCCTCAGCCCCACACATTCTGGCTTGTGGGCCGCGCTTCTCTAGTTAGGCGGAGGCAGCAGCAGGGCTCCTTTCTCAGAGGCCTGGTGGTAGCTGAGAGCTGTGACTGAGGGTTTCAGTTGCATGAGGAGGAGGAGGCACATGGCAAGCTGGCTGCTTGCGATTACAGGCTCAGCAGTCTAGGAGGAAGGATTTCCAAATGCTTTGCCTTTGAAATGCACCTGGCTGGCAGCTCGTACTGTTGAGAAGCAGCTTATGACCCCAAGTCACACATACTCCATGGCAGTAATAATAAAGGCACTAGCAAGCAGTCCACTGTGTGCACACAGGGAGGCCGGACATCATTCTTGGGTGCCATTCCTCAGAAGCTGTCCACCTTGTATCTTGAGGTGGTCACTCACTGGCCAGCGAGTCCTGGTGATATGTCTGTCTCTGCCTCCCCAGTGTTAGGTTTATAATACCTCCATGCCTGTCCCCTTTTCAATGGCTGCTGGGATTAGAACCCAGGCCTCGTTGTTGAGACCAACTACCATTACCAACTGAAGCCACTTTTTAACAGTTGTAAGCCAGACCTGTAATTATAGTACAATGGATGAAATCAATGCCCTCAGAACGAAAGTGACGGGCCTGAGGTGGTAGAAGGGAGGTGACGGGTGAAAGTGGCTGTGTGTAGTGCCCCGCATGCTGTTTTCGTGGGAGGAGTAGATAAGGCCATGTTACCTCATCCCCTTTCACTGGTGTCTCTGACAGTGGAGGGTCCCACTGTAGTGACCTTCCCCTGCTTGGAGCAGGATTCACTTGGAAGATGGCGTGAGTGCAGGGTACCGATGGTGACCAGCTCAGCTTTACACTCTAGTTCCTTTCTGGATTGTGCTCTTTCTAGATTGCATGCTATCTAGTTCTATGACTTTAGGAGTGTGGTATATGGCCTGCAGGTATACAGTTTGATGGGTTTTGACATACCCATGAAATCCCACTGGGCTGCAGAATATACCCGTGGCCCCTCTGTGCTTCCTCATACCCTGTGCGGCTTGCCCTTCCTCCTGACTGTCTGCTTGCCTGGGTTTGCTTTCTGTCAGCCTGGATCATTTTGTCTTCTGCAGAATTCAGTTATGGGCTCATGCAGCAGAGGCTCCTCCTCCCTTCTTTTACTCAGCTTGCTTTGAAGATGCATCCAACTTGTTATCTGCTGGTTTACAGTATTGCTGAGGAGCACTGTTCCACTGGCTGGACTTACAAATAAAGTTATCGTGAGCAGATATGTGAGTCTTGGGACAGGTGGGGGCTTCCGTTGCTCTTGGGGAGATATTTAGAGCAGTGACCGGGGTAACTTCTCAGCCAAACCATTTTCCCATATTGGCTCCCACAATCTCACTGGTGTGTGACTCTCTACTCGTGGCCGGTGTGTGTGTGTGTGTGTGTGTGTGTGTGTGTGTGTTTTAGGTTCAGCAGGGTTAGCACCTGCTCTCAGAAGGGACCCCACTGTGCCTCATGGCTTACAAGCGTGCTGCTGAGTGAGCATGGCTGGCTGTAAGGGTGAGGCCAAGGAAGGGAGAAGGTTGCAGTAGAGGTGGGAAAGTACAGACAGGAGCCAGCGTGCCCCTCCCTTCCCTGGTAGTTCAGTTCCCTGTATACACATCCAGGTGTTGACTAAGATATCTTTCCATTTTGATTCAGGGGTGCAGGGTGTGGTGGGTGTTGTTCTCCTGTGGAACCCTCTGGCAATGTGTAGAGGTTTTTTTTTTGTTTTGTTTGGTTTTTTTTTTTTTTTTTTCTTTTGTTTTTGCTTTGACACAACCTTAGGGGAGAATTGTAACTGGCAACTTGTGGTAGAGAGCGTAGCTTGTACTAAATAACCTTGGCGCACAGGACAGCCTAGAGTTACGGTAGTTTGGGAACCTTGGGCTCCCCTCTGTCTCTGGTCTGCAGTGCAGAGCTCTGCACAGGGAAGCTTGCACACCTCTTTCAGGTAGAGATGGTGGCATTTTCCAGGAGGCACATATGTCTACGTGCTGGAGTGTACCCAAGGCTGCCTGTGATCCCTGGCTCTTCATCAAGGACTGCCTGTGCACTCTGGGCCCAGAAACAGAAGCCAGTATAGCCTGATTTTTCTAGGAACCTGCCCCTCCACCCCCACACCCCAGTTCTGTGTGACTGACACCTGGTAGGCATCCTTAAGCCTTTGATGATTGTTTGATGATTAACCTTTGCTTGGCCCGATCACTGGCTTGTTCTCTGGCTAGCAGCAAGCCTCGTGAAAACCCTGGAAACCTTCACATGGAAACCTTTTGACAATTTGCATTCGAGAGCCTTCCTCTGGTACTTACAGGGTGGGAAGAAAGACCTCGTGCGGTTCCCGCAGCTGGGGACTTTGGTTCATAGAGAGGCCCCTGGAGGGGTTCATACATTGCTTGGTGTATCTGCCTGTCTTTCCGTCTCTCCTCTCACCCTTCTTCTGTCTTTCTCTCTGTCTATGTCCCTTTCTGTTTCCGTGTCTTTATGTCTGTCTGTCTCTCCCTCTTTATGTGTCTTTTTCTCTCTTTGTGTGTCTGTCTGTTTTTCTTTACATGTCTCTGTGTGTCTGTGTGTGTGTGTGTGTGTGTGTGTGTCTGTCTGTCTGTCTGTCTCTCTCTCTCTTCATGTCTGTTTCCCCTTTCTCGCTCTGTTTCTCAGTGTGTGTCCATTCCTTTCTGTCTCGCCATGTGTGTCTGTCTGTCTTTGTCTGTTTCTTTTTCCTTTGTCTGTCTGTCTGTCTGCCCGCCTGCCTGCCACCCGAGAACCACCTGCTTTTGTTTGGGGTGTATGGTTAGTCACTGTCCATGACCATGTCTTTGAGCCTTCTTGGCCTGACACTGCATCAGCAATCTTGGTGAAGAGATTGTTTGTCGTTAGGAAAATGCCAGGGGCTGTGCAGACTTTAGGGTAGGAGCTCATACCTGCTTCACCTTCCCTGCTAGGGCATGCCTTGCTGCTTGCCACTGCCAAGCAGACGCTGAATGGACTTCCTGGTTCTTCTGTCTTGCTCGTAACTGCTGCGTGGTTGCTTTGTCCCTTATTGGCATGTAACCTTTGTACCAGCAGGAGAGCCTGCCTTTGCCTCCCTTTCCGGGTAATTGTGAAAATAGGTGACTGAAAGTTGTATTCTTTCAAGTAAGTGCCTTGGGAGAAGCAGTCCTCCTCTCTCTCTCTGTCAGAGCATGGGCCTCTGTCTCCGCCAGGACAGTCCTTCTGGGATTGCTGCCTGGTCTGATCAAGGTGATTTATTCCTCAGGGAGTTTTATGTCAGTTTCAGCAGCTTCTCCCACACTCTTAGTTCAAACATGGCTTCCCAGTTCTTTCTTGATACTGGACTAATCTGGATGTGATGAAGTTTGAAAATGAAGACTGGACATTTTCAACCCTCCTCACTCCAAGGGCTACTCTTGAGTGTGGTGTGCTTGCATGTACCCGCAGCCCCCATTTCCCACGTGTTCACATAGGGTGTGATCACCCTGACCATCAGCATCTTCCGCATCTTTGGACTCAGCCACCTGTGGATTGAAACTACTCCTGAAAGTTGCCTTTGTACTCAGATGCACTGATCCCACCGCATTCCCTGAGCAGCTCAGCAGGGATTCTGCATCACTTCAGTGACTGTAGGTAGCAGGGGCGTGCACGCAGGCATCATGAGATACAACTTGTACAGATGTGATATTACCCTAATGGGTTTTGGTATTCTCAGAAGTACTGGAAACAGCTCCGAGGTATCGAGAGACCACTGTTCAGTTCCTCAGTCCTGCAGGGCGGTCAGGATGGCACTTGGCCATGCAGCTTCTTGTCAGTTCCCAGATAGGGTACTGCTGGTTTGGTTCCCTTTGTCATGGTCGAGGAGTAGAAGGAGGTTCTAACTATGGGGACAGAGGAGATTCTGGTCATCTTCCTGCTTATGTGGTAGTGCCCCCTGTAGTGGATGCAAGCATGCTTTTGTTTTGATCCCAAGTGTGGGATGGGGAACGGACATGTGAGAGAGCAGGTGATGTTTATCCACTAGAAGACGAGCCACCTTGTGCTGGGGCTTGGTTTTTGCCAGCTGAAACACATCTTAGTATGTATGTATCTCCAAAACAGGAGCAGGGGCTTTTGGGTCTTGGTGTTGTTTGGCTGTTCATTGCTCCACTTTGGGACGCTCCTAGAGAGAACCACTGCAGAGAATGCTTCTGGCTCTGGGTTCTGGCTGCTGTTCCAGGTTCCAGCAGCAACTTTGGTGGAATTGCTGGTCTGCTTGAAATCCTACTGACTATGCCAGGTGAATCGCTCCCAGGAACTGAGTCCAAAAAGGTCTACTTCTCCTGCTCCCATGAACCTCTTTTCTCTCCTATCTAGGCTAGGTGGGTTGGAAGGGAGGTCTAAGCATTAAAGAACCCCAAATAGAGTAGGTTTGGAAAAGGTTGAAGCTCCCTCCCCCACCTTGTGATACCTGTGTCTGGATCCTTTGCCATGTCTTTTTAGTGAACAGCCCAAAGGCCCAGCGCATGCTACTGTTCAGCTTTCTAGAGGCCGAGCTTAACTCTTCCCCAGTGGCAGGAATTTGTAGCTTCTCAAGTTTTCACTTTGAAAAGTGAAAGGCAGCAGGCTGTGGTAACACATGCATGCTTTTAATCCCAGCACTCGGGAGGCAGAGGCAGGCGGATCTCTGTGAGTTTGAGGCCAGCCTGGTCTACAGAGTAAGTCCAGGACAGCCAAGGAACCCTGTCTCCAAAAAAAAAAAAAAAAAGTGAAAGGCTGGAGAGATGGCTCAGTAGTTAAGGGTACTGGCTACTAAGTCTAGTCCCCCACACCCATAGCTGCCTAAAGCTGGAGCTCTTGGGGATTTGTGGGTACCCATATGCACATGCATAGATCCTCACACAGACATGCTTGTACATGTTAACGTGTTCAGGTGAATGTGTGTACATCTTGGGTGTTGTGTTTCAGGAAGGCTGTCTACCACCTTTGACACAGTATCTCTTACTGGCCTGGAGCTCACTGGTTAGGTTAGACTGACTGTGAGCTATGGCGCTCCAGGGATCCCATCCCCTTGTCTTCAGCCTGCCACCCCAGCACTGGAGTTATAAGTATATCGCCCCAGCTCAGATCTTACCAGAGCTTCTGCAGTCTTCGTGCTTGCAAGGCCTGGGTTTTCCTATCTTTCATGCGCATAGTTCATAGCCTTGCATTTGAGTTTATGTAGCCAAACACAAGTGGTTCTGCAAGCCTCACCTCTAAGTGCCATTGTGGTCTGCACACACATGTGTCTCTCCCTGGAGAACAACACGTTTGACCAACTACTTAATCCATAAATAGACCTGAAAGCATAAACCTAGCTAGGCCTTGCTCTGCCCAAGCCTTTAAAAGGCCCACAGGGCTTCCAGACTGAAGTGGCATTCTTGGCCCTGCCCTGAAGGCTTTTGGGGCTAAGTCATGAAGCAAATAAAGACATAAAAATGTAGTCACCCACGCTGGGCTGTGGTGGCGCACGCCTTTAATCCCAGCACTCCAGAGGCAGAGGCAGGTGGATAGCTGTGAGTTTGAGGCCAGCCTGGTCTGCAAAGTGAGTCCAGGACAGCCAAGGCTACACAGATTAACTCTGTCTTGAAAAACAAAACAAAACAAAACAAACAAACAAAAAAAGTAGTCACCCAGCTCAGCAGCTGGGCCTTTGCAAAGCGCCTGTCTACTCTCAAACCCAGCCTTATGGGCTGGCAAAGACTCACTCCCCACAGACAACATGGGGGGACCACCTGCAGCTCTTCCGGGCTGGCTCTTATCTGCCCTAGGCTCCAGCTTGGGTCATCTGTGTCCTGACTCTTGGTGGCCTGTGTTGTGTCCTGATAGTTGAGGTCACAGCTTCCCTGAAGTCACTGTTTCCTTGAGTCCATGTAGATGTTCCTGATGGCTGTGCCAGGGTCAGGCCTGGGGGTTCATGTGACTGTGTACTCTAAGGGTGGCTGCACATATTCCCCCAGCAAGGGCTCAAAGTGCTCAGGGACTGTGATCATGTGACAAAGGCAGCATCTCACTCAGGACTTGGGCTTGGGAGAGAGTGCCCCCAGGAGTCTGGCTGTGGGGGAGGGGAGGCACTCTTTGGCCTTGAAGGCTCCTTGTATCTGTATGATAACAAGGACTAAGATTCTATCGGGGAGGGACCCTGCTGAAGTGACCAGCTGGTGTACTTAGGTTGCTGAGGTCGCATCACTAAGGGACTCTTTGCCCTCCCTCAAGGCTATTCCTCTCTCTGGGACTTGTCATGAGAGTTTATGGCGCTAAGTAAAGTCCTTAAGTTTAGGAAGTCTCAGGCTGGGGAAATAGCAGCTGGTGGAGTGCTCTCCTACCAGGCACAGCACCCTGGGTGTGATCTCCTGAAGCGGCATGTGGAGGTGCACATTTGTGATCCCAGCACTTGGGAGGCTGAAGCAGGAGGATTATAAGTTCAGGGTCAGCCTTGGCTGCATAGCCAGTTTGAGGTAAGCTGGCCTATATGAAACTCCGTCTCAAGAAAGAAAAGGGAGAGAAAAAAAGAAATCTTGTCTGTAAGCACACACTTCTTGCTTTAAGAATGTCAGCTTGTTTAGTTCCAGCTGGGGGCAAGTTGGCACCATGACTAAGTATAAGAAACCCATTCTGAATACTGCAAGATGACCTCGGGTTTTATATGGGGGTGGAAAGATTTAGCTTTGACCAAAGAGCCATTGGGACAAACTGAACTTGGGATTCAAGGGACAGCCTCATTCCCTTGTATCGTCAGTGACTATTTGAGCTAGCTGTTGCTGTGGTTTCTGCTAGTGCCTGCTTGGGCAGGGTGGGGCAGGAGAATTTGACTGACAGCTTCGCCAGGGTGACAACAGAATGAAGAAAGAGCAGGCTGGTCCTTAAGAGAAAATTCAAAAGTGCTCCAAAGGCTGGCGCTAGAGGTTGACAGGCTCTGCTGACAGTGGACTCCCCAACCTCATGTGGCCCCATGTCTGCAGGGAGATGTTCACTGTGAGCTCCTGTGCATGTTCCCCCAGTCCAGCATTACTGTGTTCTTCTGTGTGAGCCCCTTGGGTTGTGGTTGAGTGCTGTTTAATAGCGCGTTGAAGGCAGGCAGAATGGGATGTTGTGTTGGTGACTTTTGACACAGGTATGTAAACTAACTCAATGTGTGCAGCGTTTTGAGCTCCCTGTAAACAAAGCTTGGGGGTGACATTCAGAGAGAGAGAGAGCTGGGTAAAGGGTGGTGTTGGCATTGGGGTCCTAATGGAAATGAGATAGCCTTGAGGGAGGGCAACCTTGGTACGTGTGACTTTTGCGTCTGCTAGGACTGGTTGCTGGCCTGAGTGTGGCCTTCCAGGCTAGGCTGTTCTGCAGATTGGTGGGCAATGGGTTGCTTCTGAGCATAGGCGTGGGCTCTTGGCTGTGGGTCCCTCTGGCTGTGGTGCTGTTGATGTGGGCGGTCCCATTCTCATGGCTCCTCTTGGCTGCGCTCCTGTTCTTCCCTCCCAGACATTCTGGTCACAGTCTGCTGTCTTCCCATCCTTCTGGCACTTGGCATCCCTCTCCCATGCATGTCTGGCAGTAAGTGCTTGTGGAGTCAATGTTTCCTGAATGTTCTAGCGCTCCTTCCAGCCACAGAGATAAACACACCAAACATTGTGGCTGTACCTACCTCAAACCTTTTAACTTGAATCCAAAGGAAGTGAGTGTAAGTGTCCTGGAGAACAGCTAATGCTGCCCCAGGCCATTTGCCTGCATGGGGTTCTGGGGATGGGGATGAGGCAACAGCAGGGCCAAGTTGGTGTCTGTTCTTAGCTTGTGCCCCTAGCCTCTTACCACAGCCACAAGCTCTGAGTGTTGCTCAGGTGGGTGGATGTGGATGTGGGTTCGCTTCCTTTGGAGGTGTTGGATCTTGGGAAGGTAGTGTGGCAGCTGCCTGGCATCAGGGCTAGTGTGGGCTCTCCTTTGTCAGTGCCTTTGTACCAGGCACCTCTCGAGTCAGCATGCACATGCAGATGCACAAGTCAGGCAAAGGCATCGGCAGGGTGGCAGGATGGTCAGTGGGGGATGCTCGAGACACTGGGAGAGGTTGGTGTCTGCGTTGTGCATGTCACAGCAAGAGACCACAGTTGGGAGACCCAGTGATGTGAAAGCGGTCCCTCATAGTTCTGAGGTCGGATGTTCACGAGCAAGGTCCTGGCAGGTGTAGCTTCTCTCAAGGCCTCTTTCCTTGGCTTGCAGGTGACAGATTCTCACTGTGTCCTCTTTGAGGACTGCATGCATGGCCTGTAAGCATGTTCTCAGGTGTGCGCTCTCTCCCTCTCATGTGACTATTAGTCATATTGCTAGGGGTCTCACCCTTGTGGCGTCACTCAATGCCATTACCTCCATCGGGGCTTCAGTGTAGGATTTCATGTGTACACATCCTTCTCCTGCCCCCTGTGTCACCTGTGTGTGCTCTCTGAGGAGTTGAACAGTAATAGCGCTGTGGGTTTTTCATTACTTGTTCACACTGACCCTTTATTGGTAGACTGTCCTGTCTTTAGGCTTCAACAGCTGGGCCTGACAGGAGACCGTGGCCTGCAGGGTCCACTCCATTGAGCAGTCCTCACACCAGGCTCTGCATGTGTGCAGCCAGTGCTGTCAGTGGCAGCGATTTGTATGCTGTTTGACAGGGTTTGTGGTTTCTCGTAATTGTTCTCAGCCCCACAGTGATCCAAAGGCACCATTCCAGACGTAGAGATGTCAGGGTCTGAGGCTGTCTGTTGACTCATCCATCTCAGTGCCCTGGTGCAATGGCTGATGTAGGGAATACAGGATGTTCTAGAGAGAGGTACCTGTGCTCCCGTGTGGACACATGTGCCAGGTAATCTGTTACTGTTGTCGGAAAGCACTGGTCAAAAGCACAGTAAAGAAGGAAGGGCTCGTTTTGCTTCATAGTTACAGGGTTCCGTCTCTCATGGCCGGAAGTCATGGCAGTAGTAGCTCAAACCGGCTGCTCACATTGTATCTGCAGGCAGGAAGCAGAGGGTGAGGAAATGCTGTGTTCATCTTACTTTGTTGTTTTTGTTCAGTTGGGGACTCCAGCCTATGATGGTGCCATCTAAGTTTAGGTTCTTCCTTCACATGGAGCTCTGTGAAGCCTCAGCAGGTTGGATGGATGGATGAATGGGTGGATATGGCGGAGGCGGTGGTGGTGCCAGTTGTGGAGATGGTGGTGAGAGAGTGCTGAGAAAGCAGAGGCTGAGGGAGCGAACATAGGGCAACCCTGAGAAGGCTGAGCTGGGAGGGAAGGAAGACCTGTCACGAGAAGGTCAGGCTTTGGGGTGAGTGGGAGGGTACCTGGTGCACCCTGGCCCCTAAGATCGCGGAGGTAAAGTGGGAAGCACAGTGAACCCGTGTGCTGTAGCCCGCCATCCTCCAAGCTTGACAGTTGTCATCGTCATCAGAGCAGCTGTGGCTGCGCCTGAGTCCCTTAGGGCTTGTGGTTGTTGGCCTTTCCTCCCAGAAGGTGTGTGGAGAGGGCCATTGGGTCTCACCCTAGCTCAGTTACTCTCTCTTCCACACCCCAGTCACCAGTATTTAATCCTGCCTTAGTTGCACATGGTGGCATGGTCTGGTAGGGTGTGTGTGTATGTGTGTGCGCGTGCACACACGCTGCATAGACAGGAAGGTAAACTGAGGTGGAGTTCCCATCTGTGTATATATGGGGGAGTTGTTATCCATGCTGGAGTGAGACTTAATGCTTGGTGTGGCTGTTTTGGGGCCACCCAGGTGCCTCTAAGCAATCCCCCACCTACGTGTTGTAAGTAGCCCTAGTTTGGACTCTGATGGAATCATACTTTGATTTGCCATCAGTGCTCCGTCACGAGGGGGAAGGCCAGGACAGAATTCCCAGAATACCTTGAGGAAGCTGGAAGTTGCTAGCTGTAAGGAGAGGGTGTGACTGGTGAGAGAAGGGGGGAGGGGGGGG
>OU015743.1:19920052-19940321 GCA_907169655.1 Acomys percivali | reverse complement strand
GCGGGTTTGGTCGTATTTGAGCCTGCTCCTGTTTTCTCTGTGGAGCTGAGTGGAGGTGCAGGCGAGGCCTGCTGTTGGCATCTAAGGCAGTGACTTTCCAGTGCTGCTGTAGACTGTCTTGCATCCCTGCGCAGCTGGTTGGTGGGTTGGGGCGGGGGGGGGGGGGGGGAAGGACGGATCATTCTGCTTTTGGGGTTGGTGCTGGCATGGAGATGATGTGAGTGTACTCATCTGCTCAGACTGCCCTAGCCAGCCGTGGCTTAGCAGTCACTGATTTCTCCCTCCGCAGACTGGGGAAGTCTAAGGTCAGGCTGCTGGCAGAGGCACCTCCTGCTGTGGTCTCTTCTGGACCTTACCTCCTTGCTGTGTGTCTTATGTGTCAGGGAGAGGGGGAGAGAGTAAGTGTGGTCCTTGGTCCTCCTATGGGATGTCCTCCCATGTGGTCATGTAGGGCTTCAGCTTGTGGCTCCCGGTGGATGCTGGCAGTCAAGTGTAAGAGGTGGGCATGATGCATCCGATGTCTCTTCTTTGTACCTCAGGTGGAGTCACAGGTGGTTGTCTGAAACCATGGCTTCCCTGGGCTTTTCTGGTCATTTCACACCTTTGGAGTCTGGGTAGCTGGAGTGTTTTGGGGAAGAGTACAGTTTTCCAGCAGCGCGCTTCCTAGTGCCTGGGACAGATCACCCTCCACTGCTGAAAGTTCTCCACGGCAGCAACCCAAGCAGGTTCTCTGCCCAAAGCAGGGCGGACCTGTCCCTATGCTCCCTGCCAGCCCCCAGTGGCCCTCACTGTGACCATATCTTGGGATTTGTTTTTGTCCCAACCAGTGAGAGAGGGTTAGTGTTCAGGTAAAGAACTGTCCTTAGAAGGAGGCCCCCACATGGGTGCTCAGTGTTGGGTCAGGCTGGAGGTTTTCTACTTACTGGCAGGATCTGGTCAAGCTGCCTTTGAACGCCTGTCTTAGCCTCCCAGGTGCTGCACTGATGCACCAGCACACCTGGCTTTACCCTGAATTAAGTGGTCCACTAAGCACCATGGGACATGGTGACCTGGCCAGTGACGGTGAGGAGCTCCAGGGGAGGCTGTTAGCTCTGAGCTCGAGGGGAGGGTTAAAGGTTGTTACTGCTCATGTTGCAGTGCTTCACATCCATGCGGTGGGCAGTGCCACTGTCCCCTGACAGAACGTGGCTGTCCGCAGTGAGGGCAGCGGACCCTGAGCTGGGATTGCAGGCGGGCTGCCACAGGCACTAGAGCTCTGGGTTCCGGTTCCCTTCTTGTGTAACAACCCACTGAGCCACCCCACCCATCCCGGTTCTGGCATACTGCTGGCCAAGGAGTTATTAAGTCCTGGAGAAACCTGGTACGTAAAATGCCTTCAGTGCAAAATAGGATTTTTTATTAAAAAAAAAAAAAATCTATCGCGAATTCCCTTTTAGTTTGCAGAGTGTGAATGTCACCTAAAATGTCAGGGTTAAATTTCTTACAGTTAGTAGATGAGTCAGGCATGAAATTTGGCAAAGAAAATTGAGATTGATTACTTTCATTTATGCCCCCCCCCCCCTGGTGGTGGTGGTGATGGTTTAATATTAAATTTTTATTTATGTCCGTGCTTGTTTTGGAAAGTCAAGATGTTGATGTGACTGTAAGCAAACGTCTCTGATGTAAGAGAGCTGGTGTGTAATGCAGGTGGACGGTGAGATGGTTACAGCTGGTGGCTGGCTTCAGGTACAGCTGGGCATGGCTAAGCTTGGTGCACTGAGCCAGGGGCGCGGCCGCATGTTCTTCATTCTGGACTTTCCTGGAAGGAGGATGAGGAGGCTTTCGGGGAGCCCGGGGTGTGCTGGGCCTCCCGCCCGGGAAGGCCAGAGGTGGCTCAAGCCTCTGCTTGTTCTTCATCCTTGTTAACTTGGAGTCTGAGTTCAGTTTCTGTCTGAACTGAGGGAAGCATTTGGAGAAGTGTAACCCCCCTGAAAACCTGCCGCATTCAAAGATTTAACAAGCCGTCTGTGAAGATGGAAAAAAAAACCTTATCTTGCAAGCAATAGGAATGTACAAGGTGACTATTTTAAGTTAATGTCCAAGGGAAATGCCGATGAAGACTTGAGTGAGGGAGTGGTGTGGCACACGCTTGGCCAGCCTGGTGCCTGATATTGGGAACACCTGTTGCCTCTTCATGCTGCGAGTTTTGGTACCTTGCCCCCTTCATTGATGAGTAGAGCAAAGGAGTGTGTGTGTGTGTGTGTGTGTGTGTGTGTGTGGTCATTGGGAAGAATTGATGGCTCCGCCTTTGGGATGGAGGTCCTCAGGCTTGTTTTTCCTCTGCGATGGAAATACTGTCAAACTTGGCTCAGAAGTGACTCTGTGACGAGGACGAGTTGTGTTTGTGTGTGTGTGAGAATGTGTGTGTTTACTGCTTTGTTCTTGTCAAGCCCTAAATCTACAGCGACCAGATATTGGTAAATCTCTTGGTAACCAGAAGTGGCGCTGCTGGTGTGTGATTGGAGGAGGATGCCGAGGGGCCACCAGCCAGGCCATCCTGGGAGATTCAGTATGGAGGTGTGGCTAGTTATGTATTGAAATTGACCCCAATCAAGATGGTACTAATAAGCGGGCAAAATGCCGTGAACAATAGCCCTCAATTACTGCGGTCTGCCGAGCCATCCTATTATTTTAAATACGCTGTTATTTTAAATGTCTATAATTTGTGTTTTATTCAGAGTAGAGACCTGGGGAAAAAGCACTGGTAGCTTAGTGTTTCCCTGCACCCAAATTATTTCTCCACCCAGTGCTATGGTGCCTGAGCATGTCATTGCGTATTTCCTGGGCTGCACCTTAGGGCACAGGCTACTGTGGTACTGGCTCTACAAATACAGCTTCTTAACCAATCTGTCGGCCATCTTTTAGGTGAACAGATGTTTCTTATCTAGGCTAAGTAAGTTCCGATGTTTTAAGTTTTGAGTTAAGTAAAGGACATTTTTATAATTACTGGTCCTTCCGAATTAATTCATTGTTTCTTTCTTTCATTTTTTTGAGACAGAATCTTGCTAGTCTGAGCTTACCATGTAGCCCAAGCTGGTCCTAACTTATGGTGGTCCTCCTGGTTGCTGAGGTTATAGATGTTTGTCACTGTCTTTTGGGTGTTGACATTGTAGATGATTGTTTTCAGTGAGGTTGCTTATGTTGATAATCCCAGCACTAGGAGGCTGATTTGGAGGACAGCCAGAGCTAGTGATGAGCTGGGGCCAGCCTGCGCTACAGTGTACACACAGCTAGCTCAGTACTAGAAGACCAATGTGGAAGTCGCGGCCTGCTCTCACCACCCATGGCGAGATGCTCTGGGCTCTGTCTTCCCTGTGTGAGCCCTGCATTGTGCTGTGGTGGCAAGGCTTCCTCCGACTGCTGGCTGGTCACTCAGCTGCAGGAAGAGAGGTCTAGCTCATTTCTGCAGCTTCCCCAGCCAGGCAGATTTGGGTATCATACCTGAGACTCAGCCCCGTATTTGCAGGCAGCCAGTCCAGCCTGGTGCTTCCTGCTGGCTCCTCCTCAGGGATTCAGTCCTGAGTCAAGCCCCTGCCCTTGTTCACGCAGCATCAACGCTAGGCCAGGGAACTGGAAAACTCACACTCCTTCTTTGGCTTTGTCCTTGTAAAGAGGAGCCCAAGTCTGTGAGAAGTGGACAGGACTGCTGGCAAGACTTTGCTTATGCTTAGAATTTTAAAAGGAAAGCAAGTGTGGGAGAAAGGGTAGAGTCAGTCATAAGAACGTTTAGGAAATGAATTCTTTCCTTTGATTGTGACGTGTGTGTGTCACACAGTATTGAAGACAAGGGGCCTTTGTAAAGAATACAGTAGTCACCCAGGTGGCTGGAGCAGTTGCTCTGACTGTGCACCATGCTTTCTGTTTTCCACCACTGTTTTCTCAAGGGCTGAGACTGTCTCCCGTGCAGTGAATGGTGTGACTGTTTTTTTTTTTTTTTTTTTTTTTTTCCTGTAAACACAGGTGATCTTTACCTGCTTCTAGTACCGGCATCACTGGTTTTATTTTAAAATGGCTGCATGATCTTCAGTCACGTGGATGTGTTAGAGGTGGACTCATCCTAAGTTTGCAACCTTTTGAACTTTTCAACTTTAGGTGAAAACTGACACATGTTAAGGTGTGAAAGAGGAAAAGAGAGCAGATGAGTAGGCTCCGTGGATAAGAGCACTTGTTCTTGCAGAGGATCTGAGTTCAATTCCTAGCACCCACACAGCAGCTTACAAACATCCATAATTCCAGTTCCAGGGCACCTGACACCTTCTTCTCCATAGGCATGTAGGCACACATGTGGTACAGAGACATACATGTAATCAAAACGCTCCTACACAGAAAACAAAAATTTTAATATCTTAAAAAAAAAGAAGAAAAGCCAAGAAAAGAAAACGAAGGTCAGCCACTCCTGTCCTTCTTGTATACCATGTGATACAGAGCACAGGGGGAGGGAGAGGGGAGGGCACTGGCTGGAGAGAGGGCGGGATCCCTCCAGGCTGGGGCCTTTGCTTCTCTGGCATGATTCCCAGGTCTCTTCTGTGCCTCTGAAGTTTGCCTTCTCTCGGCTTCATGCTACACTGGTGTTTTAGACCAGTATATGGTATTGTTTACTTGAAGGGGAAAAAAGCTGATGAATATTTATCAGTGAGTTATTACCTGTCTTTAGAAAGGAGAAGAAAAGACCCTGTGGCCAGGCGAGTGCAGATGTGCTGGGCAAAGTACTTGGGGCATCAGGGACATGCAGCAGTCCAGACTGTGTCCGTGGAAAAACTGGAAGTGGCCAAGTTCTCTGGAAGCCACAGTCAGCCACCTCCACGTGGAAGAGGCTTGGCTTTCTACTTTTCACAGTGCACGAGGCTCTAAGTGTTTGTGGCGGGCAGGAAATCAGGCATATTTTAATAGGCAATTACATAAGAAAAGCTTAATGACTAATTTTTCTGGATCAGAGAAGGAGAGTTTTAGGGAAACGTGTCTGGCCATTACTCTGTGCTTAATTAATACTGTCTAGAGGCGCGTTAGGTGATTTAGAAACTGGGTGGCATTTGTGCTAAGGATTAAAACCAACATTTTGTTTGAAATGCTGGCGAGGTTTACTCTGGCCGAGACTGAGTGCAGGGCATCTGACTCCTCTTCTGATAGAAGATCCTGGCCCCTAATGAGAAAGGATGCTTGCTTATGGAGTCTGTGTGGGAGGTGGGAGGCGCGGGGAGGGGAGCCATTGTTGTGGTTTCTCACCTGCGACCCTTCCCTTCCGGCCAACCCTTCTCTGGGCTCACGGGGTTAGATGCCACCTTACCTGGCCCTTGGTGCTGGAAGCATTCTTTTTGGGGTGGCAGAACAATGTTGAGTTGATTAGCTTGGGGTGTTGGTGGGCAGGGCTAGTTGTTTAGGCTCTGTTGACTTTGCCTTCTTTTTTGTTTGTTTGTTTATTTTTCTGAGACAGGATTTCTCTTTGTAGCCTTGGCTGTTCTGGACTTGATTTGTAGGCCAGGCTGGCCTCGAATGCACAGGGGTCCACCTGCCTCTGCCAGGATTGCAAGAGTGAGCCACAGTGCCTGGCTCTTATGTACTGCCTTTTTTTTCCCCCCCTGCAAATGCCCTTTTCTTATTTTTTGTCTTCCTCCTGGGAGTCAGACAGGTGTGTTTGAGGTGTAGAAGCCTCTGCCACTAAGGACCTGGAGGTGTGAGACTCTGGCTTCTTATGTACTGAACCAAACCAGTAATTCCTGCAAAGAACTTCTTTGGGAAGGCTGTGGGTTCTTGGAGAGGGTTAGGAAAATATGTGAGTAGCATTTCTGTAGCATATGGTGAGGGCTTAAACCTAAACCTCCCTCGCCACCAGTGTTGTCACAGTGCCATAGGACCTTGTGGCAAGTGTGGTCTTGGTGGTTTTCTGTCTCCCTTTGAGCAGTGCAGACAGTCTGCAGATTGCAGGCCTCACTGGCCTTGCAAGGCTTGGGCCACGGGCTTAATGGGTACCGCGTTCTTCTCTGCAGATTTAGACAGACAGATTACAAATTGTGGGTGTGAGGTGAAGGCAGGGGAAGAAAATTGAGTGCCGGCTGCCACATTGCCAAGGCATGGAAGGGCTGAAGGAGAGGTACTTGTTGGTTTCAGGGCTTTGGCGAGTCCTGTCCATCGTTTGTAGGTCAGCATCCCTGCGAGGCTCATTTGGCTAAGCATTGCGCGTCCCAGGAGCGTTTGCTGTGTTCACGTATTTGATGGGTTTGGGTGGCTCAGCATTAGGTTGATTACTTTGGTCTCCATAAGGCATTTCAGCTTCAAGGTCATGTGCACTTTCCTTGATGAGTGTTTGATGCTGAGTGGGGTGCGGGGGTTTATCTCTGTGCACATCCACCTGCAAATTACTTAGTTTACTCTTAATCTGTGCCCACTGCCCATTACTTCATTACCTCTCAGGGATAGGCTCTCTTGGTTTTTGTTTTTGTTTTTCCCCTCTGTGGTATAGGGATACCAGCAGTATCTCTTCAAAGCTGTAGAGGAGCCCGCGGAAGTGCTGTCTCACAGAATGCTGGGAGCCGCAGAGGCTTTTCTTAACTGTTAGGGCATTGGGTTCTAGTCTCCTTCTTCCATGTCCAGGGTCCCTGGGTGGTTTTGATACCTTCTCGAACCTACTGTAGTGGTGCTCAAGTGAGTGGCCGTGGGAAGCAAACTCCTGCTCAGGGGAGCAATCCTGAGAAGCTTTTCTTTTTCCCTGCAAATGCCCTTTTCTTATTTTCTGTCTTCCTCCTAGGAGTCAGACAGGTGTGTTTGAGATGTAGAAGCCTCTGCCACTAAGGACTTGGAGGTGTGAGCCAGCTGTAGAAGTCAGCCCCCATCCCCCAGTCCTGGGCCCTGCCTAGGTGGCTTTTGCCCTTTATGAGGAAAGATGATGCTGGAGCCAGCCTCTGGCCTGTTTCATCTGAGCCAGCTTTTTAACATGTGCGGGTGTGCATGTGAGCTTTTTTCGGGTGTGTGCGCGTGAGGCTGCTGAGTTCAAGAGAGCGAAGTGCTGTGCCAGTGCGCAGGCTTATTGAAGAGGGTGTGGAGGTCACCGGCGTCTGACCCTCATTATATCAGCCAGTACTAAATGAAGTTCGAACTTTCCCGCCTGTCCCCCCATCGAGGTGCAGGAGGAATTGATCTTAGGATAGTATTTGGGATGTGAAACCCACATGAAATGAAGTCCCTGTCTTCTGTATCCTCCCTCTTTCTGTTCTGCACCGCAGGTAGTAAGGAGTGGTGAGGTGGCAAAAGGTTTCCTCAAAGACCTGGGGCTGATGGGTTTGCACGAGGCGGGCATCGCCTCCGAGCTGAGGCCTTTCATGGTTTTTGCTCCTCCGGCACTACTTTCATTTTCAAGAGAAAAGCCTTTCTGCCGCCTTGAGCAAAACTTGTATTTTCATGCCTAATAAGCAACACACAGTGGGCTTGGGAAGTCTCTGCATATCTACTTTCTGGAACCTTCTGGTAGTGGGAGGCATGCCCAGCCCCTCAGCCAGCCTGGCCTTCCAGCCTCTGAGGAGTCCACATGGAGGCTTTCCCACCTTATCCTGCAGGAGAGGATGTGGCGTTTCCATCACTGTCACTCCCTGGTCCCTGAGTGTGCCTTGCTTTGTAAGGCTGACCTTTGTATGTTGTTTAAATTTTCTCTTGCCCTTGAAACTTTACTTCCAATCAGAATAATCTGTCTCCCTTGGTCACTGTCCTAATCGGCAGTTCAGAGCAGGTGGGAGTTAACATTCTCCACACAAGTTGCTTGCTTTTGCCTCTTTTGTTGGGGAGGTTGGGCATCTGCCTTGTTTGAGGCATGTCATGGCTAAGTAAGCACCCACTCAGACTGACTGCATGTGTGTCTTGTACACAGTTGAGTGTGTGCATTGTGCACGGTTGCATGTGTGGTGTGTAGTCTGCTGCCTTGGACTGTAGATGCTCCCTGCTTTCCCCACACTAGGCAGGCTGTGGTGTTGGCGCTGTAGCCTGCAGTAAGAGAGATCTGGACCCTCATCTCAGTTTCCCACAGGGTGTCTTCACATCGTGGCTTCCAAGTTCAAGTGCCATCTTTGCTAAGCTGTAGAGGCTACCTCCCTTCTTATCCCATGTCTCACATGCCCCCTCCCCTTCCAGCGCCACAGGGTGACAGGTTATTGAGCCAATGGCAGGCAGGTAGGAGGCATAATAACTCCCCTGTCCATCCCTCTGTCCATGTGCCCCCTTAGTCATTTCTTCCCTGTTGAGTGGCTGTTGAGAGGGATGCCTGACTAGAACTCCTCAGTGGCCACCAAGGATAGTCAAGTCCCATCATACATGGTTGGGGTTTGAGGAGACTCAAGGGTCGCTGGCAGGAAAGGGCTGAGGAGCTCAGGAGTGTCACATGGCCAGATGATGTGGGGCCTCAACTACATAGAGCCGTGGAGGGTAGGATGGATCCTGGCGGACGGTGGCAGGGGTGACATCATAGCACCTAATACTTGAGTTTTAGAGCCCCCACGGTCGCCATATGTAAACCACAACCACAGGCGCTCACAGGATCTTGCAGCTCCTGTAACGGGGGCCACTTTGCTTCTCCTATTGTTTCTTGTGATCGCATCACTGAGCCTCTGGGAGTGTTCCCTCTACCAAGATTGGCCTCTAAATCCAGCCAGCCATTATCTCTGCACTCTGCCAGCTGTGTGCCATGGGGACTCTAAGGCTGAAGTGAGCGAGTGACCTGGGTGGCTCACTGTAGTTACCCGTGTTTTTGTTTTGTTTTCTTTTTCTCCCGTGCATTTTTTTTTTTTTTATTAGCATGCTGTTAAGACAACTGGGTCACTTTCTAGATGATGGCTTTTTAGAATGAGAATTTTTTTTTTTTTTTTGTTACACTGTGCTGTGGAGTCTTTGTGTTTGTGCACACAAGTTAAGATGGTT
This sequence comes from Acomys percivali, assembly GCA_907169655.1. Taxonomy (NCBI): domain Eukaryota; kingdom Metazoa; phylum Chordata; class Mammalia; order Rodentia; family Muridae; genus Acomys; species Acomys percivali. The sequence continues at coordinate 19,931,384 of OU015743.1, read as the reverse complement.
TTGTGCTTCTGTCATCAGACAAACGGGCACACTTCCCCTCAAATTGGCAGCCTTGAGGTCCTTTTTTAACAGCGTATCCCAGCCACACAGAGTGGTGTTGTGAATATACTTGGTGTGGTCATAACTGTTAACCACTGAGTCTATGCTGTTTTTTTTTTTTTCTTTCCAAGTACAGAGATTCACTATACGTCTAAATCAAGAGTTGGGGATGTAATTAAGTTCGTAAAATATACAAATTGTATGCATAAGGTTCCAGGTTCAGTCCCCAGTATCCTGTCAAGTTGGTGTGGTGGTTGGTACACACCTATAATCCCTGCACTTTGGAAGGTGGAGAATCAGAAATCTCAGGGTCATGTCCAGCTACACAGTGAGTTTGAGGCCAACCTGTCTTGCATGAGAATTTGTGTTTAAACCAATAACAAAGTCTTATTTGTGCTGTGGTATGGAGATATGACTAAGATTGTGGGCATGTTTATGGTGACACAGAACTTTGTGTGGAAATCTGAGTGTCCAGAGCAGGTCAAGAGTTTGTAGCTGAATCATACTGTGTCTACAGAAAGGAAGACTTTTTTTTTTCCCCGTTTGAGGTCCCGTTCAACCAGGCTGCCAGATTATAAGCTAGAATGCGTTGTCTCACACTGGCTCTGGAGGACCCTCAGCCATTCAGGCCTGAGTGTGTGTGTGCCTGTGCTTATCCTTGTACAGAGGTGGGGCAGGGGTGGGGTGGCAGCACCAGAGCCAAGGGTTTCACTCTCGGCTGTCTGTGTGCTGTAGAGGGTGAGTCTTCCCACTGAGGGTAACCTCCTACCATCTGCCTTGCAGGCTGAGCCATCTCTGTTTATCTGAGGATAACCTACCTACCGTCCTTCCCTCCCTCCTTCCTTCCCAAGCACAATTCTCTCCTTTTGATGGAGACTCTTTCTTAAAGACCTTCTTAGAAAAAAATATTCATTTTTATTTTATGTACATTGGCGTTTTGAGTGCATCTATCTGTGTGAGGGTTCCGGATCCCCTGGAACAGGAGTTACAGACAGTTGTGAGCTGCCATGTGGGTGCTAGGAATTGAACCCAGGTCCTCTGGAAGAGCAGTCAGTGCTCTTGAACTGCTGAGCCATCTCTCTAGCCACCTTAGGGACCTTTTTGAAGTCCGTTATTCCAGGCAGCCTTATAGAACCTCAGTGTGGCAGTCAGGTTACCTAAAGGAGACAAAAATATCAGAGGAAAGATGGTTTCAAAACTTGCTGTCTATTACAATATTATTATTATTATTTTTTTGCAGTAGTGGAAAATGGTTTTTGAGCCAGTTATACTTTATTATAGCTTTTGAAAACTTTTTTTCCTTCCTGGTGGGAGGTGGAGAGGAAGCTGGGTCACTTTCTAGATGATAGCTTTCTAGAATGAGAATTTTTTTTTTGTTACACTGTGCTGTGGAGTTTCTGTGTTTGTGCACACAAGCTTTCCATGGGGTAGGGAAGCAGAGACCTAGTTAGTGGCTACTGCTTCTCAGTTTGGATGGTGGTCCTGGTGATCTGGAAACCCCCACGCAGCCTTGGAGCCCCTGACATGCCAACACCCCACTGTGAACAACACCGTATGGAAACACTGCCAGGAAGAAATGTGCTATTAGGAGTGTCATCTTCTCTGGAAGAACTTTCTGGACCCCATTGGATCGTCTTTGCTTCAGACATTGATGGTCAGCACTGCGAACACAGTACAAAAGACATGACAAGATCGAGGGCTGAGAGCAGTGGTTGCAAGGAGCTGACCCTCTCAGGGGGAGTTTCTGATGGAACAGCGTGGCCCAGCTTGAGGGGTGGGTGTGGCTGACTGGACTTGTCTCTGTTTGGGGTCACCTGAGGAGAGCTCTTGGCACCAACCTCTCATCTTGAAGTTTTTATCCCGTTTAAGATGCTGTGCTGAGTGCTTTCTAGAAGCTTCAAGTGTCCCAGGTACTTGCTGTCCACAGAGTTGGTGTTCTCTCCTCCCCACAGGTCACTTACCATCTCCCACCTGGCCACTCTGTCTCTGTGTACGTCACTCGCCCATTTTCTGTAAAACCTTAACGTAAGAGCAACTTAATCCCTGATTTTTTTTTTTTTTTGCCAAGTGTGACTGTGGATGATCAGTCATGCTGTATGTACATGCACTCTTTGCTTTCACTGCTGTGTAGCAATCCAGTGTAGAAGGTCAGATGATGAGGATGAGGTGGTGATGTGATGATAACGACTGTATCATCATACATGATACATGACACATCATACATGATGACGACGACAGTGATGTTAGTGTCGGGTAGGTAGTGACATTTTAAAGGGAGGACCTAACTTGAAGAGTGAGGGCTTGATACCCTTCATGGAAGGGGTGCCACAGTTAGGGCCCAGACTGTGGGTCTGCTTAGCTTTGGGAGCATAGTGCAGTTCAGGCTGTGAGCCCTGTGGGGTTCTTGTCAGCACAGGTGTTGCAGTTTTGAGGCCTCCTTCACAGGGCTCAGGGAGTGAGGCCTTGGTCTTGGCCTTCATCTGCGGAGGGCCCTTCCTGGAGACGGTGGAGCAGAGTCCTTAGATGAGAAGGAAGCGCCAGTGGTGATGCGGGCCCTGTCCACCTGCAGCGTCAGGCTGTTCCTCCTGCAGTACATCAGAAGACCCATCTGTTCTCAGCCTCTACTTCCCCAAATAAAGGTTCCTGTTCTTTCTGCCAAAGCTCATTGAAACAGTACCAGGAAACCCTAGATTCACTCCTTCAAACCCTCCTGATAATAATGCATGATGATACATACACTCAAAGCTTAGACATGCTTAGAATCCCTGTACTTAGTTAGCATTTGGAATTCTTTTAAAATGTGCTATTCTTAAGAAGATTTTCAATGTGGTCTTTTTGTTTGTTTGTTTGTTTGTGTGTGTGGGGGCGGGGCGAGGTGTGTCAACCCCAGGTGTGGTCTTCACCTTCCACCTTGCTTGTCTCTGGATGTACTCCGGACCGGATGGCCCTTAGTTCCTAGGCACTCTCCTGCCTCTGCATCTCACTTTGTAGTAGGAACCCTGGGAGTGTAGTTGAATACTGCTCGCCTGGCTTTATGTGGGTTCTGTAGATTTGAACTTACGTCCTCAAACTTCCATGGCAAGCTCTATTACCCAACAGAGGCACAGTGCTATTGTCATTCTCCACTCACTTGTGACATATATGTGTTTCCTAAACTGTGAACAGCTCCCAAAGCCTTGCAGACGCCATGGCCTTCAACCTCACTGCACTCTCACTTTCTGTCCTGCTTGCCCCTCCGCTGTGGGTTGTCCTAACAGTGGCCCCAGTGGCTCTTAAAAGAGTCACCCAACCCCAGGTTCGCACGTGTGACCTGGCCACCAGAGTAGAGGGTCATATTGTAGTGGTGATTTTTGTCCGTGGTTTTCAGGATTTGGGGCACCCCCCACTGAGTTCTTGCCTTGGCCGGGATTTCCTGTTCAGGAGGGCTGGGACCTGTTGGGCCAGTTGAGCCACAGAAGATCCTGGCCATTGTGTGGTCCTACTCAGAGTATAGTGCCCCAAGGCTTCCCTGAAGAAAGGAGGCAGTGGGGTGTAGGGGAGACTCAAAGGCCAGTTGCCATGCCAGCCACAGTAGCTCAGTATGACCTGTAGATTTTGAGTGGGGACTTTCTTTGCTCAGGGAGCTGGGAGCTTAGCTCCAGTGAGAAATACCCATAGCTAAAATGCAGCAGTTACTTGGGATAAAAGGCCCCATTGTGGCTCACTTGCTTTTGTGGGAGCGGGCTGTGTTGCAGTAGTCTTAACTCAAAGACAGGAAGTGTTAGAACATCCTGCTGGGCCGCATGGGATGGCTAGGGCTGCCCCTGGCCTCCTGCTTTGCCTCAGCCTCTGATAGTGGAGAGGGATGAAGAGCTGACCTATGGGTGGCTGCCGTGTGAGCTCTGCCAGCTCGGAGTCCCTGCTGCACTTGTTGGAGGGTCCTGCCTCTCTGCCTCTGTTCTCACAGGGCAGTGGCTCTCAATCTTCTTAACGGTGCGGCCCTTTAATACAGCTCCTCATGTTGTGGTAACCCCCAGCCATAAAATTATTTTATTACTACTTCATAACTGTAATTTTGCTACTGTTAGGAAGCTTAATGTAAGTATCTGATACGTAGGATATCTGATGTGTGACCCCAGAGGGGTCATGACCCACCCACCACTGTTCTAGGAGATGGCGGTGTGGAGGGAGGGCCACACCAAGTCTGTGCTGGTTCTCCTGGGAGGTGGACTGTGGGATGTCCAGTGTTCACACGTACTCTCCAGATGCATAGAGAGACTAGAGAATCACATCCTAAGGTGATGTAAGGCTGCATCTAGCTTCACCTAGGATTCACCTGTCTGTTTCTGCGGTACCCTCATGACCCACGTTGGGCTGAGTCTGGTCTGCCCTTATTCCTCAAGTGCTGACTGCCAAGTCTCTGGCTGACATCTTCATTCAAGCTGGTGTGTTTGAATGCCAAGTGATGGAGTGACAGGCATTCCTGTGAGGCTTACCAGGAAGATGCTCAGAAGGTCAAATGATACTTTCGTGTGTGTGTGAAGGAGTCACCCATTTCTCTGAGTGACCAGAAGCTTCAGGTGTGGTTTCCCTTGGAGGATGGAGTCACTCCTACTGGGCTGACCAAGTTGGGTGGAGGCTGCTGCAAGCAGGACTGAGTAGAGCCTGCAGGTACAGGCTGCATGCCGTGCTCCCTATGTCTGTATGTCCAGGAGTCACTGGCTGGCTTGTGAGTCCCACCAGTGGCTGGCTGCCTTTCTTCTCTGGGCAGTGTCTCTGCTTAGTTTCTCTCAGGCCAGGTAGAAAGTCAGGGTGTGCATGGGGTGGTCCCAGCAGTTCCCCTGAGGTTGAACATTTCTGACTGGAAATCTTTGAGCGGAGCCAGCTTGGCCAGCCCATGAACCCCTCTGTCCGTTTACTTTGTGACTCTGGCAACTGGTCTGTGCCCATGGGGGCTTTGGTATGTCCTGAGCCTGGTGGAATTGGGCGCGCTCGCTGGACCGCGCGCTCCCGTTATGGCTGCCCTTGAAGTTCTCTTTGCAGGCCCTCCCTGGCCAGGCTGCTGGACGTGAATTTGCAGTCCACCTTAAGGGAGACTCTGTCTCCCTGCTGGGGTGTGGGTTTCAGGGAGACTGTTGGTCTCTGCTCTCGGACTTCAGAACTGCTTTGCATCCTCTCCTGGCTACTTTACAGCGCTCCCTCCCATGGGAGGAAGTTTTTAATAATTGTAACTAAGTAGTGCTGTAAGGAGCCAAGCAGGCCCTTTGCCTTGTGTGTGTTTGTGCCTGTGTGGGTCACATAACCTGCTCCCTTCCTTCCCCTCCCCCTACGCCACATCTTTGGTGTGGACTGCTTCACAGCCTTGTGTTTCATCCTTGCACAGGGGCCACACTAGGCTCGGTGTTGCTTCAGCCCTGGCGTGGGCTGTAGTTAGCCCGTGGTCCAGGCCTATCTTTTCCTACCCTGTGACCGTCCGTTGGAGGTTTAGATGGCAATCTGCAGGGTGGAAACGTGACCCATGCACATGTACTGTGCGCACTCCCAGAACCACCCAGTGAGCAGCAGGCTCAGAAGGCTCCGAACAGTAATGGTGCTGGTCACCGCACTTTGACTCGCCTCTTCATTGTATTGAAACAGTGCCTACGGGGGCCAGGGGGATAGCTCACTGGGCAAGCATGGGAACCTGAGTTCAAGTCCCCAGCACCAGAGTAAAACTGGCTATGCCCTTTAACCCCGATGTTGAGAGGTGGAGACAGGTGGATCGTGAATGCGAATATGATGGCGAGCTTCTCGTGAGAGACTCTGTCTCTAGGCAGTGTGCAGAGCGCAGTGGACAAACACAATGATGTCCTGCTCTGGATGTGTACACATGGGCATGCACATACACCATAGTGACACATGCACATGCACACACGCGTACGCGTGCACGCACGGGGGTGGGGGGTGGGGAGGGAAGGAACAAGAATGAACACAGAGCGCACATTTCTGTTCATTCACACAGTCTGGCCCCATCTGTTGATGGGTCCAAGGGAGCAGCACATCATCCTGTGCTGAGTGAGGTCCCTCAGGGCTGGGGCGGGAGCCTCAGCTGAATGTCTGCTCAGGGCACAGGTGTACTCTAGGAGGTGAAGCCCGTTGGGCCTGCAAGCAAGTGGTGATGGTGTTTCTTCTGCATACTCTCCCTTAGTCCGGCTTCATCAGGTTCTTGACGCCATTTGCTTCCTGAGGCTGCTGGACCTGTATCTCTAGAGTTGTGGGTCATTGCTGGTGGGAGGGTCCAAGCCCCCTGCCCCCCTCTGGAAATGGGTGCTCCAACGTTCCCTTTAGACACCATCTGCATCCACCTGTCTCATCTTTTAGTGACACTCTAGTCCTTGTGCTGTGGGATGTGCCTTTTCATAGACAGAGCTTGGACTTAGCTTGGGCTCTTTTGGTCTTGAAAGGCCCTGACTGTCTTTGACATCCAAGCACCAGCTGGCACTTGACGGATAATTGATAGTCAAAGGCGAGAAGTGAGGGAGAGTCCTGGCACAGTGGGGCAAGCAGAGCCTAGAGTGCAGGGCTGACCATCGGTGCCAGTGTCTGTCGTTAGCACAGTCAGCCTGCATTCTTGGGTGGATAAGGAAGGGTGAAATGCCGTAGGTGTGTCTGGTAGTGTGTGGCTGGCCTTAGGCTGTGCATGCATGTGTCCATGCTCAGGAAGAGAACAATGGGCCAGAAGCAGTGCTTTCTGCCAGGTCCTGCTCATGGATCCTCAGGTCCCCTCGGCCAGGCACCCCTCATTCCTTAAGACTCAGCCCTTTGTAGACATATGAGTTGCTTTCCAACCTCCTGTAGCTCTAGAGAGCATGCCCGGGCTCCCTCCCAAGCTAGGCATCCTGGGTAGCTGAACATATCTGTAAAATGATAAGGGAAGCCGGTCACGTTAGCTCAGTGTGTTTGATAAGCCATCCTAGGACAGTAAAGAAAGGCCATGAGGCAGCAGGCTGAGAGAAGGTCAGATTTTCAGCCCTGCGCAGGCAAAACCTGCTGTTGCCATATTGATGTGTTAACACAGGGATGAGGGATCCCCGGTCGGAGGGGTCAGTTTAAATGGCCACGTCTGAGCGTCCCCTCTCCCTCCCTCTCCCACTCTCCTTCTTTGCATAGCATGTCAGCGTGTCTGGCATTCTGCAAGGGGTTTGCACAGAATACTGTCACAGCGTGAGGAATGGGACTCGCATATCATAATAATGAGTGCTGGGGACTAAAAGTGGTGAAAACGAGGCCACTTGTCTTACGATCTTACGAGATCAGTGCCAACCTAGGGAAGAGCTGCAGTCCAACGCATCGGTGAGAAATAGACCTTAAACTCCTAGTCACAGGTCGCGTCCTCCCCTTCACCATTGGCTGGGCTCTGAGGGAGGCACAGCCTTTCCTGTTCATTATCCGAATTTCATTGTCTGATGTCCCCTTGGGTTATATACTGAGTAAGGTAGCCTGCTGCCTGTATTGAGAAAGATGTAGTTTGCATGAAGGGTAGACTCATTCAGATGGGTAGCCTCCATCTCGGTGGTGTGAGGAGTGAGGCAACACACCCAGGCCAAGTAGCTCACTTTCTCCTCTCTTCCTTAGGGCTTTTTTGTTTGTTTGTTTGTTTGTTTTTAAACCTTCATCCGTTACTTTCAGAAACACTGTGTCATGGCCCTGGCCCTGCTCTGGAATTTGGAGGCCCTGAGTGGAGCCCCACTGTCAGGGTGTTACCCCCCCATGACACAAAAGAGGTGTATGGTGCAGAGTTTGTGGCCATACATTTGACGGTGTGCACAGCCCGCTGCAGATTTACCAGTGTGTTTGATTAGGAGGGGCGCTAGAGGGAGGAGCTGCAGAGCGCAGCCTGGAGTCCTTGTCCTGATTAGACTTGTAGCTGCTGGGTTGCTTTGCATTTGATCCTCTGTAGAAAACATGCCTGAAAGAATGCCTACCCTGGAAGCATCTCCTCTGCCCGACATGACACACAGGGCTTATCTGTCCGTGGAGAAGGAAGCAGCCCTGGGGCACTGGGAGCATGCAATGACTGCTTGCTTTTTCCTTCTCTTTTTTTCTTTTTTTTTGGTATAGCTCTTTGTAAATGGTCGGCCACACAAATAGGACTTTGTATACCTTTTGTGTGTAAAGAGCTTGTACTAGATGGGGCTGGCTTAGGTAGTTGATAATGCCGAGGTGGGGGGTGGTTGGGAGGAGCCTGTGTGTATAGCTCAGTGAAATTAGAGTCCCAGCTGTCTCCCTGAGGGTAGAGTGTAGGTCCCTGGAGCTTCTCTGTTAGTTAGGAGGAGGGTCCTGGCTGAGGTATAGAGGAAATGTGAGTATTCACCAGCTAGTGTGGTCCTCCTCATCCAGCCCCTGTTCTCAGCTCTACAGACGTAGCCTAGCTGGAAGGGCTGTCCCCAGGGAATGGCGATGCTGGTTGTCATATGCAAGCCTATGGGCAGCTGTTGTTCACTGTGCACACTTTCCCCCTCTTTGTGTATCTCTTTGTGCCCCCTCCCTCTTTCTCTCCCTCCCTCCCTCCCCCATCCCCCCCTCGTGTGTGTGTGTGTGTGTGTGTGTGTGTGTGTGTGTGTGTGTTAAAGCCCCGTGCTGTGCTGTGTACATCTTAGCACCTGGTGAGCAGCATCCATAGTATTAATTTTTCTTTCTGCTCTCGAGGCTGTTTTGCGACTGTCTTTACTGCTTCCTTTACTGCCCAGAACTGCTCTTTGTATATGATACTGACACTTCCATTTTTAAAGTTATCAACTGAGGACAGCAGTACAAAGCTGGGGATGATGTCTGAGGCCTGCAATCCTAGCATGTGGGAAACTGAGACAGGAGGATTGCTGTGAGCCTAACCCGGCCTTCAGTGTGAGACCCACAAGTTTTCATTGGCAAGAGCTGTCAGCCTTTGTCTTTGAGGCTTGGCTAAGGCTTGGGCTTAGGTCTTCTGCTCATAGTATGAGCCTACTGCGTGGGTGCTGGTGCTGGGCTCTATTGCTGTCAGCACGTTTCTGGCATCTTCCTGTCGGATTGCTTGGAATCTTTGTTTTGTTTAGTTGACTTCCTGTGTGAGTGTGTGCCATGGTGCAGACATGAGGTCATGACTCATGAGAGAGTCACTTCTTTCCTTGTTCCATGTAGATCCTGGGGATTGAATGCAGGTTGCCAGGCTTAGTGGCAAGTACATTAATCTTCCGAGCCATTCTGCCAGCCCTGTCGGTTGGTGTTGGGAGCTTTGGCCTCTCCTTAGGAGGTGGAGTCTAGCCATTCATGCACCAGTTAGCAGTTTACATTCAGAACCACAGTAGGACCACTGAGACCCTCCCAGGGTTTGGATTTGCTTGGAGGAGAAGAGCCTTGCAAGGACAGCCATGAGCAGAGATGAGTGGCCCTTCCCTGATGAGCAGTTGAGGTCACATGTCCTGCTTACCAGGGCTCTGATAACCTTGGGTTAGTCCATCCATACCTTTCTTAAGCACCGACATTTCGGGCCCCACTTGGGCTGAGGTTAGCCCTCCTGGGATCCCTTTTTGGGTAGACAGACTTTCTTCTCAGAGTCACCTGGATGTAAGTTTCAAGGGGGAACTGTTGTAGCAAATGCCAGGTGGCTGCAGGGGACTTGCTGAAGCCCTCCAAGGGAAGCCATCTTCAGACTTGGAAAGGTGTGTTGAAGGCAGGGAGTCGAGGGACCGTACATTCATTTGCAAGCAATTAGGAACCTGCTCCCAAGCATGTGTTCTAATTAGTGCCCTGCTTAGGCTGGGTATCACATGCACTGCTCAGCGGCCCTGCCTGCTATTCAGGAAGTTTATGTAGGGAGTTTTCAGGGGTCAGGGGTAATGACGTTTACATAGTGGTCTGTCTCTATGTCTGTGATGTCTTAGGTCTTGATTGCAGCATTACAGGTATTGCCCCTGGACATTCTGGGCACACTTGGAGTATTCCTGGGAAGGAAAGGAAACTACAGCCACCCAAGCTACCATGTTACAGCTCTGTAGCTAGGATCTCTTCCCACGCACGGCCACTGTCCAGGGTCTGTCCAGCCATTCTCTAAAGAGAAAAGCAAGGGTGTTGTTCTATAGGAGCCAGAAGGCCCAGGTGGCCCCCACTAAGTCTTGATGCATTTGGGATTGTGTTTTTCAGTTTGCTATAAAATGCCCTTTCTTTGGACTTCAGAGGTTAGCTGGGTAGTGGTGCACACTCCTTTAATCTCAGCACTGGGAGGCAGATGCAGGCAGATCTCTGAGTTTGAGGCCAGCCTGATCTGCACAGCCAGTTCTAGGACAGCCAGGGCTACACAGAGAAACTCTGGAAAAACAGAAAAAAAGAAAAACTTGAGAAGTGTCCTGCAAAGATGTCCTGCAGAGGAGCCCCCATGGTGAGAGCAAGTGGCTTCTCAGCTTATCTGGACCCCTGGGCCTGGGGGAGCCTTGGTTAGGTATGACGGTGTAGAGCCGGGTAGGGCTCTGAAGATGTGGATGGTGTGGTCCAAGGCTGCACCTGGCAGAGCTGCACCAACCTGGTTTTCTTCTGCAGATGGAGGCATCCTCAGGGATCTGGGCTCATGAGAAGAGTACTTCTTCTTAAAGAGCCAGCTGCTTGTTTGCATGCAGTGTGCTCTCTCACTGTCTCCCTCCCTCTGTGATGCAGAAAGCCTCCCTACTGCCTACCTCCTTAGTCCCCCGACACTTTGTTCACAGCAGAATCCATTTTGAGTGTCTAAATAGAGGCAGCCACCAGCCTAGCACAGGTGGAGTGGGCGGAGCCCAGAAATGCCACACCCAGGGCCAAACCTCATGAGAGAATTCACTAGTGTAAGGGAAGAAAGCAGATGGCAGTGTTCTCTGCCTTCAACAATATCCCAGTGAACACCAGAGTCCCGTGTGGAGCCTGGCTCTGTGGGACCTGTGCAGCCTTGGTCTTCATTAGAACTTCTGTCATGATTTGTTCTGTCGTACCCCTCTGGTTGGGTTAATCAACATGTCAGTATCACCAGAATGATCTGTCTGTCTGTCTGTCTGTCTGTCTATCTATGAGATATGTAACTTAGCCAGGCAGCTTGCTACGTGGCTGATTTGGGAAGATTGACCAGTAAATGGGCTGGTTGTATTGTGGAGGACACCTACTCTGTGCCACCTATACAATGAGGCAAAGTGACACACCACTGCAAAGCAGAACCTCTTAGACCTGGCTGCTATCATTGATATGTCTGTCTGTGGGCTGATGGCAGTTACTTATCATAGGAGCTGTGAGGGAGGATGCTGTGTAGGAGGAGAGCTCTGGGTGATGATGGGAGGAT
>OU015743.1:19872981-19920042 GCA_907169655.1 Acomys percivali | reverse complement strand
GATAGGAGGATGCTGTGCAGGAGAGCACTGGGGGATGGGAGGATGCTATGCAGTAGAGCACTGGTTGATGGGAGGGCACTGGCCAGTGAGGAGAGACCCCGAAGCTTCTAGAAGTCTCTGTGAGGAGGTGAGGAGGACTTGAGACCCAAGGCAAAAAGGAAGGTGTGCTTTTAGGTACTCTACTGCTTCCTGGTGAGCCTGGCTGACCACTGGGGACTCCTCTAATGACACCACTGATCCAGTAGCAGGCCTGTCATAGTCCTGGCCACTACAGCCTGTCTTCTGTGTTCTGAGTTGCAGCTACTGCTTCAGAAGCTATAGAAAAGAGGAGAGCTGACCCCAGGACACATGCCAAGTTCATCCTGCCTCCTCACCATCCTCACCTATGCCTCTCCAAATGAGGCATGGCATTCTAACCTGTGCTACACATGGCTTACGAGGAATGGGTGACGCAAATCAGAGAAAAGGTTTCTAGTGGGGCCAGTATTGTTAACTCCAGCCTTACGCTGCTTGACCAGGGATCTAGGCCCCAGGATGGCTGCCTGGGGAGGAGCCCAGGCTTAGCTCTTGGGAGCTGGTTTCTGATTCTCCTGTTTGTGTGGTCCTCGCAATGTGGGTAAGTAATGAGCCATAAGAGAAACCGGCAGCCGCTGATGGATGTGAGTATGGCTGCAGTAGCTAGCTTGCCATCTGCCCCAGGAAGCACAGTCACCTGGGTATAACTGGTTTCCCTGTATGGTGGGTAGAGTGAGAATGGCCCCCAGAGGCTAATATATTTGAATGCTTAGTCACAAGGGAGTGGCACTCTTTGAAAGGATTGGAAGGATTAATTATTGGAGTAGGTGTGGCCTTGTTGGAGGAAGTCTGTCACTTAGGGTGGACTTTCAAAAGCCCATTGCAGGTCCAGAGTGTCTCTCTTTGCCTATGGATCAGCATGATCATTTGAATCCAGTACCCGTTTGATTGCATCATTTGAGGTGGGAAGACTCACCCCAGTCCAGGCTACTCCTTCTAGTGGCAGCCCACATAAAAAGACATGGGAGAAGGGAGCTTTTGCTGTTTTCCCTGTTTGCTCTCGCTTTCACTGGCAAGTTCCTCATGCTTGTTGCTCAAATGTTCCTTTGCTGGTGTTGGAACCCACTTCTTTAAGATTCCAGCAGACTGGAGACCAGCAGCTCTCTAGGAATCTTTTAAGGCTCTGACGTCAGACTGGGATGCTGAGACATCCAGTTTTGTATGATAAACAACCATGACTCCCCCAGCTTTCAGTCTGGAGACAGCCACCGTTGGCCTATCCGGTCAGCTGCATGTAAGCCACTCAGTTTATCAGTTCTGTTTCTTGAGAGAACCCTGAGTAATGCAGGCATGTGGCATGCAAACACTTAGGTGGGGAGATTAAGGTTCTCAGAGGCTGGTTTTGTGTGTGTGTTTGTGTATGTGTGTGCGCACACACACACACATGCTTATTTCCCCATTTTATGGCTGATTTAATTATGTTATCATGTCATAACATGGTCATATCAATAACTTATCAACACCCCCCCCCCACCGCTTAAACAAAGTATTGAGTGTATATGTGGGTGTTGCCAGTGTGTGTGTAGGTTGGAGGGACAGCATTGTGGAGCCAGTTCACTCTTTGTACCTTTACATGGGTTCTGGGGATCGAATTGGTGTCATCAGATTTGTACAGCAAACACTTTACCCACTGAGCATTTTTACTGGCCCTTTCCCTCTTTAAACTCACCACCTCCCAAATCCTTCACCAGTTTCTGGTTGCCCATGAGAGTGGTCCTGCTCTTTGCACTCTCCCCTCCCTCCCTCCTCTCTCATGGGCTTTGTTCTTGGTGGGGTCTGGGTCTCCGTTTCTCCCAGTGCCCCTCATGTATACAATTGATTCTATGAATAAAGTGTGACTAGACAAACCAAATTTCTGCAGTTTGACCTCTAAAGCCCTTGAAGGTACTCTGGGGTCTTCCAGAATCTTCTCAAGTCTCCATCCATTTCCTCTTTTCTTTAACCCAACTTTCCCCCTGTCCTGCCTTCAGGAGCTTTAATAAGAGGACCCCAGAGAGGCTGCCCCACTTAGCCTTTGCATGGAGTTCCAGGAAGCCTGGCCTGTGTTTCCTAGAAGGTGAGTATTCTGACAGGGCCTGAATTCCCCACCAAAGACTCAGGCCTGAGATGCTGAATTCAAAAGCTGCACCCGCCTACCATAGCCTCTGTGATTTACAGGAACATGGTCGTGCTGGCAGCTGTGGTGCTTGCTATAAATTGGTTCACAAGGAGCCCCAGGGAGCTGGAGTAGAAGTAGAACACTCAGAGCTCTGAGCCCCGTGAGATCGCTACAGCCCCGAACGGGTCTGCTTTTTATAAGGAAATTTTCAGGGCCATGTCATTAAATATTTTTAAAACATGTTACCACCCGAATGATAATGGGGGAATTTGGGGGCCTCAGGAAAATGCAGGAGATTGTCTAGTGAAGCGAGCACTAGTGGCGTATCTTTGGCTTCAGAATCCCTTGAATTTGAGAACTGTATTTCTTTGGTTGACAGCAGCTCATAGTTTTAGAGGCACTGGCTCATGGTTGGCCTGTGGCGGCCCAGCAAGACTCGAGAGTGTGGAAGAGGTAAAAGCTCACTTTATGGAGAGGAAAGAGTGAATGTAGATTGGGCTCCTTCAAACTAGATCCCACCTCTTGAGGGTCGTGTTAGATTGTCTTTGCTGCGGTAGAAATACCCTATGGCAGCAACTCCGAGAAGAAGATTCCTCTAAGCCCATGGTTTCAGAGGTGTCAGGCTGTAGGCAGGTGGCCACGCAGGCCCTAGTCTAGGGCCAAGCAGATGCATCATGGCTGGGAAGCCTGCCAGAACAGAGATGCCCACCTCATGGTGGAAGCAGAGAGGCGTTGGAGGAAAGATGCCTCTTTGTAGAGCATGTTCCAGGGACCCAATAAAACTGCACGTCATACATGCATCAGAATTCCTTAAGAGTGGGGTGGAGCACGCTCGTTGTATACATGTATGTCCTCTTGCACACCCGTTCATCCGTGGGTAGGCACTGGATTGCTTCTGTCTTTTGCCTGTTGTTAGTTTCCTCCAGCAGCTTTTGAGGGCTCTAATATCTCCACGTCCTTGCACACTTCAGTTGGCGGGAAGGGGTCTCATTGTGTTTTTATCTGCATTCCCAATACTGATAGAATTGGACAGTTTTTCCTGTGATTTTCGTCTGTTTATCTAGGAGAATTGCCTTTAAAGCTTCCTCCATGCTTGAATTGGGCTGTCTCTCTTGTTGGGTGGTAAGTGTTCCTCATGTGTTCTCGAGGTTCGTCTGTTCTCAGGTTGGCATCTCGGATACAGGTGCTCATCCTGTGGTTTGTCTTTTTGTTCTTCATAGTGCTCTTGGGTGTGCTATGCTTTACTGTGATGCTCTGTCTCATGCCAACTTGATAGGGTCTAGAATCGCCTGGGAGACCAGCCTTTGGGCATAACTGTCCAGAGATGATCTTGATTAGTTTGAGGTGAGATGGCCCTTAGTGCCATTGTGGGTGGGGAGACTCACTCACCAGGCTGGGATCATGGACTGTATCAAAAGGAGGAAGTGGGCTGAGTCAACCAGCATTCCCCAGTCTCTTTCTGTACTGTGGATGCAAAGTGGCCAGCTGACTCAAGCTCACACTGCTGTGACTTCCTCACCATGGCAGTCCTCAGACTGCGAGGGAGACAGGCGGTGTTTCTCACTGGTGTAGACTAGGCTGCCTGGCCTAGCAGTGGGATCTAGGGATCTATCTACCTGTCTCTCCCCAGTGATGGGACTGCAGATATACACCACCACACCCAGCTCTTCATGGGCGCGCACAGTCCTGCACTTGGCAGCTGTGTGGACCAAGTGACAGACACCCATTATCTCCCACTTCCTTCCCTTTGTGCCCAAGCTGGAGGGTTGCTGAGGGGAGGAGGGCCGAGCTCCTGCCTCAGGTGCCTTTTCCTCTGCAGCCTGGGCCTAGCCCATGTTCCTGGGCTGTGGCTCAGCAGCTTCTCTGCCTAGGATGTGGGAGGATTAAACAACGAGCTCAGCGTTTGGAACAAGTGTCTGTGAACTTTAATGAAGGCCCATTAAGTACCATTTTTGGATTAGAATTCTAATTGACCCAGCATTTAAGGCAGGAGCGAAGGCCTTTGATTTAAAAGCTGCTGATGGATTTGAGCTGAGCCCCTCCTGTTTGCAGAGGAAGGCTCCCGGCTTCCAGTCTGGCTGGAATGTGACTTCTTTAGCCCTCCCAGGTTGGACTTTTGTCCTATTTTACAAGATTCAGGCTTTTAATTTTAACTGAAGTCCCTGGGTCTTCCCTGCATGAGCTTGGGAGTTTTATCCAAAGCAAACTAGCTAATACTTCAGCTTTGCAGAAATGAACAGAAATGCTAATCTCCATAAATGGTGACAAAATATTTGAGCTTAGAGATTGTGGTAAGTATGCATTAGAATTTTGCCTGTAGAGGATCATCTCAAGCCGCCGTTTTAAAGGAATCGGCGGTTAATGAACTTTCACACCCGTTCACCGTGATGGGAAGCTATTCCTTTTATTCATCTGTTCCATGAAGTGTAATTGAAACTGTTCCTCTATTTTCTCATGCCATAATAAGCGAGCTGTGTAGTCAAATCAGAGCGTATTATGACTGTAATCAAGTGATTACAGTGCGTGGGGGCTCTTCTCACTGCTATGGGTGGGAGCGGGATGGGCTGCAGGCCTTCTATTGTTAGGTGTCTGTTTCCCACAGACGTCCCCCTCTGTGTAGTTTGCTGGGGGGGGGGCAGGAAGGAGGGAGCAAGCACAGCGCCATTCCTGAGATGCGTTAGGGGTGCGTTCCAGTTTCTGTTTGTTTGTTTGTTTGCCCTCAGTACAGCCCACCCCTTCAAGTCCATTGTTACCCTCCCACTCTAAGCCCTCCTCAAGAGCCTGGCCTGTGCAGCCAGCCTTCACTCACCCTGCCGTCCTGGAGCTGCTCCTCTGCCTGGGGCCCCACCTTTGCCTGTCCCTGCAGTGGGCTGTGGCAGCACGCTTGCTTGCTTTTCTGGCATTGCTGCAGCTTTTGCCTCAAGTCTCCATGCCTGGGCCAGGAGGTGCATCCACTCTGCCCTAGGGTGAGGTTTGCAGCTGGAAGTTTGACAGCAGTAGCCTTGGCCCCTGTAGCCTCAGCAGTGGTCGTCCCATGCCGTTACTTCTCTCAGCCTGTTAAAGCGCCTGCACTGTGCCTGTGTTCACACTCCACTTCTGGAGCGGTCCCTGGCTTCTTTGGTGTGATGGCCCTGACAGGGCGGATGCTAAGGCACTTTGGTTCCTTCTGTGTAATTGGATCCAGGGTCCTCAACAGACACTGTTCTGTTTTTCCAGCCTGACCTTACAGCTTTATGACCTTTTCTTTTATAGTTTGTAGCCCAGGGACTCTCTCTTCTTAATAGAGGGCATCTTGTTCTTTGGGTAGAAGTTTGGATTTCCGACTAACTTCTTGATACTCATTGTAATGGCCTTTATTGTGGCTTGAGGAGGAGCGCTAAGGAGGAGAGGGGGAGGGGAAGGGGGAGGGAAAGGGGGGAGGGGGAGGCAGAGGGGGGGCAGAGGGGGGAGCGGGGCTGGCTGAGAGACTTAAGACCAATCTTTGCACTTTGCAGCCTTCTATGTTGGGTGTTGTGCCCATAACTGTTAGATTTAACCCTTCCCCTACCTCTATGAAATAGATACTGTCATTGTCTTTACAGATAAGCAAACTAAGTCTGCATAGGTTAAAAGAGCTTGCCCGTGGTCATCTGGCTCTCCATAAGAAGCCAGGCGATGGGAATGGGTCCCAAAAGCCTGGCTCTTGGTGCCTCTCCTGGGTCTTGATTGAGTGTGTGGTGCTGCTTCTGGCATGTGCTTAGCTCCTGAGAGGTCTCTGGATTTTGTTTGCAGGTGCCACTTCTTTCCAGCCCACACAAGCCTTGAAGCCCTGTTTATGATCACAACCCTAGCTGGCATCTGTTGAGCTGTACAGAGGCCCGTTTACTACCAACCAAGAGAGAGTGTGTGATGCCGCCTGTGAGCTGAATTTAAATGTCAGCCTCCAGCTTGCTCCGAGCCAGCAGACTCTCTAGGGAAGTGACTGCTATTACTCAATGTCACTTCCCTCGGACCTTGATTCTGTCTGACTTACAGTAGGGCCTGGGAGGCCTCAGGTGCCTCAATTCAGCAGGGGAGTCCAGTTCCTCAGAGCGGAGACCCCTGACAGCTTCCTGTGGATTCTGTTCCTGTTACTGACCAGTGCTCTAGCATGCTCTGGGGCCTTGCTGCACCCAGAATCCAGGTTCTTGCACTGCTCAGCCATTTAACCTGGAGCTGATGTGTGGCCAAGTGTGAACCTAGGCTGTCACCCAGGAGTATGTGTAAACCAAGGTGGCAAGGGAGACTCATAGAATTCTGTGTTTCTTTCTCAGGAGCAAAGGAGATAGCCACCTCCTTTGCATTCTGCTTCTGAGCATTCTGCGCAGCAGTTTCAGGGCTCACCCCTGCCTGGCGTGGTTAATAGTGTGACTTAGGAAGAAAGGGTCAGTGGGAGAAGTGAGAAGGACCCACGTTTGATGCTGGCGTGAAGACACTTCTTCCTGACTTACTTGTGTGAAGATGTTCTCATGAAACTCAGACTTCACAAGGATGTGCGGCTAGTGAATTATTATTTTTTTCTACAATATTTTATGCTTGACCATTTCAAATGCGTAGAGAAGTGGGAAGGCTTTAACAGTGTATGCTTTGATACGGACTGTGTGGGCTTTGCAAGCAGCACTGAACTGTCCCTGTCTCCATCCCCCAACCCCCCAGTCCCCCACCCCCTCACCCCCCATCTTAGCCACCCCCACCCCTTCAGTTGGTTTAGTTTTTGCATGTGTTTTAAACTCAACTGCTACATTCACAGTATCGGCTTTTTTATCTAACTTCTAGTAACGTTTTTTTTAAGTGTATTTTTTTTTTAGACAAAGCTTTGTTATATATCCTTGGCTGGCCTAGAGCATGCAGCAATCCTCCTGCCTCTGCACCTTCAGTTGTACAGAACCGTGCTGGTGCGATCTCTTCTCTTACTGGAGAACTTCTAGGTGTCTTTTGCTTGAGTCAGAACATTGAAAGTTTGAGGCTCTAGTTCAACCCAGCTTGGTCTTTGCAGTGTGGCAGATGGTAGCTACCTCTGCCTATTTAAATTCGATTAACAATTCATTCTTAGGTGTTGGGGACACGGGTCAGATGGTGGATGGCTTGCCTAGTATGCATGGAGCCCTGAGCAGGGTGGCTCACACCTGTAATCACCCATCCCTCACTCAGGAGGTGTAGTAGAAGGGTCAGTTCACTGTCATCTCTGCTACATAGCCAGCTGGGGGCCAGCCTGGGCTACATGGCCAGCTGGGGGCCAGCCTGGGCTACATGGGACCCTGTCTCTTAAAAGAAACAAAACCTAAGATGAGTTCCCGACTCCTGAGACCCACACTGTGAGGGCTCAGCAGCCATGCGCTGCTGTGATGCCCTCTCTGGGCTGCCCAGATGTGGACGACTGCCATCATTAGGACAGTGTGTGGCCATACTTGATGTGTTAACCGTGTACACTTGATACCTAACTGTGCTAACCTTGGCATTTCCTCCTCCTCCTCCTCCTCCTTTTCTTCTTCTCCTTTTTTTTTTTTTTTTTTTAAGATTTATTTATCAGTAACACAAGTGTTCTGCCTGCATGTAATGCCAGAAGAGGGCACTAGATCTCATTATAGATGATTGTAAGCCACCATGAGGTTGCTGGGAATTGAACTCATGACCTTTGGAAGAACATGCTGCAGGTGCTCGTGCACCTTTTTCTGACTTCTGTCCAAGGCTGGTGATTGGCTCTGAACAGTGTGCTTTGATTGACAGCTACAGTGATGAAACATAGAGCTTCTGAGGATGAGGGAAGAGACTGTGCCCTGTCCTCTGTGTTAGCTGGCTGTACCAGCTGCCTGAACCCCAGCCATGCCTTGTGACTCAGGGAATGGCATTGTACCTCCCGGGCCCATCAGCAGAGCCTTCCTTCCTGTGTCCTGTTCCCCAACCCTCCCGCCCCCCGGCGGGGCTGCTCTCTGTGCCATGGGGTCGGTATCCATCTACGTCAGTGGGATTCTTCCACAGGGTACCTGTGCCATGGTGCCCGCCTCCCATGTCTTCCAGCTTTCCAACCCTGTGCTGGATCGTCTGCTCTCCCTTCCCCTCCCCTCCTTGCCTGCCCATCACCTGCTTTGTGATTTGCTTGTCTGTGCATTCTTCTGTCTCTCTCCACCGCCCCACCCCCCATACCAAGGCCTCTGTTCCAGCTCAGATTTCACCTGCCTGGGAAATAGCCACCTTTTTCATCTGCGCCAGGAGTGTGACATGCCGTAGCACCACCTCACAGCCCTACTGTTGACTGTTGCCCCCTAGTGAGGACCTACTGTGTGCTCAGCAGGAGACTGCAAGGGTGACAGGGACCCAATCTGGGAGCCTCCTGGTGCTGTCTGCGGTTGTTTCTGGGGTGTGGATACATGTAAATAGACAAGCAGAGCCTGGTGGCTGTTGGTAAAGCCATTCCATCCTTAAGGTACTCTTGTTTATGTCTCTTTGCTGATGTCTTGTTTTCAAAGGTGAACTATCTTCTTTGAGCCGTCTCAAAATGTTCTACTTGTTTTTTCATAGGAAAACCCGTTTTTTTGAAGAGATTTAGTCCATGTGTGCAATGTTTTGTCAAATGATATAATTACAGTTAGTCTTATTAAAACTCGTTTAAGCAGTTGGTGTGATATTTAATTAGGCGATGTAATTACTGTTAGGAGGAAACATAAGTTTGGAAACAAGGCTGTTCGTCTCAAAGTCCAGTCTTGTGGTGGGTGTGGAAGTGTGTGGGTGCGGCAGCCAGCCGCCCCAACCAGGTGAGCTTGGCCGGTGTAGGTGGGAGGACTAGAGTGCTGATTAATGTGGGTACTCAGTTCTGCCATAGTAGAGCAGCTGGCTTGGATGCTTCTAAAATCCATTTACATTCAGTGCCTATCATGGAGGCCAGCTGGCTGAGAAGTTGCCACCTTCTGATCTAGGGCTGGGGCGAGCTCTAGATGTTTTGGCAAGCTGTCTGGCTTTGCCCAATGCCTGCACAACCTTAGTTTCCTGTCCAGTGTTGGCAAGGTGCTTCCTGCTGGTTCCCTGGGTTCTGAGACTATTGGCTTCCTGTGAGGCCTGTTTGGGCACCCTAGAATTTTAGCACATGGAGCTGGTGTTTGGTCAGAAGTCTCTGAAAGCTGCTGTGGCCTCACAGCCTGAGTCCACACTGGGGATGCAGTCAGTGAATGTCCTCTCAAGCCTGGCCCTCTAAGCCTTCTTAAACCTAACTGGTGAATAGCCATGTGGATGCTCATTCCAGAAACAGCCATTAAGCGGGTGGGAGAGCTGGCTGTGTGGTTAAGAGCACTTGTTGCTTTTGCAGAGGACCTGCATTCAATTCCCAGCATCGATACAGTGCTCAGAATCATTCCCAACTCCAGTTCCAGGGGATATGACACCTTCTTCTGACCTCTGTGGGTGGGTACCAGGCACACACATGGTGTACATACGTACATCTAGGCAAAGCATTCATAGACATAAAATAAAATAATCTAAAATTAAAAAAAAATTAAAACAAAACTCCAGAACCAGCCATTAAGTCCACTCTGTCATCAGGCAGGATGCCTGGGCAGAAAAGCTCCCTCCCCTTCATGGGATGGTGCAAGTGGACTGAGTTAATTGTGTGTCAAGTGTATTATTGTTGTTTAACTAAACACATAGCCCGTTTAATAAAACAAAGTTCACATGCATTATCTGATAAAGAGAATTGCAGCTGTGAGCACAGGCGTCTGTGTCTGCATTGCTTCAGTGGTAGCAATAAGCTGTGCTCTTGTGACTAGACTACCAGACAGATAGATGGGCGGTGCGAGGGAAGAGAGCTTTCTTTTACTCACAGTTTCTGACAGTTGTCATCCACTATAGTGAAAAGGGGCCACGTGACTCAGTCTATGGCTGTAGGAGTATGTGGCAGTGGCTGTTCACCTATTGGCAGATCAGGATGCACCCTCCAAAATGAGGAGCCAGGCTAGTAGCCTGCGGAGGCCTGTCCCTGGGACCCACTTTACCTGCTGAACCATACTGGCTCCTTGACCTTGAAACTTCTCACTTGTGTTCAGCAGCAGCCACTCAGTGGATGTTGAGAGAGAGCCCTTCCTGTCAGTGACTGAGTGGGAGGAGCGCACATGGCATTGAGGTCCAGAATGTGCTGGACAAACACAGGGAGCAAGAAGGGGGAAAAGACTAACCAGAGCCGGGCACCTAACTGCCTAGGTCTCAGTTGAGAGCGTCAGGTGCGGATGGATGGCTAGCCCAGGGAAGAGACGGTTGGCTGCATTGCTATTCCAGCTGCACAGAGGTGTATGTAGCTTGTAAGTGTGTATTCTGAACCAGTACTCAGTGCGGGGTGCGCTTCTTATTTACTTACAGTTTAGCTTGTGTTAGGAAGACATCAAGTGGTACTGCCTAGCTTACCCTTAGCTGTGGAAGAACTAAGAGTTGGGGTGTGTGTGTGTGTGTGTGTGTGTGTGTGTGTGAGTGTGTGTGTGTGTGTGTGTGTGTGTGTGTGTGTGTGTGAGAGAGAGAGAGAGACAGAGAGAGAGAGAGAGAGAGAGAGAGAGAGAGAGAGAGAGAGAGAGAACACACAGGTAATAGTAGAGATGCCGTTGAATGTGGCAGAAGTCAGTGAGGTGGTGTGAGTGCTCCAAGCTGGGAAGGCAGAGCCCAGGCCCCGGGACTAAGGCCTGCCCCTTCAGAACCTGTGTGATCCTCCTGTCTTCTCTGACTGACCTGTTGAAATTAGGTAAAGCCATCCCTTTCTCTGTGTGTCCTCACAAAAGAAGACGTGGAGCACTAATAAGCACAGTCCACGCCGAGCTTCCTGCATCCTGGACTGCATTTCTGTAGGAGACACCATGCGCGGCCTCGCACACACCTACTTTGTCTTAAGTACTTCCCTGTCCATCTCAGTACTCCCCTGCCACTCAGCCATGAACACCAAGCTCCACTTCTCCATCCTCATCTAGCAGATTTTCTACAGCCACAGTGCTGAGGTCTGTTTGTTGGAAACAGAATGGAGCCACTCATGTCATTTCCTCCCTTCTAGTAGTCACGTGAAAGAACAGTGCAGAAGTGTGGACTTGACCAAACTGTTCAGTCTGGTGGATTGACACATTGCCCTGAGTTGCAGTTAGTGGATTCCATTGGTGCGGTGTGTGCGCTCTCTTTGGTACCAGCTGTACTGCAGCAGTAGCTCCAGCCTCATACTGCAGGCGCTCTTAGCTCCATGCGGCCAGCAGCTGTGATGTCAGCCTCAACTTCTGCTTGGAGCCCTTGCCAGGGAGACTGCTTCCTGCAGCCTGCTTACCTGAAGTGCCCATATCCCTGGCTGCTTGCAGGATGGTGGTGTCTGAGAGTCCCTTGCTGCCCAGAGTGTGGCTGTGCAGAGGGTGCCCAGCAGGCCAGTTAGCTGCTGCTTCTCCCCCCCGACCCCCGAGACTTTGCATCCCCCCCCCCCAGCATTGGCGAAGTGGGGAATATGTCGTCAGCCCCTCGATGGCTCTGCTAATTGAGCCAGTGAACAAAAAGTGCATTCAGTAGCCTTGTTTGCAGCCCTCCTCCAGGAGAGAGTAGGTTTGCCATTCCTGACATTCGATCCCCTTTTCAGTGCTATACAAAAGCCTCATGTCTGTAGGCTTGGACCTAATAGATTGCCTTTGTACTGAAGGGAGAGACAAAGCTAGCTAGGCCTGGACAGGTCTCAGTCTCTCTCTCCCCCTGCCCCCCCCATCTCTATTTCTCTCTCTGTCTCTGAGTCCTTCTCTCCCTCTCTCTCTCTTTCTCTCCCTCTCTCTCTCTCTCTCTCCCTCCCTCCCTCTCCCCTCTCTCGCTCTCTCACTCTCCCCTCCTCCCCCCTCCCGTGTGTGTGTGTGTGTGTGTGTGTGTGTGTGTGTGTGTGTGTGTTGGAGGGAAAGGAGGCTTCTGGAGCAGAGAAGACAGCACTGTGTGCAGGGGCTTGGCCTGCACCAGAGATCCTCCCAGGTACCCAATCACATAAACACCGGCACTCATGAGATCTCAGTGTTGTTCTGACTGGAGGTCCAAGGACCCAGGGAAGAGCAGAGAATCTCAGAGGAAGCAGGATCCACGGAGCGACCCAGAGGTCAGCTGTGCAAGATGCACAGGTGTGGGCGCTATGGCCTCAGGCATCATCAGACAGACCCTGGCTGAGTCATGCCCCTCGCTTTCTATGGCATGGCTAAGAGCCATGCAGAGAAGCCAGTGGCGTGAGGGCTTGTTGAAAAACTATCAAATGTATTAATTGTGGGCAAATACCCCATACTCAGTCTCAAAGAATTAATAAAAATATTACATTGTTTAAGAAAAACTGTAGAAGCTACAACTCAGTGTAAATGTAATTATGGTCGATGGACTGTATGTTAAAACATGGCTAGAATGGTAAGTTTTATTGTTACATATATGTTGTATTTACCACAGTTAAAAAAAAAGCTGTTTAAATAAATTTTTAATGTCTGGCAAGTGCTTTTCAGTGTTCAGGATCTGTAGCGTACACCTGTCTGCTAACTGCCGCTTGCCAGACCTGCAGGTAGAGGCAGGTGTATAGTTTTGAGTATTCACTTCTCTCTACTTTTCATAGGCCAAGTCTTGGGAGAACTTGGTGTTCTGTCATTACTGGCTGAAGTCCAGTCCTCTTGGAGTCAACCAGGCAAGAAAGTGAGGAAGTAAAGTCACTGTGGGGAAAGTTACCCTGTGCCACACTGTTGTCCCAGGCTCCTGTTCTAGAGGAAGCTGCTAGGGGAGGGACAAGGGAGAGCTGTAGGCACACAGCAGAGACTGGAGCCCACCGTGGACAGCCTCCAGGAAGCTAGGGAGAGGTGAGGCAGGGTGCTTGCTCTCCTAGAGCCTTCATGAAGAGCAAGGCCACGTGTGAACTTCCTGGCGTCCAGAGCTGTGAGAATAAGTTGCTGTTGTTTCAAGCCACCTGGGATGGTTCATTATTAAAGGCCTAGGACTCCAGCAGCACCTGCCTCTGCAGGCATCTGCCCATAACTGCCCTCAGCCACCTGCTCTATCCTCATGCCCTCTCCGGCCGCTGCACCCTCTGCTGCTGTGTGGTCTCTGTACTGACTCCTCAAAGGAACGACAGAGGTCACTGGGTACTGGCAAATCTGGCCTGGTCTGGCCATGGTTCGAAGAAGCCCCTGACAGTCACTGTGCGACATTTCTCCTCTTGACCCGAGCTTCTGCTTGTCTCTCCCCTTTTCCTCTCTGATCAAGACACTTGTGGATTTCCTCCATCAGTGCCTTTGTTAGTTCTGAACACCTTTCTTCCACTTTACACTTGAATCATCACACTAGCTGGTCATTCAGATGTCACTCTGTAGTCATTTGAACGCATGTGTGGCCTCAACCAACACAAGTTCATTACCTTAAAGTTCTGGAACCAGGGGTATAAATGAGTCTTACAGGGCTGAATCAAAGGCTCTGGTCCTTCAGGGGCTCCAGGGGAGCTCCCCCTGTCCTCTCCCAGCTGTTCTGTATCTCCCCCAGCCTCTATAGTCACACAGTCCTCTCTGACCCTGCCCCACCAAGCATAGGCTTTCCTCTTAGCTGTGCTTTTATGTTAAAGGTAGCTAGGTGGAGGTCAGCAGGGAGTGCAGTCTCTTTGTCCCACACCTCTTCAGTGCCCGCCCACCATTGTCTTCCTTCCTGCTGTCCTGTTGGTTCATGGTGTACAGACAGGGCAGAAGGAAGGGCTGGCTCATTGCCTGGGTCTACTGGACAAAGCTGAGGTCACCGCGAGTGCTGTCAAAGTCAGCCCTGTCTTTGTGTTCCACAGTGGCACCTGCCACTCAAGTGTGTTTAGACAGTTTCTGACAGATTAGGAATGGGGTGTGTACCGGCTAGATTTCTGTCAACTTGACACAAGCTAGAGTCATCAGAGAGGAAGGAGCCTCAATTGAGAAAATGCTCCCATGAGATCTGCCTGTAAGGCATTTTCTTAATTAGTAGGAGAGGGCCCAGCTCATTGTGGGTGGTGCTGTCACTGGGCTGGTGGTCCTGGGTTCTATATGAAAGCAGATTGAGCAAGCAATAAGGAGCAAGCAGGTGGGCAGCACCCCCCCCCATGGCCACTGCACCAGCTCCTGCCTCCAGGACCCTGCCCTGTGTGAGTCCCTGCCCTCACTATTTTTGATGATGAACTGTTAAATGGATCTGCAAGCAAACTAAACCCTTTCCTCGCAAGTTGTTTTTGGTCATAATGTCTTGTCAAAGCAGCGGGAACCTTAACTAAGACAGGGTGTGAACCAAAGGGAGGCTTGGAACTTTAGTGACTAACTGGTTAAATGCTGATGGGTTGGGGAGTGGTAGCTGAGAAATCCTTTCTGGAGAAAACAGTAGACTAAGGACTTTGTTGAGTTCTAAGTGTGAGTCAGCCCAGCGCACTTACAAACACATCTGGCTGCCTTGTGGACATTAAACCTCAAAGACACAAGGCCTGTTTCCCTGTGCTGGTTAGACTAACCATACTGACCTCATATACATACCCAGCTCTTGAGCCCCGAGGTGTGTGAGATTTTCCAAGGATACCTGTGTCCTCCCCCTCCCCACCCCCACTGGCAACTTCCTATGGGCAGGCTGGAGGACAGACCCTGTTCAACAGCTTTGTCTTCAATGCAAGGCAGAGCTGATGTTGACCTCTGATGAGCCATGCCCTCTGTGTGTCCCAAGCCCTTATAGGTCGAGGTTTTTTTGGACTGTAACCACCTGAGCTCTGCCCTCACAGCTCTTCCGGTGTGCCCTGTGAACAGGAGGCTGCCCAGGACTCTGTCCTTCAGAAAGCAGTTTTGATGTGTGAGAGCGAACTGACCACTCGGGGGTGTGGCACATTCTTTCCTCAGACCACATACCCTAGGGAGAGGTCCTCAGATCCCTGACAGGAATTCTGTCTCAGCTGTTGAGGGATGGAGAGTGACAGCTTTCTCTGGGACCCCTGCTGTTAGAGTTGTCATTCAGGTACTGTGCGAACCCCTGAATGGATAGCTCTAGAAGGTTCCCTGTGGTAGACTCAGAGAACAGTGAGGCCCGGGGTTCAAGTCCCACATTGCATTTACGTATTTAACTCCGCCTGCAGTACATCTTTGTGCTGGTGAAGACGGAAATGCTCACCAACCCCACGCTTCCTTCGGAAAAGCCAGTGGCTTGGGTTGAATACTTTTTGAGCCGTTTGTAGAGAGAATGTATTCTCCATATACGAACATGATGGCAGTAACAGAATCACTTCTGTCTCCCTTGTTAACCCGACTTGCTAACCCGCTGCCCCCTCCCCCCTTTATACCCATGAAGCCTCCTGGGTGGAAAAGGAGAGTCCAGTGGACGGGCGAAAGATTCTTGCTTGAGCTCCAGACAGCTGGCGAGGGAAAGACTGCCAGGGATGCAGCTGTCGTTGTGCTGTGCTTCTGCCAAGTCAAAAAAACAGGTATGAGGCTGAGATTCCGAGCTCAGCCTGTGCAGTGCCTGCTGTGTGCCTGGAGCTCTTGAGAGAATGGGGACATACCATTTTGTTTTCAGTCTTTGCTGTGGAGTGGCTGTCCCCTGAGCACAGCGCGGGTGTCACCAGAGCAGCTGTGGCTACTTGCAGTGCCTGTTGGTGTTCCCTCATAGGGATGTAAGGAGGCTCTTTGGACCATCAGCGGATCTCAGTCACTCCCTTTTGCACCATGGGCCGGTTAGATGTTAAATGGTAATTCTGCCTACTTGCACATGGTTTGGGGGAAGAGCTATAGACAGTGGACTGTTGACTGGGGAGTAGGGTTCCTTCTGTGCAGCTATGGGGAAGCCATCATCTTTGATAGGGGCGAGGCTTCCTGGTGGACAGCTGCTTTGGGGGTGCGTATGCTCCTGGAGATAACCCCTCACCTGTGCTTTAGTTGGTTCCCATATGGGCTGGAATCTTATTGTGTGGTTTGTTGTTGGTACCCTGTAAGGGACGGGGGCAAAAGATGGTGCCTGTGTCTTCCTCATGGAGAGAGTTCCCACAACAGTCTTGAAACTATTTTATAAAAGATCAGTCTTGTGGCTGGGGGCTTGTTACTGCAGCCAGCGGCCTGAGGGTCCCTGTGGAGCATGCTAGGGTGGGGTGGGGTCCGATGGGGTCCCAGTGCTGCTGCGCCTTTCCTGCAGGTCTTGGGAATGGAAGTGGAACCATTTGATGGAGGATGAACAGTAATTTTTATGCACAGCTTAGTCTACCAATGTTAAACGGGAAGTACGGGGAAGGTACCCTGGAACAAAGTGAACCATGGGCCTCCTCCCCTCAGGCCTGTCTCTGTGCTTGGTCTCCAGTCCCTCACAGGCTGCCTTCCTGAGTGCTGAGACACTGGCTTCTCCTCCCACCTAGCCTCTGACCAATGATAGCAAGATCTGGGTACAAAGTGGTCACTGGATTTTTGTAGAACCTCCAAAGGCCACCCCATGAAGAAGCTGTATTCATTGATTTGGGACTCCGGAATTCTCTCTTTTTGGCCAGTCTCTGCGTTTTCTTCAATTCACAGTGTGACGCCAGTGATTACTTTAACTGTTCCTTTTAAGAATGGCTTTCACTCGGAGATCCCCAGCCTAAGTTACAGATCCAGGCTTGCCACAGATGCCAGCCCACGGACACGGGACTGGCTCTGCAGACACTGCTGTGGCCTGCTGCACAGCACTGGGGAGCCTGTTGTTGCTGAAGGAGCTTGTAAAGACTCTTCCAGTGGCGATGGCTTCCAGGTGGCTGCTTTTCCTGGCTCATCCCAGCGTTTAGCTGGCCCCTTCGTTTCTCAGCAGTTGGTATTTCTACTGTTTCTCAGCTCCCCTTTTACTGAAATTCACATCTGCTTCTTTGCCCTTGGAGATGAGTCTGCCAGGTTTTCCAAGCACTCCTTTTCCTGGGAGGAGGAGCCATAGTCTCAGTGGGAGTCAGAAGCCAGGCCTCGCCTACTGATGGTGCTTGGTGATAGGATGATGGAGATGGGATGGGGTGGGGGTGGAGTGGGGTGGGGTGGGGTCAGGGGGGCGGGGAGCACCACCCTCGCCAGGCTAAAGGTGTTCAGTGGCCTGTTGGACTATGTGGAAAAAAGGCCCAGTATGAGGGGAAAAGACCCACTGGAAATAGATGTAGGGTGGCCACAGACTTCTTGGTGCCTTAAAGAGGCACATTTTTGTCTATTGACTGCTGTCAATGGTGAGCAGATGAAAGGGGCTTGGAACTTCGGAAGACAGCCTTAGGGGCCACTGAGCTTCCTAGAATCAGCACCCCCTCCGGCTGTCAGCACCAGGTACAAGGTGGCAGGCAAGCTGTGTCCTGCAGCTGTGGGGCTGTATTGTGGTTGCATGCCTCACCCTCAAGTGGATGTCAGACTTCTCCAGGCTCTCATGCTACAGTGCACATGGCCAGCTTTCCCTGGGTTTGTGGTGAAATAAGTCATTCAGAGAATGGGGCTGTCCACCTACAAGGCTCTCCAGGGGCCTAAGTGTCTAGTTTCAAAAGCAATGACTTAAAAAAAAAATTCTGAGCATGAGTTACAGCGGTATCGATGAGGTGTTGTTGTTGTTATTGTTTGTTTTTGTTTTAGGTCACATTTTAGTGCTTGATTTACATATTACATTTTTCTCGTGAATTCTGCTTTATACAAACAAGATTTTTGCCTCACTTAAATGCTTAAGCAGGTGATGTTTGCTGACTAGGACATAAACACATAACCATGTAAAACAGACATACATTTAAGTTCATATACCGTGAATTTCTGACTTTGAGGCTTTTAAACATGTTTATTCACGTAATATAAAAAAAGAAAGATAAATTACATTCTTAGGGGAATTTTAAGAGTACACATGGATTAAAATTTTTGTCCTTCAGTAACTGTAAATCATGTACACATAGATTAAAATTTTTTTCTGCAGTAATTGTAAACTCACGTTCAGCAAACAAGACCAAGCAGCAGGAAGGAAGTGGGGCTTGAGAAATCTTAAGTGGATCCTTGAGTCTTATCTCGCTCGCCTATGCTGCCCTCTGCTGGCCACATCAGACTTTGCACTGAGGATGTCCGCGTTAGTAGCAATCCTGCTTTCAGTTGTTTTCACACACCACGGGTGGTCTTTCTCCTTCTGTGATTCTCCCTTTTTTCTTCCCAATCCCCAGTTCTGACTTCTTAAATGATAATCTTTTCTTTCATGGTTTCTTCCTTCTGTCTTTCCTTCAGCTGTCCTGTGGAATTATTTCATGTCCAGGGTTATATGAGATTTAACTTTTTTTTGTTTGTTCATTTGTTTTCAAGACAGAGTTTCTCTGTGTAGCCCCAGGACAGCCTTTTGTAGACCAGGCGGGCCTCGAACTCACAGCGACCCGCCTACCTCTGCCTCTCAGAGTGATGGTGTGTACCACCGAGATTTAACCTATTTTCCCCTTTGAAAGAAGAATTGAGAGAGTGATTAGTGCCTTGTAATCTGCTAGTTCTTTTTCCTTTTATTTATTTACTTATTTATTTTTGAGACAGGGTCTCTCTATAAAGACCAGGCTGGCCTTGAACTCACAGAGACCTGCCTGCTTCTGCCTCCTGAGTGCTGAGATTAAAGGTGTGCACCACTATGCCAACCTGTTAGTTATTTTTAAAAGCTAGAAACATGATTATAAGATTCCCCCACTGAGGAGCAGTGGCTGGAGTCAGGACCCAGGTCACCTGACAGGAAGGAGGAGAACCCAGATGAGAGCTCAGATTTCTCCAGAAAGCAGGTAGAAGTGGTGGGGGAACCAAAGGCCTGTGAGGGAGCCTGTGTGGTTATAGGGCTAACTTCTGCACTGCCTGGCTCCCAGAGCTGACCGCAGAACAGCAGGTGTCTCGGGAGGGTGCCTCTGCCTGCTAGGAATGCTGGTAGAGACCCTAGCATCCCTGTCCAGGATGCAGAGAACTGTCCCCAGAAGGATGCGAGGCCCAGATCCTGCCTTCTCCCCGCGCTCACTCTTGTCTCCATGTGTCTGCTCATGTTTCGACTTTGCTTTCAATTATTCATTTCTTTATTTGTGACCAAAATGATGCTGTGGACATTTGTTAGTGCTGGTTGTTCTTATTATTTTATATTTGTCCAAAGAAGGTGTTTTATAATCACACTTTCAAGTATATTGTTCACTTTTGTTTTCGTAATTTTTAAAGACTTATTTATTGTGTATATAATATTCTGCCTTCAGGCCAGAAAAGGGCACCAGATTTCATTATAGATGGTTGTGAGCCACTATGTAGTTACTGGGAATTGAACCCAGGGCCTCTGGAAGAACAGACAGTGCTGTTAACCTCTGAACTGTCTTTCTAGCCCATATTATTCACTTTTATCATCATCTTTCTCCTGTACTCTTGTCTTTCCCTGCTCCTCTTTCTTCTCTTTCCAAATGGTCCCTCTTCCACTTTCATGGGTTGTGTGGAGGTGTGTTGTGGTGTTCTGCACATGACAGAAAATGTGCAGTATTTGTCTGTCTGGGTCTAGCTTACTTAATACGACAGTCTCTGCCTCTATCAGCTCTCTTACCAATAACATGCTTTATTTCCTTTTTATGGCTAAATAAAACCTCCCATATGTATGAACTACGTTTTATTCATTCATCTGGTGCCAGAGGCCTGGGCTGTTCCATAGCTGGGTTGTGGTGAACAGTGCTGCAGTAGGCACTGGCGAACAGGTGGGTGTCTCTGTAGGGCCCTTTGGTCCTTTGGTAGAGTCCCAGGTTGGATCATGGGATTTTATTGGTTGTTGTAAATGGAAGCCAGGTTTTTGGCGGACTCATTTCCACCAGCCACCAGCAGATGGAGGGAGTGAGGCATGCAGCGTTGTCTCCACTGTCCCTCGCCTGTGGCAGTCCATCCCTAAAGCCCTGTGCTAATACAATCCCATGCTGATGTGGATGAGTGTTTATAGCTGAAAGAAATCAACAGGGATTAGCTGTTGGTAGCAGTATGAAGTGGGAAAGGCTGTTTAGGAAAATTTTAGTCATCTTTGAAAATTAAGGAAAATTTCCTCAAACACTTGCTCTGCAAACACCCAGATTGGGCTGTGGATGCGGTGGGGAACCACAAGGCTGGTGGTGTACTGTGATGCAGACTCATGCTGTGAGGGTGGGCAGCACCTGGGTATGTAGTGGACTACTGTACTCTTGAGAAGATGCCATACTTTCAGGGGTCACCTTTAAGCATGCGCTGATCTGACTTCACATCAGTGGAGTGGCACAGTTGGCCACGAATGCCGAGAACACCCAACTTTGTCTAAGGTGATTAGACAGCCCTTTCCTGTATTCTTCTGTGCTCTCAGCCAACACGTGCTTACACCTGGGAGGTAGGATGTGGGCAGGGCATAGGGGGTTAAACTTTGTGGAGTCCCCCAAAAGGGTCTGCCCCTCAGACTGGAGCCCTCTGGGCCTTTGGGAAAGGAGTCCCCTCAGGAACGGGACTGGTCCAGGCTGCTCCAGCTCCATGTGCTGAGTCCCAGAGACCCCCTTCCATAGAGAGCGGTGTTCGGTGGGTACGAGGCACCTATACAGAATCTGCATCTCTGCTGAGCTCCAGGCACCATCTGCACTGCCTCTTGGTCTGGGTAGATGCAGGAGGGAGGAGCTGGGGTACCCTCTCAGCTTCGTGGTGCCTTTGCCAGGCTGGAAGAAGCGGATGCTGGTATTTCTGATGACTTTTGAATGGCAGGATTTTACAGAGAAGGGACCTTGGAGGCCACTCTCGCTACACCTCAGTCCCAGAGAAGAGGTGGGTGGTGACATTTACCCAGCTGAGGCTCTGGACTGAGTTGTGACTCTCATCGTGATGAGTAGAGTGGAGGTTTTAGGGATTAGCTGGGGCAGGTTGGCTGGTGCCTATAATGTTAGCACTTAGGAAACTGAGGGAGGCTCCTTTGAGTTCTGGGGTTTGTGGGCAGCCTGGACAGCATAATGAGACCTCTTTCTCAAAAATGAAACTGGCAAAGCAAGATGGGTGTCTTCGCTCTGGCTGAGATGCCTAATGAGGCAAAATGCCCTTTAGCTTGAGATGGTTTTCAACCTGTGGGTCTTGACCTCTGGAGGGGGTGTCAGATGCCCCTTTCACAGGGTCGCATATCAGATATTCACATTGTGATTTATAACAGTAGCAAAATTGCAGTTATGAAGTAGCAATGAAATAATTTTATGGTTGGGGGTCAACACAACATGAGGACCTATATTAAAGTGTCACAGCGTCACGAAGGTTGAGCACCGCTGGTTTAAGGGATGGCTTGTTCTCCAGGGTATCCCGGCTGGCACCTGACCTTGGACTTAAGCATTCAGAACACCTGTGTATGGTCAAGTCACCCAGTCTGCGGCAGCCCGAGCCAACTGAGTCAGCTCCGTGTGGGAGTGAGTGAGAGTGAGCAGACCCCTGTCTGAAGGCATTGTACTTGGAATGCCCCTTGACTCCAACAAGGGCCTCAGCACTCAAGGCTCCACGTGCAGTTCCCAGAGATCTGGGCTTAGGCGACTTCACTCTGGATTACAGCAGCCATGTTCAGGGCCGGATGCTGACCACACATGGTGAAGCCCCGCAGACCACCCAGCAGCGGCCTCAGCCTCTCTCACCTCCCGGAGGCTGTTCTTTCCTGTACTCTGACCCTTGTCTCCTCCGAGAATTGGAGTCCAGCGCATCGTGTCCCATGCTGAGTGGCTTTCACTGACCTCCGGGGAGGTAGCCTGTGTGTTTCATCGGTGCATACAACGCCTCAACTTGCTCTGTCTCATTGCAGCGGGTTCATTCAGCTTAGACTTGGCAAGCGAGGCTCAGCGGTGCTGCTTACTAGAGCTGGCCTGAGGTAGCTGTGCTGTGGGATGTCTTGATAGTGTGTTGCTTACCTACTGGATTCAACTGGCAGCATCTTTGGTTTTAATTTTTAATGTGAATTTTAAAAGGTATCTTGGAGAACACCTCTAAGATTCCTCCCCACTCAAGGCTGTGGAGTAGCCTGCAGGGTGCCCCTTTGAGCCACTCTAACCTGGATGCCCCAGGATAATTAATCGATCAGGCTTGCTTTCCATGCATGGCCCATGAAGAATGGGGGACGATCATAAAATGCTAGGTTCCAGTAGGCTCGGGTGTAGCGATCAGAGACCTTGAATTTGAGCAGGATGAGCTGTGGCGTCCCCTACAGATAATAGAAGCCACATGCTATTGGTCATTATACTTGCATGTCCCCCCTGCTGCCCCAGCAGAGGGTGGGAGTATTGGGGGATGTTACCAGGTGCAGTTGGGTTGTGCTGAGGCAAGTCTTACTGCAGTCTGAGGGGTTGAGACTTTTTCCTGGGAGGAGTTTGGAGCCATTTCCTCCCTCTAGAGAGCTGGGCACTCCCAGCTTTGTGCTGCCCAGGAAGGTGAGGCCTAGGGGAGAGGAAAAAGTCCCATCATGGGTCCATTACTGACAAGCCACAGAGAGCTTGGTAACGTTTGATAAACCTTGACTCCTCCCCCAGGGATGGGGTGATTATGTCTTGTTTATTATACACAGACCCAGAGACGCAGAGTGCTCTGGATCCCCCCACACTCCATTTTCTGGCTGTGTGTGCAGTCATGGAGTTATTTTAAAAGGACATGAGGAACCAGTCCATCCCTCATTAGTGTAAATATTTGGGGCCCTGACTGGCCTCAGTTGCTTTGTGTATTTGGCTGGCTGAGGGGGTGGGAGTTTGACCACCTTCCTGAGTGTAGCGCCCACATCCAATGTGTGCCAACGGGCTCCTTCTTCCTGGAGCAGATAAAAAGCATGATTACTCTAGGTGCTCACGTGGGTCAGCTGGCACCCGGCTTCTGTGTTCCACCTACACATGTTATGCTTGAAGCCAGCATGGACGCGTCTTGATGTTTGTAGGGGGCACCTGCGTGTACCATAGCCAGTTGCTTTTGAGTGTGCTTCTAGTCATCAGGGATGTACAAACTGAGTGTGTTATAGTGTGTGTATATGCATGCACAGCCTGTGTAAGCGTGCATCTGTGTGTGGGGGGGTATCCTGTGCGTGCGGGCATGAGTGCATTCGTGTGTGTGTGTGGGGGGGGGTGTATGAGTGTGTATATATCTGCATGAGTATGCCTGTATGCATATTTTTTTTCACTTGGTCATGCCCAGGAGGAACCAGAAGACAGAGCAGGTGATACCCAGGAGGCTGGGGACATCTTCTCACCCTGGTAGCCCATACAGGGGAAAAGCAAGGCTGTAGTCCCTGCTAGTGAACCGAAGTGTACTTCAGGAGGGTGTGTGTGAACACCTGGACATGTAGGGTGTGAGATGTGAAGTGGGAAATGCTAGAGAGTTGTGTGGGGGTCTCAACATGTGAGTCTCAGACATGACCCTCCAAAATAAAGAGCCTCTGGAGTAGACACCAATCACAAAATGGCCGCACAACAGTGACACTCCTCCCACTCCTCACCTTGGGGACACTGGGGCCACCTTTGGCCATGACCCTGCAAGCTTCTGTCTTTTCCTGGACCCCTTTGTGTGCTCCACTCAGCCACCTGCCTGAGTTAAGGCTGCAAGGTGAGTAGTGCTCAGCTTGTGGGGCGTGGCTTCGTCTTGGCCATGGCAATGGCTGTGCCCTTGACATTAGTCCCCACTTCTGTGTAGCTCACTGGGGAAGAACTGTCAGTGGGTAGGTAGCTTTACCTGTAAAACTTAAGCTGTGGGGAGCAAAGTGTTGGCACTGTGATCCCCAGTTTATCAGCATCCATGTGAATGGTTTCCAGGGAGACTCCCCTTCACAAATGCAGGTTCACACCCCCTATCCAGACTTTCAGATGGAGCTTTCTGGACCTTATTCTACAGCGGAGTCAGGCTCTCTGTGGAGCTGGCATTTGGTGTTGTCCCCCACCCCCACCCCTACCCTGGTTAGTGCAGGTGTGACATATCCCTGATATACCAGTGAGGACTAGATTCGAGGTGGGAGTGGCTCCGTCACTGGTGTCCTCCAGTTTTCATGCATCTTCCTATAAGCTATCTGGCTTGATTCGCCCACCCTCTACCCTCCCACTGGCCTCCCTCCCTCCCCTGGCCTCTTTATTTTCCTAGTTAGCTTCTCTGTTGCTTTGCTCCCCAGAGTTCTTTGTGGACTAATTTTTCGTGACTCCTAGGACAGGTCCTCCCAGGAGTGGGGCGGGTCTCCCAGAGCTCACACTGTCAGATAGCTGCTGCATGTGTCACCCAGCCACACAGCTGGCCCTGAGAGGGTGCTTTCAAGAGAGCAGGGTTCTGGAAGCTGATGGCCAAGGTCAAGGTGTCAGGTTCACAGACCACACCTTTGAGTCCTTACTTGGGTGGTTGAAGGATAAGATCTGCTGTCCTCTGCGCCTCCGCCCGCTCCTCCTCCTATGAGAAGGATCACTGGGGTCCAGCTGATCTGGGCCCGCCCTGTGTCCTCATGTAATGAATTGTAATTATCTTCTGAAGAACAGGTCCCTAGTGATCACGTCAGAGAACTGGGGCAACACACAGCATTTCACCCCTGATGCTGCACTGGCCTCTTCTGTAGGTCCCTGTAGCCAGTTTTCCTAGAGTTACTCATGAGAGCCAAGTGCCACAGCCTTCCTCTGGGCCTCTTCCTGTGGTGGCCTTTTTTTTTTTTTTTTTTAGTGCACAGTGCAGACGCAGTCCCTGTCTTAGTCTATGAGGTAGAAGAGCAGAAGCTGCAGACTTGGCCTGTGTGTGGCCCTCCAGCTCAGGACTGTGCCTGTGCGTTACGTGCTAGGTAAAGGCTCTCAGGACATCTGAGGTGCATGGAAGTTAGAAGAGACTTAGCTTTCAGCCCACGCATGTCATTTCATGGGGCCACGTCATGCCTGGTGTCTCTCGTGCTGTCTGACCGCTGGTGGAGTTACATGGTTGAGACAGACATTCTAATGCCTCAGTTGTGTCTCTCGGTTTACAAAGCTTAAACTGTTTACTCTCTGGCCCTTGACTCGAGTTTGTCAATCTCTTGTTCAGTGTCTTGCCTCCTACTCCAGCCTCCATCTCCGCCAAGGTCTCTGTCACCCCAGCTCCAGCTGTATCCCTCTCCTGGCAGCTTCTCCCACATACCTTAGGGCCTCTGTTCTCCCTGTACACCCCAACTCAAGTACCCACTCACCTCCTGCCCATCATTTCTTCACATTGGGAACATTTAAGTCTCTTGCTCACACATTCATGGTGTGTCCTTGGTTTTTCTCCTTCCCAGCCAGACCTTTGTGTCACCCTGCCTGCCCTGTCCACTCAGAGCAGTGGTTTTAGCTTTTTCCTTTGACACAGAGACCCTCTCTACTCAAGTCTTTTCCTCTGCCTGTGAGGACTGGCTCGCTACTATTCTGGGTCTGGAGTCTCTCCAGTCTGAGCTGGAACAGTGTCATCCTCACCTCCAAGGAAGGCACGCATTGGCTGGCCCACCATGCCAGTGTGTGAGAGCACCTCGTGGAGCGAGATGCTGGCCTACCACTCCAGTGTGTGAGAGCATCTCCTGGAGCGAGATGCTGGCCCACCATGCCAGTGTGTGAGAGTATCTCCTGGAGCGAGATGCTGGTCCACCACGCCAGTGTGTGAGAGCATCTCCTGGAGTGAGATGCTGGCCGCCTCCTCTGGGGTCTGTGGTGTGAGGACCTTCCCCAAGTGCTCATCGCCATGCCGGCTCACGGTTGTTTTGGGAAAGCTTGCTATTAATAGATCTCTAATCTAAGAATGTAGATGGAAAAATGTCCATAGCAGCTGGATCTTGTCAGACACTCTCTAGCTGTGCGATTTGTTTGTTTCTTCATTTTGTTTTTCCCTCTAAGATAAATATAATCATTGCACAAGGCGTTTCCAGAAGGTGTCGTTAGGAATAGGCTTAAAAAAGAATTTTACTAAAAATTTTCCTTCCTTCCTTGGTGGGGGCAGGAAAAGAATATGGCTGTCACTTTCACTCCTGGTACCACTTTTTGGTGTCATATTCATGCTTCTTGCGGGTGATTATTTTATTTTATATGTGTATGTGTGTGCCTGGGTGTATATATGTGCACCACATGTGTATAGGTACCCACCAGGTGAGGCCAGAAAATGACATCAGATCCTCTGGAACTGGAGTTCCAGGAGGTAGTGAGCCACCTGAAGTGGGTGCTGGGAACCGAACCTGGGTCCTCTGCAAGAACAGCAAGTGCTCTTAACCACCGAGCCATCTCTCCAGGCCCCTGGAGGAGGTCATATTTAATGCTTAAATAGGGTTGACACTGATGGGAGCTCTCTGACATCCTTATGCTGTGCCACACATTTTGTGTCAGTCATCCTCATAAATGTTCTTATCCCTACTTTCCAGATGAGAACAGTCCTGCTCAAAGGGTTGCAGCTGTCCCAGTATGCACAGCACAGCCAGTTCCTGGCAGAGCTTAGTCCCACAGTACTCTTTCCAAGGTCTACTGCCTGCTGCCATATGGCTCAGCATGGCCTCATCTTACACTGGGTCATCTGCGTCACTGTGTCATTTATTTTCCAGGTGAAGTGTGGGTATGTAACAGGTCAGTACCTCAGATGCTCTCCCGTAAAGGGGAGGGACTGAGTGGCACGTTGTGGGGGGAGAGAGGTTTCTTAGTACAGCAGTGCGTTTGGGAGAAAGCATGTGGATATTGTCTTCCTTTGAAGAAGTCAAAGGTCCTAATAAAACCTCAAAGAACATTCCCACAGAGGATAGTGGGGCCCTGGGAACCCAGGTCTTCATCTGCGCAACACGCCCTCCCCTCTGCCACTCTGCCTTCTCCTTCTCCAGAGCTCTGGCCTGCAGCTTCGCATGCACAGGGGCAGAGTTCCTCCCCCCACCCCCAGCCCCCGCCCTCCCTCCCCCACCCCTCCTGTCCCCTTGTGCTGCGGCCTCTCCCAGCTTACACAAAGGACAGTCCTAGATGAGAGCATTATACTAAAGCGTGAGGCATGGCTGTAGTGTGTGTGCCATCTGGCTAGAAGCACAGCCATTGTTCTGGAATGCTGTTTGTGCCCATCAGTACACCTACCACCCTGAGTGAGCACAAGGGGGCTAGAGCAGGGCTGCTGGGGCGGGGGCTGAGCCTGAGGCTGTGCAGTGCCGGGAGAGAGAGTCCATAGGCCTTCACATGCAACCAGAGGTGCTGAACCCTGATCCCTCTGAGGCCCCCTCCAGCTGGCGTGCTGGAGACGCTGGCTCAGATCAATAGCCTGGATTCTCTCCATGTGTGGAAAGCTGAAGGCCACCCCAAGGACAGCTTTCAGGAATGGTGGCGGAGGTGAGAGTGAGGGCTCCCAGGCCCTGTGTTCCTGTTGTCTTTGAGGCTTTATTAATATTTTAGACTTTAAAGGGAGATAATCATTACATGTTGTGTTTGTTGCAAACATCACTCTCAGTCTGGCTCTTCTCAGCTTGTGCACCCCAGTGAGGAGATCTAGGTGCATCTGCATCCTTGTCCTGCTTCACAGATGCCCATGCAGTAGGTACCCCTGGGTGTGGCAGGGTGTTCAAGTGGGGCTGGCAGGGTCACCGTGTGGAGGGGTCCACACCCTGTTTGGGGGACTGTGGGTTCTTAGCCATACTCACTCTTCCTTTTGGGCTCCTCCCTGGTACCTATCTAGTCCCTTCTTATCCCCCAGGGGAAAGAGATTGGCAGGCAGTGCTGAAGGCTGTTGCAGCCAGTCACATTCATGGCCGGGCTCTGCAAAGTTCCACTGTGCCACTCCCCTCACCCCCTGTTATGATCTGGGGCTGGGATGCAGGGGGAGGGGAGACCTGCCAATTACTATGGTCAACAAGGACTTGGTGGAGATTCTATGGGTGGAGCTCACAATTGGTAGAGCTGCCTCAGGCCAGGCGCTGGGATGTGCCCAGCTGGTGGTAGAGGTAGAGTCAGCTGTTTAGTGTTGGGGCGAGGTCCTTGCTTGCTTCTCCATGTGGCTATCCCTAGCTTTTGGGAATGAAGAGGATGCTGGGAAGTGATGATGCTTAGCGAAGTAACATGAGCAAGTGTCATCCAGTGTCCCAGACCTGGAAAATGGTACAGCCAGAGCTGGACAGGGGCCACTGGATCTTTGATGTCCTGTTTTTCTTGGCTTCTGCCCAAAAGATTATTCTCTGCGAGTGTGTGTAGGGTGTGAGTGTGTAGGGTGTGTGTGTACGGTGTGTGTTTAGGGTGTGTGTGTAGGGTGTGTGTGTGTGTAGGGTGTCTGTGTGTGTGTGTGTGTGTGTGTGTGTCTGTAGGGTGTAGAGGCCTGAACTTAGCCTTGGGTGCCCTTCATGAATGCTTTCCTTTTTGAGACAGTATCTCTGGATGAATCTGGAGCTCACCAGTTGCTAGACTGGTAGATCGAGAAGAATCCTCCTGTTTCTATGTCCCCAGTTCTGGGGTTAGGATAAGATGCCAGTTCTTCCTGCCACTGTGGGATCTTAGTTAGGGCGTCTATTGCTGTGATAAAACACCGTAACCGGAAACAACTTGGGAGAAAATAGGTTATTTTACCTTAAGCTTGTCTTATCACCTCGGGAAGTCCTTGCTGCCTTGCTCCTCATGAACGGGCCAGGTAGGAATGGGTACCGAGGTGTGGTAGAGCGCCCTTGCTGCCTTGCTCCTCCTGGCCAGGTTGCTTTCTTATAGACCCACCTACTCAGGCTTTGCATGCCCATAGTGAGCTGGGCCTTCCCACATCAATCGCCAACCAAGAAGGTGCCCCGCAGGCTTGACTGTCTATGGAGGCACTTTCTCAACCGTGTTCGCTCTTTTCAGATAGGGCTAGGTCTGTGTCAAATTGACAAACATCACTCAGCACATGGGGTGAGCGCTTTGTCAATTGGGTCAACTGCGCCCCCCTCCCCCCAGTTATCCTTAAACTTCCTTATTTTTTAATGGGAGAGAACACTTTTCTATGATCTGCAAACTCAGGAGAGGTCTTGCAGTCTGTCTGCTGCTGGTGAGGGGACCAAACAACTCCGTGAAGAAGGCTGAACTCTGCAGTGCTGCGAAGCTCTTGTCCTAACTCTTACCTTGTCTCTGCTGTCCCTCTATCCCCTTAGCCACAGCCGTGCACAGTGACAATAACAGCATCAGCATGAGGCTCATAGTGACAACAGCAACACAGTGTCTGGAGGGTGAGCCACAGGGAACTGGGGAGTGGCTGAGCTCTGCAGGTCCCTGGTTTGCTACTTTAAAGGACAGCTGAATCTCTATTTCTGTAGGCAGTTTGCTTTTGTGCTAGGCGAGGGGAGTTTGTGACCAGCAGTGAGGGGACTGAGTGCTGGTTGTAGTTGTCAGATGAGCAGTGAGAGCTTGAGAGAAGAGCCTGGAGGTAAAGTGACCAGCAGCTTTGCAGGTGACATCACGTCAGTGGGATGAAATGATGGGGAGCTGGAGAATAGCAGGAAGCTCCAGCAACAGGTGGAAAAACAGCCAGGCAGGCTATGCCAGATGATCCAAGATTTATGGGATTGGAAGCTGATACTGGCTGGGGACGGGCCAGGCAGTGAAGTGACAGCAGCAGGCGGGCATGGGAGAGGCTGGCTCAGCTGCTCACAGTGACCTAACAGTAAGCAGTTAATGTCCAGTTCTGGCTCTGACCTTGTTATCTCACCCCGACGTGGCGGGTGGCAGTGTTGCTCAACTCTCCTGTTGCTGTGGTAAAACTCTGTGACCAAGGGAACCTATAGAAGATTTATTTGGGCTATGGAATCTTACGTATCTTACGTATTTTCTGCATAAAGCAGAGGCAGAGAGCAGATGAAGTGGTAGGGGGCTTTACTTCTCGAGTTCATCCTTAGTGATGTACTTCTGAGCAGTACAAGGCTGCAGCACCTTAAATGGACAAGGACATGTCCCTCAGCCCCAGTCTGGTGGAATGGCCTGTCCCACATCTTCCTCATTCTATGTCAGGGGAAACTTGCTTAGAGGGTTGTGTGTTGGCATTGACACAATCTGCTGAGCGATTGCACCCTTAAAGAGTTAAAGGTGTCTCTCTGGCGAAGCTGGAGACTGAGCCAGGTGCACAAAACAGCTGTCTGTCCATCATAGCTGGGATGGGGGTGTGTCTGCTTAGCATCATAGGCCCACACTGCCGAGTGGTTTCACAGGACTCCACCGTGTCCAGGAAGAAGAGAGAAGGCAGGGAACCCACATAGAGGGGTTGAAGATGCTCCTACCTCTGGCTTTGTGTTGAGTCAGGCAAGTGGGAGCTGGAAGTTGCCGCAGCTGGTAACCTTAGAGTAAGGGCATCTCCCTCCCCAGGAACAAGTGGACCCTGTTGCAAGTGTGCTAAGCAGCATGATAATAATTCATGCTCCAGCAACTGAAGTCTGTCTTCTTGGAGTTCAGGGAAGGCAGCCTGGATGGAATCTGGTGAAGGCCTCTTCCACATTTCTAGATGTCATCTTGTTGCGTCTGTGCATGGGAGGAAGGCAGGCATGAGGGAGAAAGAGACACACACTAAAAGACAGAGAGCAAGCTAGGGGCACTCAGTGCCTTGGTTTCTGTCACAAATACCCTAATTCTGTTGTGTATGGGGGTATCTTTATGGCTTCATATAACTCCAGTAGCCTCCTAAAAACCCCATAAGCTCCTGTGTATTGGGGTTTCAACTCATGTTAGATAGATCTCACTCCAGACAGATCACACCACCTTCCCCTATTGATTCTGAATGTC
This sequence comes from Acomys percivali, assembly GCA_907169655.1. Taxonomy (NCBI): domain Eukaryota; kingdom Metazoa; phylum Chordata; class Mammalia; order Rodentia; family Muridae; genus Acomys; species Acomys percivali. The sequence continues at coordinate 19,889,248 of OU015743.1, read as the reverse complement.
TTAACCTCCCCCCCACCCTTCAATGCAGTGAGCTCCCCTGAATGCTCCTCTTTGCTGGAGCTGAGTCTAGGCAGGGACGAGACACACAGTAGGATTGCTACACACAGTAGGACTGCTATACACACTAGGACTGCTGGTATCCCCTGCAGGTCTCATTGCTGTGGAGCCCTCCCCGCCCCATGCCTCCTCCCATTCTGGTCCATTCAGCCAGCTCCTATGGGCTCCTCATCTCTCCTGGCCTTGCAGCCTCCCTGGATATTGGAGCCCAGATCTGCCACAGCTCCTGGGTGAGGTCTGCTCTTTGACCTCAGCTCCACTTGTCATTTAGCCACCTGCTGTGTTCCACACCCAACTCCCAGCATCTCACTGTCTTCCCAGCCGGTGGTGGTGGTCTGTGGCATAAAGCGTAGCTGACGCCAGGTTTGGGACACAACTTGGCAGGGTCAGTGCTGCATCCCAGGATGCTGGTCAGAATGCGGCTACCTGGTAGGCAGCCAGCCCTCTCAGCACCAGGGCCGGTGCTCCTTGGTTGGTACCCATGTGATCCATGTAACACTCTGGAGCCACGAAAATCACTCTTTCAGATGGCAAGCCTTGTGTGAAGTCAGGGTGGGTGGTGCGTGGGTGGTATTTCTGGGTCACGCCATTCTAAGCATTGCCGTAATGAGCGGTCCCTCTCAGGAGTGGCCAACCTGCAGCCATACATGGGCAGGTGGGTTCTAATCCCCTAGGCTGTGATTTATGGTGGCTGTGCACTTAGCTCCTTGCTAATTACACATGTGTAATTAGAGACTCCCTCCGTGTGCTCTTAACCAGGAGGCCAAGGGTGCTACCCTGGTGAGCAGGAGACCCGGCCAGGAGTGAGGAGCGGCTGTCTCCGTTCCAGCCCCGAGCTTCAGCTGGCATCTAGATTTGGGGTGAATACCCCCATTTCTTTTGAGAAACGTTCATGAGTTCCATGTAGGACCTCAATTGTTTACATTTGTGGATTGTTTACATTCATACGTTTATACAGGATGCAAAAAACCGCCCTCCCTGGCTGTGCCAGCTTGAGGATGTCTGGCTGGTGGTCTGTGGCATAAAGTGTAGCTGATGCCCGGTTTGGGACACAACTTGGCAGGGCCAGTGCTGCATCCCAGGATGCTGGTCAGACGCAGGCTACCTGGTAGGCAGCCTGCCCTCAGCACTGATGTTAATAATTCTGTAAAAAAATCATTCTGGTTTGTAGCTTACTATATCACTAAAGAATGCTCGGACAGGCTTGCTTTCCTAATTATCACCCAAATGCAATCTCAAGGTTTTGTTTCCTGAATTACCTCTTGTTTTCTAGTGGGTGTCTTCTCACAGCAAGGCGTGGCGGTGAGCTCCTTGGGTGTGCACTGGGCATGTTGTCGCGCCGGGAGGGAGACTGTCCATGTGAGTGGTAGATCTTCTCATCCCTGCACGTCTCCCTAATTGACCGACTGACCCTCTCTTGGGGTAGCAAGGCAGAGCCTCTGGTTGGTGGCCCAGCTAAAGCAGGCCAGGTGCCCCTTCACAGCATGTAATGCGCGTGTGCAGCGGGCCAGGCCTGCGTAAATAAATAATTCATGGCGGCTGGTAATGAGCTCTCAGGGGCAGCGCCTGGCATGCCTGGGCCCTTCCGATGATCTCTGAATTGCTCTTTGCCTTTGTGCTTATTCAGACTGACAAATAGACGCTTAATAGCGGGTGCTTTGCTCAGGTGCTGATGGATATGTGCACGACTCCCAAGAGGTGACTTCCCTTCGCCCTTTAGCACCCACGGAGGCATGGAACTTGTATAAGAAAGGTTGGGACTGGGGTTGATAATTTCCAACCCATGTATCTATGGCCAGGCAGCAAGGGTCCCTCCCAGGTTGGTAGGTGCTCCGCGGTACATACCTGATTCTGAATCTCAGTTACCCGCCCAGCTGGCACAGGGTTCTTGCACATGCGCAGCACAACAGCTTAGAAATCCCAGCGTCTCCTCCGTGAGACACATACATAAATCAACCCTTTTCTGTAATCTTTGACCTATGTCTGGCCGTGGCATGCCATCTTCTGATAGGAGGTAGAGTTGGCTTCCCACGGCAGGTGTAAGTAGCCAGTTAGTACAAATTGTAATACAGTAGTTACATACTTAGTACTTTTAAAAAAGATATTTTCATTTTTGTTTTATGTGTATGGGTGTTTTGTCTGTATATATCTGTGCACCGCGTGCGTGCCAGGTGCTGGAGGAGGCCAGAAGAGGGCTTCAGATCTTCTGGAACTGGAGTCACAGGTGGTTGTGAGTCTCTATGTGAATTGAACCAGGGTCCTAGAGCCACAGTGCGTTAACCACTGAGCTTTCTCTCCAGCTCATTCCTCAGCATTTTGAAGCATACAGCCCCAGAAATCTTAGGGCCTTCTAGTCTGGCAGCTTACTTTCATAAGTGGGTTCTAAAGAGTAGCCTACACTTGTGTGCCTGTAATGCGCATGTGTGAAGCGCCTCTCCCCTCCCAACCCACCTCCACGACCTTCCTAATGAGCAGACAGTGCATTCAGGAAGGGACAGGACACCCTCTTCCTCCTAAGCTGTTGCAGCCCAGGGGAAAATGAACAAGCAAATACTCAGACATTCTTTCTCCTAGACACACCGTCCCTTCCTGTCTCCCTAAATAAGGCTGAAAATTGGCTGGGGAGAGTGAAAAGAGAAACACACCAAGACCATCACTAAGTACATCCCGTCGCCACTGCTTTCTCCAGGTGTGGACTGATGGATTAAAGGGAGGCCCGGAATAAACTGGTAATTACTCACGTATTCCTCTGTGAGCGGCCTAATTGGTGCAGCCCTCCCTATAGGGCCCTGGTCCTTCGCAATTAACGGCGAATTAGCATACAGCAGTGCTGGGCCCCTGCGGGAGGCCTTGCCCATCTGCTGCTGGGGAGCAGGCCAGTGGTGCCTGGATGACACCTGGGTAGCAGAATTCATTGTTAGCCAGGAATGTGATGGATCTTTGGGGGTGTGTTTCTATGCCTTTCTTCTGCCAGATGATTATGAACGAACGAACGGCTCTTGGTTCCTCTGACCCGTTCATCGGATGTTTCCTGAGCAAGTGCGAGGCAGCCTCTGGGTGCTGCAGAGCAGCAACAGCAAGGGACATCTTTGACAGGGAGGTACTTGAAGCGTAGATGTTGCCCAGGGTCTCCATAGTGGCTCTAAAGTGAGCAGTGTGTCCAGGGGTCCGGTTGAGCCTTGCTGGAAGGTGGACACTGTTAAGTCAGCTGCTGCTTGCTCAGGCCTCAGTGGGAGTGAGAACGTGTTACTGCAGAGGGCATTGCCAAGGTCCTGTGGTAGGAGGAGTGCATTTATAGAACAAGAGGGTGGCCACGGTAGCTCTGAGGGGACAGAAAGTGTGAAGGACTGAAGGACTTTAGTGTTTAGCCTACCTCAGTGGACTATCGCTGCAGCCTCTCCTACATAAAGCCTCTCTTCAGTTTGGTCTGCATCTGATGCACTATAAGGTTTCTGCAGGAGTTCAGATTGACCTCAGTACAGACTAGCTTGGGAACTGGGGTATGCCCTGCTTTGGGAAACACACCTTTCACAGCGCCAGGGAAGAGCCTGCATAGTAAATGACATATCACAATTCTTCAGTGCCAAAGAGGACAGGGCCCTCTCTCCCCGTCCCTGTTATACCACAGGGTGTGGGATGGGGGTGGTAAGTGTGTTTCACAGATTCTCAGCCACTCACCTTGGAGGCTTCCTGCTTTAGAGCTCAAAGCTGTGGCGTGCGTGCGTGCGTGCGTGCGTGCGTGTGAGTGTGTGTGTGTGTGTGTGTGTGTGTGTGTGTGTGTGAGAGTCCCCGTTCCTGAGTGATATTCCAGCACAGATTCTGTTCACTTGGCTTTAGTAACCTCAGTTCCAGCTTCTAAGTTGTCCTATGCCAGGATCACGTGCTGAGCAAAGAATCCTCCGAGGGGTGGTCCTTCCCTGTCTCCCAGCTGCTAATGAAGAGCAAATGGTAACGACCTCACTGATGGCCAGAAGGGCTTGCAGAGTTAGGCCCAGTGACTTCCCCTGGTCTCAACAGCTGTGGTGAGTCATTCAAGGTCATAGGCTGGGAGTGGGAGACCCTGGCCTCCTAGGGCACAGTGCCCAGCCTCCATCTTCTGTCCCTCCTACTGTTCACGTTGGGATGGTCTGCTATGATCATGGCCAGGCTAGATGACCATGTCTTTGCACACAACCGGAAAGATGACCTTGTCCTCTGAAGAGTCTGCGGAGGGGCCATTGTGCATGCCCATGTCGTCTGCAGACATGAATCCAATGTGTGCTTGGTGATGTTCTCATTGCCTGGCTGTTGTTGACCTTTTTTTTTTTTTTTTTTTTTTTTTTTTAAATGCCAAGAGAAAGTTCAGGCAGGGGGTCAGCTGCCTTCTGCTTGCTACTTCATGAGATAGCTATGTGGTCTGCCTCTGGGGAGCTGGTCTGTTTCAAAACTGGGTCAGATCATTGTTTTCCTTTGTTTTGCCTTGGTCTGTTCCAAAGACAGAATCCTTTCCTTAAAAAAGAGCCTCCCTGAGTGCTCATATGTTTTAGGGCTGGGCATCAAAGGCAGTATAAAAAAAGGCTTTTGCTTTGACAGTATTCAAATGATTGAGTAAATTTTGGCTCCCACAAACACTTTTAAGCAAAATTAAAGGGCAAGTATGAGGTATTTACAGTGTATGACAAGGAATGGTCTTTCATATGTAAACAGTTTTTACAAAAGAATGAGAAAAATTCCACAACAACAACAAAAATGGGCATAGAATCATGAAAGAAGAAATACATGGCAAAGAAGATGTAAATATATTTGGCTCTGTTAGAGAATAATTAAAATGATGGGTTGGCATTTCAGTATTAAAACTATAAGATCCTGGGCCAGCTCAGTTCATGGAATTATTTCTTTTTTACACTGGTGTATGGAGATGAAAGTGGGATACCTGTACAGAGAAGAATGTACCACACTATTAAAAACCTTAAAAATTTTGCAAGTTTCTACTTGGACGTTCTATTTCTGGATTAACTTCACCCAAGCTTAATCTAGCCTTCAAGTAGAACATCCATGTGACTGTAGAGAGAATGCTGTATGTTGATGCTTTAGCCCCACCCGTGCTCTCTCGCTGCCCAATTGGACTTATTTTAAAATTGATGTTTTTATTTTTATTTATATAAACCAATTTGGCCTTGAATCTTCATTTTCCTTGGGTTACAGGCATGCAACACTATTCCTGGCTGACTTAGACCACTAATAAATGTTTTTGCCCCAAACAGATGTGGGAAAAATGAATAGTCGGGGAGGAATCCTGAGGGTAATTGTGAAGTTCGCTTGTAACTTAATGAAAGCTCTGGGAAGACATCCTCTCATTGCATCATCGGGGGGCAGGTGGGGATGCGGGGCGTTGCGTAATGTGAATGCCATTATCCTCTTCCCCAGGGATGCTCAGGGATGAACAAATGGGGATCTTTAATTTTCCTAAGTTTGACTGAATAGTAAAGTTGGAGTCTCAGCCGCTCTCTGGAGACTGGGTAGGGCTCGCATCTGATGAGTTTGCAGGGAGGAGAGAAATAACTGGCTTTAGTTTTTGGAACACTGAAGTGAACCAGCCATGGGGTTGTGATTTCATTTTTTTTTTTTAAATAAAAAAAGAAGTTTAATTAGGATATAGGAAATCCGATTCCTAAAATAGATTAATGTGTGTGCCTGTGTGTGCACATATGTGCATGGGTGATAGTTTTGTTTTTTAAAGATTTGTTTGTTTATTTGTATGTTTTATGTATATGGGCACTTTTGTTTGCATATACATCTGCACACAGGGAGACAGCATCAGACAGTTGTGAGACGTCTTGTGGATGCTGGGACTTGAACTCAGGACCTTTGGAAAGAGCAGTGAATGCTCTAAACCGCCGAGCCATCTCTCCAGCCCCGGTAATAGTTCTAAGAGTCAGTTGAGGTTGTTCTTCTGCAGGTGCTTTGATAACTGTGGGTGTCATGGAGTTGGGAGGTGAGCCTCTGCCAGGGCCTTCTACTCCTGCAAACCTGTACAGCCAATCTAGAAGTTTGGTGTCGGCAGGTCTTTCCCTCAGAACATTTTGGTGTTGAAGCTTTGAAGGTCAGACTGTTCATTCAGTGAGTGTAGTTTGGAGATGTACATGCTCTTATTTTTAAAGGAGTATTTATATGTATGCTTGTGCACCATGTGTGTGCAGCAGCCAGTGGAAGTGAGGAGATACATCAGCTCCCCTGGAACTGGAGTCATAGGAAGTTGTCAGCAGCCACATGGGTGCTGAGAACCAAAGCTGGGTCCTCTTCTGTCCCAGCCATCTCCTGCATCCTGCATAGTCCTATTTTTAAATTTTAAATATTTAGCTTGGGGGCCTGTCACATTTGTATGGGGTGGACTGGGGGAGGGTGAACTATAAATAGTATCTTCAGAGTGACCCATGGACGGTGTGGGTTGTTACTGGTTTCACAACACCAACATTGGGATGGCTTCGCGTCTCACACGTGTTCCTTGGAGGGTTATGTAATCTTGGGCTTGGACGCACACCATCTTCGTCACTGTGGCTGGGAGCTTCTGCCGACCGTGTCCCCAGTCACTGAAGTTGTTTGGACCCTGTTCTGCTTGGGACCTAGAGCGGGATGTTTTTGTCTATCTCTTCTGGGTCATTGTTGTTGAAATGGAGAGAGCCTAGTGGGTTTGTGGGTGATTTGGGGAGCAGTTGGCTTTTGTTGGTTCTACCATTCTGCTGCCTGCTACCTCGGATAGGTTTTGGGGGGCAGTGTGTATCTATGTTTGGTTTAATACTGATCTTTGGATTTTGTATCTCTGATCTAACTTCTACTTGGCTTTCCTCTCTCTAGCTACAGACCCACTTTTTTTTTTTTTCTTTCACTCATGAGTAGTTGTCAGATCCAGCCCAGGTATGAAGCTCCAAGTAAAGGAGGTATGGACACATGAGGCTTGGATTGTTTCATCTTTCTTTTTGTTAATAAGACCCAGTATTGAGTTTATACTTAGGTCTTGTACCATAAACACTCAAGATTAGGAGACTTAAAATTTTAACAGCGACCCTTTGATTCCTAAACACTGTTACCAGAAGTCAGGGACTCATCATATTTAAGTGGCATTGAGCTTTTATTTATTAATTTATTTATTTTTAAATTCCTGAAAGGAATTACAAATACGATATATAGAAGATTTTGGAGAGATAGTCACGTGCAGAACCCAGGAGCCTGTCTATGGCTAGGTTGCTCCCCATTGCAGAAGGGCTAAAGTGAGGACCCTGAGGTGGGAAGTGTTCCTGGGGTAATCTGGTGAGCCTAGCGTCATCTGAGGAGTTCTTGTAAGAGGGCAGCAGGTGCTAGGTAAAAGACCAAGAAGGTGTGGCCTCAGAGCCCAAGGGCTGGAGCAGTGGGGCTGTGACCCAAGGAATGAGGGCAAGAAGAGGGGCCAGCTCAGCGTGGAGCCTCCACAGCCATGGGAGTAAATATCTGCTGATTAGAAGACCCAGCTGACTTCAGCTGACTGTGGACTTAAGGCGTGCTGCATGCTAAGTCCCAGAGTCCACGGCAGCGGTAGGACTCACTCAATTAGTAATAGAGGGGTGACCCCTTATGGGGGTCAGCCAGAGCTGACCCTGGGTGGAGCTCACACTCTTAACTCCTCGCTACAGGCCCCTGGCCAGGAGCTCAGGCTCAGTGTAGATGAGGTGCTTTTCCCATGTCCAGCCCTGGGCGTTCCCGGAGTCATGGCGGCTCTGCTGTGCCTGGGATACTGCACATTGTCAGAGTGAGTGAGTGTGTGTGTGTGTGTGTGTGTCAGTGCGTAGACACAAAGGTCATTCTCTCTAAGGTGCACCTAGGGCTTTTGTGCATCCCCTGTAGGCTTTGGGTGGAATGCCTGAGGCATCCTGAGCCTGTGTGTGCCCTGAGTTAGTTGGCTGTGGCTTTTCATGGTGCCTTGTGCCTCGTGGAGTGGAATTGCCTTTCTGGGCATGGATAGCTCTTGTCCTTAGCCTTGGGACCTTTCTGTTACCACAAAACTCTTCTGTGCTGGAGGTTTGTCACCAGTCTTTTGCAGGTACCCTGCCCCATGTCCCTTCTAGGAATCTGCTCTCTGTCTGGTGTGACAGATACCCCATCCACCAGTTCCAACCATGGGTTTTCAGCCTCAGGTTGAAAATGCTCCCATCTTTGTGTGCGACAAGTAGGAATCTTCTGCTGTCATGGTTGCTCCCTGATCAGTGTGGGCTAGTGACCCTTTCCCATGTATTTACATTGCTTGAGGCATTCAGAGTCACCTAGAGTTGATTCGGAGCCTCATGTGTGGGTCATAACCAAATGTACCCAGTTTGGTAGCTTCTTGATTCCCTCTGCCCTGCACCTCAGGCTGGGTGTGTCCCCTCTGTAGAGTTCTTTCAGGTGCATCTTCTCCCTCTGACAGTCTGCTCCAACAGCAGGCAGGGCATGCCTCCAACCCAGGTCAGCCTCCGCTTAGCCTTCGGAGTAGCACGTGGAACCCTGCTCCAGAGGCTCCAGCTGCCCTCCTCCCCGCTCACATTTCTGTGGGCCCAGATGTGCTCCTGTTCTGGCACCTCCTCCCCAGGTAGCCTCAGCCTTCCCTCCAGTGCCGTCAGTGGGGTCTCCTGAAGCCCACGTCCTGTCCCTCCCCAGAACTAGGCACCTTCTGTGTCCCCTCTCATCCTGTCCAGTGAGGTGGAACACGTGTGTGGGCTGCTTGTCACATGTCCCTAACTCCTAGACCGGGAACAGCCAATAGTGGGTGCCTCACTAGTGTTTCTTGGGGAGTGACTCTGGCTTTGCTTAGGTTTTTCCTGTCTGCTTAAATGATTCCTGAGCTTTTAGCTCTTCAGTGCGGTTGTTGACCGGCTGTCGCCTACCTCACTGTTGGAGAGCTGACTAGAGGGGCAGTTGTGCCTGGTGGACGCTGTTACCAAAAGTGCTTAGTGACCTTGGAAAATCCTTGATGTCTCTGTGTCTGTTTTATTCTCTGCTCTAATAAACCACGGGTGTTGATAGAGCCTGTGGCTGGGAGGGTTGGTTATTTCAGTGATGCCGAGCCGGTGGAAACCCTGCTGTTAACTGTTGATGACTAGGGTCATGTGGGTGCCTACTACTCCTGGATTCTGCAGGGTGATATTTGGGTAACTACACCCACGCAACCCCTCATTTCCCCCCACTCCCCACCCCCGTGTGTCTGCTCTTCTGGCCATAGGCTGTGATGACCCTGCTCACCACTGACCGCTGTAAATTTGGGCGCATCTCTGCATGCCAGTGACCCCTGTGGTTTCTCCTCTGGAAAGATGAGCCATGTCTTGTATCTTTTATTTGCTAATGTGTAGGAAGTTGGGTGTTGCTCTCTGTCCTGGGTTTATACCACAAGACAGAAAATCTGTGACCGTCACTTCCAAGGTGCTTGCAGCTTGGTTGAAAGCCGATGTTCCCTCCCCTTTTCGTGAGGCTTGGGCTGGAACTAGACCCCAGCATCTTTTGTTTCCGAGGGCCAGCGGGCATCCACCATAACCCTGGCTCTAGCTCACTGTGTGTGTGGGTGTTGATGGTGGTTTAGGCTTGAATTGAACCATCGAGTCGACTCAGCATCTCTCTGTCTGGCTTGCCAGTCAGTGGTCCTTTAGAGGCCTCTTAGCACCCAAAATGTGCCTCCCCCACACAGGGCTTTTTCTAAAGCAGTTACTGAGGAGGATGGTGTGGCTCCTGCCATTGAGCCCACTAAATCCACTGGACCACCGACAGTTGGGTCTTCTGAACAGCTGGTGTGAGGCTAAAGCTGGTTGTGCCCTGCAGTGTGTGTTGGGTCGAAGCACTGGCCTGTCCCCTGGCCCAGCCCTGCTCTGCAATGAGGGTCCCTGGAATGGGAATCTGCTCTTCTCTGTACTGATGCCCTGGTGGTCACTGTAGCAAGCACATGGGATGGTCCCATCTCTTCTGATGGTCAGCTTGCTCCAGAGAAGCAGAGTAGAGCATAAGGTCTTGGTGGCCTGTGACCTCTGTTCCCAGCTCTCTTCGCTCACACCCAGAGGGACACAGGAGTGTAGGATACAGTCAGCACAGCTGAATTTGGTTATTTGGACGATGTTAGAAGCTAGCTGGACATCCTTTGGGGAGGGTGCACTGGCAGCTCCGTTTCCTGTCAGTTGCCTCGTGTTCTCCAGAGCTATGGTCATGATATATTTGAACAAATGTGGCTTTCCTCTCCCTCGGAACTGTCGGCGCAGCTGCAGGAACAGTTCTGAACAGCAGAGCGGGCATGCTGCCCTGGGGGTTTGGGCCCTTCCTGCAGGCTGACCTCTCTGCCTGTTGATGGAGCCTGTTGGGAACAACAAAGGCATCTCCGAGCGTCAGCTTGCACATGGAGAGTTGTGCTGCCTCGCTGTGCAAACATTAGCAAAACATTTTGGGGATGGAAAATTAGCTAATTGGGAAATGGCGGGTTGTTAGGCTGCTTGTTCTGCACTGAGCGGCTGCTGGCTTTGCTGCCTCAGGCTTTTGGGATGACACGAGCCAGCTCAGCTAGTCCAAGGACATGTGTTTCACTACCTTGTCTGTCCCTGTTGCTAGGTTTTCCCATGGTAGCTCTCAGGCCAGCTGCTACTGCTGGTAGAACCTGGCCAGCCCGAGAATGTGGGGTATGGGATAAAGCTACCATGTATGGCTTCTCTTTGGAGTCCAGACACCTTAATTTTCTGAGTGCACGATGTGTCTGTCTGCCCTCAGCCTTACTGTCATTAGTTTCCAATCAGATTTACTCTTTTTAGCATTATGTGTTTTCAATATTTACAGAACCCCCAGAATCCATACTGTATCAAGAGGTCATATTTAATGAGGTGTGTTCTGTGTTTACATTTTAAGACGTTCCTCTCTACACTGTTTCACAAACATACTAGATCATACCACATGTCTGTAAGCTGTCCCAGGGGAACCGACCACTGCTAACTGCTAAGGAGAGGAAAACGGAAGTGCGGCCATCTCCCAGGTGTACTCCTGCTGACCTGGTGACCAGACGTCAGCTTCTTCCATCTATCGTCCAACTGATGGTTTGCTCTGTGTGTGTGTGTGTGTACGTGTGTGTGTGTATGTGTGTGTGTGTACATGTGTGTGTATATGTGTGTGTGTGTGTGTGTGTACACCTTCAATCTACTGTGCATTTTCCCATATGAAATGATTTGATTTTAGGACTCTTTTATTACTAATACCGGAAATAGTTATACTTGATAATTTTTCTCAGTGATTTGAATGTTGTTTTTGAGTTTTGTCCAAGGGAAGATGAGGGCCAGGTCAGAATGAGAAAAATCTGTCCTGGACTCTTCCCTACTGGATCACCAGGAAAGGACGTGGCGTGTGTGGTGGGAGGAAGGGGGGAGATAATGGAGGACTAGTGTCCCTAGCTGATGACAGAGAGGGTCCTGGCCTCCGCTCACGTATTGAGCGCATTCTTCACTGGGCATGGCAGGTGCGGGTCCAGCAGAAGGACATGAGCAAGGACTCCACAGTGGGTTAGTTGGTCAGTGAGTCGGCAGGAAACAGATCAGTGACCAGCATATATGGGCCAGCCACCATGTCGGGAACTCCTGCCGTGTGTCTGTGAAGAGCAGGGAGCCAAGAGTGCCACATGTAGTCACTGTCATGTGCATGTGCCAGGAGTGTCCTCAGATGTGGAAAGGGAGCCCAGATACAAGTGTGAGACAGAAAGAAGGAACTCGGTCACTTCCGGGGAACTGTTTGGCAGAAGGGAAGCTGGGAGGAAGGGCTTGCAGAAGATCAAGTGGGTGGTGCTGCCCAGGGAGGAAAGGGTAAGCTGCGATCTTTGAGGGAAGGTGGACGGGCTGGTGGGTCTTTGGGTGACCTGGGAAAATGGGGAGCCTTGACCTGTCCCTCAAGTTAGAGGCAACATGCTGTGGTGAGAGGGGGATGAGGAGGACGGTGGACAGTTAGGGTGACCTTGACTGGGGAGGAGAGCAGGACAGAGGCACACAGGTTAGCAGCTGGTGCCCGTGTCCAGTGTGAGGAGCAGGTGGCCTGGAGGACTAAGTATCCAGCTTGGCGCCTCAGTTTTTAGTCCGAGGCCTGAGTGACTAGCTCAGGGTTTACCTGGGACCATGCAGGGGCTTTTAAGAGTAAGAAATGACTGTGTGACATGGGTTGACTTCATGGAAGGTAAGAAATGACCATGACTCAAGGGAGTTTATGCCTTATGGAAGCAAGATAGCAAGATAGCAGCCACATCTCTTTATGTGAGTGACCCTTGGGTGTTTTATTTTTCCAGCCGTATGGTAATGGCATGAACTTAGAACTTCAAAATATAGTTCTATGGAAAATATTTCTTTGCCAGATAAAACATGTGTTGAGGGAAAAGTTATTTTCTAGAAGCCTGGAGGCTTATCACACATCCCTCTTATTTTTGTCTGGTGGGATTCCTCCCCTGCATTTCTCTGTACATCATTTGAAAGGATGTTCAAGATAGTGCTCTTTTAGCCTTACCGCAAAGACATTTTCCCACAGTGTGTTCTGGCAAGTGTGTAAATCGTATTTGATACAGAATTGGGGGCTTGGTTTGGGGAGTAGGGGGTGATTTCTGTTGCAGGTCTCATGGAAGGTAACTGTGCTCCTTCACTGCTGTCCTCTGCTGCTCTCGTCGCCTTCGTCCTTCTCGGAACGCAACCGTCTTTCCTCGCGGTGCCATGGCAACGCTCAGCCCCGCAGCCTCCTCCTAATTATTTGAATGAGGTCTGTGTGCTGGCCCCGCTGTTTGGGGTCTGCATAATGTATGAACGCCGAGTGACAGCGAGCCGCAGCCTGATCAAAACAAAGAGCTGCCTCTGCGTGGTGGGCAGATTGCAGAAACATATTGCCAGCCACCCTCCGCTAACTGCAAACCCTGTCGTAAAATGTGTCTTTAGCCTGTCAGAAAATATTTTGACAGGTCCACAGTGACGCCCCTTCGTATGCAAATCTGTCGGTGATGCCCAGGCAACAAGCTCAGGAAAATCTTCAGGACTCAGAGGCTGGCATCATCAGGGTTCATCACCCCTGCAAGTAAACGCGTGGAAACTGTTTCCTTCCAAATGTAAATAAACGACAAAGTCTGTGATGGTGACAACACTGCCAGATCCAGGGGGAATCCAAGGTGTGCCTGGGGGCTTAGAACGATTGCTGTCACGGAGGTAAACGGAAGTTCACACATGAAGCGCATAAAAGATGAGACATTGGACAAGTCTGAGTAGCTAGGCAGCGTACAGCAGCAGGGAGAAGCTGGGGGAAGAGAGGCCAGGGGACAGGTTGCTGACATTGCTGGGGAAGGGAGGCTGAGCCAAGCACCACGCTGAGTGGTGATGTCTGTCCTGGCCAGTCTGTCTTCTGCAGATCAGCTGGCAAGGTCCGGTGCCGTGGGGGTGGGCTCGTGGGGTACTCCCTCCAGAGGGCTTGCCTTACCCATGGTTCTTTTCTGTGGTGCTACTTCCTGGGAGGGCCAGCAGTCTCAGGGCTGACCATGAGCTGCCTGGCTCCTGCCTTCCTGGCCTTGACACCAGTGTGTGTCTGGGGCAGTCACTTAACCGCTCTGGAGTCTCCGGCTGGAAAGTGGGTTAGTAACTCTTGCTTGGCTGGGATAGGCTGGGGAGAATGTGGCAGCCATGTACAAACGAGCTTTGTATCGCTGAGCTAGCAAGTGCAGCTGCTTCCTCCTCCTCTTTCTGCTTCACTGGACTAGAGTAAAGAAGCATCAGCTCGGCAACGCACACCTGGAAAGCGGGGTGCTCTAAAATGTGTCACATGTCTTCAGATATGTTAGATGCCTCCCTCCCCCCTCCCCCGGTTATCTAAACAGCAGTTCCAGGTCACGGAACATGATTTGAAGACCACTGGTTAGTGTATAAGAAAGAAGACAGAAAAGAGCACACTCCAGTTTTCTTTTAGGGAGGGGTTCTACCTGGTCAGAGAATTCTCTAGGCTGTCCCCACCCCTCACCAAAGCTGAACAGTGGGGAGCCCTGGCTGCTGAGAGTGCCCCTCTGTCGGGTGAGGTGTCTTGAAGACTGCCATCAGGTAGCTCTAGGAAGGACAGCTGCTTGTTCTCCAGGCCTTTAAATGCCCCATTGTAGGGAGGAAGAGTGGTGAGGACCGTGGCGGCGGGGTGGGCGGCTGAGCGCCTCAGCTTTCCGTTCTGCTGTGGTCTCTACTTCAGCAAGGGCATCAAGTCTTTTCTTCTTAGGTCTTTCCAGGACTTTGATAATGTGTGGAGTGTCAGGGTGGCATCTGTCACACTGATTTGGGGGGTGACGGTACTGAAAATGGCTGTATTTTCTCCTGTGTTTTTGAGGACCCCAGGACCCCAGGCTTGAAGGTAACTCAGCTTGATCCCATCCCCCCCACATCACCAACTTGGTTGATTCTGTTGCCCCAAATACATGTTCTGCACTACTAACGTCTGGTACTTCGGAGTGGGATTTTCAGAATGGAAATTGTGTCTCCTCAGGTGTGATCCATTAGACTGTGGTCACCCATTGGCCACAGATTGGTGCCCTTATCTTAAAAAGGTCACAGACATACGTATAGATGTCAGGTGAAAATGAAGGCAGAAGTTGAGAATGCTGTGCCTACCAGGTGAGGAATGTCAAAGCTTGCCACAATAACTTGAGCTAGGCCTGGGGCAGGTTCTGTCTCATCCTTGAAAGGGCTGCGGGACCATGCATTTTTGCTCGTCAAGCTTCTTAGATGGTAGTGTTTTGCTACAGCAGCCTCAGGCCTCTGTAATCCCGCTTCACACCCTGATTGTGCACATTTGTGTGTTGTGACTACAAGTCTACTTCCTTCTCTGGTAAGGGTGAGCGGTACTCTTCAGGCTGCTGTGACAGTTTGCCAGTATCCCATGAGAACTCTAAATGGAACTGTGATTTTCAGGGGAAAGTTCTAGGCCAGAGGGCAGTATACACCAGACTATTCTGAGTTGGAAGAGGAAGTATCTTCCCACTTGGGGAAATGGACATCGAGAGAAGTCATCTTAAGCAGCCCGAGAGGCGAGACCATGTGACAGTGCACGAGAAATTCTGAGCTTGCCAACACAGCGGGTCATGTTGATGTCTGGGGACAGTAGATGGATGTCCCAGCTGAGAGAGCAAGCTCACCATCTTTCTGCCTTCATGTGCGCTCTTTGTCCAGTGGATTGAGGTGTGTTCATGCATGTTTGATGAGGGTGGGCCACTCTGCACAGCCTGCTGATCCAAATACTACCTCTTCCCCAGGCACCCTTGTCGAAACACCTGGAAGTCATATTTTACAGCAGCTGTCTGGGCATCCCTTGGCTCAGTCAGGTTGACAGATAAATTCACTGTCCCGGGCGTGCCTAGGCAGTCAGGAGGTCATACCTAAAGGCTTCTAGCACCTCCTGGCTGTGTGTGTGAGAGACATTGTTCCCTTCGCCCAGGGTTCCTCCGTCCCTGGCCTTGGTTGGAAGGTTGGAAGTTGATCAGGTAGCCATCACAGCTCTGGAATAAGGGGGGAAAGAAAAGTGGGTGTGCAGTCAACAGTTTCTCCAGAATGTTCCAAAAACATTGACCAAAGCAAGGAAGAAGGTTGGAGTGTGCTCCGAGAGTCAAAAAGTAATATAAAAAGCATTGGTAGAAAAATGTTAAATTACTTTATTAAGAATTAAGGTAGGCTAGGGTGGTGGTTTGAATAGATATGGCCCCCATAGACTCCTGTGTTTGAATGCTTGGCCCATGGGAAGTGGCACTATTAGGTGTGGCTTGTTGGAGGATGTGTGTCACTGTTGGGGTGGGCTTTGAGGTCTCCTATGCTCAAGCTCTGGCCAGTGTGGATCCAGTTTCCTTTTGCCTTCCATCAAGATGTAGAACTCTTGGCTCCTCCAGCACCATGTCTGCCTGCACACCACCATGCTTCCTGCCATGATGATAATGGACTAAGCCTCTGACCTGTAAGCCAGCCCCAATGAAATGCTTTTCTTGTAAGCATTGACGTCTTGGTGTCTCTTCACAGCAGTGAAACCCAAACTAAGAGAGCTGGTAAGATGACTCGATGGGTGAAGATGCTTGCCATACCACCCTGATGAGCTGAATTCAGTCTCCTGAACGCATATGTAAGGGGAGGAGAGCTGACGCCATAAAGTTGTCTTCTGTCTTTTGCATGTGTATTGTGTGGTGCAGGCTCATACACACACACACACACACACACACACACACACA
>OU015743.1:19830477-19872971 GCA_907169655.1 Acomys percivali | reverse complement strand
ACACACACACACACACACACACACACACACACACACACACACACGCAAACCTTTAAACAAGATGTAAGACAAAACAACAAACAATAGGTTGACTATCTCAAGCCCACAATACTAAGAACAAGCGTTCAAAGCCTTTCAGACAGTATAGCTATCCAGAAGAGGGGAAGGGAGAGAGCACAGCAGTAGCAAGCGAGAACGTTGTTAGTCATTGGCTTTGCTTTCCAGGACCAGGGGAAGAGAACATAGTGATGGGGCCCAGTGATTTCCTAGTGTATGGCAGGTTGGGAGAACAGAGGCTGGAAGAGGAGAAAATGAAACAGCAGTGAGCTAAGAGGGATGGCACTGGCATCATAAAGAGGTTTTCAGCTTTGCTACAATCATCATTCTGTTTCAGGCTATTCTCTGTTTTGGGATGTCTGGGGTATTGTAGAGTATTTGTTAGCATCCTCGGCCTTATGCACTATATGCCACTAACACCGTTCTAGTTCTAATGACAAGCCAGACCAAATATCTTCTGTGGGGCACTATGAGGTGTTGTGAACCACTGGCCTCAGGTGACGCACCAGGGCTGGGGAACTGAGAACACTCCTAGAGAGCTTTAGCAGGTGCACTTGATTTTTCAGACTCCTGAGAGACCAGACTGAAGGGTGGGTGTGTGATGTGGGATTACAGAATGGCTGCTGTCAGGGTACTGCAGAGGATTCAGCTGGCTGTGATGCTGAGAGCCTTCTGTAGGTAGGTAGGAGGTATCAGGGTCAAGGTAAGGTTGAGGATGCGCACAGATGAGCACCCCGTCTACTTGAAGGGTGCTGGAGGTTGGGAGGAAGCCATGGGGGTGGATGAAGTCATCCATGTAGCCTTGTGGCCTGGGGTAGAACCTGGGGAATCCCAGTCTTTCCAGGGTGGACAGAGGAGGAAGAGTGAAGAAAGGGAGTTTGTTTCTCTTGGTTGCTATTGCCCAGCAACTCTGGCCAAAGAGGTGGGAGGAGAAGAGGAGGAGGAAGATGTTCAAGACCAGATGTAGAAACCGGGTGGGTACCCTCATGGGGGTGTGGGGTGCCTGCCTCATCCCTATCACCTTTACTGCCGCCTCTGGGTCTGTATAAGAGGTGTGCTTGCTTGGCTAGCCGCACTTCATCCCGTCAGGCCAAGCTCCGTGCACTCTGCTCCGTGAGCCAGGGTCACATGTTGCTTTTCAGGGCTGAGAGGAAAACACACAGCTGCCCTAGATCTTCATCCCTGGGTTATTTGTGAGGGTCCCAGGGGACCAAGAACAGACAGCTTCTCCCTTCATAGTGTGCTTTGTCCATGTGGGGTTCCGAGACTCCCACAGGGTGCTCCTAGCAGTCCAGAATGGGCTTCTCCCTGGGCTAGAAGTGGGGTGGGGGTGGGGGTGGGGTCACCGGCCTCCAGGGTACACTCACTGTAGTGATGACTGTACAGGCTCTTAGCTTCTTTCCCTTCTCACAAGCAGAATATCATAAGTCATTGATGCTCACTGTCCCTGGCTGAGGGCGACAGTTGCAGGGAGCCATATCTCTACCAGGGTTTCACACTGTTGAAGACGACTTCCCAGACAGAGGTTACAGGGTGTTGGACAGGCCTGAGATGCTAGCAGTTCCTGCCCTCTGACTCACACTGGCCTAGCTCCCTACACCCTCGAGGCTCTACTACACAGTCAGAAGACAAATGATCACTAATGGTCATGCTGGCTCCAGGCCAGGAGGGACGGTGCCTTGCCACACACCTCCTCAAGTCAAGGATCCAGCTTCTGACTGGACATAGAAGGACTGTTCCAGAAAAAGGGCTGAACTCTGCCTCACCTCCTGGTTCCTAAACTCCCATCTCTGAACTGAGGAACGTGGAAATCCTAAAATTCAGAACGCCATTCCCCCCCTCCACTGGTTTGGCTTAATTAGAGAGTAAGCCAGAGTTGCATTTCCTGGTTGTTTACCACAGGGCAGTGTGTAAAAGCTGAGTCTGTAATTAACTCGTCTAGCTGGGAGGAACTGCAGGAGAAACATGCGTGGGACAGGCTGGCCTCCTTTCTTCTGCCTATTTGTCTGCTCCTGCTACCTGCCACCCTCCTTACTCTCCTACAATCTTGTTAAGCGTATCCTGCAGCAAATTCTGGGGCCTGGTGGCAGGCGAGCCTTTGAACTTCCCTGTGGGAAGCCTGTTCCATCAAGGCTGAGATGAGGCCTCTTCCTTGCCCTCAGGAGGACAACTGTTGGAAGGTGGGTGGGTGGGGACCGTTTGCTTTAGGACCCCAATACCCAATCTGCTTAGGTTGGGTAAGGTGGGCTTCACTCCAGAGTGGACTTCAGGTTAGTGACAGCTGATGCTGCCTCTTCCTGTAGACCTGCCACCCGCATTTTTTCCCCTTCAGAAATGGAATTCTGGTTAAGATTAGAGGTTGTTCATAAGCCACCTAAAGCACCTGCTCTGCCTACCATCTGGCGACAGAGCCGTACATGGGGGCACACCTGCGCATGCTCTGAAGAGATGTGTGGTGGGGGTTTAGAATACTGGCCAAGACATTCTTGCGTTTTACAAATTCAGGGACACAGAAGAGCCGTGTAGGTTCCCATAATGTGGAATTCTTTTCTTTGCTGTGTTGTGATTGTGTTTTAGGGGGAAACTTGAGGTTTGAAAATTAATGTCTCCACGCCCTCCCCCTCCCCCTTTGGGTAGAGTGCCTTCCTAGCATTCCTGGGAATAATTCAAGCTGCACTTTGGTAAATGTCAAAAGTTGGAGGTTCAGGGCTGTGTGTGTTGGCCTGTTGGTGCCTGCCAGCTGTTTTCCTGGCCCTGGGCTTCTGTCTCTCTCCAAAACTTCACTTCGTCTCTGGAATAACTTCAGGGACAGTGCCTCCTCAACTTAAAAAAAAAAAAAAAACGCATACTTAAAACACACACATACACACACACACACACACACACACACACACACACACACACGCACACACACGCTCTTATTGCTGCGTGTCACTGTTTGGTTCTTTGCCAATTCCCCCTTCCCTATTCTAATTTCCTACAGATCGCTTTACGTGTTCTTCTTTCCTCCTGCCAACTTTATTTTTCCCCATGTGTATCAACATTAAGTGCTTTTTGGGAATCGCTGCTCATGTAAGCCACTTTTGTCCTGGCAATGATTATTTGAGCCTTGTAACAAAAGTCCTGCCTCTTGCCTTTCTCCCCACCCGTGGGGGAGCCTCTGCGCTGCTTGGTATAGGCTGTCCATATCTGTAGATGTCTTCCTACGTCCTGCCTTTCCCCCAGCACAAAGTATCAGCGTCAGTTCCTGGGTTCAGGACTGCACGTACTCTTTCACAGAGGGTCATCCAAAGGCTACCTGCTCACTCAGCACACACAGCCTGCCTGGCTTTAGGGAGTTGTCTGTGTGTCTTGCTGGTAACTTGCTTAAGAGTCTGGTACCTTCCCTGAGAAGGATGTACAAAGAAGCTCAAGGCTAAGGGCCTTCTGCCTCCCACCCTCTCCTTTGGACCTCAGGCTGTGACTACTGCATGGTGGGAAGGGTGTTTTGCAATGGAGACAGACCTAGCTTTAGGGATATGGTGCATCCTCTGTCTGGAAGGACTGCTCTTGCAGGTTCTCTTCAGCAGTGGCAGGCCCTGGGCAGGGATTTGGTTCTTGGTTTTGTAGGGCCCCCACCACCACCAAGGGACAGTGGATCCTGGCCTGATCTTTCCCTCTCCCATCTGTTCTGATGGATAGCTAGCTGTCCACAGACGTCTACAATTCAGTTGTCTGTAGGTGCACCTACTCTGGAAGGTAGCTGGCTCAGCCCTCCATACCAGCCTGATGAGAGTCAGTTGGTGTCTGGCCTCTCTCTTCCATGTATTCCTGCTCCCAGAAGTTGTACCAGCAGCAGAGAGCTCTGACCCAGAGATGAACACAGCCATGACCTACATCCAGAAGGGGAAGCACTGTGTATGTGTCCCCATATGTGTAAATGTGTGTCCGTGTGTGTGTGTGTGTGTCCATCTGTCTGTCTGTCTGTCCCTAGATAGACATTCAGTTCTCTAAGACTTGCTGTACGGGGTAAGGTGGTCTAGCTTTACAAACAGCAGGAGGACCCCAAGCCGCTGGGCTTGACTTCATCTCTTGTGGCCTTGACTCTGGTTTCTGTTGGACAAGACGCATCGAGGACCTGGTGGAGCTCTGTGTGGAGCAGGCACACTAAAGACAAGGGTCAGCTGTGCAGCAGTTTCCCTGACGAATGCCGAGAGATACGGTGGGACCCAGCCTGCACAAAAGAGGAGTCAACTGAGGTTGAAGAGGGGCAGGTGGCCATGACTACAGGGGACACAAGGAGAGGGAGAGGGAGGGGGAGGGGGGCAGGCAGGCAGGCAGAGAGGTAGAAACTACAGATTTCACTAGGGGCTAGGGAGATAGCTCAGTCACTCAAGTGCTTACTGTGCAAGACCTGAATTGGGAATTTCTGGCACCGCTGTGAGAATCCAGTTCCATTGGTGTGTGCCTATGATTCTAGCTCGCGGGAAGCGAAGACTGTTCAAGAATTTACTAACTAGTCTAGCCTAACCAGTGAACTCCAGTGAAAGCGAAAGGCCCTGCCCTAAGAAATATGGTGGAGAGTGATTGAAGAAGATATTCCATGACCTCTGCCCTTCACATACATGCCCCCCCCCCAACCCCAAAGCCACATTTCCTCTGTTTTTATTGGTTGGTATTAGGGATTGTGGATGCTAAGCATATGCTATCCCACTAAATGGCAGCCATGTTTGTCAAGGAGAGTTGTAATGGCTTTGGGGTGATGAAGGGACTGGAGAACACTCCGATGTGATACAAAAGAGTAGCTGTCACTGTTTGTTGTTGATTGAGACTCCAAGCATCTCACTGGGGAAGTCGCTGGGGATACTGGTCCCACCACAGAGGCCCTGTGAGCTAAGATCATTTTGCAGATCCCCCTGAGCATCTCTGTCAATTTTCTCTGAGTGGGCATCAGAAACTGATCATCGCATGCTGACACATGGCCTAGAAACATGCCTTGAAAACACCGCTCTCCCACCATGCGCTCTAATAAAGTCCCTCGTATCTGAGTTCACACACACATTTGGCTCTGCTCTGTCCTCTGATCATCCTCCGAAGAAGAACAGATTATCCAATCAAAGGAAGACGACGACAGAGGCCATGATGCGCTCTGCTTGTATTCATTGGCTGCATCCCAGAGGAGGTCTGGAGTAAGAAGAAAGATGGCTCCCTGGGCATGTTGTTGGAGGTGGGCATGGCACTGCCAAGCAGCTCCATGCTCTTCAGAGAGGGACTTGCAAATGACATAGGGTGAGCTGGGAAGCTGCTGCTGCTAGGGAAATACTGGATGTAATCCTTGGAGGCTGGAGAGGAGGATGGGATGAGTCTGGAAGAATAGTTGCATTTCTTCCTGATTAGACAATACCGGGGCGAGTGGGAAGGAGGGAAGAGAGCAGCACACTGCCAACACACACGGACTCCTTCCGGCATCCTTGTCACGTGACCAGATTGTGGCTGTGTATCTGTCTGCGGGGACTTCTCTGAGAGTCCATTCCTAATGTTTATTCCCTGGATAACAGCTTGGTGCTTGCCCAAGTGTTTTCAAAACATTTACACCCTGAAACCATGGGGTGCACCCGAGTTTATCCATTAGCAGTTCCTTCTCCTCCTCATCTGTTGTTTGCTCAGAATGAAGAGACCACTTAGAGAGTTAGTTATTAGAATCTGAGATGGGTGCTCAGCCCTGTCTCTTTGTACTGTATTTCTGTCAGGCTGTGTCCCTTCCATCTGAACATTAGAAATCTCTTGTCACCTCTGCTCCATTCACAAAATTTCACTCATACAAAACCCATTTAGGTATAGTAGGGCAGTATTCGCAGACTCTAGCCTCAGACTTGGTGCCTTGTCTTAAGTCAGTGTGAGATCAAAATAGAAAAATGATTAGCCACACCTAAAATCAAAGTGGGCTGACACATTTGACTTAGAGTTGCTCACTGTGGTAGCCTTAGTCCAGTGAAGGTGACAAGAGAAGTGTCCCAACTTTTTTCCTACTTTCTTAAGCATTTTAAGGGAGGTATCATTTTTATTGCAGTGCTGGGGATCGAACCCAGGATCCTGTACATGCTGGGCAAACACCCTACTACCAAGCTACACCCAGCTGGAAAGTGACTTTTCCGTGGGTTTGAGAGTGTTTATACTTCCAGTGGAAGAGACTGTGTAGGTTCTGGATTGAGGACACAGGGTGTTTTGTTACACCACCAGGAAAGAAGACTCCACAAGATGGCTGTATTCAGTACCTGTAGATGGGAGCTCTAACAGCTTGAGAGCAATCCATGGCAAGGTGGCTGCACTCTCAACCCAAATACAGTTTACTACGAGATGTTTTACCATCCAGGCCTTGTTACCAGAACCCAAGACGCAGGTGGTTGACACAGTGGCTCTTAAGCGTGCCTGGGGAATAATTTTATTGATAAGATCAATATGATAGTGATAATGCAATCAGATATACCCAGCTGTTCCTTGCTGATCAGGTCTCACTCTTCATTTTGGGAAGGAGTTCATTGCCATGATCTGGGTTCCAGCTGAAGTTTGACAAGCAGACTTGCCTATCCTGTGTCTGGGGTTGGAGGGTTGCCACGCCCCCTTCTTTGCAGCTTTCCTAAGTACTATGATCTCTCTACCTTTGTACCCCTTTCATAGTGGGATAGTTGGTGCTAGACTCTTAGTGGGGGAACAACCCACTGGGGTCACCTTTAGGCCTTTAATGATAGAAAGCAAGGTGTTCATAAAAGCCAGGGGCTGGGCTGCAGGATGGCTCTGACCAGAGAAAATGCATTGTCGTGAAAATGCAAGGTTTCTCTCAGTAAATACTTCCCAGACACTGGGGCAGCTGGTGGTGTTCAAGGTGAAAAGTCTGATCAGAGCTACATGTAAATGAGTTGCATAGTTATCAGCTGGTAATTAAGGCATGTTAGCCACCCACCATTAAGGTATTCAGATGATCTGCTTAGCTTTTCCTGAAAGGTCCCCAAGTGATGCAAGCATCTTGGACCTACAGTCCCTTTGAACATGGTCTTCAGAGGTTTTCAGTTTGAGGATAACATTGTGGGGGCCTAAGAGTTCCTGCTGCTCAGTGTTGAGCTTTGGGTGCCTGTGAATGAGCACATCTTTCTAGTCTTATCTCAGCATTAAAAAGTTATTTATTTCTGTGTGGGTGTGAGAGTGTGTGGGGGGGGTGGAGGGGGAAAAAGGGGAGGGAATGAGCTAGCTTGCAATTGTCTTGCACACACACGGAGGCCAGAGAACAACTTTCAAACGTCTTTTCTCTCCTGTGAGTAGGAACTCATCCTTCTACCAGGCTTCATGCTCTGGGAACCCTGGCCTGGCCCACGAGCTTCTGGGTGATCCTCCTGCCCCAGCTTTCTCTCTCATTGTAAGAGTGCTGGGGTTACGGATGTGTGCCACGGCATTTGGATTTTTACACGGCTTCTAAGAATCAAACTCGGCTTGTCAGGGTTAGTTCCACACGTGTTTTTATCTGCTGAGCCATCTCTGTAGCATGCTATTTTTATTTTGATATTTTCTTTTTAAGAATTGGAGTGTGGAGGTGGCAACCCAGAGCCTACAATAGGGTACCAAGTTCTCTCTCTACTCGTGCTACTTCCCTAGTTCTCATCATATCGTTGTTTCTTTGTCTGGTTCAAGCCTGGCCCAGTGTATGGGGATTTGGGGGGGGGCCTGGAAGCCCCTCCATCTCTGTCCTTGTTAACTCATCACCCAGCCATGCTCTTCCATTCGGGCTGAGTCTAGAGCTCAGTTCTTTGCCTTCCCCACAGACTGTCAACAGAGGAGGAGGGAGGCCAGGAGTGTGAGCGAGGTCAGCGTACCTGATTCCCATTTTGTGTCTTGTCCATCTCCACTGCCAACATTATTAAACCCCAGGAAAGCCGGGCCGCTGTGAGAAGTCTTGTGCCTTTAGCCATGCAAGAGAGCACAGCTGAGCGAAGGTGTGTCTGTCCTGTCTCCCGCCTTCTGCCTCCCTTGTTTGGGTCACACCACGTCACTGCCTCCAACTTCTTCTGACCCACTAGTGAGAATCTCAGGTTTTCCTTTGTCCCACTGTTGTGCAGGGCTTTAGAACCGACAGTGTCCGCCTCCTCCCTTCGCCAGGCTCACTGGGAGCCGGAAGCTCTGGGAGACACCTATACAATGAAGTCAGGAGGGCATTCGGGCATGGATGCCTTCTCTTTTTCTGCCGAGGCGTGCCTTGTACTTCAAGAGGTGGTCTTTTAGTGTCCAGCTTGGGTTACAGGACCTGCAAGGGACAGAATTCAGTAAATGAAACTGTGTGGCTGCACTGTGTCATCAGCGAGATCCCTGCTTGGGTTTTCTTTTTTGAGAAAGGGGAGACAGCGTCTTTCTGGGTAGCCCCCAGTTGGCCTGGTAGTTGCTCTATAGCCCAGGCTGGCCTTGGGTTCACAGCATGTCCTGACTCAGCCTCTCTAGAACTTTGGCTAGAGCCAGCGCATCTACCTGAGACATAACCTTTGAATACAAAGAGTGCTCTTTGTATTGAGAGTCACTGGACTTAGGGGAAGCATGAGGAGATTGCAGGGCAGCCCTTTGCTGCTACACAGGGAGTTGGTGTGTCACTCCTCCATCTACTTATCCACATACGACCCACCCCCTTCTCCCACGTCATATTTTAGTTGAGTATGTTCTCTGTGTTGGTTCTAGGCAGGGGGATGGAATGGGCTCTCACTGTGGCCCGAGTGCCTCTAGGGCCTGAGGTCTTATGTACTCTCCTTTTTTCCTGCTCCTCTGAGGGTTCCTTGGCAAATGGGCACAGTGAAAAAAAAAAAAAAAATGAAAAGAACGACTGATTTTCTGAATAGCAGAAGTTTAGCTTTGCAGATTATAAACCTCTGAGCTCAGCTTTAAGTGAGTGAAAAGTGCAGAAGAATGTGTTCAAGGGCAGTGTCCTGGAAAGAGCCAGGGCGTGCTACTGACGTGAGGGTGGGGGCTGCAGCCATCCCAGCCTGGCCGCCTGTCTTCAGGTTGTAGAAGCTGAGCAGGGTCTGGCTCAGTCAGTACATGCATAGGACACTTCCTGAGAATAAATACCAGGTGCCCTAGGCAGAGAAGGGAGACTGGCTTCGGTAGAGATTGCAGGGATAAAGATACTTTTATAGGCAGCTGAGGAGCCTGGTGGAAGAGATGCAAAGTGACTCGTGGGTGACCACAGACATGAGGAGCTCCGGGACCATTGAGAAGACTGCACTCCATATAGCCACACTGGATGCAGCCTTCAAGTGTTCCTCTGCTGCGTCCTCAGGTCTCCCTTCAGATATGCTTAAAGAAAACAGATCTGTGGTGATGTTCCAGACAAATAACAGTCCCTGGGGTCTGGAGAGTTCAAACAGACCACACAAACACAAAAGTCCTTATGGGCAAAGGGACAAAGCCAGTTCATCTCAGATACCCCCAATGATCGAGGAAGCCAACGTTAAAAATGGTGCTGAGAAGACTCAGAGGGTCCAAGCCTCTGGTCAAAGCATTGGTGAAGGCCTGGCTCACATCAGAAGCAGCCATAGTGTGGGGCCTGCCTACTTCTCTCAAGCTTGGAAGTGAGATCATAGAAAAGATTCACAGGCTTTGACTCAAGGATTGTTTGCTGAAATTGAAAGTAATTAGATTTTTCCTGTGACTGTGGGTTGGTTCCCATTGATTCTTATCCTGGCTTGGTATACAGATGACCTGGAGAGATAGACAGACAGGTATGTCAGGGTGCTGTGCTGCCCACGAGGACAGCTTCCCAGCCTTGCGCCTTCTATGTCTTCAACTGTTTCTAATGGTTGCCTAAAGGGGGCAGGAAGACCAAGGGTTCTTAACTACACATGGTGAAGCTGGGGGGTCAACTTACGTTCCCTTAAAAAGATACCTGGACCAGGCAGGAGACTAGCAGACCCGCCTTCTGGGTGGCATAGATGTATCATTTGTAGTGAGTTTCTTGATAGGCTCTTGGCTTGATCAGAGGCACAGTGTCTCTTTGGTTGCAGCCTAGCTGGCTCCTGTGGCTGTGGTGGGGCCCTGACTTTCATATTGATCAGGGAATACCACCCTGGTCATTTGGTCCCCTTATCCCACCAAAGCCCTCCTGTTTTCTCTGAACAGTCTTTGTACTTAGTTGGTCTGTCAGGCTTGATGAATAATAGCCTAGCAGGTTACTTAGTCACCTGTTAATGGGGGTAACAGTGCTGATTGTGTTAAGATACTGCTGGGGATGAGGTGTCTGTAATTTCAAAACTTCATGGGAAGAGAGCTTGAGGCTAGAGTTTAAGGAAAGTATAGAAATCATCAGTAATGGTGCTCTGACTGCTGATGTGTGTGGGGAGGCATGTCTTTGAATCTCTCTTCAGCCCTGAGTTAGCTCTCTCGCCATGAATGCATCACCAGCCCCTCAAAGCTGGTCTCCCTTCCACCAAAAGGAAGTGGAACCCATTGCTGAGAGCACACAAACTTTGCTTCTCTGAAATGAAAAGGTCGGTACACGCACTGCTGGGCACCTGCTGTCTTCACCTGGGTCTAACAGCACATGCCCTCCATTGGATGGGCTAAACAGAGGAGAAACTGTTGAAGATCGATTTTAAAATGGCTGGCTTGAGCAAACCACAGAACTTAGATGTAA
The DNA here is from genome assembly GCA_907169655.1 of Acomys percivali. Classification (NCBI taxonomy): domain Eukaryota; kingdom Metazoa; phylum Chordata; class Mammalia; order Rodentia; family Muridae; genus Acomys; species Acomys percivali. The sequence goes on along the minus strand of OU015743.1, from coordinate 19,862,269 downwards.
AGATAGTTTTAAAAAGCTATTTGTGTTTTTGCTCAAAGCATAAACACAATTGTTGAAAAGGCGGTTTGCATCCAAGTTTTAAAATTAAAAATAGCATTCGTTAGGGCTGGGAATATAGCTCAGCAGAGTACTTGCCTAATGTGCATAGAGCCTTGGTTGGTCCCCAGTGCCACATGAAGCTGAGGGTTATGGTGCATGCCGGCAGCCTCAGCACTTAGGAACCAGAGGAAGGAGCACCAGCAATTCAAGGTCATCCGTGGCTACCGTGTCTCAAAACATAAAACAAACAACAGAAAAGGAGCCTTACTGTGCCTTCCCCGGGCTAGATCCCTTCCAGGCCTTGCACATGGTTGGATGCTCATTTCAGCACAGGTTGGCATGGGTGAAGAAAGGGCATGGGGGAGGGGTTCTGTTCACAGCTCTGTATTTAATGCTATGGTGTCCTCGTCCCAGCGCCTTTGCACCATGGCAACCCTGGGCAGGAACCTCGTCTTTCCCTAGCAGTGTATTACCGCTGCAGCTTTAACAACAGCCGTGGTCCTACAATACAACAGAGAGATGAAGGAGGCATTTCCACTCCAATGTTTACTGCACAGTCACTTAAAAAAAAATCTCTGTGTTCTTTGTCATGCCCCCTGTCGATGGCATGACGACAGAGAGACCATCATGAACGCACCACTGTCCTCACACAGACACCACAGTGAAGAGGAGGGTCAACCAAGGTAAAGGTCATCCTCGGAGATTCATGTGCGGGTATATTGCACAAGAATGATCCCAGTATGGTGGTGACACATCTGAAGTGACGTGCACTAGATACTAGTAGTTATTAGTAGTCAGTGGTGCCCCGAGCCACCGTGTTGACAGGCTTCTGATCAAGCCCACAGGAATTTCCAGAGCACTCCTTTTCCTCCCACATTTCATCGCTCGACTATAATTTGATCAGAAAGCTCTCCGCCTTGGATCTCTGCTTTATTTTCGCATAGGCAAAATGGTTTCCAAATTAGAGTAAAAATATCCAAAATAGTCTACTGGGATCTCCGAGTTGTTTCTCCCGGCTGTGTCTAGGCCAAAGTCAAACAGTTACAAGGAGCAAACAGTATGGGTTCAGTTCATCTTGGCTTTGTCTCCGTGATTTGCATCCTTATAGGAAGCCTAGTGAACTTAGAAAGAAATTGACTTTCTGATGGAATCCTATCTTTTCAAACAAACGTCTTCCGTGAAGAAAGAATATTAATTACTGCTGTACCCAGAGCAGCCCCTCCCCTCTTTGAGTTGTGTGTTCATCTAGATGTACAAGGTCAGGGTAGATTTAAAAGCAGACAGAAGCTTTGAAATGTAATTCATCCTGGAACTGAGAGCAGCGGTTACTGGGGCTTACAGGTGCCGGGAGACAGGCAGGCTGTGGCTTCTGCTTTTGTTCTTTGAGTGATTTATTCCTCTGGGAGGTCAGGGCCTGGGACGCGCCATTTGTGTATCACCGGACTGAGTGGGTGAAGATGATGACAGGCAGGCTCAAAAGTGAGGTCCTGGCTTCTGTTATACGTGACTTCAAGATCAGTGGAGTTCGTCGATGTCTTTCAGACTCAAGCTCAGTGGCTGGTGTGGCACTTGCTTGTGTGTGTTTAGTGCTGCCCTCTCCACCCCCACTTTCCAAAGTGAAGGTGGCTGGGTTATCAGACCCATGTTGAGTGTTCCCATCTCATCAGGTAAAGCCAGGGCTCCTCTGGCAGGGCTGTGTGTGAGTCAGGCAGGGGCAGGGCCTTGGCTCAGTGTGCTGCTCCGCAGGGCGCCTAGGAGCTGGGCTCTTTATCTGCCGAGGAAGGAAGCCCTTGTGCTAGGCACACACTTTGGTTTTTTTTGTTTTTGTTTTTTTAAAACACACTTCGTGGAGCAGGGCACATGTTCAGTGGGGACCTCTAAGGCCTTTGGGTGTGTGTGTTTCTGTCTTCCCCTTTCTCTCTGGGTCTCTGTCTCCCACTTTGTATCTTTCCCCACAGTCCAGTGTGTGCGTTTGTGTTTGCGTGTGAGCACGCATGCGCATGCGCGCCTCTTCTTCACACATATGCCTGCACATATGCCTATGGTGCTTGTGTGCATGCCCTGGGGGGTGATTGATGTTGGGGCAAGAGCCTGATTTTGCTTTAGGGATTTTTAAGAAGCAGGGTGGGGGTGGGTTTGGCAGGTAGTGATTAGAGCTTTGGTGCTTCCGACTAAACAGCTATTTTGGCAATGTAACTCAACCAAGAAAGCCAAGGGAATGCCGTGTCCAGAGAAGGCAGACCATCACACAGCTCTTTCCCTTCAAGGCTCCTAGGGTGTCCTTGCCTCGTAGCCTGCAACCCCCCACTCTGAAGCCTCCAGGACTGTGCTGCTGCTGCCTAATGAGGCCACATGGAGGGAGAGGATATTGCAACCATCTGTCTTAGTTCCTCATGCCCTCATGGGGGCAGATACCTGGATCCAGGAAGATGCAGCTGCTGTGCAGGGCAGGCACAGTGTGCTCCTGTTCGGTTTCCAGTCTCAGACTGGATTTGCATGAATCCATTGAAGCCGTCCCACAGCTTTCAAAGCAAAGCGGAAGCCTTGTACAGGCTTTGCTGAATACGAGGGCAACATTTGGGCAGGACAAGCCTGGCTTAATAGACTCTTAACAGTCTTCACCAGGAGGTAGAGATGAGAGGCTAGCTAAGGTGCCCTGGCTCAGCCGTGTGCAGCATTTCTTAGCGTCCAGTGTGTGAGCTATGGGGGAACTCCTGCATTTTCTAAGTGGAGCAGCGAGGCTTCATCCCGAGACCAGAGGTCTTCCTGCCATCCCAAGGTGACCTCCAGTTGCAAGTTGCTGGGAGTCCAGGCACCGGCTGCACACTAGGCGCTGTTTATGCTGCTGCTGTCCTGAGTTTTTAGTGAGAAAAGGCCCTTAGTATTACTCAGACATGATGAGGGTGTGCTTAGCACTGTCATCTTGCCAGGATCCCAAATCAGCTGCAGGATAAGCCTCTGGCATGCCTGTGAGTGATGTCTACACGGGTTAGCTGAGGTGGGAAGGCTCACCCTGAGTGTTGATGGTCCCATTCCCTACGTTGAGATCTCAGACTGAACAAAAAATTGAAGAACTACAGATGGGGTGTAACCAGCTGTTTCCTGCTTTACTGCCAGCATGGTCTGGTACGCCTAAGCTCTGACCCCCAAGAAACCTTCCTTAAGGTGCCTCAGTCAGCTCTTTTGTAACAAGAAAAGTAACTAAGACAGTGGTGAATGCTGTGGACTGCCTGTGTGTGCCCAGAGCTTACCTGCTGCCATCCTAGCTCCCAGTTCCTCAGAACGTGACTGTGATGAGAGAGAGAGAGTTCAACAAGGTGATTACCGTGGGGCCTTTGTCCAGTAGGGTTGATGGCCCCAAGGAAATAGTAACGTGGCAGTTATGAGGGAGGCCATGTGACACAGGGATGGAGGAGGTCATGTGACACAGGCGGCCCACAGCACGCACTAGCTAAAGGGGACCCTGAGTCTGCTACATCTTGGTCTTGGACTCCACCCTACAGAGCCATGAAAATCTTCCACCTGTCATTGAAGCCTCCAGGCCTGTGGAACTTTGTCGCGGCAGCCCTAGTTAACACAGGGTGGCTCCAGCAGGGCCATTAACATGTGGAAGAGCTTATGAACTGGTTCCTTTGTGTGTTCCTTTCCCACCTGCAGAGCATGAGCATCTTTCTCTGTGACTCCTGCTTGTGGAAGCCCTTTCAATAGCAGAGCGGCTGCTCCTGCCACCTGCAAGAGTCTGTATGTCTTGAGAGGAACAGGCAAATCCTCTTGTGCCCAGGCCTGGGTAGGGCTCTAATTACATCTGGAATGCCTCTGTGGGAAAGAATTTATGGCTTCGTAAGTGAGTGTTTCCGATTTAGGGAATGGAAGTTGGCAATTGGGAGGAGACCTTTTTGCTGCCTTCCAGACTGGAGGTGGAGTCTGGGAGGATGAATGCCAGAGTAAAGCCTGGGCCCCCACAGTGGCCTGCCGTAGGTAGGGTGGACAGGACAGCAGATACCCTGGTGGTGTGTGGGCTTGGCATGAGGGCCATAGGGTATGGGGATAGGGTTGAGGCTAAGATAGAAATCAACAGAAAGCCAAGGGCGTGGTCTCTGAGCCTGATTGGCTCTACTCCAGGAGCTCAGCAGGGCGGGCAAGTGGTTGGGAGAAGATCCTGGGGCTTGAGCTGACCTTAGGTTTTGGCCCTGGTCTCCTCCTTAGCTCTAGCCCTGGCTCTTCTGCTTCCATGTTTTCCCTTGGCTGCCATTTCTGTGTGCTTGTTCTGCAACTGCTTACCCCGTGCTGTGCTGCTTCCTTCCCTTTCTCCCCATCCCTCCCCCTCCACCATTTCCTTCTTCCTCTTTCTTCCTGCTCACACTTAGGCCAGTGGAATGAATCAGACACAGCCCCTCAGTGGATTCTGCATCAGCTTCAGCTGACCACTGATCAGGCATACTGGTTACAAAGTTGCAGCTGTAGGAGCACGGGCAGACCCTTTTCCTTCTGGTTATTCCCTGGAAAGTTACAGTGTAACAAAATGATGGGCGAGACCAGGCATTGCATTAGTTCTGGAAAGAGTTCGAGAGTTCTAGAGACACAACCGTGTAACATGCAATATACCCTTTCAGATAGGAATTGCGGCATCTTGGGTTTTGCTATGGGTACAGGGTAGCCCAGCAAATAGACGGTTCCTGTTGTCTCCTGTGGGATCCGTGCACAGTTAGAACCTGTGCCTTTCCCTGTTGATAAAGTAGGGATGATAGTAGCCACACCCGCCCTCGAATGCCCTTCTCAAATACTGGCCTAGCATCAGGAGGGGCAGCTGAGCCCTAATAGGAGCTAGGCTACAGAGAGACTGGGAGAGCTGGGAACTGTGATGACCCTCGGTTGGCAGTGATCTTACTTTCCAGAAATGAGATGTTTTGCTGAGAACCACACGGCAAACTGTTTGGGGCATTGGGAGTCTCTGTTCTCTTTTCTTGCACCTTCTTTGAGTCACATTAGCTTTAAGTGCTCTGTGTACTCCTGACAGGAAATAGCTACATTCTGCCTCCTCCTTAGGTCAGTCTTTGCCCTGGCTGGGCTGGCACTGCTGTGAACCCTGTGTTGACCTGCTTGTGTTGGTATTTGACGGCAGCCTGGGGATGCTGCAAAGCTACAGTCAAACCAAAGGCCCTAGAAGCTTGCTGTCCTGGGTGCAGAGTGTCCATCACACTGCTGCTCAGTGATAGCTGCATTAGTCTCCTGTCCTCCTGGCTATAAACCTCAAGTTCTCCAGAGTCTTCCTGAGAGAAGTCCCCAGGGGAACATTCTGTTATCTGTCTGCCACCCTCTCTCACCCTGAAATGCCCCCATGAGGACTCTTGCTTCTCTGGAAGTCCTTTGACAGAGAAGGGAGCAGCAGGTGAGGTCTCCACCCTTTCCTCTGGGAGCCAGCTTATCCCTGCATATCCACCCTTCACAGCTCCTGCTGTGTGTGCCCTCAAGAAGAGACAGTGGTCACTGTGAGCAAGCATGCAGAGCTGGCCATGCAGCAAGTTAGGTCCCAGCACCAGCCCTGGTTTCTCTGATTCTTCTAGCCCTGGGCAAGTCCTCTGCAGATCTCTTGAATGGCAAGGATTGGTGGACCAGACAGCCACTTCCTAGGAATGCCAAGGATGGGGCTGTCATGGTTCCTACCGTGTGCCCAACTGACATCTGAACATCAAGGGCTACCAAAAGCCTCTGCACCCTACCCTTACGCCTAGTACCCTATTCTCTGAAATGAAGCAAGGCCTGCGATTTCCATGGGGCAGTCACATTTGGAGAAACCCTTCCCCCCAGGACACACAGTTAAATATATTTTCATGGTTTCCACCGAGGGAGGGACAGCCTTTCGCAGAGGGCGGCCACCCAGGGTCAGCTGCACTGAGGATTTTTGTGGTCAGGGAAGAAGTGACTCACCATCTGTCCTTCCCCATGTCTGTTCTAAGTGCTGGAGACTTTATGGGTAAACTTCCCGTGCAGTGCTGGAGTGCACTGTGGGAGCGGGGTCCGAAAGGGGGCACTATAGGGGCGCAGTGCAAGTCAGCTGACCGGTGTGTGACATGATTGGGGCAGGACTGCTGCCCCACAGAGGGGATCCTGTACCACGTACCAGCAGGATTTGTCTATCAGGAAACTGGTAGTGGGCAGGGGGAAGCTGCTGTCCCCCTTGTTGTGAGGTTGTTAGGTTCCCAGGGCAGACACAGGAAGAGTGTCTTCTTCAGGGAGAGCATGGCCAGGGACAGCAGAGGAAGCCCCATAGTGCCCTGGTGCTGAGTGAGATCTAGCTCCTTCTTGCTGGTCCCAGCAGGAGTCATTGGGGTATGTATGACATGGTTAGGGATGAGAAAGGGACCAGTGAGGGAGGGCGTGGGAGGGAAGACGCTTGCATGAAACACTGGATCAACACTCCACACAACAGATCATGTTTCTCCATTTGATTGTCACAGCTCTACCATGTTTTCACAGTCTCAGGGCCCCTCTGCTCCGGTCACAGGGGTCTGTGACTTTCAAGTCATAGAACCTGGCCTCAGCCACCGAGTTCTGCAGGGCGTCTGAAGGCGGCAGGCTTGGTGCCACTTAAGGAGTGTGTTTTACTCTGCAGTCGAGACGTGGTTACCGATCGCAGAATCGCACCGTGAAGCCCTGATGGCAGTGCTGAGGGCTGCTTCTGGGAGGAGAGCTGAGTGTAGGTGGAGTGAGGGCGGGCTGGAAGGATGCTTGGCTCCGGAGTCCTTCTGTGGGCGGTGGATGAGGGAATGGGGAATCCCCTAGAGAGGAAGTAGTTCTGAATAGAGTCCAGGAGATGGTTGCTGGCTGGCTGGCCTGCAGGTGGAGGAGGGTTCTTTCTGTGGACATAATGAGTCTGCTGGAGAAGAGGTTACTATAATGAACAACTCAAGGTCATTTGCTAACTCAACTGTATGACTTGAGGTCATACTAAGAGGGGGCAGGCAGCTTGAAATCACGGCAGTGGGAAAGGGCTGGCCCGGGCTGCAGTGAGGGCCCAGGTTCTGTAGTCATCATCGTAGAGGTTGGTGACATGTTTTGATGCTGCTGTATGCATCTCTCCCAGGGATGAGGATGGGGTGGGACTTGTTCCCAGGCGATGTCTGTGCTGGTCCAAAGGCCATGTCTGAATTGGGGTTTCAAAGGATCTCCTTTGGGCCATGACCAAGTGTGGTATCTTGGAGTCACGAGGAGCAGGTAGGATAGTGCCTGCTGTGGACTGTGATGTCCCCTGTTCTTGGCTGGAGAGAGAAGAGAAACCTGGGACTCCAGGGCAGTGTCAGCTCTAGGTATGCCACCTGTGTGACCTGGAGTGAAGGGAGGTGAGGTGGCAGGTGTGGTGGTTGTTTTTGTGGAGGGCTGGTCTTGAGGGAGGGGTAAGAGTTGAAGGTGCATGGAATTGCCCTACTCTCTGTGTTCGTTACTGCAAACATGCTGCAGTGTCTGGGAATTCCTACTTAAGAGGGCACTGCCCACAGTGCCCAGAGCCAGGGGCTCGGTTCCCAGATCCTGGAAGTGTTGTCTTTGTGAGTGTGGCCAGCCATTTCTCCATCTTCAACATCACTCCTAGAGGCAAAGCGCAGAGTTGATGGGAGGACCATGACAAGTGGCCCTGGGATGCCCTGAAGTGGTGGCCTCGGCTCTTTGTTTAGCTCACCATTCTCCTTCAGTTTGTCTTCCTTTGTGGAAGGCTTTGGAACTGGTGGCAAATTTGGAAGATGTCACAGGTAGCTGGCTGAGCGTCAGAACCAGGTGAAGAAGTACAGTGGCTGCTTCCGGCAGAGCCCTGTGTCCCCCCCCATCCCCTCCCCATGCCCTGCTGCTGGAGAAGCTCACTTGTTCTCTGCACAAGGCCCCTGGGAGCAGATGTGAGACAGGGAGTTTAGAAACCACGGGTGTTTTCTCTATTAGTGTCAGCCAGGATATGGGGACCTGTCCTCCTCTTCCAAGGAGCTCAAGTACGAGGTGGGTACTCCCCTGAAACTTCCAGGGGAAGTGATTGCTGTCTACTGCCTGGATTTGTTTACCCTTGGAGCCTGGGGACTACAGAAGTGATCCACTGGCTGACAGAGGCCGGGGAGCGACAGTTGTTTGCTGCCAGGAGGCAGGGAATGGGGTGTGTGTGTGTGTTAGTGGTATTGAGATTTAAGTAGTAGTCACTGTCAAATTGTGTCCCTCAAGAAGCCTGGTTTTCTGTATGGATCTGCACAGACCTGGGGCATCATTTGGGGACCTTGATTTTTATTTTTATGTAAATGTCAGGACACCTAAATCTCTGAGGTCAGTGGATCTAAAAGAAAATCAGTCAACCCTCCTGATGTAGGATGATAAGGTGACCCATATGGCTTTCTCCTAACACCTGCTGAGCAGTGCCCTCCTCTGCTTAGCTGCCATCGGCTTGACCAGAGCAGCTGTGCCTGTGTTCAGGCGACCCTCAATAGCAGGCCTTTTAAACTGTTGATAATCCTTCCTAGGGGCACCTCCTATAGAGGAAGGTCACTGGATCTCAATTACTCTGGCCTGTGCTTGAAGCCAGTTGTATGTAATTCTGTTGTAATTCCATGTGGCCTTGGAGTTTCTGCAGGTGCTGGAGTTTTTAGACCGTGGAAGACTACCAGAAAGGGGACCCCATCTCTGCCTCTACGAGGAGGTCATCATCTATGCTGAGGCAAGATGGTCCAGTGGTTACGGCTGCCTTGGGCTTACCTGTACCCCTATGAGTAGCCCCCCTCACCCATGCTGAGAAAGCCTGGCCAACTCATTAGTTCTCCAAGCTGGACTGTGGTAGAAAGAAAGGGGGAGATGTTTACAGCCTTCTAGGGAAAGAGGGGAGGTGGGGGCATGCTTCACAGCCATTGAGGGGTGTGTCCCTTTAGTTGATGCCCTGCAGTTCCTTTTCCTTGGCTGCATGTGCCGGAGTTGATACCTGGAGGGCTGGAGGGAGGGAAGATGGGGTGGGAATGCTTTGGCATGCTCTGGTTGTGGCCATGGGGAGTCATCCCAAGTGGGAGCTGCTATGACTGTTGCTTGAGGTCATTTCTGTAAGTGATGGCTCATAGAGCTAGCTTAATGTCTTACATCTTCGTGACATGTAGGGATTTTCCACGTGTGGTAGTAAAGCTACTCACTGTGGATGCTCTGCAGATTGTAGTCGGAGACTACAGCACCTCACTGGTCCATATAGGCTGAGATGAGGTTCTGGCAGGTTGGGACTGGGTGCATTGTTCCAGGCTGTGTTGAGAAGCTGGCCTTTGGCCCATTCCCGGCCCTTCTGCAGAAGGCTCTGTTAGTTTCTGTTCCTGGTTGGTGTTCAGTGTCATCGGATGGCATCTCCGTGGGGGTGACAATGAAGGATCTCAAGGCTTTGGAGAAGCTGGTCACTTAACGAGGAATTTTGTAGATGAAATGAGCATATTGTTGCTTAGGTGTAGGCTTCTGTAAAACCCCTCTCAGCATTTTCTTCACGGCAGTGAGAGTCCATTCAGAGGATAACAGTGATTAGGAGCCTCTCATTATCCCTGCTCTGTTTTGTGGCTGGTTCCTGAAAGGAACCCCAATCTCTCTCACAGAAAGCCCAACGAGAGCTGCTCACTACAGTTAGCTTGTGCAGGGGTGGGAAGGTGTGGCTGGGGAGCCCCCTTCATTTTCTGCTCAGTGTGTAGCGTCTGTACCTTTGGAGCAGGTGTTTGCCATGCTTGGCAGTCTTGTCCCCAGAGGACATTTGACAACACTTATAGACCTTTTTACTGGTGTAGCCGGGAAGGAAGGGTTATTACTGGCATCAAGTGGGTAGAAGCTCTGTAACAAAGGACTGGACAACTCATTGTCACAGCATTGAGGACACCCAGCCTGGAACCTCTGTCCTATCAGTGTCACCCTGCCCTACACCATGGCCACTGACCACTTCCCTTAGCAAACAGCTTCCTACTTCTCTGAGACCATCTGCCCTGCCAGTTCCCCTTCTCCTGGCAGCAAGCCTTCCGTAGTCTGTTTAGGCCATCACCATGCACGTGCGGCCAGTAGCTGCAGGTGAACACAGGCCTACTTCTTGTTGGAAGTTCATCAGTCACCTGATAGGGCTGACGGCTTTCCCTTGCTTGGTGGCCGAGCCCTCTGCAGATAGAGGGCAGGTGTGCTGCCCACTTCTTCATGCAGGGTGTGTTTGTCGCCCTGTGGCGCTTACCTGACTTACATCTAGGAATCTTTGGGACACTGGACTCTAGTGTCAGACACAAGGATCCGCTGTCTTCCGCTGTCCTTCCCTTCACACTGGGGGACTGGTACCCACTCATCCCTGCAGCGCTGCCTCCACAGGAAGTGGAGGTCAAACCCCTTTTCCTGGAGTCAAGCCAAATTTGGTCTTGCTAAGTTTCCCTGGTTGGACTTCCTTCCTTCTTAATGTCTAAAAGGTGACAGCAACCTCCAGTCACAAATGCAAAGGCTGTCAACAGGCCACAGAGCGGGCTGAGTGTAGCTAGAACACCTGCAGGCAATGTGCCTCTGTCAGCCTTTCCGTGGTCCCTCTTCCCTCTTAGCCAGCATGTCCCTGCCCTGAGAAAGAAGAGCACTTCCCCTTCCTGAATGGCCCCTCAGGGTCAGCAGCTCCTCTTTGACCTGTCCACCTGTATCTGGTGGGGAGATGGATATGGGTGCTGAACCCAGGGCCTTTTGCCTGCTATACAGCAGATGTTCCACTGTGAGCTACAACCCCATCTTTGTATTTTTGTTTTGAGACAGGGGCTTGCTAGGTTGCCCAGAGGAAGTTAAACTTCCTCTGTGACCCACACGTCCTCAGATTTGCAGTCCCTCCTATCTCAGGCTGGGATATCAGGCCTGACACAATTCTATTTGCAACCTTCAGCTTATAAAATATAACACTTGGGGTCCCCCACAGACTGCAGCATCCTAGGCTGGAACAGTACACAGGCCATCCAAAGCATCACGATAAATCTCGAATCAGAATCTGAGTCAGCCTTAGTGATGGGATGGAGGCTTATGCTGAGAAGATCTGAAAATCTCAAGTGACAGTCAAATACATGTCTTTTTCTTTGTAGCATCACCCAGAAGATAGCTCCTGAGACCCAGCAAACAGTTCTTTGTGGCTCTGGGCATCTGTGCCCAGGCCAGGGTTGGTGGTTTCTGTTGCAAGCAGACATGAATCTAAGAGACGGTGAGCCTGATATTTAGTTATCAAATTGTGTGTATGTGTGTGTTGAAAATTGGCCTGTGAAGCAGATGGTTCCTCTGCTGACTTGCAGTGAGGTTCCTTTAAATAAGGTTTATATGCTCTTACCAACACTTGGCAGAATCTTATGTTCACGAAGGAGACTTAATTGATGGCCTGCTAGACATGGCCCTGGATGCAGGTCATGGAGGGTGGCCAAAGGCTCCTACGAGCTTAGGACTGGGTGGATGCCAGCTGCCAAGGTGAGGAGTTGGGTAGGAGATTGGGAGGGCTATTTGGTCCCTCTAGGGTTTTTCTTATTCAGGCTGCTGAGTCCCTGCAGTGCCCAAGCCCTGCCCATGTGCTTTTGAAGGATGGAGCAAAGAGATCAAGGACGTGCTGTGTGTGTGTGTGTGTGTGTGTGTGTGTGTGTGTGGTGTGTGTTCCAAAATGGTGATATGCTGTATGGTGTGTTTGGAAAATCCAAGATGTGGTCTGGTAGTATCTATTTAGGAACACTCAACAAAATGCCCCGGACCGCTGAGCACGCCTTGCGAGGCATTTTCTTTTAGCAGAGGCAGGTCTGGCTTTGTGCAGGGGATTTAGATTTTAGAGTGACAGGCTCAGGATCCTGTGTCTTCTGAGACTGGGAGAGCCCAAGTCTCCAGGGCTGTGGGGAGAGGCCATGCGCTGTGAGCAGGATATCTAGGCCTTCAGGGTTTCTTTAGGACTGGTGTGTGGAGCCTGTGCTTCCTCCTGCATTGAGTCCTGAGACAGAGCAGCAGCTTGGCTGGCTAGGTGCTGAGTCTCCCAGGGAGACTTGTGTCATCCGAGGTGGATGGAATGGGTTCTTCTACTCTGCTGCCTGCATCCTTGTATGGCAATGCACAAAACCTGGGATGGATTCCATACCAAGAAAGAAATGGCTCGACACTAACAGTCTATCTAGTATTTAAGCTCTAAAACAGAGTTTCTCAACCTTCCTAATGCTGCAACCCTTTTATTCAGTTCTTGAACCATAACTTTATTTTGTTGCTACTTCATAATGGTAATTTTGCTACTGCCATGAACTGTAATGTGAATATCTGTGTTTGCTGATGGTCTTAGGCAACCCCTGTGAAAAGAGATTGTGACCTACAGGTTGAGCATGACAGCTCTACAGGAATGCAAACTCACCCCCCCCCCAAAAAGCCTGTCAAGTGCAACTCATTTTGGCTCTAAGTATGCCTCAAGTAATAAGGGAAATGCATTCCCCTGTCTTTACAATGCACTAGATACTATCTGCATTTGAAAGGGTGGGTTCTTGCACACCGAGAGAGAGGTAGGTAGCCCCTGGCTCCAGTGCCCCATGGGTCAAGTCTCTGCCTCTGCCCCTGGCAAGGCTCTCTCCTTCCACAGCAGGCAGCTCCCATATCTCAGCTTGGAGAGCTGGTGACCCGGACATTTTGCAGCCACAGCTGTAGGGTTAGGCTATTGTCAGGTCCTGATGAGGCTAACATATTAGATGGGCAGCATGCTGTCTGCTGTTGGTATTACAAACATCATTTTTTAAAATCAATTTGTGGATTCCTTGAGGCAAGAGACCCTGTCTTGTCTTTTTATATGTAGTCTCTCAGTCTCTCTCTCTCTCTCAGTCTCTCTCTCTCTCTCTCTCTCTCTCTCTCTCTCTCTCTCCTCCTCCTCCTCCTCCTCCTCCTCCTTCTTCTTCTTCTTCTTCTTCTCTCTCTCTCCCTCTCTCTCTCTCTCTCTCATGAAAAAATGAACCAATAAAAAACCAATCAAAATATGTTAACAATACTTCCTGGTAATACCAAGGTATTGTTTAATTTTGAATGGAGTCTAGGCCCGTGATGTTTGAATTTTGTCTGTCCTTCATTGCTAATAAAGCTAGTGAAACAAAAGACATGAGTGCAGGCATGGGCACTAGGATTCTGACTCAAAGTTCATTGTCACCCAGAGGCTGTGCGGTCTTTAGGGGACGTCCCCGCCCTCTCTAAGCCTCAACATCCTCCTAACTGGATGAATCTAGACATTTTAATAGATGTTTGATGCCCGGCTTCCACCCTAGTGTAGTTGGTGGCTCTTGGCTTTTGTCAGAGAGAATTGCTTTAGTAAGACAGAGGCTAAGATGGCCTTGACCTTTGGCATGTCTGAAGGACTACGAGTTTTAAACAGAAGGTATGCCTTGAATACACCTTGCCCATGACTGATGGTGGGGATCATGCAATTGAGAAAGAAGCCACTGCTGGTGGCTATGTTTTGAAGCATCTTTAAAAATAAAACAGAGCTTGCTCAGTGGGAGGACCGCTTGCCATACAAATATCAGGATGAGACTTTGGATACCCAGCACCCACTAATATGTCAGGGGGACGTGGCAGCCCACCTGTAATCCCAGCACTTGGAAGACAGAGATTGGAGGTCCCTAGAACAAGCTGTTTAGCTAGTCTAGCCAAATCAAGTTCTGAGTTCAAGTGAGAGACCCCCGCCTTAATGTATATGCTGAAGTTATTGAGAGAGGTTACTGACATCAACCCCTGGCCTTCACATGCTCCCCCCACATGCATCCCCCCTATACATGTGCTTGCCCTCATGCAGGCAAGAAGTAAATAAACCAAGCAGAAACTTTTCTGATAACTTTCCTTTAAAATCCAGTGGTAGCACATGCCTTTAATTCCAGCACTCAGGAGGCAGAGGCAGGCAGATCTCTGAGTTTGAGGCCAGCCTGGTCTACGAAGCGAGCTCCAAGCCAGCCAGAGCTACCCCTGCCTCAAACCCCCTATTTCTCCACAAAATCCAGGTTTCCCAGGCTGCAGTCTCTTTCAGGAGAACCTGACCCCATTCATCCTTACACCAGTTTCACTGACACGAACGCGACAGATTATCTCTCAAATTTTGTGGCGAAATTACAGTGACTAGCTGGAGAGATCTAGAAATGCCTGGCCTTCCCAGCCACCTGTACCTTGCCTAGATGTAGCTGCAGGGACTCCTGGCTCTTGCAGGCCGAGAGAAGACCCCGTCAGCATGTGATTAGTGGGCACTGGGGATTTTGTGGTTTTCTTCTGGAACTGTAAACAGGAAGGCTAAAGCATGCAGTGTGTGTATGTTCAGGATGGTCTGAGGACCTGGCTGCATGACTGCATATACATCCTGTAGCACGCGGGGTGGAGTCACAGATGAACTCTTGGGGGAGATGCAACTTTCAAATACTCACACAGGTGTTTTAACTAGCTCCAGTTGCCCCAAGAATGCTAGCCCAAGAATGCTAGTCTGAGCCAGGGAGGAAGTCAGGAAGAAGAGACCAGCAAGCCACTCTTCCTGCTTCTAAGCCGGCTGCTCACGTAGCAGATTTATATTTTGGAAAATAGCTCATAAATTACCAGTGTCCCAGGGAGCAACTGTTTTTGTGTTGCATTTCTTTAAATTTTTTTTTTTAATTTTTGTGTATGAATACCTGTCAAGTACATGCAGGCACCTTTGGAGGTCTCAAGAGGGCGTCAGACCCTCTGGAACTTGTAATGAAAGTTTCGCTTTCTCTGTAAACTCAGTTGTGTTACGTAAATATATTTTTGTTTTAATCCCAAGGGTGGGGTTTCAGTTTGAGCTTTAGTTTGTCCACACCTGTTAATTGTCTCCTGAGGGGCGTGGCTTTTGCCAACTGGTAAAGCCTTCCTCCTGCGGCATGGAGAGGGGCGTGGTCTAGGGCTCTGAGGTTATAATTGAGCTCAGGTGTGTAAAAGTTTGAAGAGACCAGCAACCTACTGATGGGTGGTGTGGGACGGTGAGGCAGTTTGGAGCCAGCAGACGGAGAGGACTGCTTCAGGAGACTTCTGGCTGCTTTTGCTGTTGACGCAAATTGGTATAGACCCAAAGACCCTTTGACCCTAAACAGTGGGGAGAAGTAAAGGGCCCCCCTCTTCCCACTAATCTCTCTCCTACATAGGGTTAGGAAGTTCGGAGGTTGAGGCCTGAACACCCCAAATAGAGTTTTTTGTTTTGTTTTGTTTTGTTTTTTAAAGCGCTACAGGAACTGGGGTTACAGATTGTTGTGAGCCCCTATGTGGGTTGTTGGAAACTAACCTGATGTTTGTAGGTGCAGTTAGTGCTCTTAACTGCTGGGCTATCTCTCCGGGTCCTCTTGTTTTCTAGGAACTGTTAGAGGTTACAGGTTCCAAAGAAATCTTTGTTATTGTTGAGATCTAGTCTGTCCTTGTAGGTAGGTGGGCTGGGATTACTGGATATGTAGGTTCCAGCTAGCTCCAAACTCACTATCCTTCTTCTTCGGGAGTGCTTTTCCAGAAAGTCATTTGAGTTTCATCCTTCTAAACTGCAGAGATAGTTGAGGCCTCAGATGACCCTGCAGCCGGTCCTGGACTGCTACAGGTTTACTGCGCAGGGCTGATCCGCTCCGCGCGGCGTGGATCCACCCCAGCGCTTGGGCCTGCCTTCCGACGCGCTCGCCGCCGCCTCCGCGCTCCCGGGACCCGCAGGCCCCGCTGGGCGCGCGGCCCGCAGTCTCCGCACGTCGGCCTCCGCCCGCCTGCCCCGCCCCGGCGCGCATTTCCATTTTAAACCGCCGCCCGCCCGCCCCTCGACCGACCGCGGCCAGCGCAGCTACCCGCGCGCCCGGAGCCCCGGGAGAGGCGGAGGCTGCAGGTCCGCGGCGCTGTGCAGGAAAAGGCCTTGGGATGCGCTTGGGCCCCGCGCCCTAGACAATGAAGCCGCGGGCGCCTCTGCCCGCCGCGGGCCCTGCGCGCTCAGGCCGCACCTGCCGGCTAGGCGGGTTCCACGCCTGAGCGCCCGCCCGGTCCCCCATGGCTCGGCTCCCCGGGCGCGGACCCCGGCACTCGGGCCGCGTGGCGCGCGGGCGGGCAGACTCCAGGGGCGCTGTTCCCGCAGCCTAAGCGCGGGCCTCGCTGAGCGCGGGGGGCGTGGGCGCCGCTCCCTGCCCGCCCGGGTTCTGCACCTGGCCGGCTTTGCGCTGGTCTTGCGCGTCCGGGCGGCCGGCGGCGCTGGATGCAGCGAGGCCTCGGTGGGGGGCACGGCGGCCGCGGCCCCTGGGGACATGTACCTGCTGGACGGCGGCGGCGAGCCCGCGTCTTCGCCGGCGGACGCAATGCCGCGCGGGACGCCCCCAAGGAAGACGGTCTACCGCATCTCGGTGACCATGGTCAGGAAGGAGCAGCTGGTCGCTCCCGCTCCGCGCCCTACTCGGCGGCCCCGGCCCGCGCGCTCCCCGGACGCTCCCGGGCGGCTGGAGGAGGAGGAGGCCGAGGCCGAGGAGGCAGCGGCTGAGGATCCTGAGGCTGGGCCGCGCGCCTGGGACTTCCGTGCCTTCCGCACACGCAGCACAGGGCAGCTGGAGCTCGGGCGGCTGCGACCGTGCCCACGCGGCGCGGAGCCCACGGACCTGATGGGCAGCCCCTCGGCTGAGGGGCCCAGCAGCCCCGATGGGGAGGAGGCTCGGGCCGCGCCCCTGCGGCGGAGCCTCAGCTTCAGGCACTGGAGCGAACCTGAGGCGCCGCGGAGCCCTGCGCTGAGTGGCGGGAGGCGCCACAGCAGCTCCGGGAGCCTGGCATGGGCGCCCGACGACGAGGTCGAGGCAGAAGCGGCCCCAGAGCCACTGGCCGGAGCGCAGCCAGCGGCGGAGAAGCGTAACACCTTGGACGTAGGCGAGGTGCTCAGCAAGAACGATGCGCTCTCAGATCTGGAGCGCTGGGAGCGCAGCAAGAGCAAGAATCGCACGCTGGACAACAGCGACCTGCAGCGGCTAGAGCGCGCGCGGGCCGCAGCCGCCGGCCCTGGGACCGTCTCAGAGCACCGGCTGCTGCGTTTCTTTAGTGGCATCTTCGCGCGAAGGGATGGCGGGCCCTCACCCCGCAGTGGCGCCCTGCGCTCGCGCGGTTACTTCAGCCTGCGGAGGGCTCCAGCCGATACGCACTCATCCAGCGCCGAGAGCATCGAGGGGTCCCCGCGCAGAGGTGGGCAACGTAGGGGCGAGGGTGGGGGGCGGCTCCTGGACAGGCTGGAGAGCCATGGGCGCTGGGTCTGGCTCCAGCAGCCTGAGGTGTGAGCACTCTGGGGCAGGGTAGCAGCGTGCGCGCCAGGGAGGTGGTGGTGGTGTACCCACCTTCCTGCGTGTCCGCCCCCTCCCTCAGCCAGTTGTCAAAAGGATGTGAGTTAGCGGGCTGCTCAATGCAGCAGTCTGGGGGTCTACTGAAAGTTGTCATCCCAGGCTTTATGTGCTTTAGCAGTTCAGGACCTGTCATCTGGCCTCAGTGAAGTTGACTAGGATAAGGTTACCTGGCCAATTGGTATTCCTTGCTGGTGTTGGTTCAGCTGGTCATCAGTAGGATGGAGCTATAATGAGCCTCTGCCCAGACCCAGGGACAGGGTGGGCATAACAGTCTTGCTCCTGCGCAATGCTGTGCAGGTGCAGCACGTGCAGCAGACCACAAGGAGCCCACAGTCCTTTCAAGTTGATCCTTGCCTCCCTTACCTCAGCGTGGGGCGGGCTGTTGGTTCCACCATCTGTGAGTTCAGTGAGGGCTGCTTTGGAGGGTCCTACTATGGAGCTTTTGGGAGAGTCAGCTCGAACTGGAGAGAATGGATGATGGACATCCAGGCCCCTCCCCCTCTGTAGGCTAGGGGAGAAAGCAAGTCAGGACTGGTCATAAGTGTTGGAGAGTGAGGTGACGTCCCTCCAGCACAGGGTCTCTTGTCTCTCACGGGCCTACTGTGGCCTTAGGGAGAGGCCTCTGGGTGTAGATACTGAAAACAGTGAGTTAGCCATCTGATGACAGCATGGCCGGGGGAGGGGGTCAGAAGCCCCCAGAAACCACAAAACATGCATCTAGTTCCTGTTTATCACCTGGAGGGAAAAGACTGGACAGAGATGGAGTAATTGTTAGCACCTAATGTGTGGGAGGGTGGTAGACATTTCACTAGGGAGAGTCCTTAATCATTCTTGTAACTGCGAAAAGCTGCTGCTCTTGGCCATGAAGGTAGGAGAAGCAGCAGAGCGGTCAATCCTAAGCCAACCTCAGCTGGCTCCAGTCTTTCTGGAAAGAGTTTCTCGTGGCTGAATCTCACAGGCTAGCTGACTGCCCCGGGTCCAGGTTCACATTAAAACCAACCCGAAGACAAACTATTCCCACATTGCTGCCTGTGTCCCTAGGAATGTGCTAGAGAAGAGAAGGGTTGCCGGTGTCGCGCGCTTGCCTGTTCGTTTCCTTTGTTTTGACGTGGAGTTACCTGTCACCATGCTTGTTGGTTGAGTTGCCTTGCCTTTTAACATGCCTTGCAGCATTTTGGCAGGCTCATCCATCCATTCCAATCATTAATCCCCCTCACATTTCCTTCCCTCCCAGCATGCTTTTAAAATATTAGGGAAAGGCATGAGTTATTTTTGGGGCCAGTGAGATTGCCTCAGCCAGGTAAAGACACTAGCCACCAAGCCTGAGGATGGGCATTGATCCCCAGTGCACACACCGCAGGAGGAACTAACTCCCACAGCTTGTCCTCTGACCTCCACACAATGACTACCACGGTGTCATTCAGCAAGCTCACCGATGAAAATAAATAAATGAAGCAAAGTTGGTTTACAAGAAGTAGCTGTTGTCCTCACGTGCACCAAGCGGGTGCAGATTGAAAGGTCCTCCTGTACTCCAGCAGGCTTGCCTCTGTTTTCTGTGAACTTGGTAGAAAACAGTAATTAGTTGCCTGGGTTCCAGATAAGTACCTGTCTTGCAGAAGCACAGACAGCATTGGCATGAGCATGCCAGCTGCACCTGGGTACAAGTTAAAAGCATTTGAGGTTTTGATGCTTCCTTTGGGACCATTGCTCTAAGTGGGTTTGCAGTAGAAAAGGTGTCAAGTGTGTTGGAAGTTTGCCCCCTAGGGGTGCATGTTTTTAATAGTGATGACTGTAGCAGTGATCTTACTGCTTGTCTCTGTGGATGGCCCATTGCCACAACTTCATGGGTTGTATAGAAAATCCACAAGCTGGGTGTGTTTCTAAGCCCAGCTCTTGGGAAGTAGAATTAGGAAGGTTGGCCTCCAATATATATAAGACTTGAGGCCTGGGTTACACCAGACCCTGTCTCAGAAAAGGGGAGGGGACTCAAAATAGCATTGGGGGGGAGGAGCAAACTGAAAATAACATTTTTTCTGTAGTGTACTGGGTCATAGTATATGTAGAAACAGAACTCATTTTATTCTAAGATTTGAGACTGTGTGTGTACCCACCTGCCTGTCTGTGTAAAACTCTACACCTTTCACCCTTTGCCATTGGTGAAATTTTCAGAAGTGTCAAGTCAGTGTTCCTGAAGCCTTGGGAGCAGCCAGTCCAGTGTTGTAGAACTATTTTATTTCCTATTTTATCTCATTTGACTTTTAATATATTTGTTTGTTAGAATGCCAATCATTGGGGCAGATTACATATAGGACAGAGTACATAACTGTTTTTGCAAAGGACCCAGCTCCTAGCACCCCCATCAGGCGGTTCACAGCAGCCTGGAACACTAGCTCCAGAGGGATCAGATGCCTCTAGCCTCCATGGGCGCCTGCACTCCTTCATTCCCATTCCTATAGGAGACTCAAATATAATTGAAAATAACTCTTAAAGGTTGCTAACTGTTCTGAATTTAAGTGTCATGTAAACGAAAAAAATTAAACTTAATGCAACAGTCCCTGCCCTAAAGTTACGGTTGGGTGCCGTGTAGCGCTTCTTTCCCCTTCTGAATAGTGTTGGGGCTGGACCAGCCTCCTGCCTTAGCTAAAATTATTTTTTGGGACTCATATGAGTTTGCAGGACTCAGAAATTTTGTCTTTAGGAGGGGAGAATGGTGTTTTTTGGAACACATGAGGGTTAGGGTTAGGGTTAGGGGGCTCCCTTCAGCTGCGTGGTGCTGCCTCAGACTAGACAAAAATGGAGCCCATGCCACATCGTGCTGCTTTTACCACCCTGAGCTTAAAGCTATGCAGATTGGAAGCACCATCAGCATCACCAGACTCCTTACTGACTTAATCTAGGCCATAATGGTTCGGAGGTCATGGTTATAAAGGGAATTAGAGGCACCGACAGCCCAGAGATGCTTTCTGTCTTAACAGTTTATTAAATTTTGAGTCGGCTGTCGAAAAAGTTAGCTTTAAAATGGGTACGGTAGTATAACAAACAGTTTCCCTGTCCTAGAACACATGGCTGGTTTTAGGTGAGGCATCTCTGTTAGCACAGGCAGAAGCAAAGTGGTTAAAATCTTAAAACACACAGTCTCTGGATGGATGTGTCATTGGTTTTCTTGGATTCTGAGCTTTAGGATGAAAGGATACAAACAGCCCAGCTTCTCAGGATGCTTCACGGGCTTACTCCGCCTGTGCAGGCTTTTGTCACTGAGTGGAGTCCCAGGGTTTACATTGGGTTAGGCACAGTTTTCAGAAAGACTTTGTGTCAGATCAAGGGCAGTTTTGTGTTCTGTGACACATGTGTATTAGGACAGTCTGTTGACATGAGTATAACTCAATACAAGGAAAGAGCACATTATAGATGATTAATTGCACTGATGGGTGTCAGTCTCTGGAGCTTGCTCTGACTGGCAGTTGCCATCAGACAAACTTGCTGCCACTCCTGGGGACCAGCTACCAGGCTCCAGATACATGCAGGGTCTTTTCTCACTATGTGGGAGGATTGATTTCTGCAATAAAAGTGGTGGATTCCAAGATGATTCCTCTGGCTAGGGCTAGGTTTGTAAATTAGTAATTTACAGCTGATTTTTGAGAGCTAATTTCATCAGTGGGCTGGGTTCCTTACTTTCTGACTCCCTTGCTCTTGACTTCTTTAGTTACTCTAGGATGAAAGGCTGTTAAGAGTATCAAGTAGGCAACAAGAAACTTTGTGGCCAGAAGGAAGAAATAGCAATTAAATGAAAGAAAATTGCTGATATAACTTGATACATTGTTTTCAACTTGATTTGCCCCGGGACAGGGCAAATAGCTCGTAATGAAACTGTGTCACTCAAAGTCTCTCATTTGAAACATTTTGAAATGATTATCTACTCAGTCTTGGATGGCAGCTGAATGAATGTTCAGGATATGAGAGCTTTCTGTGGGTTTTGTTTTGTTTTTGGTCTTGGTGGGATGGGCTGGAATTGCTCTCTCCTGGAGACTCAACTCAACAGCTGCACTGGCTTTGCTAGGAAGAGTGGCCTTGAAGGTCAGCCTGGGGATCTTTGGATGACCAGGATTGTGCTGCGTTTCACTGGGTCTGAGTCTTGGGGTTGAAGATTCTTTCTGACAACCTGACCTTGGGCTATCCTGTCGGAGGAGTATTCACACACAAGTCCATTGCAGCAACCTGTTCAGCTGTTCGATTATTAACTGATAACTCCTTGTTTGTGATCACTGTTGTTTTCTGTTTGGGTTGTTGTTGTTGTTCTTGTTTTTCTGATGCATTGACACATCCATGGGGTATGGGTGGGGGTGGGGATGCGGGTGGTCTGTGGTGTGCTCCAAATTTTCTAGGCAGCAGAATCGGAGAGCTAACGGAGGAGGTACATTCAGTCCTGTCTGTGTAGATCAGCATCAGATGGGAGGAGGCTGAGAAGTTATCAAATCTATCAGGTACTCAGGGAAACTGTCCCTGTTTCTCCAGTGTCACCCCCACTGGCGTTCCCATGGCATTGTGAGGCCACAACCTTATGTAGATACCTGCTAGTCTCAATAGCTAGTTCCTTGAGGGCCCACACTGGTATGGAGCACAGACACTGTGCACAACACACATGCTCTTGTTAGCTGTGGGAAGGACAGGTAAGAGAGCTAGGGGAACAGAAAGGATGGAGCAAATGTTCCTGAGCTGGGAAAGGAGTTGGCTGGTGGCTTCATGGAGGTAAAGTGAACTGGATCTTGTAGAATCATCAGATGTTTACTGTGAGGAAAGGACTCCCCACCAGCAAGTTGGTTAGGATGTCTTTAGGGAGCTGCTAAGCACTTACTTCACCCTGTCCTCAGATTTAATGCATCTTGGTGACTAACACCAACATGAACTAGAGAAAAACAAATTGTATAATCTCCTAAAAAATATTTGTTCCTGGCATACATTCCCCCCCCCCCCCAGCAGTGACTTGAAATAGCTATATTAATTTAAGTTGTCACTGCCAGTAAGATAAAGAAAAGAGAAGTGTTTTCTTAAAAGAGCAGCCTCAATATTTCGGTTGACTACAGCCGTGTGGCTGCTCCACATGATTAAGGATGGAATTGGTATTAAGGTCAACAGATTAGCAGAAAAGAGGGGAGATTATTATCTTTTCATTATTTTGAGGGAAGGACCATCTGCCCATGGTGCCTTGGCTCTTGCTGAAGTGCTGAGTTTCTGCTTGATGGTGGGTGACAAGAATGGGGTTCCCTTCTCATGATAGCCCTTGGCCAGGCAGGTGCTTACCGGGCTTAGCTTGCTGTCATCCCCCTGGCCGTTATTTTACACATTGTTGTAAATGCCCCCACAGTTTAAAGGAGCTGCATGCCTTCCACTTGGCTGGTTTTAACTTACAAGTGGGTTCTAGACCACACTCCCTTTCCCCCCACCTTAAGCTTCTTTTTGCTTTTTGTTCTACTCTTTTTTTTTTGGTTCCTACCTGGATGTTGATGCCAGGTATGATGCTCAGGAAGCTTAGCATGCAGTCTGCCACTCTGACCCAGAAGATGGGAAAGCACCATCCTCACAGTCAGTACCAGGAAGCCCCAGGGCGAGCGCTGGACAGGATCCTTCTGGCCTCTCCTTATCTAGCAAGTGAAGATAATTTTACGAGGCGCATTCTGTCCATGGGAGTGAGAGGGGAAAAAGAGCGTTGCATTCCTACACCACCCTTGCCTTGCGAGAGCAAAGCAGTCCTGCATCTCCTTCCATAGATATGATGCTCTGTGTGAGGTTCTGCATGACGTGGTGTGCCAGCTGGTCTGGTCAGCACGCAGGAAGGCTCTCTTTGTTCCATCCACTACCGGTGCAGAACAGTGGGGCTCAAGTGATGAGAGTGGATGTCCTTTTGTTTGAGATGGCTGTCAAAGGGAATCCTGTGTTCCCTCTTGCCCTCTGTGCCTGTCATCGCAAGGGCTGCTTTGAGCGGGTCTGCTGACTGTCAGACACTTGAGAATTGACTCCATGAACAATGACAGCAGCCTGCCTTATGAGGCCCCATCCTTGCTTGTTAGACCAGGGCAGAATTACTCTGATACTTCTTTTGGGGTGAGAGAGAGGTGTTTATCTAATGTTTACCTTGTTGCTCTAGAGAGTGCTTAAAAAAAAAAAAAATCTAACTTGTAGGGGATGCGGCTCAGTAGGAATTGTCTGCTTAGTGTGCATGAAGTGGTTGAGTTCTATTACCACCAGCATCACATAAACCAGATGTGGTGACACGCCCCAATAATCCTAGCAGTGAGGAAGTGTAGGCAAGAGGATCAGAAATTTAAGGTCCTCCTCAACTGAAGTCAGAATGGGCTACACAAGACTCTGTCTCAAAGGAAAAGTATAGTAATTGCATCTCACAGTCCTGTTGCCTAAGAAGCAGGGCGGTTACCCACAGTGCACAGGGTGCAGCATCCTTGTTGTCTCTGCCCAGGGCTTCATGCTCTGGCACAGAGCTCTCCAAGGTGGATGGATATGTTTTCTTTTGACCATTTTAGTTCTACACCAGAACTTCAGCCTTTCAAGAACCTGCCAGGGTCCCCTGGGAGTCCCAAATTAAGGACAAGCCTGACCTGGCTCCTGGGGGAGTTCTCTGAGAATTTGTAATTTGGAAGAGAAGATTGGGACCCTGCAGGCTTCTTCAGGAACTGGGATATGGATGCACACTGGGACTTAGCTAAACTCTTGGAGATGAGGTTTGTGCCTCAGTGTCCCCAGCACAGCATCCCGCCTGGTACTAGGCCTCCTGAATAGGTGACACATTCCCGTCCCTGGGGGCTCTCATGCCAGATGTCAAGAGGACTATGGGCTTGTGGTTTGAGTTTTAAAGATGCTACTCCTCTAGTGTCGCCCTAGGTACTGGGTCATCGCTGTGTTCAGCCTGCAGCCCACACACAGCCGAGGATGGTTCTGAATGTGGCTTAACACAGAATTGTAAAAGGAGATTGTCTGTCTGTCTGTCTGTCTGTCTTTTGGTGATCGGATTGTGCCATTCTCAAGTAGACACTGTCTGACAACAGCAGTCATGGCATGTTGTTAAAAGACTGGACATGGCACCTATAGTTCTGATATTTATACCTAACCTGGTCTTCTCCCAGGTGGTAGAAAAGTGCTTCTAGAATGTGTCTAGGAGGGGAGACCTGGCTTGCCTGTCCTTTCCATTTCACCATTGTTTCACTGGCTTCAGTTGGCTTATTGGAGGGTTGGTTAGAGGTCTGCCCATGGGCAGGCCAGGGATCTGGCAACAACAAACTAGTTGGCCCTCCTCCCTCTCCCCAGCAGGGCCCCTTCGAAGTCCAGATCCATCAGTTCTTTTGTAGGCCAGGCAGTGGGCTATGGCTGAGCCTGAACCTAAGGGAGGTTTCCTCTCGCTTTCTCAAAAGCTGGTCTGCGACGCTTAACACCAGACAGGAAGCAGGGAAGGAAGATTTCTTTTGATGGTTGTAGAATATGTCTCAATGGCCACTTGAAGGAAATTCAGCCTCTAGGATTAGCCACATGGGTCCTGGCTCCTGTCTCTGCTGTAACAGTGTGGTTGGTTAGCCGTGCAGCCCAGACAGGCCTCAAAGCCACCTTGAGCCCAGTCTGCCCCATGCCCTTAAGTAGCTGTTTCATGTTTCCCTCAGTCCCTGTGATGGCAGTGCAGGAGTAGGCGTGGCGGCAGGTTTGAACCTGGCAGCTATAATCAAGGCTTCTCTTCATTTTCCTGTGATGCGTTCTGCAAAGGCCCTGTGACATCCAGCACATGGGTATGCTTGGGTTTATAGTCAAGATGTACACTCGGTGGGTAGGCTTCTCCTAACACTACCAATTTAAGCTAGTGTTGGATTTTCCTCATGTTCTTTATGTAGCTCCTGCTTTTAAAATGATTGACCAGCACAGTTTACACTTGGTTATAAGCAGGGAGCAGAGGCTTGGCTTCTCCGCCCTACCCTGTTTGTTCTTTTAACCAGAGAAGGTCTGTCACTTGGTACCACATGCACTCACTTCCCTTCTTACACTCCAAACACAGGCCTATTCCAGAACTCCAGTCTGAGACTTGAGGCTTCACATAACCTTTGGCCCTTGCTGTACTGGAAGATGGACAGGCAGGTGGATTGTGGAATGGACTGAAGGAAGGAGGGACAGATGGATGGACGGATGAGTGGATGGATGGATGGGTGGGCGCATGGATGGTTGGAGAGTTGAATACCAGGCTTTTGAAGTCATTGTCCCCAACCACACTAGTCTGAGAGCCTGAGTCTGTTTTGCACTGAGTACTATACATGAGATGTTTGTAAAACTTATAAATGATCAAATAAGGTTAGTGTTTCTTAACAATTGCACACATGTTACAATTTGAAAGTGCACAATGGCCGGGCGTGGTTGTGCACACCTTTAATCCTAGCACTTGGGAGGCAGAGGCAGGTGAATCGCTATGGGTTCAAGGCCAGCCTGATCTACAAAGTGAGTCCAGGACAGCCAAGATAACATAGAGAAACCCTATCTCGAAAAAACAACAAACAGTCAAACAAAAAAAAAACCCAAACCCTCTCCCCTCAAAATAATAATAAAACACAAACAAAAAACAAAATAAAACAAAAACAGCTCACAATGACCTCGCAGAGAAACTTTGAGGTGGAGGATGCATGCACTAAGACCCCTCTTCCCTACTCTTTTTGGCCTATGATTGGCTGTCAAATAGGCAAAACTAATCATCGCCTATGGCACACATAGTACATGTTAATTCTGCTTGTTTCTCCTTGTGAGGAATGAAATCCAGGTTGCCCAACATGCTAATCCAGCTATTGAGCCACACCCAGCCCCTGCTTATTAATTCTCAAATCTAATCCAGTTTTTCTGCAGCTTCCTTTGGAAAACCAAAGGCACGTCAGGGTCATCTTTGGGTGTTAGCGTATCACACCAGCTTATGCTGTTAGCATGTCAGGTTCAGCTTGGGGTGTTAGCATGTCATGCCAACTTATGCTGTTAACATGTCAGGTTAGTATGTCAGATTCAGCTTGGGGTGTTAGCATGTCAGGTTAGCATGTCATGTCAGCTTATGTTGTTAGCATGTCAGGTTCAGAGCAGTGTCTTGGAGCAAGGCTGGAAACACATTCTTTCTGGAACATGTCGAGAAAGATTCTGGTAGAGGAAATGCAGACAGGAACCATGGGGCGTTTTCTTCTGTGATGACAGCTGCCATCTGCCATCGTTTCTGCTTGTGTGTTGAAGCTACCCCAGCGAGTTTAGTGGCTTATGGGTGTCACTTCTCCATGGTAGAGCAGAAGAATTGGGGCCACCTAACAACCATCTAGGATACTCCCTAGGGCACGGGAATCATGTGGTAGTATTTACTTACCAGGGTCACTGGGCCACTTGTGACCATCATGAAGCATTGGCCGTGTGGCCCTGGTATGGCTGGATGATCTTTCATGTTCAGAATTGTCAGAGCCCCAAGGGGCATCATTGCTGGGCTGTGCAGGTTCTGTGGATTCACTGAGAGTGGAAGAGTCCCTTGTAAAATCCCAGTGGTGAGGGGAGCTGGTGACTGGGACAGGGCCTGGCCTTCTGGTCTTCTTTGGTTATTGCTGGCCTTACTTTGGGACAGTTTTGACAGTTTTTTTTTTTTTTAATTTCTTCACCCACCTACCCATTCATTCAATCAAATGCTCGTTCGTCCTGTGTATGTTTAGCAGAACTTAACTTATTTAGAATGTTCTTTATAGTGGAGTTCTCTCTCTCTCCCTCCCTCTCTCTCTCTCCCTCCCTCTCTCCCCCCCCCCCCCTCTCCCTCCCCCCCCCCCCCCCCCCCCCATGGTGAGTCCTGCCTGCCAGCTTCTCTGCTATGCTGTTGTCACATGCTCGGGGCGCTTCCACTGTCTTTTATGGGAAAGCACTTGGGCCTTTACAAGTCGAGCATTCTTTGCTCTACTCCTGGTGTCCAGTGGCTCCTGGTGTGCCCACAGTGTTCCCCTTCAGCCTGATAGCTTAGCTATGTTCCTGTACCTCGATAACACTCTCTGACAAAAGCAGGGAGGAAGGGCTAATTCTGGACAGCGAGGAGGACAGATGCAGAAAAGAGTGTTTTCTGGCTTATAGTTCAAGGACACAGTCTGCTATGGCTAGGAAATCACAGCAGCAGGGGTTTGAAGCAGCTGGTCACATCACACCCACAGTCAGAAGGCAGAGTGATGAATGCATGCTCCTGTTCAGCTTCCTTTCCAAGGATCACAGTATGGTCCAGGATCCCAGCAAGGGAGTGGCGCCACCCACAGCGGGTAGGTCTTCCCATCTCGGTTAATATAATCAAGGTAGTTTTTCACAGCTGCATTGAAAGGCCTGCCTCCTAGGTGACTCTAGATAACTGTCTAGTTGGTGACACTAACCACCAGACCTGACCAGTAAAGGTGGCAGTGACAGTAGTGACATTATTGCTCCCCACCTAAAAACAACAGAACCCACTTATTTCTTGCCAGTGCAACTTGAACGTGAGAAGTAAAAATACTTAAAGTGTGCAGTGCACTTAGTCGGGAGGCCCTGAGTGGCAGCTGACAGACAGAGCCCATGCCAGGCTGGGTACCAGGCAGGAGAGAAGAGGTGGTGTGTAAGGTGAGTAGAAGGTCAGGTGGCAGGTGATCATGCGATTCCGTTCCTCGGCAGGTGTGATTTGTGATAGTTTGCTCAGAAGTTTTCTCTGTGGCTTACAAAGTTGGAGTTTTGATACTGTAAGTATTTGCTCCCCAGGATAAAATTTGTGATGTTACCCATGTCGTAACTTGAGGACTAAAATTGAGCACTTGGAGTTAGGCTCGGACGTAAGTGTGTACTTGGTCGCAGCCACTGACAAGTGCAAATGTTCCGTCTGTCTGCTGACCTGTCCTCCTGTTCTCCCATCTTGATCCCGAAATACCTGGTGGCCTTCACCACTCAGAAGGATGCTCAGGGCACTGCAGAGGATGTCCTATGGGAGGGGGTGAGAGCAATCTGTTGGCCTCAGTTTTCTCATATTTACAATGAACTGACCATTTGCTTGAAAGCAAACACACATTCTTGGTATTCTGTACTGGCACAGTCTAAGCCAGTGGTTCTCAAGTATGTGGGTCACAACCCTTTTTGGCGGGGGGCAAAGAACCCTTTCACAGGGGTCACCAAGACCATCAGAAAACATAGATATTTACGTTATGACTCAATAGCAGTAGCAAAATTACAGTTATGAAGTAGCAGTGAAAGTAATTTTTTGGTTGGGCGTCACCACATCATGAGGAGCTGTCTTAAAGGGTCATGGCATTAGGAAGGCTGAGAGCCTCTGCCTTAGGCCCTCACTGTTACACATTTTAAAGACAGCTGATCTCACGCCGCAGGAGAGTTTTAAGTCACTTTCTCCACTAAGATAGCATAGGTCTCTTTGCGGGCAAAGCACTAAGGTTCCCTTGGGTGTAGCCCTTCAGCTACTGTGTTCCAAGTGGCCAGTGTTGATCAGTGCAGAATTTCAGCTCCACATGAGCCTCCCAGACATGACTTTTCATTTGTCCTCGATGAACCTATGGCAGTAACAGTTTGATTTCTATATGTAAGGTCAAGTGAGTCACACAGATAATTCATCTTAAATATTATAGTCTGAGGTCTGTGTTAGGGGCTGAGGACTTTGCTCACTGGCAGAGCGCTTGAACGGGATTTGCAAGGTCTGAATTGTACCCCAAGCACTACCAAGAAGAGGGGGTATTACATGTGTGAGTGTATGCATGAGTGCATATAAAATCCCAGCACTTGGGAGGCAGAGACAGGAGGATCAGTTCAGTTGCTATGTCGGCTATATAGCAAGTTTGAGGCCAGCCTGAGCTGCAGAGGACCTTGTCTTAGTAAAAAATAAAATCTATGTTTTCACACATTTACTAGGCGTCTATCAGTTTAATTTGATAAAACTTGAAGATCAAATTGTGTTTAATCGTGTGAAGTGACAGTGAAGTAGCCTGTCTTTTTATTCCCTGTGTTTCCAGCATAAATAGGGAGCCATCTTTAATTCAGTCAGATTTAGCTTCACCAGGATGTTGCCAGGGGCTTCCTTGATGTTGGTAGGACCAAGAAAGTCTGAGGAACTTAGTGTCTCTTCCAGGGGAAGGTGTGTTTTCTGGTGAATCTGGACTTCAGCCAGATTTTCCTAAATTTTTCTCTTCTGTTCTTGACATGGCAGCTGGATCAGAACCTTCCTTCTGCACATTCTAGTCTTGTGTGGTTGGCATTGGTCTGTGTGTCTGACCCCTCATTTCCCTGCCTGGTGTCCAGGGGTCCTGTATGCATATCTGAGGCTGAGTAAGAAGGTTCTGTTCTCTTCTGTTCTGTTCTTGGCCAGCACAGGGATTTCACTCTTTTTGGAGCTGAAAGTGGACCTGTCAGCTTACTTACTTGCCTTTCATACACCCCATCCTGCCCCACCCTGCTTCCAGCAAACTTGTAGAACTTTCTGCTTCTCCCTGCAGCAGCAGAAGTGGCTTTCAGAAAAGCCTAGATTGTACCACACCAAGGGCCAGGCCCTGCTAGCTGCCCTGCACCCAATTTCACTTTCACGAGAGTGGAGATGGACGGATTGGAATTCTTCCCATTTGCCGAGGGTTGGTTTTTGTTTTTGTTTTTGTTTTTGTTTTGTTTTGTCTCAACTCTGAGCAACCATTGGGACTTTGACAGGGCAGTGACCACTGATGAGTAGAAACTGCCTCTTCTTTCATTAACCAAAGAGGAGACAGGCTTTGGAGTGCTCGGGAACTTGCAGGGGAGCATGGCCGGGCTGGACCCAGCCTTCCATCTCATGCTTTAGTTTCATACTCCTGCCAACCACTCTCATTCAAGAAACTGACCTGACTTCCTAGCATGGCTTTGTTGCTGTGTCACAAGAAGCAGTCGTATTGGCGGCCAACACATCTCTGGTTTGTTGGCCAGGCTCTCTGTATTGAAGGCATGTGGCAGTGACGGACGGTACCAACAGCCCTGTGCCACTAGAGGGTTGTTGCCCCGTTGAGTAATGGGATTGCTGTCTATAGTGATGCATATGTAGAGGTATAGAGACCTGCTTTGAGCTCGAGGAATACGCGTGCCCAGGAGCTCCAGCTGCAGGACCACTGGTTTCAGCCTCCACCCTAATGATGAGAGGTGCTGGGGATGGAGGAATTGGTAAAGCACTTCCTAGAGTAAGTGCATGTTAATCATGTGTGACCAAATGCCTGGTCAAAGCAGCTTAGGGGAAGACAGGGTTAATTTTGGCTCACAGTTTAAGGGGTTGCAGTCCATCAAGGCTGAGGGGGTGGGGAGAGGTGGTCACAGGAGCCTGGGGCAGCTGGCCACACTGCATCTGTAGTCAGAAAGCTGAGAGAGGTGGGTACTGGTACTCGGTTCATGTTTCCCTTTTATTCGTACTCGGTTCATGTTTCCCTTTTATTCATCCATGAGCTGCAATCCTGAATGATGCTGCCCACAGGCAAGATCTGCACCATTAACCCTGTCTTGAAAACACCTTCATGGACAAATCCAGGTGTCTGTTTCCATTGATTCTAGATCTTAAGTTGAAAATGGAGATTAACAAGACAGAAGCTTTGGGATCCTTCTCCGAGGAGGTGCTGGGGAGTGAAAGTGAGGAAAGTGGGGTTGGTACATCCACATGTCCCAGCACCACCCACTGGACCTGGCTGGGCTTGCTGCCCTTCTGTGGCTCTCAGAGCTGCACGCACATCAGGCTTCGTCCTTAATGAGCAGAAATCAGTGGCCCGGTTCTTTTTCTGCTGAGGTGTAGAACATGGCATTTGAAGGCAGCAGCAGAGAGGCAAGGCTTGGGCTGTGCTGCTTGCTGCGTCTGTCAGTCAGGTTGACGTCTGCTCCACGTTACAGGGTTTAACACCATGCCTTTGAAAGAGTCTAGATGCAGCTGTCAGTTTAGAGAAGTCACAGCCATGGGCAGCGTGGATCTACAGGATGTGTACACACCATGGGCTGGCCAGAGCATGGCAGACCAGGTCCTTGCTCCCTGACCTTACAGTCTGGGATGACAGTTGACACACAAAAATTTGCACATCAGTCATGAGGGGTAGACATTGTGAGTTATTTGGTTTTGCTGTTCTTGAGATAGGCTCACTGCATAACATAGTGAAAGCATCCAGCCCAGATGGATGCTCAAGCCATGGTCTCCACATGGAGGTGAAGTCTATGGCAGCACAGCGGTTTTATTAGGTCCCTAGCAGAACAGTGATCTGAGGAGCCAGGTGCAGTGTGTGCACGCATGTGTGTACACACACACACACACACACACACACACACACACACACACACACACGGGCTGGGAGTTAGGAGGGAGGGAGAGGGAGGGAGAAAGGGGGGGAGAGCACGCACACACACACACACACACACACACACACACACACACACACACACAC
>OU015743.1:19810780-19830467 GCA_907169655.1 Acomys percivali | reverse complement strand
ACACACACACACACACACACACACACACACACACACACACACACACATGCATGCGCTCTGGGTTCCCACTATGTTGGGCTGCCCACTTTGGTGAGGTGCAGACCTCCTGGCCCTGTGTGTGTTGGTCATAAATGGTTGCTCTTTCATTGTCTTCGGCTGGCACCCTCCTCCTGCTGCCGCTTTTGTAGTTTATTTTTTCTCCAGTCTGGTTCTACTCTTGGTTTTAAGAAGTTGAAATCAATGGCTTTATATTCTGAGTTCTAAATTCAGCCACATAAACACTTTGGGCCTGGACTGAGGGTTTGGCATGGACTTGAGGCTGCTATTTTAGATATGCCAGAAGCCTTCTTGGAAGTTGTTTGCTGTGGGCTCTTCTCCATTTAGGCTGTGAGCTTGGGATCTCAGCCTGCTCAGATGGGGGTGCCGGGAGCATTGGGGAGGGATTCATGACATCTGTAACCATGGAAAAATCTGCCCAGATGGTTTTAAGGCCTTGGTCACTTTGGTGAGAGTCCAGCTCTGTCTGGGGCCCTGAGTGCTGGGTCTGCCCAGCTTGCAGCTTGCTATAGAGCTGTCAAATCCAGGACAGACCAGCTTTCTACCTGTGGATGCTGAGGTCATTCATTGTTTTATTCTGAGATTGAAGAGGATGTTCCTTTTTTTTTTTTTTTTTTTTTTTTAACATTCTGTGGCTGGGCTATGTATATTGGAAGACCATGGCAGTTGGCCAGCCGTGTACTGACTGCACAGACAGCCCTGGGCAGTGGATTGTCATCCACTGAGTAGTGGAATTACCATCTATAGAGATGCATATGTAGACGTATAGACAGCTATAGTGTGAAGCCTCTCGGGTGGGCATCCTGTTGCAGACCTAAGTTCAAGCCAATCACGTGGATGTAGGATGTGCCCTTACCTAGCCAGGCTATGAGGAAACCATGGCTGGCAAATCAGGTGTACAGTGACCAGATGACTGTTTATGGACATGTGACTACAGTAGGGTCACATGTATGTAACGGGTACTGGACTGCAGATGCTCAGGAAGACACAGTAGATTCTTACTGTTCTGGGTTCATCACATTTGCAGAGGAGCTGTGGGGCCCCAAGCTTCTCCCTTTCCATGCTCCCCTGTTCTGAATATGGCCTCACTGCATAGATTGCTTCCACTCTACTCACAGGGAGGAAACGCAGACAGTGAGGTAAGATAGACCTGGAGATTGACCTTTCCCGTGTATACAGACATTTCAGTGTATTGTGAGTTTTGTCAAAGAAGCACCCACCCAGTTGCTGGCTACAGGTGGAGCGAGTTACCAGAAACCACAAACACTTCTCAAGAGACTGAACCAGTGAGTCAGAATAACCCAGACCCCAAGGGTGCATGTTAAGCTTGGTTTTGACTGTGGATGTATTTATAGCCCAAACTGAGGGTGCTCCTTGCTGAGGAGCCTCCATGCAGGGGTACTGGCCTAGCCCCTGCTCTCTGCCCACTCTCCGCTCGCCCGCGATTCTGACGGTTCTTCCTCTTCAGCTCTACACCCTTCGCTTGTTTCTTCTGTCCTCCGTAACCCAGGCTCACAGCAGAGCAGCATGCAGCTCTTAGCTCATCTTCCCTGCCTTGCCGTCCTGCGCCCTCCTTTCCCACCTTAGCCTCAGCACCTGCCCTCCCCCTCCCCGCTTGCATGCCAGCCCTGTATAAGCCACCCTGACCAGCACACTCCTCAGCTAGCCCCCTCTCATCTGCCATACTGTCGTCGTTTTCTCTGCAGCTTTTTAGTACTGAGTAGCATGACACACCTTCAACCCATGCTTCTCAAAGATGGTTACAAGCCTGGTGCTGGTTGTGGGTATCACTAATCAGGGGTGTGTGCGGGGGAGGCGGGGTACAGCGCTTGGTTCTAGAAACAGTGAGTGAATGGTGCCCCCTGCTCTGGATGGGACGAGGGCACTAGTGGAGTTGCCAGATGCCCATGTGTAGGAGAGATGAGCCTTCCTGATATTTATATGCCTGGAAGGTCTGTGCCTGTCAGGCTCAACTGTTCACAGCCTCATTCCTGCCTGGGGTGCACCCTGGTAGAGGTGCTCTGTAAGTGCCTGCAGCGGTTTCTGTGGAGGAGGCCAGTTCCTCAAGAGGCCGGCCCTGGAGCAGAATGACACACAGGACACCTTCTGAAGGCCTTCTCTCCACCTTTTCACCTGGGGGTTGGTCTAGCTACAGGCTCGGAAGAAGGCTGCTCTAGGCTACCATTTGGTCTTGGAAGGTTCAGGAACTGCTGGTGGGCTGAGGAGCTGAGATGGTGAGTTGCTTCAGGTGAGGCAAGGTGCCCAGGCCTTTACTCATTAAGAACCTCTGGTTGGACCCTCTTAGGGTCATGCCTTGAGCTGCAAGGGCAGTTTAGGAAGGAGGAGGTGCCGGCCTCAGTCAGCCAACACCTCTGCAGCCAGGCACTTGAAAGACTTGGGTCATGAAGGAGATTGCAGGGACCATTGCTTACCACACTCATCTGACTGTGTTGTCTAAACTCGATTCGAAGAGCCTGGTCCAGTGGAGCTGTTAGTCCAGTAGGAGGCTGGGTACGTCAGGTGGGATAGTTAATTGCAGGCTGATTTCAGCTGCTCTTAATCCATGCACAGAAAACCACATTCTGCCCCAAATGGGACTTGATTGTTCTGGCAAAAATGAAGCTCTTATAGTAGGTTCTGTGGTAGTTTGTGGCTTTTTAAATGGAAAATCATGGCGTGTTCAATGTCTTTCTAGTTTTGAAAGCATATTGTGGGCTTTTTATATAAAAGCAGTGGGAGTCGAAGCACCTGAGTTGGGATGCCGTGCTGAGTGTGTGCTCACCTGTCCTCAAGTTCATTCAGAGAGAAGTTCATTCATGTTCAATCTTGACCATATATGGTTATCGTGTGCCAGGGTCATTTGCCTCATGTTGCTTGGGCATCTGTCTTCTAGAGACCTTTTGGGGGTGTGTCCTGCTGACACTGAGGGCCTCACCTTGTTTGTATGCAGACAGGAGATGCTCATCTTCTCTCCTGGGTAAGTTACATATGAGTAAAAGGCAAGCATGTCCCAGACTGGAAGCACCCATACCCAGGGTAAGGTGGGTGCCAGAGCACATAATGAATTTTCCTTCCTGGCTTAGCATGAATTGCAATGACAGGGATCGCTGGTGGGAGCTTTGGCTGTAGCCCCTCTCTTGAATGTTGCGTTGCTCTGGGTTGGATACAAGCTCTCAGTGATGGGTGGGAGATGCTGAGCCCCTCCCCATAGCTGGTGATGTGTATATTAAATGGTCTTGTGTTAATTTTACAGTTGAAAAGACCTTTCAAAACAGGTAAGGACCTTTGGCCCTTGTGGTGTGAGGAATGAGAGGTAGAGAAATAATGTAGACCTTTCCCACACATTTTCTTCGTAATTATGCTTTTCAGCATTTTCAATGTAAGGTTGACATTATCTGGCACAGGGGTTCGCAGCCTCAGCCACCCGGTGGAATCTTTGTGGTCCTCCACGCTCCCGGCTACAAAAGTACTGTATTGCCCATTCCTTGAAAAGTAGTGGATGCTCCTGAATGGAGACAGGACTGAAGTCTGTAAAGGTCATTAATTGGGAAAACCAAGTCCTGCAAGTCCCACTCCTCAGCGGCAGCCTCCATGGCTCCTTGGCTGTTCCTCGGCCTTCCTTTGCGTTGTTCACACTCTGCTCAGTTAATTACTTGGTAGACAGACTGAGCACAGGTTGCACATGTCTGTGACCCAGTTTTCGTGTTTCATATGTTACACCAAATTTATTTTGGAACCTTATCTGTAAAAAGCCTGAATTTCCTCAGGGTTATGCCCAAGTGTACATAACCATCAGGCATAGTTTGTACTGTGTCACTTAAATACAGCCACCCAGGGCATGGCACTGGTGCACCTGGCAGGGGGGCAGGGAAAGTGGCAAAAGGTGACAGTAAGGGCAGCAGTTTTAGAGACCCTCCAGGTATGTTAGATTACTAGAACACAGAGCCCAGAGCGGCTAAGCTGAGCAGAGCGTAGTGACCGCCTGTGTCACCTTTCTGGTGCTGTGATAAAGCACCATGACCAGAATCAGTTTATGGAAGACAGAGTATTTTTGGCTCATGGTTTCAGAGGGCTCAGAGTCTGTCGGCAGGGGGAGGGTATGGCAGCAAGCTACAGGCATGGTGGCAGGAACACGAAGCTGAGAGGTCACATCTTTAGTGGTAAACATGGAACAGAAAGCAAACTGGAAATGGCAGGGTATTTTCCTATAAACTCCCCAGAAGAGCACCATCCACCAGGACCAAGTACTGTTCAGGTTTGGAACACAGGTTGCAAGTGAGACCTGTGTGCAGCAGGGCACCAGGGAGGTGGTGGTCTTTTGCTTGTGGTGCCAGGGTAGCAACAGGTCTTTCGGAAGCCTGGGAGTGATCAGTTAGGGACACCCCAGCTCTTAGTGGCCTTGTGGCCCGTGAAAATGCACTGCCCTTCATTCTGCTCCTCAGAAAGAGCTGGGGAGGCAGGGTTTTCCTCCCTGGGGATATGTAGCCTGCCCAGGGAGGATGCTCACAGCAAATGCCTTCATCACCTGGGAGACAGCAGTGAGATGAGAACTTGATGGAATGAGGGTGCAAGCTTCAGGGCTGCCAATATTTCCACTCAGAATATTTCAGCCCCTGCTCACCCAGCAGACAGCTTTCTCAAGGAAATGTGGAGTGTGTGGATGTGTTGAGCCACACATGGGATGCTGCGGCTGTTGTCCCTGGCTTCCCTCGGCTTGTGGGCTGACCTCTGTTTTCACATTTTGAGGGAAATTTTTCTCATTTCCAATCTCACACCCATGTTGTCTACTTCCCTTGTCAGAAATCTCAAGCCATTCCTCATATGCATGCAGCCTTAGACAGCACTCCTAGAACTCAGTTCTTCCTAAGCAAAGGGTGCCCTGAGGAAAAGTTCACTAAAGGCAATCATATGTTGCTTGAGTCAGCTCTCTGAGTCCTTGAGGTTACACCCCCCACTGGTGCCTTTTGACTTGGAGAAGGGGCCTCTTCACACCAGTCTCTACCCAGCAGTATCTTGAGGCGCATCAAGGCTCAGAGGGAAAATGCTTGGGATTGAGGTTGTGGTGTAGCTATGCTTACAGGGGTGGGGTGGGGGACATGATGGTCTCTTGGTGACATGACATTTGTCACTCTTCAAAGAAAAGGTCTCCTTGATGAGGAAGGAGAGTGTCAAGGATGTGGGAGAGGGAGCCACCTTGGTTGTGAATCTGGGGTTACTTAGGAGCAACTGGAACTAAGAGGGGAGCCTGGCAATCAGCTAGTATACCCTTGCGGTCTGTATTTCCTCATGGGGTTACTCTACTGGCAATAGGGTTTTGATAGGAAATTGAGTCATGCTATTACACGGAGTTCTGGAAGCTGTTGCTGCCTGGGTATCAGTCACTGTTCTGCGAAGCTCTTACTCCTCCGTAGACAGTCTCCTTTCTCAGCAAGGCTCTGGTAGGAACCTGGCTTTCCCCGCCTCCTGGTCTCTGGGTAGACCTGCTCTCTTTTCTCTTTTGTTCTGTTTACTATTTTAGGCCTTCACAAATGTTCTCAGGTCTAGGAAAAAAAAATTTTTTTTCACGTCTGTTGCTAAAAAGAGTGCATTTCTGAAAGCCGTTGTGGAATTTAAAGTTCCAAGAGCATCCCAGTCCCCGAAACAGTGTTTCTTGTTCAGTTTTTAAAATGTTTTCTTTTGCTTCTTACCTACAATGTTATCATGAGTTGTGAATGCAGCTTGTATCTATGATCCCTGGAGCCAAACAACATGGGGGGGAGCATGAAGTCATTGTAGTAACCCTACAGACTACATCCCAGTATGCACTTCAGGGACCTTGGCTGTGTCCACCAACCAAAAGATGCAGTTAGGATTCTGGAGCAATAAAGAACATTAATAAGCCATTTGCTCAAGGCCCTGAGGCCCCAGGAAGTCACCCAGTAGAGCTGTGGCATTGAAGGCATCCTTTAAAAACGTGCCATTCGTAGCCAGGCTGCTCCAGGCGTCAGTCAGCCACCTTGCTTGTTCTCTGGTCCTGCCGGCCTGCATCACACCCAGCTTTATTCAATGGTAGGGCATTGAGTCTTGGGCCTGCTACATGCTTAATAAGCAAGCCCACAGGTATCTGTGGCTGGCTCTGCTCTGCTGGGAAGCTCCTTGGAAAGTGTGTGCAGACATGTTCTCAGTTATTCTAGAAGCAGGTAGTTGCTCTGGAGACTGAACAAGGCAGAGATGTGGTCTGCTCCGGCCTCCTCTCCCTGCTGGGATGAGGAAGTTTCTAGGCAGGCTATGCAAAGCGTGGATTTCCATTGCACTCCATGGCACAAGGCTCAGGCACTGAAAAGCCACACAGAGGAAGGTGACAAGATTGAGGTCCAAATGCCTTTGACAAAAGCATCTGTCACTTTTCATCTAGTCTTGAGTACGGCAGCCTTGTCTTCTGACTGGGCAGCAGTTTTAAAGAAAGATTTCTTAATGAAAGCTGTGTTAATTCTTTAGTCCACGTCCCCCCTCTTATATTAAGTCAACTATTTTATTAACCGAGCTGCCACAGAAATTCACATTCTGAAAAGATGCCACACAATGCCACAACACTTTGGTTATGGATGTGTCTTGTCTTCTGTAGGTTCTGCGGGGCACCCAGGTCCTCCTGATTTAGTTTCCCTGAGCAGAGGCCTCCCTCTTGGCGACTCATCTCCTTAGGCATTGGGGTTTCTGTCAGTGCAGGGCCAGTGACACTTAGCCTGTGATAGTTGCGGCATCTTTGGTGTCAGCGACTGTGTTGCTGGTTGCTTCCTCTAAGTACCTCCCACCTTGCACTTGAACTTCAACAGCAACTCACAATGGAGCATCAGGCTACTGTCTCCAGCCCTACACCTACAGGCCTCCTGAGAATAATGACCAACTTGGTCTTAAATGTGCTGTGAGGGACTTTTGCTTTTTGGACCACTAACAGGAGGTCATTGTTTGAGGGAGACGCTAAAGAGCGAATTATATTAGAAAGATGTGCAACCCGAGGCTGGCCTGTGGTGGGCACTGCCTCAGGCTGGCTGTCTTTTATGACTGAAAATGGCACATGGGGGTGTGTGAAAGTCATGTGAGCTGGGCCATGGACATCGGTTGTGGGGTTGTAAGGTGTAAGTCAGGCTGAGGGATAAGCACCACTGCTCAGTCCCTCATGACTGAGGGATTCCTTGCCTTTTTGACGTATCCCAGACCACCCTGGCTGAATCACCTCTGGTTTCTCTCTGAGAATCCAAATAGTCTGCACCCTGCACTCTTGCAATCAGTTCTAGTTATCATGTATATCCTATTTGGGGAGGGGCGGGGTGAATGTCAGATTTCAGAAAGTAACTATTTCGCTAGAGTAAGACAAGATGAAAAGCTGGCTTGATACAAGATCATCAGGCTGCTGCACAGTGGCTCCATGTTGTGTTGAGGATGGGGGCGGCCATCAGGTCTGCTGTGGACGTGAGGAAGGCCTGGAGCTTGGACAGAGGGGAGGAATGGACATCATGAGAGGCCTTCAGCATTGCTGGGTTGGGGTGCGCATAACACACCACAGCCCTGAGACCAGAGTGTGTGAACACGGGCAAGTCGTGGCCTCCAGGGTAGGGGTAACATGGGAGGCTGGTATGACCCTTCTTTAATGGTCCCCCCTACCAAAAAAGTGATGCTTAGGGATCATTTCGATTTGCCTTGAGTTGTGACACGTCACCTCACATTTCCCATCCTTTATTACAGATGCTTTCGTGAACAGCCAGGAATGGACACTCAGCCGATCTGTACCGGAGCTCAAAGTGGTGAGTGGCACTTCTGGTGTGTTGGAGGAAAGGGGCTGGGGTGTGTGTACCTGGAAAAGGCCATCACGGACAATGAGAATGACAGCCATGCGTGTGCTCGGAAGAGCCGTAACAGCCGTCCGTGAGGTGGAGGTCTGTGTACAGGACTAAGGCTGTTGTCTCTGTTGTATTTGCCCTACCCCACTCTGTGCTGTTCTTTCTGTGTCAGACACATACACTGTTAGACATATGCCATTGTGGACTTAACATGTCCCTTGCTGGGTGTTAGGACGACGTCTGTAACAAACCATCAGTAGTCATAATTTTTAAAAAGTAATGATTGTATATACAGTTCTGGACTCTTGGTATAAATCAAGAGTTCTGCTTTTGATAAAAACAACTTCCAGTAGAGTTAAAGCTTATAGCTGGCTTTTCTGAGTGTGACCCATTGCAGTTGCTTCTTAGAGCCCGGCTCCATGGCACGCCTCCTATGTAGCATGGAAGGAAGGGACAAACTCACAGCTTAAATAATGGTGGTGTTTGTCAGGAGATGTGGGCCTTTGGTTGTGTTTATGCACACACACACACACACACACACACACACACACACACACACACACTCTCTTTTGTTTCCCCATTGCTGAACCCTATAATTTACCTGCTGGGGAACAGATAAGCTTCTGATCGTTAGTGAGCTTCAGATGGTGGAGGACCTCAGTGTGGGCCTGCTCACTCACTGTGCATCTTGCTGCTGTGTTCACTCTTTCTCCTACCATCTCCCCAGTGACTCACCTGAACTTCAGGGTCCCCCACATTCCTGCTTCCTGTTACCTCTACTTCAGTGATGCTGAGAGGATGGGATAGTACTCCTGTGGCTCACACCTGAGATACGGAAGTAAGCTACTTCCTCTAGGACACTGGTGTGTCTTCAGTGATGGGGTTGTTCATTTCTGCAAGACTGGCCCTGAGATAGCTGCCTCATCTGTTTTCTGTGTTTCATAGCTTTTATAACATGAACAGTATTGGAGTGTTCTGAATGGCACCAGGGTGCCAATGCCAATTAACAGGACTTTTCATAAAGATTTGCCAGTTTCAGATACTCTCAGTAAGAAACCCAGGTGCTGACCCTTCTGTTTCTATAGTCATTGCCAAACAACAAGACCACAGTGTTTCCACAAGGCATTTATGAAGCATTCACTTCACTGGGCATGATCTGCCTGCAGGTTTTATGTAATTATGGCTTTCAGTCCTGACAATTACCCATGAGGGGCAGGTCTTGTTTTCATTTTGTGTCACAGGTAAGGTTTGAGGCACAGAGAGCTTACTCAGAAGCTATCTGCAGTAGGGTAGAGCTGAGATTCCAAGCCAGCACTGTCTTGGAGAGCCTTTTGTGTGTCTGTCTTAGCTGTTGCCATAGCCTCTCACCCCATGTATCCATTTAAGTCAGAACAGCAGTGGGATGGAGTGGGGGCTGCAACCACCTGTTCTCTCAAGAGATGACTGGGATCCAGGTATTCATGGTAGCCGTCTTCCTAAGAGCCTGCCTGGGAGTTAAAGGTGCTGCATATTGACAGGGCTTGGGCAGTTGTAGTTTGGTTGGTTTGGGCTTTTTAAGACAGCATTTTGCTTACATAGTCTTAGTTGCTTTAGAACTCACTATGTAGCCAAGGCTGGCTTTTAAATTCACCATCTTTCTGGCTCAGCCTCCCAAGTGATAGAATTATACAGGCTTGTGCCACCATGCCCAGTCTGGTCCATATATTCATATCAGCCAATAATAATTGAGGATTTTTCTTGTATATGGTTTGCAATTGTAAGCACCTGGTGTGTCTACCAAGTATTGGTATTTAAAGAGACAGTGTAGGGCACTTGTAAATGTGACTTTCTTAGTGCTGGCTTGAGCTCACTGCAGTGGACTTGGCCTCTAGTCAAGGGTTTGAGGATGGAGCTGTGATAGGCGCCCTCTCATGGTGGCATCAGCAGGCACCTCATTGTTAAGAGCACACCCATTGTCTGATGGGGATGCTCAGGTCTGAAGAAGCACCCCTTTGTTCTGTAAAGCATTTCCCTTCCCATGCCCACAGGGCTGCTATTGGTTCTGCCCTCATGTAGTACCCAAGACATACAGGTGGCCCTTTAGGTCATTGCCTTGGGACCCTCAGCCCTGTTTGGAAATGTCACCATGGGATGATGTCACTGAGTCTCCCAATGGACCTTTTATGAAGTATTTCTCAGGGAATCCATCAGAATATACAGTTCACTGTTTGCTCCTTGTGAGAGTGGTGAGTCTCTCTCCAGGCCTCTCTGAAGTTGCACTGTAGTTGCTCTCAGGACTGCAGATTTGTACCAGGCTGCACAGGCTCCATGCCTCCTCTGCCTGGGTGGAAACAGCAGACAGACCTTGCCTGCAGAGGTGCCACCGTGTATTGCTTATTACTCTCAGCTGGGATTATTTAACTAAAAGGCGTCCTTTATTTTGCAGCAGATTTCATATTTAGTAGTTGAGTAGAAAACACAGGGTGCTAGAGAATTGAATTTATAAAGGCGCTGTGCCTTGCTGCTTCTGGTGGTGTGACAGTATGGGGCACACAGTCCTGCCTGATGGCTAACACAGACGAGACAGGGTGGCACCTTCTCCTGTCTGAGATAGCCAACTCTGTCATTATCAGGGTCCCGCCCCCTTTCTTCCCATGAAGCCCTTTGGCCCAAGCTGAGTTACTTCTTCTGCAGGTGACATTCAGGAACGATTGCCACAGTTTCACCAGAGGGCCACATCCTAACTGATGGCAGTTTCTGCCAGTGTTTCAAGTTAAGATGGTGGTATCTCACA
This sequence comes from Acomys percivali, assembly GCA_907169655.1. Taxonomy (NCBI): domain Eukaryota; kingdom Metazoa; phylum Chordata; class Mammalia; order Rodentia; family Muridae; genus Acomys; species Acomys percivali. The sequence goes on along the minus strand of OU015743.1, from coordinate 19,819,820 downwards.
ACCTATAAGATGGGCCCATAAGCAAAGAAACCACTGCCCCCAACCCAGAGGTAGATGGCATTGGCCTGCTAAGGGGTGTGCTTACCTTTGCCCATTGTTGCAGGAAAGAGTTGGGCTGGTGTCACCACACAGAGAAAGCCCAGCTGTACAATGCTGGATACGGGGCATTTCTTCCAGGAAGAGAAAGTAATCTTTAATTAAAAATTCAATTTCTGTGGCATATACTGGTTTGGATTTTCTCAGCTTGAAGCTGACGAACAGCAGGTGCCCTGGAGCAAAAGAATAATTAATAGGCAGATATTCTCAGATGCTTGAGGCTCAGGGTAAGAAGATGCAGGTTGGACTTGGAGGGGAGACAGCTTTGTGCAGGAACCTTCCACACGCTCTGGGCCTCAGTCCAGCTCTCCGCGTTAGAGAAAGCTCATTTATACTCAGTAGCGTTAGTCATTCACCAGCCTTTCACATACCGATCCCATGGCGGCTGTGTGTCTTCCTTGGGCTGGGTGTCTTGGCAGGGCAGAGAACAAGGTGAGCACGAGACAGTCCCTTCCCATAAGGAACTGGGAGCCACACCCTCACACTGAGATCTTCTAAACTGCTAGCTCATCCAGCAGGAGCCAGGGCCTGAGGGCATCTTGCTATCTCCAGGTGAGATGTGGCATTAAGGTGTCCATCCAGGCAAGATAGGGTAGCTTGTGAACAGTAAAACCTATGTTCACTGTTCTAGAGATTGGATGTCAAAGGAACCTGGGGACTTGGGGGGAGGGGTTGTCAGGTCATCTGCTCTGTAGATCACAGCTGGGCTGTTCTTCCCTTGTCCTCCTTGCTGGGCCACTTGCAAATGTATGCTGATCCCATATGGATAGTGTGTTCCTCCCCACCCCCACCCACGTGACCCATCCCCTCTCAGAGGCGCCCCCCCCCCAATACAACACCTGGGGTCTAGGGAGAAACCAGAGGATGGACCTCAGAGGTTGTGATGCCTGAACTGGCTGTTGATCCTGAGTTGGAGTAGGATTTAGGGCTGTGATTAGTCAGTGTGGAAAGTTCTGGTCACCTGGAGAAGACAGCCGGCCCATAAAGTTGAGATTGGGAGCTTGTGGATATAGGAGACAAAGCCAGGAAATAGGATGCTGAGTGGCAGAAGGGCTGCAGGCATGGTGAGAGGGAGTCAGGACAGCCTGCAGGTGTGGGATAGTCACGGGGGCAGTTGAGACTTGGGGAGAACATGGGCTTGATATATATGGTTGTTCAGCAAAGACTAGAGTGCACAGGCTGCTGAGTGGGGCAGCTCCCTAGAGGGAGGGTGGGAGGAAATAGCAGGGCTCCCAGCACAGGCCAAGTGCCCTTTCCCCTTGGCTCCCTGCTCACTGTTGGACTGTGACGCTCACACAACTCTTGTCCTCTAGTGTTATTTTTTTTCCCATTGTGATCACCTTGGCTGTCTCTGTCATAGCTTGACTTTTTTTTTTTTTTTTCCTCCTCCATTCTGTATTACTGAGAGGCAGGTTTGCTGTCTACTCCCTGTGGGCTCTGCCTCCCCTCCCCCATCTCAGTTACTCCATATCTTTATCATGTGCACCTTCTTAGGGTGGAATGCACCAGATGACCCTATCTGCAAATGATCTGTGTAGCATTGTGTCCCATGGAGCCTTTCCTCTTTAGGGAGGCACCTATCCTTGTGGACGGACAGTTGAACCAGTACACACACATGTGCCAGATAAAGCGAGCAAGGGGTGTTCCCAGAAGAAAGCCAGCCATACGGACACCCTAACAGCGTCTAACACTAGTGAGGATGGGGAGCAGCTTATAAAGTGTTGGCTCTGTCCCCAATAGAAATAGTTACCAAGTTCAGTTTTGAGCATCGCTCCAACATTTTGACAGGGTGATTGTGACCATGTGTGCAAAAATCTTAAGTGACTTAATCACCTCTAATTGTTGTCCTTTTATTTTTCTGCAGGGAATTGTGGGTAACTTGGCCAGTGGCAAGTCTGCACTGGTGCACCGGTACCTGACAGGCACGTACGTGCAGGAAGAATCTCCAGAAGGTATGTTGCTCAGCAGGTGTTTAGTTACCAGCTTAGAGTTGAGGGTTTAATTTTTTTTTCCTTTAGCATATCCTAAATCACTGATGACCCATGCCAAGGCCATAAGAAAGCCAGCAAGCAGCAAAGAGACTTAGGTTCGCACTCTGTCCCGTAGGGGGCTCAGTGTGTCCACTCCAGCATTTTGAGCACTAACCGAGATGTTCTTGAGTGCATTTCCACTGTAAAGCATGTCCCCTGGATCCTTAGTCCAGTGCCACTCCTTTGAGTATTGGTTGGACGTCTCTGATCCAGACACTGACTTTGTATTGCTGCTTAATCACAGACACCAGCATTTCTAAGTACAGTCCAGATGCCCCCCACTTACGTGTCTGCGTATGTCTCCCTTATATCGTATGACGAACATGTTAGTGATCGTTTTGCATGTGAGTTAGGCATTTCTTTTGCCATTAGACATTTTGATTCTTCTGTTGGCATATCCATGTCTTACTGTGGTTCTGTTTCTTTGTTTTGTTTTCTTTTTCTTTTTTCTTTTTTAAGTAAGTTTATGACAGTATTAGCAGGAAACCCTTTAGTCTCCTTAATCTAAGTGTAGCCCACAAGCCATTTCTAAACTGTATTTTCTCCCCATGTAACCTTTTTGAAATCCAACTCTGAGACACTGAATTTCTGGTTCCTTCTTTTTCTTACTGGCTGTTCCATTCTTTGCAGATATGGACGCAGGTAACTATCCATTTTCTTCATGGCAGTGCTTGTGTCGTTTATGGAGAGAGGAGAGGCCAACCTCGTGCTGTAGTGTTTCCTTCCCACCTTGTTCTGTGTCTCATCCTATTTTGTTTCATTTCACCCTTTTCTCTAAGTTCAGCATTTCACCCTGTTTTGTCCCTTAGCTGTCTTTTGAGCAGTAGTCCAAAGTAGCTTCACGTGTCCCCTGTAACACATGTTTTAGACCTTTAACTCTTGTCCTAAAGACTGTGGAACCATCTAGAAAGAACAGGATTCTGAGGGGCTTGCTTGGGGCTCTGCCACCTTCCTGCAGTGTTTTCCGACCATGTTTTGAAAGCCTCATGGCTGTCACATCAGAGAAACGCCCACCTTTAAAATTCTCCCCATGGAATGGAATGGTGATTTGGGAGGAGGAGAGGCTCCAAAGAACGCTTTATGTGTGAGACCAAATGGGAAAAGGCTCCATTTTGTGGTGGCTGCAGACCCAGGTATCCAGAATTCAGTGTGGAGGAGGGAGGGAGGTAGCATTTTCTACCAAGACCTACCCAGGGGCATGCAAAGCGTTCTCTCCCTCGTGCCTGAGTGGGAATGGTCACCACAGCCAGCTTGACTAGACTTGGGGTCTGTGGTGCTTCTGTCTCAGGGCTTCTGTGTGTGGGACACACTGTGTAACGGGTAAAACTAGCTGCCAGGGTTCGGCAGCTGACCCAACTGCAAGGCAAGCGCATGCTTTTTCCAGACAGCTCTGTTCTGAATGTCTTCCAACACCCGCATTTCGGGCTGGGATTGCTAGAAGGTGCCTGCCAGCCTCTGGTTCTCTTGCTGTCCCTCTGTGGCTCATAGGCCCATCGGTTTAGAGGTAGGTTGTACTGAAGTTGCTGATTCTAAAGGAAGAGGCAGGACCACACCTGCATTTGTTTATTACTGTGGCGTCTGTCATTTTCCCATTGGACATTCAGTCTGTATGAACACACTTGTGTCCGACTCGATTATATGACCTTCTGTTTTGGTCCACACAGTGATGTTTCTCTTTGAATGTTCCCACATCAGAAGTAAGAACTGTACCCTGTGAGGTGACCTCATTGGCAGCTGACAGCACCCCCACCTCCATGCGCACCCCCATCTACGGAGTAGGAGTATATCATTGCGCTGGCAGACACGCAGCCGAGGACTCCTGGATCTGGGAGACAGAATTTAGGCGCTCTCTCATGCCCTCCCCCTGGCTACCTGTATGTCCTCTGGCTGTGAACCTTGAGCCCAGGGTGATTGATTGATGTGTGTGCTGGAGGAGCTGACAGCAGCACCATGCCCAGGTGTCCCCAGCAGGACACTTAGCTGCATCTATTGTGAGTGAAGAGGTCTCTGTGTGCCTTGGCCTGGGCAGGTGCGGTTCCTGCCCGGAATGCAGCAGGGAGCAGCTGTCGTCTTTGCCCTTCTCATGGTCTGAGAGCTGGTTTCTATTTCCTGTCCCCATGAACACACACACCAGCAGCAGGAGGAAAAGGAGTGTGTGATCACAGTGAGTGATGCTTTGCAATCCTGAGATTCCTCTGTGGGGCCAGGGAGCTTACAGCTGGGAGATGGTTGTCTTTTCCTTGTGAGTTAACAGCCAGTTACCAATACTAACTGAAACCGGGAAGCCACACGTGCAGGGCTGAGGGGTTGGTATCTGATTTACTGCCTTTATCCAGGAGTGAGGGGAGTCTTGGGTGACCAGTCCCCTGAGTTGTGCAGGAAGTTGTCAAGGATGGCTGTAGTTCTGTCTTCTCTTCAGGGACTCATTAGCACACAGGTGGAAGGGAGGGTGCAGCTCATGGGAGGACAGGTGTGTGGTTGGTGCCCAGCTGAAACTTTGGCTTAAGAGTGAGCTGTGTGATGCTCTGGTTTCTTTGTGTTGCAGCAACCTTCTGATTTGTCCATTGTGAAATTCCATTTTCCATCGGTAGAACAAAACCCCCAAGATTAGAAAGCCTCCTTTGCATTAGAAAGAAACTGGGTTATTTTAGCCCACAGTTTGAGAGACTAGAGGTTCAAGACTGGGCAGTTCCATGCTTGGGTCTGGTAAGGGCATCATAGCTGGAACATGTATGACGAGGTACCACGTGATCAGACAGGAAGCTTGAGTGTGGGCTGGGGCCAGTTTTGCTCTTTACAACAATCCTTTCTACTGTGAATGAGTCTTGATCCTCCCAGACCTACATCAGTCCCCTCTGAGGGCAGCATCTCCAATGAGTAGTTTTCCTGCATTCACCTGCTAAAGGATTCAACACCTTCTCTCGTTGGGAAATGGACTTTCTGTATACAAACCTTCAGAGACACACTCGAACCATGTCCAAGGCACAGAAATCCCCTTCTGCCTGCTAGATCAATCAGCTGGACCATTGCCATTTGCCATGCACATGGCTATGTGTCTGCCAGTCACTGGATTCTCCCCACTCTTGCTCCTGGTGGCACTCATGTGTTCCTTTGCTTGTGTATACACACACACACACATACGTACATACATATGTGTGTACGTATCCTTTCCCATGATTCTCTTTTGCCCCTAGGAATTTGGGAGGGCTAATGTGACAAGGAATTTAAAACAGAACTCCACTCTTTGAGAAGAGAGCTGCCTCTCGGCAGAAGCATTCCCAGTGCAGTCACCCCACAGGGTTTCTTAAGATTCTTGTCAACATCACCTCACAGGGTAGTTCAGTTCTCTTCTCTTGAGTGACACCTTTTTAGTTGACATTTTATTCTGTAAGAGAAGAGAAGTTGACTTGAACACCTTAGAGATGTAGTCCAGAAAAACACTTAATGCATTATGCTTAATGCTACTTTTAATTAGCGACTTAGGGCAGACTGGCTTATCTCAGCGGAGAGTCTGTGATCTGTGGAAGGAGCTGAGAGAGCATGCTGTGTGTAATGGGCGGCCTTCTTCCCCGAGGAGTGCATGAGAAGAGTGTTGTTTGTAAGTGTGTGTTTGTGTATATGTATGATTGACACCAGAGTCCCAGGGCTGTCGTGGCAAAATACCATAGACCAAATAAGTGGCTGAAAGCAGAATTAAAGTCCCTTGGCGAGTTTGGTCCTTTTAGGAGGCAGGCAGGCAGGCTAGCTCTTGGTGGTAGTGGTAGTGGCACCATACTTACATACTCAGGGCTTTGGAGGAGGATGTTGGGGGTCGGTGTGGTGCACTGTGTATTCAGATGCTGGTTTCTGTGCCCCTCGAGATCTGGTTGCAGTTGAACGTGTGGGCACTGCTGTGATCATTGGTCAGTGTTGTGTAAACATCGCTTCCCCAAAATCTCTGATTGGTTAATAAAAAAGCCGAGCAACCTGTAATTGGGCAGAGAAGGCACGGAGGCTGGACATCTGTTCCCAGTCTTGGGGTCTCAGGTAGGGACCATGAGGTAGAAGAGGGGAGAGAAAGGACATAGCCATGAGATGTGGCCATGAGGACTGCACTGATGGAGCAGAAGTAGCTCAGGCAGGGCCAATATGGCAGTTTCCTCAGGGCGTGTGGCTGGGCAGTAACCAGACAGACGAGTGTTGACGGGTTAGAGTAGATTGATACCTGCCTAGCTCTAGCTCCTTAAGGCTTGTTGAATAAATCTCAGGTCTCCATCTTGTTATTTGGGATCTAGGACAGGTTTTTGGAAAAGGCTCCCAAATTATAGCATAGTCTCACAGGAGGGCTCTGTTGCATCTGTTCCCTTGGATGTGGATGGGTTGGTTAGCCCTGTTGGCGTCTGAGTCCCACAGGACAGGACCAGCCTGGGTGTGACCTTCACACCTCCCTTCCAAGGCCCTATTAATAGCTGCTAATTAGAGTTGTGAACAGTGTTTGGACTGTGTAATTTCAGTCTCCCCCTCATGTGTTAGGTGCTTAGCATTCACTGCGCACCCTGCCTCCTCTGATACCAAACTCATGTGTTTCCTGTAAGTTTTAACTCTCTATGGGGGAAAAAAATAGAGAAACAGCTTATCAGCGGCTTGTGGGAGGTGTTGGAATCGTGTCTCATTCCATGACTCTTATTATTGTTGAATCCTCCAGGGCTGATAGGCCATGGGCCCTGGACAGCCCACTCTGGTTCTTGTGTTTTTCCGTTTGCGGATTGTGGTCCCCAAGGGCTATGCAGATGGATGGGCACTGAGACCGCAAAAACTGTCCATCGCAGTGGCCTCAATGTGTCTGTAGGGATGGACTGAGTAGAAGGCCTTAAGGTTAAAGGCAACACACCTAGGAGCAGCCATGGCCTGCCTTCCTGCAGTGAGAACACTGATCATCCTACCCCTAAGCTGATACTTCTTAACCGCAACCTGCTGATGGGTCAGGGTTAAAACTGGGGGTTGAAGTCCTGTCGTCAGCAGACCACCTCTTTTTACCCAAATCCAGAATAAACAAACCCACAGACTGAAGCACAGAGCTGAAGCTCACCTCCTGTAAGGCTCACATGCTGTCTGAAGGAGGTAGGAAGACAAGGCACCGGAGGCTCGCTCCAAAACTGACTGTCACCTGCTGTAGCTTTGGGAAAGGCTGTAAAGATGCGCTACATCCAGGTGTGGCATGGGAGCAAGTGGACCTGCAGTCCACATGGGTGCAACTCATAAGAGACTGACTTCTTTCTCCACTGGTGTTTTCATTGCTCATTGGCTTTAAGCTGTTTAAATGTGGAGGCAAGAAGGTTGAAGGCTGTGGTTGCCCGGGGTCTGTCTAGCCCGACAGGCAGCAGGTGCCTGGCCAGGGGTTTGGTAATAGAGAGACACCTCCAGGAGGCCTGGCTCCACTTCTCTGCCTCAGCCCGGCTTCCGTGCTCTCTTGACTCTCCCAGAAACTGTTACACACAGCGGCCTCAGCCACGCACAGTGAGGGTGCACAGACGACAGCCCGAGATCCCCACAGCAGCTTTCTTCCTTCTCCTTCAGAATCGGAAAAGAAACATAAGCAGTCTGGTCCCAAGTAACCCAAGAAAATCCAGAGTACAGGTCTAGAATTCAAGGCGGATCTTTACACTGGTCCCCAGGGAATGACAGTGTCTTTCCCACTGAAACAGTTGAGGGAGGGGGAGGAGCCTACACAGTCCGCCTGTTAGGAAAAGGTATAGATGTGTGACACTGAGTCATAGCCACCAGGTGAGGATTCGGATAGTACAGTTCTCTAGGTATCAATGGGTGGGGCAGGTGTAGGACTCATACCCAACCTTCAAAGGCGCAAGTCTTCTGTTCAGATTCCATGGTCTGTGTGTGTGACTTGTGCATACTCTTTGTGTACTCTAAGTGCTCCGGATGACTTAGGATACAAGGTAAATGCTACCTAGGTTGAAGTTTTATGTGGTTTTAGTAATGATGGCATGAGAAGACGTCTGTCCATGCTCAGTAGGTATGGCTTATTCTGGGGTATTTTTGCTCTGTTGGCTGTATGTGTGTGGGTGTGCAACAGATCTGACCTGAGAGAGACTGAGTTAACTGGGTCAGAAGGTCTCTGTTGTGAAGGATGCCCTGGGTGAGCCCCAAATGATCCCACTCCTCACAAGAATCAGTGACAAATTCCACCAAGCATGAGTCCACCACAGCTCACCTGAAGAACCAGTGAGAGTGTTGAACTTCCTCTCAAAGCATGACTGAGGGGTTACTGGCAGGAGTGTGGTGATCCCACAGCAGCAACCTGGAAAGTCTTTACCCAGAATGGACGATGGCTTCCCCACAGCCATGAAGATGGAGCTCCCTTTGCACTGACCTTTCTGAACCTCCTGAGACACCGAGGCCATGTGCAGTTAGAGTCAATTGTAAATAAATGACTGGGAGGTGTGGCTGGACTCTAGGTGGGGGTCCAGTGACCCTCCCAGTCCCCTCTCCCTTTGAGAGAACATCACAGGCCCACCAGTATGACAGTTGACTCTTAGAGAAAGGCACAGCTGGTCTGATAAAGATGGCAGTTGTTTTTCCTCAGAGGATAGCATAATGCAGCAGCCTCATAACTCACACCAGGAGACCAGACTCGGAGCCTGAGTCACCAAAAATATCTGACAGTGCTCCTTGTTATGCCCGGCTAACCAGAGTGTGCAGACAGCAACTCTCCACTCTGCATCTGAGAGGAGCTCAGAGCATGCGCATGTGTTGTTGGTTTACTTTTGATGGACTGGTTTTAGGTTTGGAAACTTGGCCAGTCTATAGGAAGGAGTCTAGTCTACATCTTGGGAGAAAGACAAACTGAGATAGAGGGTGTGTGTGTGTGTGTGTGTGTGTGTGTGTGTGTGTGTGTGTGTGTGTGTGTGTGTGTGTGT
>OU015743.1:19798806-19810770 GCA_907169655.1 Acomys percivali | reverse complement strand
TGTGTGTGTGTGTGTGTGTGTGTGTGTGTGTGTGTGTGTGTGTGTGTTTGTGTTTTTCTAAGATTGGAGTGGGGTTGCCGACAGGAAGGGAACAAAGTGCACACTATAACCTGGCAGCATTCAAGAGTGCAGTTCAGGGCTGCCATGCGGTCTCTTTCATCTGCTCCTGCTATGCCCTGAATAGACTTGCTAATAGCAGCCCTGGCTGTCTGGAGCTGAATAGTGAGGGTTCCCAGGTCTTCTAGGCCATTTAGCAGTCTTACAACATCCAGCATGTGATGAAGCTCAGAGTGGCTTGTGTAGAATAGTCAAAAGAATCTCAGCCTTGCAGTCTCCGCAGAGCCACGGGTGGACTCTTCCTGTGTCGACCAATCATATGTGGGGCTGTCACATGTGAGTGCCATGAGAGGCTCTGTTGCTCCTTCTGGATCCTCAGCCCTGGCAGCCACAGCTCCCACTGATGTTTTCAGAGGCATGACTACAGCCACCAGTGCTGTCCTCTGCTTCAGCACCCACTCACTGTTCTAGACTAGTCGTCTATGTGACATCAGATATCATCAGGGCACCCAGGCACCACCCTGAGTGGAGGTGAGACCAATAAAGGCCTGTACCTGACAACCAGGAACCTAGACCAGAGAACAAGATATGAAGTGGTTGGCACTCTCTCCTGGGTCTGGAAGGTGTGGGTGGGATCATGGGTGCCACGTGCAGCAGAGACCAGGGTGATGGATTTCCTGTGTGGGTGAATTGCTTTCTCTGGTCCGCTGATGCGATGTGCTACAGCGGGTTCCTGGTTGTCATTTACATCCAGCCAGCAGTTGCCTGAGAGCCACTGTCCCATGCCTCAGTCTTGATATTTCCCCAAAGTGCCTGCCTGGACTGATCTCCTAACAGATGTATCTGGCTAGCATCAGGCAAGTGTGTTCTCAGAAGCACGTGGATCTGAAATGTTTTGTTAATGGATGTTTGCTTAGTCTCCTAGAAACAAATGCTGTGGTAAACACCCAGCCTGATTCTCAGAGTTGCTGCAACACATTTAAGCTGTCAGCTCCTAGAACCTTTTCCAAATCCAGTAAACTTTTATTTTTAAGTTCAGTCGGCCACTATTGCTGCACAGATGTTAGGCTTCTTTCTCAAACTCCTTTTGGATCCTGTTTGACGTTTGACGTATGAGAGAAACAAAAATACGTAGAAACAAAAATACGTATAGCCCTAATAAAACTGGAGTGGTTTTGAAATCTGTCCGTTTATGTTTTCTAATGTGACTTTTACCCTGTTGCTTATAAACAAGGGATTTTAGTAAAGGCAACTGTGTAGGGGTATCTATCTCTGAGCCTTGAGATGATGGCCCCATTGGTTGGTTGGTTCCGTGAGTCAGGTCAGTTGCTTTTCTAGGTGATTTGAGGGGCTAACCTGGTACCTAACAGTAACGTCACCTCCCTTACCTTCCACATTGAATGTCCTCCTGTGTGTGCCAGTCTGCAGCTCTACCTGCATGACATAGAGCCTGCATATAATACCGAGTAAGACAGGTTAAGGTCACTGAGCTTTTTCGCTAGACTTTGAAAGATGTAACAGAAGAGAAGCATGCACTGTGAACAAGGAAAAAAGGTCGACAAAGCCATGAAGGGGAGGTTGTCGTGAGTCTGGCAGAACAAAATGTGTTTTTCAGTTGGTTGGCAGGAACTCAGTGGCTCGTCCATGTTTTTATCATTACTTCAGCAAGAGGCTGAAGACTCACTGAAACTCGGCCAGGGCCTGAGGTTGGTGTGCGCATCCAGGAAGAAATTGTTTCCGGGATAATTACACAGAAGTGATTTACACCTGGCCAGGTGCACGTCTTCCAGCCCTCGAGCTAGGGTCGACCAGCCTGGCATGTGCTGGGGAGGATCAGCAGCTCATGGTCACCAGAAGTGCACTTGGGTGCCGTTGGGCCCCACAGTTCAGAATCAGCCAGCCTGGCTTTCTACAGAGCTCTTGCTGTCCCAGAAACCTCCAGGGTTGAGCATGTTATTTTTTTAAAATTTATTATTTTTTGGAAGAGGGTTTGGTTCGTATGTCGTAGCCTGGCCTTGAAGTCACTATGTAGCCGAGGGTGACGTGAGTTTCTGATCCTCCTGCCTCTACTTCTCCGCCTCTACTTCTCCAATGCTGGTACTGCAGGTGTGCACCACCATGCCCAGTTTATGCCTGGTACTGCAGGTGTGCACCACCTTGCCCAATTTATGCCTGGTGGAAATAGAACCAGAACCAGGGCTTCATGAATGCTGGACAAGCGTTCTACCAGCCAGGCTGTATCCCCATTCCAACAATACATCCGTTCTTTGCAGGAAAAGCATAGTTTCATGTTTATAATGACAAGTTATTTTCCCAGAGACGTCTTAGCTCCTTAGGTGTTTCTTACACTGAAGGTCCATCGCCTTTACCTGCCGGTCTTTAATTTTGGATTCTGTTCTTCCCGGACCCCACGTCTAGTACTTGTGTCTGCTGTGTCATTTGCCCTTGACTCTGCCCTCTAGTGGGCAGCCTGCTTCCACATGTTTAGGTGCCTTGTAGTAACAGCTTGCTGGGATCTGGCTGCTGCTCAAGACTAGGCTCACCGCATCACTTTGCACCCAGGTTGGGGACAAGGGAGAGGGGGGGCCTATCAGATAGGGGACAGATAGGATAGGGGGAGATAGGCTTCTTGACCTACATCCCTGGAGCGTGGACCCTGATACACTTAGATTCATGGGGCACCTCCTTCTCCCATCTCCTGCATGTCCTGGCCTTAACATTCAAGTAGGTAACTCTGCCCACACGGTGCCAAGGACTTGGCTGATGCTCCTGTGACCATGGTGCTTGTACGTGGCACAAAGAAAAGGCTGAATGTTTTTCTCTTTTGCTTTTCAAGTCTTAGTTTTTATCTTTCCAGCAAAATATTGAGGTATTGTTCTTTGCACACATCACATGCTTTCCTTTGAATCAATTGGTATGTCTAGGCATAAGGAAATGTTCTGGCCTCTAGTCTCTTGGCGCACAGTAGTGAGGTCTGCCTTGCTGTTGGCTCCTGAACGGTTGGTTGTGGAGGTAGATCCAAGCCCTGAGTTGTGTTGACAGAGTGGCAAGTGTTCTTTGAAACCTTAAGCACAGAGCATCTCCCTGCCACTCAGCACGCATGGTGCAAACCAGAGTTGGACAGCACTGTGTACATACGGCCACCTGCCTCACACAGGTGTCCCCTTGACTTCTGTGGCTCTACCGAGCCTAGGGTGCTCTGCTTTTTCCTGGAAATACTTCTCTTCCTGGTCCACACAAGGACTTACGTGCTTGTCATAATTACCATGGGCACAGACCATCATACCCAAGGAGGGCTGAGCCCAACAACACTCGGTGTGTCTAATCTCAGCATTGACAGCAGGCAGCTTCCTGTGACTGTAATGAGTGTGCAGCGATTGTGCAACATTGATTTATCTGTGATTGATCCAGACCAGATAAGGAAACCAGATATAGTTAGCGGTCTGTCCATAGCAGTTTCCAGCGTGCACTGTTGTGATCTTAGGTGAGATGTAGGCAGAGACACTTGGCATAACTGCTGCAGGACCTGGAGCTGGCCTGTTTCTGTGATCGGGAGGTCAGAACACGTGGCCAGCAGGTCCTACCCTCTTGAGCACCGCTGCTTATTGATAATGGTGTTAACGTTTTAAAAGTAAATGTTTAAGAAACAGAAGGAGACAAAATAATGAAACACAGCAGTTGTTCTGCGAGGGCCAAATGAGTGAGGCAGCTGTGTCGAAAGGACAGTGTGTGTGGCCACTGGGGAGGGGGCTTGATGACAGAACCAGGCCACACGGCGCCTGCCCTTTGCACACCAGATAGGTCAATGGCTTAGGTTGCTTCAAGTCAAGTTTGGTGCCTGAATAGAACAGGGCTCCTGAAGAATTGTCAGAACAACTTATAGTTGTCACCATCAACTAGACATGACAGTGACATAGTATGTGCTTTGGAGATGGGGGGCGGGGATTGGACGGGATTTCCCAGACCACCTCTGGGCTTTGGAACTGACTCGGATTATGGAAGAGGTGGTCTGCTGGACCCCAACACCCCAGAGCTCTCCTGTCCCATCAGGATTGTGGCTGTCTTCAGCACATGCCAGCTCTTCCCCTCCACCAGCGTCCATGGTGCGTAGACCTTATTCCAAGATGTTCCAGACATAGGTTTGGTCCTGGAGGAAGTGAGGTCGTCAGGCCCAGGAGAGAGGGCACACAGGCATCTTGCTTTGTCAGCTCTGGATGGGAGGCTGCTGTGGTGATGTGTGCTCCCCAGCGTGAGGTACTGGTCCTCTCTTGCTGAGTCCCTTAGAGGGATGCCTGGATGCAAAAACCTGCTGCTGCATTCCTTCTGGTAAGCAAAGTACATAGGATTGCAGCACAGATAATGTCCCAGAGACCTGGGACAGAGCAGAGTGACCTTCATGAAGTATGTGCATCTACAAAAGGAGTATTCAAAGTGCAGGCTGGCACATAGCTCGGTGGCAGGTGGAATTGGCTAGCTGAGGCCCTGGATTCAGTCCCTAGCATGGGAGAGAAGGACCCAGAAGAACTTTCTAGTAGGAGTCACTTGGACCTGAATGTTGCTGCCTATGAGCTATGAAGATTTTTGTTTTGTTTTGTTTTTACAAAGAAACAAAAATAAACATTGGCAGAACTTAAAACACATACTTTCTGGCCTTTTATGGAAATAGCTTCTTACCTTCTGTGGCACAGTCAGGTGTGGCTCAATGGCCGGGTTGCTGGAGGCCAGGTCATCACCATGTGGATATCACCAGATGCAATAACACAACCTAGGAGAGCAGCGATGTCACCACTGGATATGACCGAAGGTTTCTGGCTCCAGCTTCTGCTGCCCCTGGCGAGTCCCATCTCAGCTCCCAAGCTGTTCTTCTCGGCCAGATTTTAGACTTGGGCCCTGAGTGCTGTTGTTGGTCCTGTGTTCGTGCTGAACACCTGGCTGTTGATTGCCACCTTGGTGCATGGCATCCTTCTAAGGTTTGGGTTTTGTTTTCTCCTCCTCTGAGGCTGTTTCACCACCTCCTCCCCTCCTCCATTGTGCCTGTCCCCTGATAGAATCTTTGCCCAGCGTCTTGTCCTTATTGTTTCTACTTCTCCCATGCGAGCATCTCTGTCCCATCATTCTCTTGGTGGAGACTGGGACTGCACTGGCTCTTTTGAGGCAGGGGAGGAGGTATAAGTATCAATTAGGGTTATCTACACTGACTGGGGCTCACAGAGACAGTAGTGCCTGTTGCTCAGAAATGCCCTTTTGTGCACCTCTATCATTTGTCTCATCAGCTGCAGGGGAGGATGGCAGTGGAGCCTTGGGGAGCCTCACTGTGGCCTGTGTCACCAGCCTGGACAGCCATATTGTCAGATTGATACAAGTGTCCTGCCCACCTCCCTCCCCCAGGAAGATGGCTGTCTGTCTGTTAGGGACCAGGCCCTGCCTGCTCCTGTGCATTTGCTGAGGGCCCTCTCCTGGCATCCATCATATGCCCTGAGGTGTGGAGTGTCAACTACCTTTTCCCCAGATCGGGCACAGGCCTAGCTTCTGCAGGTGGGGAGGGAGCCTTTGTTGTGTTCACGGGAGCCAGGTGTGGGAGAGGGCTCTGTTTGTTCAGCAGGGCTTCAGATTATTCCCACAGCCTTGCCCTGTGCCCAGCCTTCCTCCCCTCTTCCAGGAATGGAGGAGCCAGTCAGACCCCATGGTGTTCCGATGTGCCAGCCCAGTTTGAGACTGGGATGTCCCCTTCCTTTCCCATCTTCCTTTTCTTCTGACATGGGCTTGAGTTAAGTGACCCACCCACAGAGACCCTGAGCAGGCACCATGGTTGGCTCTTTACCTATTCTTGGCACACTACTATAGCTTTTTTTTTTTCTTCCTCCACAGTAAGCTTAAAAACCATGACAGAGGAAATCTGTTTTGGTTAAGTTTTATGAACTAGTGTGTTACCAATAACCTCTGTCCCCACTGTAAAAAGTACTATGTGGTCCAAAATTCCTTTTAAATATCACAATACTAAACTTTTCCAAAGCCCCAATCTCATAAAGTACTGGCTTAAGTATTTTTGTCATAGTGTTTTTTAAAGGCACATTAAATTTTAAAGGAGTTTGGCACATTTGTGATTAAATTTGCTTTATATTCCCTGAGGGAGAACCCAAAAGGCCTGCAGACCCCTTTGTTTAGATAATGAGACCGCGATGTTTGTAGGGGTTTGCCTGGCTTTATCGTGAAACTAGGGTGTGTGTGAGCGGGGAAAGGTCTGAGCTTCTTAGAAGTAGCTCTTCTAAACAGAGGCAGGAGGACACCTAGCACCATCCATATCTGTTCTCCCATGTAGGGCCTAGGGCCTGGGCTCTTTGCCAGCTGGCACCTGCTGGACGAGCTGCTGGGTTAGGCTTACAAGTGAGAGCGCGCCTTCCTCGTGCCCCCACACGGGCCCCACAAAGGTAGCTCCAGCTTGGTGGAATTTTAGGCCCTCACTTTGTATGCAGGCTCAGAGATGGACAGCCACAAGAAGACCCGATGGCTTCAGCAGAGGTCAGTGGTCTCCAAGGCACAGCGATGGTTTAGAGCTGTAACACCCTGAGTGTGGAACAGGAGGAGGTTTATTCAGCTCCTTGTACCCTCCATATCCATCCAGAGTGAGGAGAGTGACCCACAGGGTCACATGAGGGTCATGTGGGACTCTGCATTCACACGGAAGAGAGGAAGGTTGAGGAACCTGCAGCTTTACTGACAAGTTGAGACGGGGGGGGGGGGGGGCCCTTTTTGTCCCTTAATCTCTGACACTTGTGTCACAGGACAGTTGTGGGGAATAGCTCATGGTGGTGCTTGGCAGCGTCACTCACTGTGAGGATGTGTTTGTCGTTGTCCTTACTCTTGCTTTCTCGGAGAACTGGTGGATACGGTATTAGCTTTCAGTCCAATTACTGGGAATGATGAAACAGGAACGGCAGACATCTGTGGCAATGCTTACTCCAGGCAGCTCCTTTTTTTGGAATAGGAAAATTCCACTTACTCTTATTTTTTACTCCTTAAAGCAGAACTGGACAGAGATGGGACCCTGGCCCAGCATGCGAGAGGAATAAATCGTGGCAGCTCCTCCCAGTGTGAGCTGAAACAGAAGGAACCCAGTTATCTGGCATGTGGTGTCCCAGTTTTAGAGCTGGTTCCTACAGTGACAGTCTCAGAATAGTCACCTTTAAATTGGCTGAGGTTGGATGGTGAGAAACACACCTAATCAGACCTTTAAAAGTATGCTTTAAAGCCAGAGCACACAGCTATGCTGTCACCAGTATGCTGTTCCTCACTGATAAGTCTCTTGAAGTGCTGGCTGTATATATTGCTGAACAGACGCTTGCCTTTTTACACCCCTGGTTTGGGGAAGACGTCAAGATGCTGGGGAGTGGGGAGGTAGCACAGTTGGAAAAGTGCTTGTCCTACAAGCACAAGGCCCTGAGTTTTATCCCCAGAACACATGCTTTTGTTCTTGTTTATAAAGCTAGTTATAGTAATGCAGGCTTGTAATCTCTGTGCTAAGAAGAGACAGGTGAGTCCCTGGGCCTGGCTCTAGGCCAACAGGAGTTGCTGTCTCAAAAAGCAAGGTGTAAGGTCCCAGAAGTTCTATACCCAAGGTTGACCTCTGGCAGATGTGCACCCATACACGTGTGCACATGCGCACACACATACACACACACACACACACACACACACACAAAGACACACACAAAGATCAGGCTACACAAAGGCAGCAGGAAGCTGGCAAGTACATATTGGAGGTGAGTCAGAGACCTTGCAAGTTACACTTGAGGTTATGTTAACTTCATGAGTTCTCAGAGGAGACGAGCATCATAGTGCTGCTGGCCATGTTCACTTCTGGAGGTCATGCTGGGCCTCAGTATTCAGTGTGCTGCAGGAGAGGCTGATAGCTGCAAGGGAGCCTTGTAGCTGGGGAAGAGCTGCCCTGAGTAGGGAAGGGACTCCATTTCTCAGCATGTGAAGATGTTACCCTAGTTGCAGAGCCTGTCAGCACCTTAGAGTGGGACACAGGTGTAGCCATCTGGGTTGCAGGGGGGTGGAAGACAGGATGACTGTCTGGGCTCTGAGTTATAGGGTACCCCCTACAGTAACACCCCAGAACCTGTACACAAGGTGAGGTGAGAAGTACAGGCCAGTGACACTCATCAGAGAGGTTAGGTGTAGATTGGTGACACCTTTTGGAAATAAACTACCTCAGTGTAGTTTAATATTAGGTGATCATAACCAATCGTAGACAAGTTGTCAGTCGTTCTCAGGACAGCTTCATAGTAAGGCCATGGTGCTAGCAGTGGATGGGTAGGTAAAGCAGACCTTGTAAGAGAATGATTTGGAATTTAAGTATCAAATAGACACTTTATATTAAGTGCTTGCATATATGCTGGTAGCACGTAACACTGAAGTTGGAATAGCAGGGGAGATATCCGTGACCCCTGGGCAAAGATGGTGTTTAGATTCCATTAAAAAAAATCTATATTAAAAATTAGCTAGAAAAAAATTTAAGTATAAAACATGACCTAATGGCCAAGATAAAATGGCAGGTTTGGATTTAAAAATAAAGGCTGGACATTCCTACTTTGAAAACCCAAAACCTAAACTATCCCAGAATGCACAATACTTTTTGATTGTTAGAAAACATCAGATGTTGAAGTCAAGGGTACTCTGCTGGTGACTCCTCTTGTGAACTCGGCTGTTGTGATCGCTGGAATAGTATCTTCTCTAGCATTTCAGGTGTGGGATCCTGACCTCAGAGTAGAGGTGCCACCCTCCTCTCAAGGTCGCTTCCCTCTTTGGGTTACCGTGGAGGACAGGTGTCCGTGTTACCTGCGTAGATTTCTGTGCTTTCTCAGCACCCAGGTGTACCTGCTGCAGCAGGGCTACTCACAGTCTGCATTCTCATGTTCCTGGCTAGACTTTCATATCATTATATGAAACGTTTGCGTTCAGGGCAGTTCCCTATATTTGTTTCCCAACTTCGCTGAGATTCTGGAGCCTTCACACAAGTGTGTCACCCCCAGTGTTCTTGGAAACAGGAGGCACGTGCTATGTATCTCGGGATGTCAGTGATGTCAGTTGACAGAGGTCTTTGGGGTAGGAGGAGGCACTTTCCTCAGTTTGGAAGTGGTGGGGATGTGTCTGAAAGCCCTCCGCTTGTGGTCGTGATACCCGGAAAGCTAGCCGTATCCTATAAAGCTGAGGAAGGCCTGTGTGGGTTCAGTGTGATTCAGCTCTCTAGAAGCTTCTCTTATGGCCAGGTCCAAGGGACTAGACAGGAGCTCTGTGTAGGGCGCCTGCTGGAGGGAGGGTCACCTTGTGTCTGGAGAGGAGGAGGGACTTGACTGGCATTTGTGGGCAGCTGCTGAGACCAGACTGTCCAGAGCAAGACAAAGAAGCCTCATGTAAATTCAGCCCTGAAGTTTACCTCTGTGGGCACTGGGCTGGCCTGCTTGGATGACTGGGTAGCACCTCTGAGCTGAGGATAGGACATAGGTAAAGTTCCACAAGGTTAGCCCCATCCCTGGAGGGACTCAACCAATAAAAATAATTTTGTGCTCTGCTGGGAGACCCTTAGATCACCCACGTAGTCCCTTAGTCACCTTAGGTCACCCCACATAGTCCCTTAGTCACACCTAGACCTGGCTGCTAGCTGTTGGGACCCACAGATGGTTTCTCTGGCAGATGGGCTCTTACATCGCTCAGGTATCATGAAAGTTAGATCTCAGAGGCCCATGCCATGGGAAAGATTTTTAAATCTCCCTACAAGCTCTGCTTTCCTCAGACCCTGGTGAGTGTGCCTAACTCTATAAGTCCAGGGTGAAAAAGAAGGGGTTTTCCCAGAGCCAAGAATGCCAGGTTGCTTTGCACACACTGCTTTTCAAGAGACAGAAGGTTTCCTGTATCTTTCTTTAAAAAACAAAATCAAGGAAGTAACACTGACTACTAACCCTTCTTGCGTGGACATTTGCCCTATGAGCACGTTGTTTGGCTATTAGGTATGTCCTTCTAGAAGTATGTGCTGACCCCTGGCTGAAACTGTGAATGTTAGCAGTGGTCGTGCTGGCCAGTACACGCTGTACTTTTTGCCGACCAGGAGGACATCCTCGCCATTTTCCAGCTGTGGTCACTGAGGTGGAGGGAGGTGACTGTGGTGAGGCTGGTTTGGAGGCAACCCTGGCCAAGACGGAGTTGGCCATGGTGGTAGAACATGTTGTCAGTCCAGTACAGTTGTCAGTCCAGCTGTCATCCTGTGTCAGGTGTGGTAGAAGCCGGTCAGAGAAAGGATGTCATTATTTGCTGCAGAAGAATCTGTGATTATGGGAGACCGGAAGTCACCGTTCCTCCTGTGGCTTGTCTAGGTGGCAGCTGTCCTTATCCTGTCCCTGCTTACGCAGACCCCGCTCCCCACTACGTCTGCGCCTGACCCTTTCCCGCGGTTCTGCTTTGCTTTTCAGGGAGGGAGACCGCAGCACAAACGTTGCCTGTTGTATAGCAGCATTAGAAGTTCGTTGTGTTCTGTCGCTGAGTAAGCTGAGAGAGAGGACAGGCGAGCACAGCTTGTACACAGGAGAAGGGAGGGCTGTTGAACGTGTGCGCCCATATGTGCGCATGTTTGGCCTCAGTAACTACCTGTTTAATGAAGGTCCTGGCTACTTTGAGTTGATGTGGAGAGTGTAGTTACTGAGGTTTGTGGGTGACAAAGTGGCCCAGGCCTGAGATTGAGGCAGAAGAACCTCTGGAAGGTTCCTATAGGCTTGTTTAGAGTTCTTGTTTGGGGTTCCTTGGGGTTCCTGTGAGGCATCTACACAGAGGACCCAAAATGAAGCCAGGGACTTAGACATACCCCATACATAGTAAGACAAAAGCCCTTCCTTGTGAGAATGGCTAGATGGCACTTGGAGCCCCATGTCTCAGGGCACCCTGTCATTGGAGATGGCATGTGCCTACTGTGCAGACCTCAAGTCCAGCCCTGGGTCTGTGTGGGGGCCACCTTTGGGCCTCCCCTCTGCCAGTCCTCCTTCCTTTTTTTGTCCTGACATCCCAGCAGGGCCCCAGGTGGTCTCTCGCTAACCCCGTGTGGTCTCTAACGCCTCCTTGTCAGCTGGCTGCACCGCTCTGTCTCGACTGTGCGGTTCCATCGGTAGCTTTGTCTAACGTGTGTAGTAGTCGGGCGTCCTTCCTTAACTGTGGCCTGTGACTCTGGACACACCATCGTCATGCTGTTGTATGTTTTCCTCCTGAGCACTGGGTTTCCCTTGAGGAGAGTGCAGGCTCTCCAGCGCTGCTAAGCACGGAAAGCTTTTTTTGGGTTTTGAGAGCCCCGCCCTCTGTTCGCCAGTGGGTGAGAATCTGTCCATCTATGTATTAAGTTCTTCATGAAAAAGTCTACGCTCCTCAGCCAGGTTTCCTGGCATTGCACGTGAGGCCGTGCCTGCTAACCAGAAAGCACGGCTGGGCTCTTAAACCCATGTTTAAATCGGAGTTCAGCTCTAAAAATGCAGCTTTTGTGGGAGATACCTAAAATCGGCTAAGTTCTCCCAGCCAGTTACCCCGCCTGGCCTAGAGTATACTTTTCCACAAGCGAAGCCCGTGTCTGTCTGCCCACCCCCAACCCTCCATCTTCTTCTGTAACGTTGTGTTTTGTGTGTGGCAGGTGGAAGGTTCAAGAAGGAGATTGTTGTGGACGGACAAAGTTATCTGCTGCTGATTAGGGATGAAGGGGGCCCCCCGGAGGCACAGGTGAGTACTGCTGCATGCCCACACAAGCCAGACTCTTGATAGAACAAGAGTCAAGTTTTACAATAAGGGAATTTAGAGGCCCAGGAAGTTGGGTCTTTGTGGCTGATTTCTTTCTTTCTTTCTTTCTTTCTTTCTTTCTTTCTTTCTTTCTTT
>OU015743.1:19781126-19798796 GCA_907169655.1 Acomys percivali | reverse complement strand
TTTCTTTCTTTCTTTCTTTCTTTCTTTCTTTCTTTCTTTCTTTCTTTCTTTCTCTCTTTCTTTCTCTCTTGCTCTCTTTCTTTTTTTTCTCTTTAAGCTCATATGTTTTTAAGAAGAAAGGAGAAGCGGGTGTGTTTGCTTTGAAATACCCGTTGGGATGGCTTCTAGAAATTTCTGTACTTCAAAAAATCGTTTCTTGGCTCCACACCCCCCCTCCCCTTTGGTTTGATCCCAGAGTAACATCATTTTCAAAGTCTGCTGGGTGGAACTGGGAAGCCGACTCACTTCCTGTTTCTGACAGTTGACAGGAGTGGGTATCCCCCACACGCTTGCCAGCCTTCATTGGCTCACGTCAGTCCCCACTGAGCCCTAGTCTGCAGTGTATTGTGGTTCCCTTGAAAAATCTCTAGAAAGAAAACAACTGTCACCGCTTTCACTGACACCACGATCTTCTCCTTAACTGGCTTAGGAACAGTCACACCCCATAGGGCGGAGGGAGGGCTGGGGAGAAGGAAGGGACTTCCCCCCTGCATAGAGCCGCAGGTGTTTACCACACCCTACCTCGTGCTGCTGTGCAGGGCAAGGCCTTCTGGTTTCTGCCTCTTAGAAGAGACCGTGTTTGTGTTTTTCTTCTTGCTGTGATCAAATATACCGGCAATATAATTTGTAGTATGTTGTATGTATGTAATATGTAGTAGAAAAGAGGGTTTGATCTGGCCCAGAATTCTAGGGTGTCCAGCGCATCATTTCGGGGAAGTCAGGGCAGCAGGGAACTTGAAGCAGCCAGTACTTGCCATCCGCAGCCTAGTGCAGAACACAGGGGCTCGTGCATCACTCACTCCATTTACACGGTCCAGGACCTGCCCCTAGAGAATGAGTCTTCCCACGGTGGGCATGTCCCCACATCCCAGTCACCAAAAGGAAAACAGTCCCTTGTAGACTGGCTGAGGCCTGTTTCTGAGGTGATCGATCATAGATTTTTGTCAACAGTTGACAACAACCATCACAAGGTGAAGGCGCCACCTCCTGGCAGGGAGAAGAAAAAGGCACTCAGTCAGGTGCCCCCCCCCCCCCCCCCCAGGTTCCTGTGCAGCCACCACAAGTCATTGCTCTGTGCATCTGGCAGTGTCTCATTGAGTGCCTCAAGAGAGCCTTGCTCCAAGATCCCATTTGACATGAGTGTGTGCCATTGAACCTGAGGTTCTAAAGTCTCCCATGTAAATATTCCACCTTTAAACGAATACAGTCTGTTGTAGGTGGGCATCATTACACACAGACAGACAGACAGACACACACACACAGTGAATTGGAAGAAGTCCCCCAAGTTAAGCTTCTTTTAGATAAGACAGGGAGATGTGGGGCTCTCTCATTTGTTTACACACATGAAGAGAAGGGTGCTCAATACCGAGCAGCACAGACAGAGTCTAGAAGCTATCATCAGCTTCTATGGGAGTGGGTTTCTGGGCACTGTGGGGAGGCTCGCTCCCTCAGCTTCACCCTCCCAAGGGAGCTGTTGTAAATAAGATGATGTCAGATGCCCAGGTATAGATTAACCTTACCACTCCTCTTTTAATTTTCCTAAAAATAAGTAGTCATTTCCCAGCAGGGAGCTGATGGGCTTGGTGGCAGTTCAGCCTCTGCTGCAGCAGGAACCCTCCAGGGAAGTGAAGCATCAGTCTCCGGTGGGAGGTGTTGCGGTCATCGGGATATTTTTGAGCAGACTGTGTGGGTGCAGAGGAGGGGTCCCCTCTCAACTCCTAGTCCACAAAGTCTTTTTTAAGGCTCTGAGGAGGTTATGTGGAACTGACCCCCATGACCTGTCCCTAGGCGAAGAGCCTTCAAGGCACCTTATAGAGGCTTCTGTCTTCAGGGTGGGATCCAGCTGGTCATGCCAGAGCGTAGATACTTAAGATCACAGTGGCCACAGGGAGACAGCAGGCTGTGGGTCCTCAGAGAGAGCAGAGGCCCCAGTGGAAACGTGAGTGTGTGTGTGCCATTCCCACATACACAGAGGAGACTTCTGAGGTACAGCTATAGCACATAACAGCAGAGGCCAGGCAGCAGCCAGACATGGCGCTGGAGCTCACCCAGGTCAGGCTCTGTACCCTCCTCCTGTGCCCCCCTCAGCTGCCCTTCTCCGTTCCTCTCTCTGCAGTTTGCCATGTGGGTGGACGCGGTCATCTTTGTCTTCAGCTTGGAGGATGAGATCAGTTTCCAGACTGTCTACCATTACTACAGCCGAATGGCCAACTATAGAAACACCAGTGAGATCCCGCTAGTGCTGGTGGGGACCCAGGGTGAGTGCCTGCCTCGTGTGGGTGGTTTTGAAGGGTCTGTGGGCATGCTCTCAATAGGGAGGGATTTGGGGGCTGAGACTGACTTTTCAGAGTGAGATCTTCATGTAGCATTTCCTGATTGATTCTATGGAGGAGTCATTCAGGCTCAAACAGACATCTGCCCCACCACACACACATACACCCCAGGTGCTTTAGGAAAGCCCTTTTTCTCATGTTTTCCTACATTATAGTGCCTAAATTGTCTTTCACATAAGGGGCCTTTTAACTGAGTTGCTTTTATTTATTTTTATTAAAACAAATGTCTGATTTATTTTGACTTCCAATAATACCCTTTAATACTAGCTTCTGACTCACAGCTGAGCATTGATTCATCTTTTCTGTTTCCCGGGATCTCATGGTCTCTCCCTTTACAGCAGCTCCTTCACAGTATAGGGGCCCTGCAGTTCCGGTTCTTACTGTCTTCGCGTCACTTAAAACATGGCTCCTTAGTAAGATGATTGTCACACAGAACCAGACAGCACCCTCCTCTTCTGGTCATAGACTTATCTCTTGAACCAGCCACTGGAGCCCAGCCAAGATTTTAAGCAAATTTTTGTAGTATCCCTTCCTGGTTTTTCTTAATTTTGAGCTGCCTTTGCTATTTCTGTTGGTCCTGGAAAATCTGGTATCTACCAGCTGAAGTGCAGTCAGGACTCATACTACGGGAAGGGTAATGAGGCACTGACTGCCTGTCCTCATTGTGTCACTTGTAAAATATTAGAGTTACGTTTTCATGGAGAACACTACTTCTCCCTGTTTTTTTTTTTTTTTTTTTTTTTTTTTTTTTGATGCATGTAGTGATCTCTTCTGAAGCTTACAGCATCAACAAAACTCTGCCACCCAATCTTAAATAGAAGACTTCGGTGTTCCTCTCGCTCCCTCTGCTGGTCACCTGAAGGCAGTGCTTTGGCTCCTACTGTAGAGCAGTTGACCCTTCTGTCTTCATGAGGTCCAACAACTGGGAAATCAGAAAAATAGATGGTGCACAGGTGGCACTAAGGGAGTTGAGAAAGACGGATGACACAGAAGGCTAGCGTGGGCTACAAAATTAGACTGTCTCAAAAATACAAATGTCCTGGTGTGGTGTCCCATGCCTTTAGTAGCAGCACTCTGGATCTCTCTAAGTTCAAGGCCAGCCTGGTCTTTGTAGCAAGTTCCAGGCCAGCTATGGATACACAGTGAGGCCCTGTCTAAAGAGAGAGAGGAGGAGGGGTTAAAAAGTCCACTTTAAGTATCACACCATCTCCTGGAAGGGGCTGGAGCATTGGTGCATTTATGTACCCCAAAAGTCCTGAAATTGCTCCCAGAATGGGTAGCCGTATGCAGCATGGGTGGCGTGGTTAAGGTACCTGCCCTGGAAAGTCCTCAAACTTCATTTTAAAGCCGATGCATCTCCCAAGCAGGTTTTCCCCACAGCTGTCTTTGGAGCAGGGCAGAGGAATTTTGAATGAATGCTTTGCCAGAGGCTGACCAGGCAATTCCCAGCAGCCGGCCTGGTGCCTCAGAGCTGTGTGGGCCTGCTTCTCAGATAGGATGCTTTCCCATTGAGGACTCTCGGTGACTAATGGCTCCTGGCTGGACTGGAAAGAATAGATCTGATTGCTGCGTTTTCTTGTGCACACCAGTCTTTGTTTCTGTTGGTGGAGAAACAATTGCTCAGTAGACTAAGAGTCCAGGCATTGGGCCCCCACACGTCCAGACTAGAGGGCTGCTGTAGCCAGGTGGCCTGACCTTTGGCTCTCTGTGCCTAGTGATGGGAGTGGGGTAAATTGAGGAATGGAAGGAAGTTATGTAGTCATATGTTAAGGGTCAGTGGACACAGGACTTGACCTTGGTTGGTGTTTATTTTTGTCTCTTGTATCTGAGTGTAGCACCAGTTGTTCTGAGTCCCTGTGTGGACCTAGCTTGTGGGCTAAGGGACCCAGGGCACCTACAATCAGAAGCTAGGCTGTGTGTGTGTGGCTTCTCCATGATCTGCTGCTAGTACTCATGTGTTATATGCTCACTGGGCTCCTGAGACACCTGTGTCACCACTGGGGGACGTAGGCAGTAAGACTCATCAGGAGATACGAGAAGGCACTGAAGGTTTCCTTTCTACGGGCTAGGGTAGGTGGTTTGAGAGGCCAGAGGTTGTTAAGGTGAGAGGCGGAACTGAAGAACGGACACCTGGCTTGCAGGAGGCCACTACGGAGAGACAGTGCTCGACTCAGTGTGCCTTCTAGGGCAGGCATGAGCTCTGAGCTATTCGTGGGGGACACACGGGTGGGTAAGGGGTCCCTCCAGTGCTCCTCAGGCTGGCTCTCCACACAAAGACTTGTAAATTAGACTAATAAGGAGAAGCAGGGTTAGGGAAACTGCCAAATTAAAGTGGGTGCAGGATGGGGCCAGGTAGAGCTGAGCTGAGCTGCGGGCCCAGAGTTACCTCTGTGATACACAGAGCTGCATTCATATGTGAGTAGAGTGTCTGTAGGAGTTGGGGGCCCCAGGCTGGATAAAATGTGAGCTAGGTGGAGGCTTAGTGGCCTGTGTTTCCCAAATTAGACAAAGGCTTTGAGAAATTGTTTGTTTGTTTCTTTCTTTCTTAAGTTTTTTTCCATCCTATTTTACTTAAGGACAAACTTTTTGCAACTTTACTAAGGACCTCTTTTTCTAACTTGTAAACTTAGTGATATTTGCTTGTCATACAGATAGGTGGAAGTAGTTTTTGGTGGGCTGTACCTGAGGGGACCTCTGTTGGGGAGGGTGTTGTTACACCAAAAAATGAGCTCAATGGAACTATTTTCAGAATTCCATCTTCTGGGAGGAATGTTGTCACCATTGGCTCTGATGGGGTTTGAGTTGCCAGCGAGCGGGGGCGGCGGAAGGGAGGAGGACACAGACACTGCGTGGAGCACCTGGCTGTGGGGCAGGCTTCAGTCATGGGAAGCAACTGCTAATGAACACACTGTTGTTGTCTGTTGCAGATGCCATAAGTTCCACCAACCCGAGGGTCATTGATGATGCCAGGGCCAGGAAGCTGTCCAATGACCTGAAGCGGTGCACGTACTATGAGACGTGCGCCACCTACGGGCTCAACGTGGAACGGGTCTTCCAGGACGGTATGCCCAGCTTTGTGACTGCCACAGCTCTGTGACACAGGGACATTACACTCTGAGAGAACAGACACACGTAGATGTGGGGACAGAAGCCCACTACATAGTGTGTAGGCATCAGTGTTGGAACATGTGGCAGCAGCTCCCAGTTCCACTTTCAGGGCTGTGATCAGAATAGGAGGGGGATGGGAAGTCACCGTAGAGCAATCCTCAAGGGCGTCTGTGTGTCACACTGTGCTGCCTGCTCTGCATAGATGGACAGGTCTGAAAAGCTCCACCAACTCCACTATATGCAGATTCGTGGCTATAATTACTCATCCTTTTTTTTTTTAAAGATTTATTTTATGCATGAGTGTTCTATCTGCATGTACACCTATAGGCCAGAAGAGGGCATCAGATCCCAATGTAGATAGTTGTGAGCCACCATGTGGTTGCTGAGAATTGAACTCAAGACCTCCGGAAGGGCAGACAGTGCTCTTAACCTCTGAGCCATCTCTCCAGCCTGCTTGCTCATTCTTAATCAGGTTCTGTCTTTAAGGTTAAAGGCTTACATATTTGACATTTTGGCTCTGGGGAAATTAAACTGAAAGAGCAAACTTGAACCTCAGAGAGTAAAATTAGAAGTTGGGGCTCAGAGTGTGGGCTAGCCTGAGGAACTGTTACTGATTATCTACTGCCCAGCTCTAGGGACAGTGGAATACAGGGGGAATTCACTTGCAGGAGCCCAGGGCTCTGCTAAGGGGAGGGGGGGCATATTCATGTCATTGGTGGTAATGGCAGCTATAGGCAGTGAGAGAAACCTGTAGTTAAGCAGGACAGAAGGGAGGGGTGGCCTCTAGCCTCAGTAGCTGACATTGGGGTCTCAGGAGGACACTCCAGGGTATCTTCCTGTTTCCAGTGGCAGTTGGTTGGGGGAAATCACTGAAGCCCTTTGGCCTAAATCTACGATGTGTGGCAAACCACTTCTGTCCCCTTGCTTCTGTGTTGGGGATTGTGAGGGTGCAGAGAGGGACAGGCCTGAGATCCTTACGGAAGTGTGGAGGTCAAAAGCCTTTCTGTTCACAGACCCTGAAGAAAACTTGGTACCAGCAGCATGCCCGGGGACTGAGAGTGTAGGATGCCTGTGTAACATGATGAAGTCCTAAGTTCAATTCCTAGCTCTACATAAGCTGCGCATGGTGGCACGTAGTCATAGCCTCAGCACTTGAGGTAGACGGAGGGTCAGGAATTAAGCTGCGTTGCAAGTTTGAGGCCAGCGCAGGCTACGTGGGACCCAGGCCCAAACTGAGCTCTTTGGATTGTTTGACTGAATGGGCTGGGCTATCCCACTGACTCTCCAGCTTTGGGGGCCCAGCTCTTTCTATTGTAATGAATTTGAGCACTGGGCCTCATTTCCATCCTTGTATTTTGCCCTGTCCTGTTGCAGCCAGGCTGTTCCAGAACCTTCCATCTCTTTCCTCCTCTGCCTCATGGGCGCGGTTACCTCTTTTTTGGCTCTTGGTCTTCATCTGTTCCTCCTATTTCCACTCTGCTTTTCACCCTTCCTGCTGCCAAACCCAAGAAAGCCCAGCATTGCCCTGAGAAGCAGCGTGGTGTCCCTGCGTCCCACCATCCCTTCTTCCTGTTCCTATACGTACACCCCAGACCTCTGCCTGTGCTGCACACTGTCGACTGACTCCCTCCTGTCAGCCTCTTGGTGTGAGGGTTGGCTGCTCCCTTGGTAACTGGGGAACTGTAAAGACAAAGCAAGGAAACACTTGAAGTCTTCCCAAGGCATGGGCTCTGGCACGGCGAGGTCCTTGTTCACCGCTGCATGGCCCAAACATCTGTGTGAGAGGACCAAGTTAACTGAGGGACTGAATAGCTCTCCACAGGGTCACAGGCAGGCCTAGCTGGCTGCCTGCTCATACGGATGCTACTGTCTGCTTAGGGACTGCAGAGGACCCAGAGGAGTTCCAGCAGAGACACCATGCTGCTAAGCCTAAGACAGGTGCCCTCCAGCCCTCAGGAGAATGGTCGTTCCTAATGTGGGCTACCAGAGCGTGCTTGAATGGGTTCCTTCTCTTCCAAGCCATCCTGTTTTCTTAGATGTGTCCTGTTTAATGGTCATGAGTTTCCGTAGGGACAGGAAGCAGTCCTACAGAAATGATCTTGCATGTAGATGGTGGGCAATATCAAGGTCACGGCACTAACTGGCAGACATCAGAGAAGTGTTTCAGTTCACTCGGCGCTGCAGCAAATTCTCATAGAGTGGTTCAAACAACAGATAGCTTTTCTTCTCAAAGGTCTTGATGCAGAAAGCACAAGTTCAGGGGCTGGGTGAGGGCCTGCTGTCCTGGTTGCAGTGTCCTCACTAAGCCAGGGAGGGGTAAGGGTTGAAGGTAGGAATTTAGACAGTGCAGATGCTCAGTTCCCAGCGCAGCAGGAGGCTCGAGGTCACACCTGGCTGCCATCTGTGGCATGGAGGCCTGCCGTTGTTCTCTCGGGACGGGATGGTGCATGTCCCAAATGCTGAGACTGTGAAGTACTGCAGCAAAGCTGGTGTGGACCCACTCCCCATCCTCTCCCTGAAGGCACATGGTGGGTTTGGGGGGTCTGTTTTCACAGGCTACAGACTTCAGTTCATTTTGCCTCTTATTTTAGAACAAACACAGTAAGTGCTTGGATTTTAAAGTCTCAAAAGGAAATAGCATCCGTGGTGCCAGAACATCCAAACACAGGGCAGTTTTCTGTTTTGTTTGCCCATATGAAGTACTTTCATTAATATGAAGAGAGATGTTTTTAAAACAAGATTGGGGTTACCCTACATATATATGGTATTTGTGTGGTAGATTATTTTATTTTATTTTACTTAAACCATAAGCTCCTTTCATTAGGATATAAGTAGTTTCCAAGTTTCCGGAGGAAAAGACAAAACAACCCAAACTCGTGGTCTTTATATGTAGAGACTGAAGAATGCAAGCCTATGAGCTTTGCACCGAGGGGCTGAGGCAGGGGAGTCATATGTCGGGAGCCAACTTGGGCTACATGGCTAGACCCTGTCAAAGAGAAAACTTGAGAGCTTAGGGATGTGACTCAGTGGTAGAATACTTGGGTAGCAAGTGTGAGGCTTTGGTCCTCAGTTTGGTCCCCAGTACCACCAAAGAAATAGATACGGGAGTGCAATTGAGGCTCAGGGGGGAAACAAAAACAAAAAAAATCGAAATAACTTGATTGAACGGACAGAGCCTGGATTGCACCTGCCATTTTTGGAGCACAGAGCCTTAACCAGACACTGGACCATTTTGTCATAAAACAAAAGACAAAACCAGCAAACTAGGTCCTTAGACTTGAGGGCACATTGCCCCATGCATGCAGCTGAGGAAGGCGGAGCGGCTGGTGTATGCAGCGGCACCCGCCCCAGGTGCTTTTCTCCACACCAGAGTCCACGTTGGCTGGCCAGTTTTAAGAGAGTTCTTGGTGTTTCAGTGTGGCCTCTTGGTGTCCTGAAACACAAGATGAACTGTAACATGGGAAGAGAAGCAGTGTCCTGCCTGCTCTGCCTGTGGCTCACAGTGCTGTGGCCTGTGTGTGACACTATGGGTGTTGTGTAGCCTGGGTTCTGGAGATGTAGGGCCCAGCTGTCCCATCAGCTGTCATGCACTCATTGCTCATCTGAGCTCAGCCTTGATGCTAGGTTATACTTGGCTGGAGAAGGGCAGGATGGGCAGTGAGGACTCGGGAAAGGATGCTAGTCTTCTTGAGATGTAGGCTGCATCTTGCCTACGTGGGGGAACCAGGGGTGAGTATGAGGGGCCAGGTCCCCATCTTCTCAGCTTAGGGCCCTCTGCTGGCTCATATGGGCTGGTGGAGTAGGGCAGAGTGGCTGCCCTGGATTCCTTTAAATAAGCTTTACTCTGCAAGCCACGTGCACTGTCTGGGGCAGCTGTGGGCTCCAGGATCATCTTCCTTTCCTGGCTCAGCTTAGCCAGTGTCTTGAGTCTGTGTGCTTCTCTGCAGTACCTTGCTGTTTACGGTGTCTGGGAGACCAGTCATGTCTGTGTTGGCATTAAATCCTTGAAGATCTTGTGTATTTGATCTCTTGGGGCTTAGATGAGTTAAAGATAAATTAGGTTCTTTCAGACATGATTTCTCTGTTGCTATATTTCATTGTTTTAAACAAAAGTTTTAAGGCTCATTGTTAATATTGCATTTTAAATTGTGTATGTGAGTGTGTGTGTATGTGTGTGTGTGTAGGAGAGTGAATGTGTATGTGGAAGGGGAGAGAGAGGGGAAGAGAGGAAGGAGATTAAATTAGGGGCTCCTGTGTCTCTGAGCTTAACTGTCTGGTTAAGAATGACTCTGGACCATGTCCCTCCTGCCTCAACCTCTCAAGTGCCACTATTATAGGTGTGTGTCACCACGCCCACCCAAAAGGAAACATTTCACAAATGATCTTGTGTTGGTCACTATCCTGTTTCTGTGAAGAGACACCATGACCACGGATCACAAAGGAAAGACCTTAATTGGGGCTTGCTGACAGATTGAGAGGTTTGGCTCGTTGTCGTCATGGTGGGAAGCATGGTGGCAGTGCAGGCAGACATGGTGCTAGAGAGGTAGGCAAGCTTTCTACATCCGGTCGTCAGGCAGCAGGAAGAGACAGACACTGGACCTGGCTTGAGCATTTGAAACCCCAAAGCCACCAAGGCCACATCTCCTGACCCTTCTCAAATAGTGCCTCTTCTAATGACCAAGCATTCAGATACACGAGCCTATGGGGCCCATTCCTGTTCAGACCATCACAGATCTCATATGGGAGTCCTTTCCTGCTTAGATCTGTCATCGTTGTCAAATGAAACGCTTCCACTCTGGATGCAGGAGAACAGGAACCCCCCGTATCAGAAGGTTCTGAGCACCCTTGGCTGTGTCCCTGGCCCTCGCTTGCTTCCTTTGCTGTGTAGGCAGGCATTTGACAGAGTGGTCCCTATTTTGGGAAGGCATGACATGACAGTCTCCTAATTTAACTCTTCCATCCTAGTGGATCACATTTGTGCTTCAGATAACATTCTGGAAGGCACTTTCTTAGCCATTCTATTGCCTTCTGTCCCTGACTGTTGAGAGCTCACCTGTGTGCAGATGCTGGCTGAAAACCTGTGCTGGGAGAGGTCACCTGCCTCTTCCTGCTTACGGGGACACACACAGGAAGGCTCAGCTTACCTCATCGACTGCTCCCATAGGCTGACATCCTGCTCCACACAGAAGCACCTTTCATTTGACAAACCTGCAGCTGCCCAGTTGAGCAGGGGTAGCTGTGTTAAGGAACCTGTTTGTGCAACCTGCTGGCACATGCAAGGCCTTGTCCAGCCAGGGAGCATCTCAGACCACTTTGTTGTGCTGACACCACAGCCCTTTGTTAGTACTGTTGGGGAGCTGTCATCACTCCGGCTGGCTGCCGAATCTCTTGCGTTCAGCTTCATCATCATTTAGGAGATAGAGGGTCTATTAGTTGTTTCTGATACTGTTGCTTTTCTCCTTTGTTTATGAAGAACTAAATGTGTTTCGGCAAAAGAGTACATTCAAATAAGATTTTTCATCTTTGGAAGCGAGCAAGTCATAGATGATCTGGAAGTGTTTGAGGCATTGCATATAATTGGAAAGGGGAACGAATGATGAGCTAGGCTATGTTAACATGATCTTCTTGGCTCTGATGAAGGAAGGCGGGCCTGTTAGACCCACACAAAGGTATCTGCACCCACTGTCATGAGACACTTCTGGTGTCCCACAGATCTCCGTTATCTGCCTGCACTTCTCCATGTCGCCCCAAATTCTCCTGTTCCTCACATCGCTCACTGACCCTGGGCATTGGAAACCAGTTAAGACTTCCTGGATTTGTCTCCTTGCCGTGTTAACAGCAGAAAAGATCAGCGTTGTGGTAGGGTGGGATAAAGCGGGTCTGATGATCCAGCGATGCTTGGAATCTGGCATCTCAGAACTTATAAAGAGCACAAAGATGGCGGGGGAAGTTGGTGCCTGCTGCTGAATCCGGAAGGGAGACAGAAAGCATGCCTCAAGCTCTGGGGTCAGCCAGTGGCTCTCCTCAGGTGGCTCGCAAGGTGACTGGCAGCCATTTTGCTGTCATCATCAACAGTGTCTCTGGCTGCCATTGCCTGGTGGTACCTTACGTTGTACCATCCATTGGCATGGTGTCTCCCAGACTGTCACATGGGCAAAGGCTCAGGAACTCTCACTAGATGGAAAGTTCTTCCCCACCTCATGCCAGGTCCAGCCATAGGTGGAAGAAAGATTGGTAGGTCAGGGTGGACCTCTCTTCTCTGGGTGCTGTAGCCTTGTGCACACATGAGTTTTCAGTGTTGTGTGTATGAGTATTTTGTATGTCTGTGTGCCAGTTGCATGCTTAGTACATGCAGGGGCCAAGAAAAGGGTGTCAGACCCACTGGAACTAGAATTACAGATGGTTATGAGCCTCCGCATAGGCACTAAGAGCTGAACGTGGGTCCTCTTTAAGAGCAGCCAGTGCTTTTATCCACTGAACACCTCTTCAGCGCCTGTATAAGTGCACGTTTATAATGACCACTTTTAGTAGACATGGTGTTGTTACCAGTACCCTACCTAAGTGTACACATCTTCAAATCCAGTTAATTTCTTAGCTGGGAGTAGCCTTTAAGTGCCATTGAGCTTTTCCAGCATGAGCTGGGATCTGTTTGAGGTGATCACCCTTGGACAAGCCAATAGTTTCTGGATGATGATGTTCCAATTATTTCATGTTATGAATGTGCCTGTTTTTACTGGATCTTCCATTTTTGTCTCTGGTCCATTGGACTGTTCAGTGGGCCCAGAGGTCAGACTTTAAAGAATTCAGCCCTTAGCTTATTTGTTTTGTCTAAAGTTGCTCTTGCAGACGGACATCCTTCAGTGGGTGTTGTCAGTGATGCTTAGGTGGGTGGTCTAGACCACATCTGCTGCCCTAATGATTCGGGGTCCTGTCTGAAACCTGGCCATTCTTTCTTTCTCTCTTGAAAACAGAGTCTCCTGGTAGGTAGCCCAGGCTGCCTTAGAGTTTGCTGTGTAGCTGAGAATGAGCTTTAACTCCAGACCCTCTCCCCCCTACCTCTCACGTGCTGGAGTTACAGGTGTGAACTGCTATGTCTCCTTTATGTACCGGACATCAACCCAGGGTTCTTGTATGTTCGGTGGGACTTCCTCAGCTGAGTTACAGCCCCCGTTCTATTGTTATGGGTTTGTTTGAAGACAGGGTCTTTACTATGTAGCCCTAGGCTAGCCTTAACATGCTTGTGAGTCTCATTTCTCATCTTGAGTCACTCTTGAGGAGAAAGGCCTTTTTCTCTGCCTTAATTTGGATGGGAAGTGTCCCCAGAGGTCCCTGTGTCAACATCTTGGCCTTCACTGTTGGGGAGAGTGAACCTTTCAGAAGTGTGTTATTGTGGTTAAATTACCAGTAAGACCTAATAATGTTTATTATCAGGCCTATAATTATTATTACAGCAGTATTTTCTAACCCGCTAGCAATCAAGACACAGACACCTGTTATATTTTAAGATCGCCGTAGTTAACCTGTAGTTAACCTGGCGCAGGGCAGATATTAATCCTCTAAACTACTTCCCATAGTGGGGCAGGTATGGGATACCTGTCCCAGTCCCATGCCATCTGCTTCTAATAATTTCTATCAAGCTATCTCCCATCCATAATCCCAAATACTTGCTAATGTTCTTCATCTGGGCCAAATCCTCCATCCACAGCGGCCATGTGCTTCTCCTCCATCTAACCCATGATGGTGAGCCCCTTTCTTCTCCCTTCTCCTCTGGTCTCTTCCTCTTCCCAAGAGTCTCTTTGTCTCCCCAGGCCATGCCTTTCTCATTTCCCCTGCCCAGGTGTGGTGGCCTTTTATTGGTCAAACAGGTTAGGGCTCTTAGGCAAGTTGGGTCACAGTAATTAGCATCAAAATACAACAGACCAACCTCCAACTGTGTGGGGCCTGGTAATAGGATTTTGGGCCCTGGAAGGTGAGACAATGGCTCCTGATTCTCTCATTCACACTCTGTCACAAGGCTGGCACCATACCTGTTCCCAGAAGGACATAGCCTCATGCAAGGGCAGAGCAGTGAGTCCAGCTAACCTTGGTGTGCTACTCTTTAAAACCATGAGCCCACATCAACTTTCTTATTCATAAACTCGCCATCTCCATTTGCTTCAGCGACACACAGAAGGACAGCAGAGTCCTAGGGAAACAACCAGAGGCAATAGCAACTTTTTGTTTGACAGAGTGAAGAACGGAGGCTGTAGTCTGTTGTGACAGTTTCTTACCATGAGTCTGGAATTCTTCATGCTGTGCATCTCTTGTAGGAAACGCTCTATCCACGGATGCTTGTATCTCTGTGCAGAAATGACTGTGTCAACTCACATGCCGACAGAATTAGATCATTAAGCACACTATTAGCGAATGCTTCTGTGTTTGATTTTCATGTTAAGACTCATCCCTGGCTCGCAGAATTAATTTTATCAATGACATAGAAAATGGTTATTTTAATCTGAGTCTGTGCCGAGGCATCAGGACCATGTTTTGCCCCAGGATTTTCCCCTAATGACTTTCGCCAGCTTGAATTAGTTTGATGTATCATTAGTGCATACAAATGGCTTTTATTTTTGTTCATAATCTGTTCATAATGGTATAGCGTTCTGCTCTCCCTAATGTTTTTAAAATGATTGAACAGTGATGTGCCTTTTGACCTATTTAGCCCTTTACAGAGGCACTGATCAAAAGAATAAGAAGATGTCACTTAACTAGGACGGCCAGGAGCTGTCATAATCCGTAGCTTATGGTTTCCACTCCTTTGTAATCTTGTGGTTGGTAACCTCCTGTCCCTCTTCATTCATTAAGGCGCGATCTAGAAACACTTGATTGGCAGCACTCTGCTCGCCCACTTCATGGGAGAGAAGTAAATATGAACCTCTGGATACTAATCTTGTAAGTTGGAAAGTGTTTATCATGTCAGTTTCTCCTGTGATACAAACCCAAGTCATCCTGACCAGGCGTCGGCTCTAAAAGCTGGGAAGCTAGGAGTAAATGGCTGGTATCCCCAAAAGATGAGCTCTGGATTCTGGGGTCAGTGTGCCTATTTAGGGTAGAACCATTTGTGCAGTCTTCCCTGACTCACAAAGAGTGGCGTACACATTCAAACGTGCCCTGTAAAGCTCTGGGCTGGAGAGTGGCTAGAGATCCCCCAAAGATATAAATCACAAGGGATGTGAGGTGTGAGCCATGAATAAAAACTTGCATAGTGGGCAGGAACGCTCAGGGACAGTTGCTTCTATGGCAGGTGTTTGCGCAGGTGTGTGTGTCACCTGTCTGGTAGTAGACACAGTGACTGCGCCTTTCCTGTGCTGTCGTTGCCTTGGTTCCATGAGTGACTAGGGGAGCTGCTGGTTTCCTCCTAGGCTCCGTTGTTCTCCTGCTTCGGTAATTTCTTTGCAGAGTCAGTGTTTCGGTGCATGGGACTCTACCTGACAGCTCACCTGCTGCCTTAGGATCCTCTTCTAGAAGTGAGACTTCTAGGACTTGCATCATTTAAGCCCTGTTCTGTTTTTCCGAGACAGGGTCACACTCTAGTCCAGGCTGGCCTTGAACACTCCTTCCCTTTTCAGCCTCCTGAGCTTGAGTCACCTATCCTTGGTGTCCAACAACCACCTTGGAGCCTGTGCACATCTGCGTTTCGTCCTGCAGCTATCTTGTCTGTGCATCTGTCCACACCACTTATCTTCACGTGAAAACAGTTTTACGTAGCTCTTCCCTTAATATGAAAAACAGTTAATTCTCTGCCACTCGTGTTTCTAAGAGACAGCAGTCAGTGTCTCAGGTAGGAAAGGAGTTGTGTGCACACAGTGACCTCCTGCTCCTGTAAGTATGCACTTCCCAGTTGCCCAGACCACACCCAGGCCTGGTCCCCTGGCCCTGCATATGGCCAGTAGTTTTGGAGTCCAGCTGGGCCTCCAGAAGTGGTATGCCCTCCGCCAGCTCTTCCCACCTGTCTGGAGGAGGTAAGAGAAGCAAAGTACTCTGTGCTCTGTTTTGTGTCAGCTCTGGAGGACCCCAGCAGCCCTTACACACAGCTGGAGGACCCCAGCAGCCCTTACAGCTAGCCAGAGAAGTGCTGCGGCTGCCTCAGCCTTAGCCACCGTGACTGTGGCCCCACTCCCTCTCGCTGCTGCCCACTGCAGTATTTCTCAGACACTAAAGACTTTCCCCACCCACACCGTAAGTATCAGTTAGGTGTACCTTGCTCTTCCATGGTTGGGACAACTGTCCCCCAAAAGTCATTGTAGTGAAGAGTAAAGACCTCAAAAAATTATAATTTGCCTGGATTGGGGGCGAGGCACTGCTGTGGCGCATATATGGAGGCTAGAGGACAGCTTTCTATGGGTTCTGGGAATCAGCCTTGGGTTGTCAGGAGTGCACAGCAACTGCCTTTATGTGCAGAGCCTTCTTGACAACCCAGAAGAAAATGAATGCTGAGGGCATGGGGGCTGCCTTCCTGGACGACCCATGAGGGCGTGCCTCGCACGGCACCTGACTCTTCAGGTGCCACCCCTGTCTCAGTCACAGCTTTCCTTGTGTGCTGGCCCTCGGACCTTATATTCAAACTGAGTTTTGCTCAGTGGAGGTGCCCAGGCTTCCAGGGGCACATGGCAGAGATGGTGAGGTTCTCATTCTGTCTCCACTGCTGTTAGAGATGCGCACAGTCCAGCACCTGTGTCACCTCTGTCTGTGAGAGAGGCAGTGCCAGCTTGTGTTCCAAGTGCAGATTGTAGGTGAGTTTCTGGTCTCAAGTCTCAGGCAGCAGCCCCCTTATATTTAATCTTGTGTCAGTAGCAAGAAAATAGAATCGTCAATGCTCCCGTGCTAGGAAATGCCCCCATCTTTGCACCAAGATTTTGTAATATGAAAATTACAGTAGTGCTTATCCTGTGAATTCACTTCTCGCTTTTAGAACAGGGAGCTTTTATAATAAGGTAGAGAGGGCCAAGGCCTTGTTTGGCTTCACCCCGCCCTCTTAGGTGAGCAGTTGGGACCTGCATGCCCAGGGGCAGAGCAGACACACTCAGCTTTCTGCACTTTAGCTTTAGTGTTACCTCGGTGTTAAATGTCCTACAGAAAGCCCTTGGTTACGCTTTCCCTCCCCGCCCCCGCCCCCCCCCCCTTCTTTTTGCAGTGTTGTGGCTCAAACCCAGGGCTCTCACAAGCTAGGCAAGTACATGACCAGAAGCCTGTCCGTCCTTTGCCCACTGTGATTAAAGTCTAACTTGGTAATAAGCCAAAATACTTGAATTTCTTAGTGCCTTGTGCATTCAGAACATTTTAATACTCTTAAGTTCTTGGACTAACTGGCAAACTGACTCACACAGGCAGTTTCTTCACTGAATCTACAAAGCAGGCAGCGAGGTGGAATGCTTTTGTATTTTAGTGAGCTGCCACTAGGGGGTGCCAGAAGCACTTACAAGGACATGTTTTTATTCTGGATTTTCTTTTCCCTTTTGTTGTCATGGTGGAGAATACTGACATTTTTTTATTTTTATTTTTATTTTTATTGGACTTTAGGGGCTGGAGAGATGACTTGGAAAAGAAAGTGGCGTTCTGCACAAACTTTACCTAACAATTTTGAGTTTGATCCCTAAAACACCCCACCTAAAGGAGGAAGGAGAGAATCAACTCTACAGAGTTGTCCTCTGGCCTCCACACATGTGTTGTGACACACACACACACACACACACACACACAGGTGTACATACACACAGGTGTACATACACACAGGTGTACACACACAGGTGCGCACACACATGCACAGGTGCGCAGACACATGCACAGGTGCACACACAGGTGCACACACACATGCACAGGTGCATACACAGGTACACACACATGCACAGGTGCACACACAGGTGCACTCTATGCTGATAAAGTTTAAGTCGCGCTGAAGCAGCAGACCTCCTAGAGCCTTGATGGCTCCGGGTGAGGGTGATGGTGGTTGACTGCCTGGTGCCTGTGCAGAGACCACATTCGTCCTGTACCCCATGCCATGTCTTGTGTCCACCAGCTGATACAAATAGTATGTATGCTAAGGAACCTGAGGCCAAATATCTTTGCCAGAGGTCACACTGGTCACTGATTGCCATGCAGTCCTGTGTCCAGGATCCCCCCCCCCCCCCCCCCCCCCCCCCCCCCCCCCCCC
>OU015743.1:19712028-19771542 GCA_907169655.1 Acomys percivali | reverse complement strand
TCTCTCTCTCTCTCTCTCTCTCTCTCTCTCTCTCTCTCTCTCTCTCTGACACACACACACACACACATTCTATCTCTCTTTCACACTGATTCATTGATAGACATACATGTGTCAAGTGGAGAGGTAGACGTGCCCTGACACTTCGTCTCAGTTACCATAAAGGTAAGTCACCACCAAGAGTCTCCATCCACCGTGGCCATCGGCCCATCCTCTCTTGACTTGCTGGTGGCATAGGGGATGCAGCGCTGGATCTCTGGTCAGAGCCTCTCACTGGGCTTTCACTGGCAAATCTGCAAACAGCCAAGAGCCAGAGGTCAACAAGGCCTGTTCAGTACTCCACGTTCAGTTGCAGGAAAGGCCACCTTCTTGTCAGTACTTGTTCTAATCGGAAAGTTGTTCTAAGGGCGTGAAGACAATTTTAGGAAACATTAATGCAATTGGACCAAACGGTGTTTGTGAGTGAGAAGAGTTGGTGGCCACGCAGGGTGGCTGAAAGGAACCAGATGAGAGTAGCGGGGTGTTAATGGTGATGAGTAGGGGCTAGAAGCCTTTTCTTACATGTAGAGTGATGCTGTTTCCCTTGCAGAGTCACATGCCCACAGAAGGATCCTGTGCTGTTGAACTGTTGGGGGTAAAGACAATGTCAGTGAGCTGTGTCCCCCACTAGAAGAGCTCTCTTGGTAGCTTTACTGCACGGCTAGCCTGGTGAGCATTACCCAACTGGAGGAAGGGTAGACTGGCAACAGATACGGGGATGTCTAATCAGAATGCCAGCCAGCCAGTCTCTGGAGCTCAGCCCCACTTCATCCCACCCCCAGGCCTCAAACGCCTCAGGTGTGTGAGAAGTGGCCAGGTGGGAAGACCTGCCTGCCTCTTGTAACCCACACCATTTTCCTTTCCTAAGTGTCTTGTCCTCAATCCCTAGAACCACTGGGAATGTTCCTTGTTGCCTTCAGGCGGTAACCACACACTCTTTGCATCTCAGAGCCATAAAAGTAGATTTCTAGTTCCCCTTATGGCTTCTCATCCCCTCATTTTTTCCCTAAGCTTTCTATCCCATCCCGTCTGCCAGTCATCCCTTCTTGCACTACCCTGGGTGCAGGGTGACACTTGTACCCTGGTCACATGCATTTAGTGCCTCCAGAACAGCTCAGTTGACTGGATCCCAGCAAGGTGTTCAGGTGGCAGACTGTGCTCTCCCCTCGCCTGGGAATTGTCTTCAAGCTCGACTGGGGATCCTTGAAATTCCCGGCCTCAGGAACACGCGGCTCCTTTGCTTTTCCACCCCCCGCTCATGCTCCCCTTTCCCATGTTTCCAGTTTGGTTATTGGGTTGGCTTTGAAGCAGTGCCTCACGTAGAGCGCATTGGCCTTCAACTCGCTGTGTAGCTAGAGATAACCCCTTTGTCTCCACTCCCCACGTGCCAGGGTTACAGACGTGCACCGTCTCACCTAGTGTGTGCTATGCGGGGGTGGGGGGGTGGGAGTGGGTGGAGCTCAGGACTTCCTGCACTCTGCCAACCAAGCTGAGGCCCGTCCTTGCTCCAGTTTTCTTGGTTTTTCTTTGGCATAGCTTCCTCCTTAAAACTTAGGTAGTATAGAAACATCTGGCGCAGAGGTTGGATGACCAGCAGAACTGAACATCACATGCCTCCTCCAACATGTATTATCTTTGTACTTTAAGGTGAAATAGTCCACTTTGTTTTTTTTCTTTGTACATATTCAGAGCTATGTAGGTAACTTGGTAATTAATTTCTCCTTAATTAATAAGCTAGTTTAATGATCATTCTACTGTAATATAAAGTGGAGACATTAGTGGATCTTCTATTTGTCCCTGGAAGATTTACAGTTGTCTGCAGTTTTTGTTATTTATTGGGGTTGCCCATGTGAACCTCTCATGGTTCTCCATCAGGGCTTCATGATGTAAGCTCTAATAGGCACAGGTTTGGGGTTGAAGTATAAGAGAGAAGCACAAATCATACAATGATTACTTCCTGAAGAAACTAAGCTTTTAAAATATTTTGGGGCTTGGTGGATTGGCACACTTGTAACCCCAGCACTTGGGACGTGTGAGCAGGAGGATTGATGGTAAGATACCAGCCTGGGCTGCATAGCAAGACTGTCTCGTGTACTCACCGTGCAGTATAATTCATGTCCAGCCATGTGGCTGTTGGCTTTTTTAAGTGCATCTGTTACAGGCATTGAAAATATTGTTTTTATTATTTTATGTAAATCTTATATAAATATTAGTATACTCAATTGTGTAAAATGGTAGCCTAAGAATGGATCCTCCAGCTCTAGGTTAGCAATGTACTACAGGTTTTCCCAGGATTATTCTATTTACACCCTGTCTTCACTTGGGTCTAACCACAGATCTTAGGTACTTAGGTCTGTGTACCTTAGATGACACGGCTGTGTGCCATTCTGAACTCATTTACTCCACAGATGTCATCTGCTCCTTCTAAAGCAGTGGTTTCAACCTTCCCAATGTTGTGTCCCTTTAATATAGCTCCTCATGCTGTGGTGACCCCCAACAATAAAATTATTTTCGTTGCTACTCCATAAGTGTGATTTTGCTACTGTTGTGAATTGTAATGTAAATATTTTTTGGAGACTGAGGTTTGCCAAAGGGGCTGTAGCCCACAGGCTGAGAACCTCAGTTCTAGAACCTCTGGGGACTTATCGGAGATCTTCGATCTAGAGGAGGTAGGGCCATCTCACAGGAGTGCAGAACCTATCCTTAACCCACGTAAGGTTTGTATGACCAAAGCCATTGAAAACCTACTTAGAACAATGTCACAGTCATCTGATGACTCTGCAGCAGGCTTGGGCCTCAGGCTGCAGTTAGGGGTCCCTCATGGGCTCTGTCCTAGTCAGCTGTGGGAGGTGAGCGCTTACACAGGGTATTGACAGTGAAGATGAGTTTGGGAGCATCTCTGGTGGTTGCAGCAGTGGTCAGCGTTGTCTTCTCTGCCCATGCTTGGATCTGGGACTGCTGCACAGGGAACTGAGGATGCAGGGGGAGGGGAGGCTGTAGGGGCTGGGCAGTGTAGACTCCTAAGTGCCCAAGCATAGCAAAGCCAGATGATGTGCTGGCTGTGGTTGTGTGGTCACTTTGGAACACAGGAGGGCCTCAGGACAAGCATTGAGAACCATCATCAGCACCAAGGTGCTTACAAAAGCATGGACGTGCAGGAGCCTCCAGGAGAGAGCCTGGAGCTTAGGGAAGGCTGAGGATCAGAGTAGTCCCAGGCAGAGGGCGATGATGCCAAGGACCTTGTGTGTTCTGGAAGCCTAGAAAAAGGAATGGATGGGATGGTCAGTTGTAGCAGACACTGCCCAGGGCTTGTATAGGAATGCATGATCTAACCTCCAGGCAGTTACCAGGGACCCCGGGCACCACACAGGGTCACAGAGACAGACCAGCTTCCTAAGGTCCAGAGATCAGAAGTTGGGAAGGTAGCCTTAGCCGAGAACACAGATTTGCTGGAAGGCTGC
Organism: Acomys percivali; assembly: GCA_907169655.1. Classification (NCBI taxonomy): domain Eukaryota; kingdom Metazoa; phylum Chordata; class Mammalia; order Rodentia; family Muridae; genus Acomys; species Acomys percivali. The sequence goes on along the minus strand of OU015743.1, from coordinate 19,768,045 downwards.
TGGAGAGAAAGGCCCGGGCCGCTGCTTGGTTGACATACAAGCTTTTTTTCCCTTACGTCACTGTATTAGTCATAGAGTTTATTTGGGCTTACAGTTCCAGAAGGTAAGTGTCCATCATGACAAGGAACTAGTAAACTCTCAAAGTTGGCCTTGAGTAACCTACTTCCCCAACAAGGTCACACCCTCTAAGCCTCCCCAAGCAGTGCCACCACCCACGGACCAAGCATTCAAACGCCTGAGAGTGTGAGGGACATGACTCTTTTAAGTCACCACAGGCAGTTGAGGAAGTACCCTTAGAAATGGAGGAAGAGGTGCTGAGTGAGGGGGAGGAGTCCTGTCCCTGGGACATGTAGCCTGGGGTGGGGGGTCCTACTGAGACCTCCAGGCGTTATCTGAGCTGCCGTCCTCATCTCCCCAGGTTTTTGTTCACTCATTATATTTGGGGCTATCTCTGTGTGGTCCAGGCTGGCCTAGAACTAGTACTTTTCTTTCTGCCTCGGTATTTCAGGTTCTGCAAGACCCTGAGCCACCACACCTGGGTCCTCTGGATCTGCTGGATAGAGTGAGGTCCTGGGTCTCCCGCGGTGGAGACAAGACTACTTTTATGTGCATGGTCACAGGCCTATAAGCAGAGGGCTCATGTTCTTGGTGTAGGACTAAGGAGGTTCATACTTTTGTGTAGATGAGACAGTGACATCATGGAAGAAGATAAGGGATGTTTGATGAGGGTTGAGCAGAGCAGTCAATTTCAGTGGGTTTTTTTTTGGGGGGGTGCTTCCTTGTTCATTAGAAAATGTACAGTTTTTGGAAGGAGGAAATAAGTGCAGGTTCTTTTTTGTTGTGGTGGTCTGTAACTTTTTCTAATTGGAGAGTGGGGCTGTATACAGGAATGTATGTTTCGGTTGAAGGCTATCATGCATTAACCCAGATTAGGGTAGAGCCTTTGCAATGCGGAGAACTTGTCACACTCCCAGACAGCAGCCTACCTCCTACATATGGTGGCGCCATTCTGACTTGCTTCTCTGCCTGCATTTGACTGCTGTGAGCCTTGCACAGTTAAATCCATAGGAAGGACTGAAGGGTTAGCCAAAGGGAGTGGCTGTTTTGCGGGGGGGTGGGGTGGGGGCGGGGGGGGGGTTGGGGGGGGGGGTTTTGGTTTTTTTGGTGGTGGTAGCTTGTGTGTGTGTGTGTGTTGTTTTTGTTTTTTGCCTACTATTCAAGTCCAAACAGAAAGCTAAGTTGTAGTGGAAGCAACTTTAAAGGGACCTCAATAGAGAAGGTAGGAATTGGTGGGCCAGGCAGGAAAAGTGTCATGGTCATCTCTTTCCAGGTGACACTTTTAGATGGAACACAGCATACAGTGTCCAGAAATGCCACTAAGTATGAGAGAATGTTAAATCTTGACAATTTAAAAGAAAAAAGGGCAGATTCTTTTGGGCTTGTGTGCTTGTTTGATGCATGACACATTAAATGAGACATTTACATATGTATGCTGATCTAAAATACGTAACGGTGTATTTGTTGAATGATCAAGGCACTAGCCAACTCAAAGAAGATGAGGTTACCCAGCCAGCAGAGCCTGAGGTTATATTTTACTGTTAATCTACCAGCAGCACTTAAGTATTTCAAGTATCACCAGTAATTACAGTCTCAAAAGGGTGGGGCCTCCTTTCCCACCTCTGGTGGCCCTTGCCTCAGAGAGGTGATTAGAGAAAGGCCAAGCACTTACCTATTGAGATCAGGGTCCTGTGGATCTGCCCAGATTTCCACATGGTCACGTGATGATGGCCATGGTCCTGTAATAGCATGCACGGTCTCTTCCTGATTGAAGTTGTCACTGTACTTTTTACTCACCTAGTGACACTTTCAGCAAAGTTTTTAACCAAGGCACGCAGGTGTGCTGTGTCCTCTCTGATACATAAAGTAGGTAGTAGCAGCAGCAGCAGCAGCCATTAGCAAATATGTGCCTGTTAGCAAGAAGTTACTGGACAGTAAATATACATTTTCCCTTAGACCAAAAAGGTGCCAAGTCCTGCAACACAGGACAGCCCTTTTTCACCTTCCCCCTTTTCTCGTTCAATTCATCCTTACTCAGAATCTTCTTGTCCGTCATTAAATAGGTGTGCCCCTGCTATGGTGTATCTCTAAAATACTCACAACATTGTAGAACAAAACACTTTTAAAGTAAAATTTCTTTTATTGGTGTATGTAAGTTAGAAGGTCTAAAGAATAATGAGGAAATAGGTCAAACATGAAATCAGTGTGGTAAAAATAAATGCTGTCGGTTGTTAGATGTTATGGGTCTATGTTTTGGTAATTAAGACTGGAAGAACATGGGTGGTAAGAGGCTTAGAGTCAGTGTGCAGCCACACCCCGTGCCACCCACTGTGGCTGTGCTGTGGCTGCGCTCACTGAATACTTGCCCTGTGCCTTCTAAGAAGGACAGCAGGGAGTCTGCATTCAAAGTTTCACACAATGACAGTTTCCACAAACATACTTGACTCAGTTTCCTAAACCTTCCCTTCACATGGAAGACCCTTTGTAACAGGAGTCCGAAGTGCGTGTTTAAGCAGGTTTTGTGCCTTTCCTCCAAGGTCTGTGGTCAAGTAGTTGTGGGTCCAGCGTGGTGGAAACTCAGCTGGGAGCAAAACAGAAATGTTGATCATCTGAACTTCTTTTTGCAAATGATTAGTCACTTGGTGTATTCATTTTTTGTTGCTGTGATAGAAAGAGAAACTTTGGGAATGGGTATTTTGACTGGCAGTTCCAGAGGGGATATGATATGGCTTATCATGGCCGGGAAGGCATAGCAGCAGGAACATAAGGATAGACTGGCAGTCAGGAAGCTGGCAGGTCACATTTCATCTGCACACAGGAAGGAGAAAGAGGGAGAACAGGAAGTGGGGCCAGCTGGTCACATTTCATCTGCACACAGGAAGGAGAAAGAGGGAGAACAGGAAGTGGGGCCGACTGGTCACATTCCATCTACACTTAGGAAGGATAAAGAGGGAGAACAGGAAGTGGGGCCTGCTGGTCACATTCCATCTACACTTAGGAAGGATAAAGAGAGAGAACAGGAAGTGGGGCCGGCAGGTCATATTTCATCTGCACACAGGAAGCAGAAAGAGGGAGAGCAGAAAGTGGGGCCAGGCTATAACCTCCAAAAGAGCTCTACCTTCAAACTTTTCAAGAACTCCCCAAACAGCAGCACCGGCTGGGAGTAAGTTTCAAACACACAAGCCCAAAGGGACATTTCACATTCAAATCACAGCACCCAGGGTTAATGTGGGCCTTGAAATTTCAGAACCTCCCTGGGACACTTGTTTTACAGTTCTTGGACACTGACCTTAGATTTTACTTTTGAGTTCAGGCAATGATTTTTTTTTTCCCTTAAGATAGTCTAATACAGTCCCTGATCAATACACCAATGGCTTTGAGATGACAGAGTGCCACACTATTCCTCTGTAATTTAAACATGATTAGCTGATGAAGGTTATGATCAATATATGGCGGGAAGATAAATTAATTGATACCGTCCTTTCAGGGTGATGAGGAGCCTTCTGGAGGTGGGCCGTGACTGATGAAGCTGCTGCTGCTGCTGCGTCTCGGGGAACCATTTTTTATAGATTGCATTTCCACTTTGTCATATTTAACACTATCATTCATTTGCACAAAAGCCATGAGCTGTGGACACACCAGTTTCTGCTTAAAGTTGTGTGCATTTAGAAGTGAAATTATCTGTGAACACCATGTGGTATCCTGTAACCACTGTCCTAGAGGGACAGAGTGTCTCAGAAGCAGCAGCAGCAGCAGTGTGTGTAGAGCAAAGACCAGGGAGCTCCAGACTTAATTCCAGTTCCTTCCCAAAGACCTGCCTCCATGAAGGTACAGACTACAGCTACTCTTCTGCAGTGACACCTATTGGTATAAGAATGGTTTTCTGATTATTGCCTTTCCTTGCAGTTACATTCGATAGATATGCTTTATCAGCAAGCCTGTTTGCTGAGAGAAGTTATGGCTGGTTGAATTTATTTTTGCATCGATTAAGATAAACTTCTAGTGTATGTGGTGTAGTATGTTAGAATTTTTTTTAAAAAAGGAAAAAGGTCTTGGATATAATTGCTCTTTCTTGGGTATAATTCTACCCAGTTTGTAAAGTTACAAGCCATTCTTTAGGAAAACTTTCAAAGGGATTTTGTTCATTTTTCCTTATTTGGGATTATTCCTATACCAACTGACTGGGAAGTGTTGTTTTGTTAGCATAGTAAGTGGTGGGTGTGTGCTCTTGTTGCACATCTGAGTCCCCCCTGAGGTGGTTGGAGCAGGCTGAGGCCATCCAAGGAATCAAGACTTGTCTGTTCTGCATCCCATCTCATTGGTGTAGCTTCCATTCCCAAGTCACCTAATGGTCCTGGGTGGCTGCTGGCACCAAAGTCCCATCTGTACATTTTAGAAAGAACAAGCAAAAAGACAAAGAAGAAAGAGGCAAAGAACTTACCTGAGAACAGGTCCTGAAAGCCACATTGGCCAACGGCTTGCTTGTGTTCTAATCCTGTTGGCCAGGGCTCACTTGTGGGCCATGTTCACCTGGGGGATGGGATTCAAAAGCCCTGGAGAATGTTTGGTTTATCCTAGTAGTCAGTTGTCCAGATGAAACTCACTGTAGATGCAGAGATGGTAGGAGCCAGGGATCACAGAGCTCCCTGTTGTTCACCTCATATTGGGCCCCAGGCTCATATCAATGTTTCCTGTCTCTGTGTCCTCTAGTTGCCCAGAAGATTGTTGCCACAAGGAAGAAGCAGCAGCTGTCTATAGGCCCCTGCAAATCCTTACCCAACTCTCCAAGCCACTCCTCTGTGTGTTCTGCCCAGGTGTCAGCCGTGCACATCAGCCAGGTACGAAGGGTGGTGTGGGAGGTGAGGCACAGAGTGAGCGCCAAGGAGGACTTGGTACAGGGCATGTTCACAGCCAGTGCCAAAGCTCTCATCGTCCCCCCCCCCACCCCCTTCTTTTTTCCAACTTTGTAAATAACAGCATGTCTGTAATTGACTTCCCATTTCCTTCAGAAGCTGCTGTGGCCAAGTGGGCTTTATGGGAGTTGATCTTTAATGTTCTCTCTGCACACTGCCTGCGTTATGAGGCATGCTGGCACAGGGTGGTGCCAGGTGTGTGCTGCTGTCTTCGCTGTTGATTGAAATCACTGGCTTTGCGCTTGTCGAGTTTATAATGGGAAACAGTTGTGAGTAAATCTCACCAGCTAAGGAACACATTTATGCTTAGATCTGGAGTTAGCCTATAACCACCATCTCCTGTAGGATCCATGGAAGCTGGTAATATCCCCTAACAACATTTTGTTAAGTTATTAACTTGGAAGCAAAGTACTGTCACCAGGATCCACCCAGGATCCACCCAGGACCGCGTTAAGGAGCTGGTCACTTGCTGGTCCTTGTTTTGCAGTTAGTCTTCCTTTGGTGAGTGTCCCATTACAGGCACTCAGGTTGTTTGGGAGCCGTTGCCTTGGCGACCTTACTGCTGGGGCTTAGGATGGGCCAGCCACATGCCTGAACACCTTCATGGTTGGTGTCTTTAACTTTTGAGTGGTCTAAAAACATTTTAGTGTAGTTCCCCGATTTGTGAGGTTAAATTAAGAATGGCCACTTGTTCTGAGTGGCCATTCTTTCTCTTCATCGCAGGAGGAACAGTGAAATGACCGTAGGGCCATTTTTAACTGCATCTTCATTTTTTCCAAAGGAAGAATAAATTTTTTTCAATTCTTTTTCAAAGTTTGCTCACATGGTAGCTCATATCTCTAGTTTCAGTAGTTTAGAGCCTGAGACAAGAGGATCACTTCAAGTCTAATATGGGCTACACAGTGAGTTTTAGGGTCAGCCTGTGCAACACAGTAAGACTGGCTCAAGAAGCAGAGAGAAAATTTCAAGGTACATTATGGAGATCTCTGAGGTCTCTTTTCTCAGACAAAGCAACTCTTGCTCTGCTTCCAACAGCATTTGGTATTAGTAAACGTGGGCAGGTAAGGGAAGGTGATACCTTTTCTCACAGTTGCTGTTTCATTGTTGCTTGCTATTTTTCTCGATGTGATCCTGTTTTTGGGTGGTTGTAGTGCTGTTTCACTAACAACGTTTTGTTTTGTTTTGCTTTGTTTTATTGTTATGTTTTTTACAGACTAGCAATGGAGGAGGAGGGAGTTTGAGTGACTACTCCTCCTCTGTCCCTTCCACCCCGAGCACTAGCCAGAAGGAGCTTCGGATCGACGTCCCTCCTGCCGCCAACACTCCAACCCCCGTCCGGAAGCAGTCCAAGCGCAGGTCCAACCTATTCACGGTGAGTGTCAGTCCTGGAGACCAACCTCTCAATGCCACTGACATCTTAAGTCATACATCTGTCCCAGGGTCCAGTGATGTTTGCTGAATCCAAGCTAAACTAATGAGAGTCGCAATGCGCCATGGAGTCTGAGGAAATTGCAAGAAGTAAAGATTTGGGTCCTGAGCAGAATGGGAAATTTTCCCTGCAGGGACTGAGTGAGTGTGAATCCTGAGGAGTTTGTGCACAACCTTTACCCTCCCAGGGCTCTCATGGTCTCTCACATTAAAGACTTGTGTTAGATGCAGAGGGACGGTGGAGGTCTTGGGGAGTTCCCATTTGTATCTGGCCAATCGCAAAGGCCTTAGCCATAGCCCTGCTCACTTGCTGGTACCTGAGAACTGAAACAGAGGTGGGCATGGGGCTAGGACTTGCCTTTCCTTCAGTATTGCAACCTCACCCATCTATCCATGGCTTCTAGGCACTCCCTGCCACCGGCTTCTCTTAGACTTTCCTCAGAGTCCTTCAGGGCTGGAAATCTGAGCTTTGACTTAGAAACACGTTTCCCAGCTCCTCGGGCTGATGGGTGCAGATACTCCCTGAACTACAGACAAAGCAAACATACTGTTTCCTGCCTCTTAATGTCCAGTAGACATCACCAGTCAATCATGGATGGCTTTGCAATTGAGCCCAGAGCTATTCTCTCCCCACCAGCTCTGCATAGTATCTCTGCTTAGAGTCTGTGCAGATCATTTGACCCTGGATGATGCTATTGACTGTCACAAGGACATTTCTTATTCCTATCTTGACCTAAAGGAGGTCTCCCAGGAGTAGCTAGAAGTTCATAGTCTGAGGTGGAACTGATGTTTTCATTTGATGGTGGCCACCTGATGTGGGTACCGTCCACATCTGTGGGTGCCTCACTCTTTCCCACCATGCCTGTGGCTATATCTGTGCTTAGGTCACTCATGTTCAGGTCTGCTGATGACAGCAGGTCCTCTTTGAGGCACCCTGTCCTTTCCTCTGCTGCCTTGTATCCTGCAGTTCTGGCACATGGCTGGCAGCATGTTTGACCTTAGACAAAGCCCTGGACCTCTCTGATCTGGGAGCAGTTGCTATTTCGCAGTGGAGCTGTCTACTGAGAGCATTCCCCGGAGGGGCAGAGCAGCCTTAGTGGTATTATTTGTGTTTTTCTCGCTGCTGTTGAAGTCGGGAACGTGGGCTGCTGTGATGTTCAGCACAGGTAGATACCGGCCTGCTGGATGGTCTGGAGGGGTTGTTCTGTCTTACATGAAGTGCAAGTACTGCACGGATGTAAGGTGTTGTGCTATATAATTCCTAGGACACACAGCCCCGGAGGTTACATAAGTGTCATTTTCTAGAGGGATGGCCAGAGCAGGACCCTCAGTTGAGAAGGTGACACCTCCCAAAACAGTATGCTCATTCACTTATGACTCAACGGGCCCCAAAGGAAACCCAGTTGCGGAAGCCGCAGCTGGCTTCAGAGGCTCTGGGCTCCAAGAGTGTTGAGGAATGGTGGATGAGGAGTCTTTGTACCCCACCGTAGTAATGGCTATGGAGAAGACTCCTGGCTGGCTTCCTGCCTAGTCAGTGCACATTAACTTTGCTTTCCACCATATAAAGAAATAAACAAAAACCAGGACAAATCACAGAACTGTTTGCTAGGAGATTCTGTTTCCTGTCTCCAAAAAGAGCTCAGGGCCTGAGTGATTAACAAGTCACATGACGTGATGAGGATCTTAATTTTAAGACCTGAAAATGAGGAGGAGGAAACAGATATTGCTGACAATAGCTGTTCTTAGAGCTCTGGCTGGGCTCAGTGTCTAAGAGGCATGCTTATGGCCAGAGCTGGCCACACTGAAAGGAAGCCACAGTGCTACTGGCCTTAAAGGGCAAGTGCAGGAGCTGTTACAAGCTATTAAGCTCCCCGTGAACTGCACTGTAACCGAGGTGTCTTAAAGCACCTCAGGCTGTGTGGACTTGCTCTCTTTAATGTCAGAGGACAGTTTAAAAATAAAGCATTGAATCTGGTTTCCCAGCTAGTGTTCATAGAACAGAATGTAGTGCTGCCTCAGTTTTGTGTTGTGGCTCTAATTCTTAGCTAATTCTTAGCTGAAATTCCAGCAAAGTCCCAGTGCTTTGGTTGTTCCTTGGTTTGGCTTCGCCGTGGGGCAGAGTGGTGGTGGAGGTGCTGGCAAGAATTTTCAGATAAAGGACTTGGAAGCATCAACTCCACTAGATGTCAGTGTCATACAAGCAGTGTGAAGAAGGAGCATTAATTCTGAAACCTAAGCAAATTAACAAGTCAGATTTTAATAGGCAACAGTCCGATTCTATCTTTAAATCTGTCCAGTTTTGCAGTCTCCATCCTGTTGCTATGGGTGACTTCTGACTAACATTGTCAAAGCGTGTGTGCATTTAGACCTGTCGACAGCTGTGCCAGAGGCAAACCATCTTAGTTAACTCTCCCTGCAGTCCTGAATGGAGATGTGCAGGTGGTGGGCACTGTCCATCTCTCTGTTAGCAAATCCGAAAAGGCTGGAAGTGATCTGTATGCACACAGTTCACTTCCTCACTTGCCTTCTAAAGTGGTTCTGTGCCACACAGGGTTGACATCTTCAGCTCTCAAGTTTTTGTTTTTTGGGTTGTTGTTGTTTTGTTTTTTCTTTCTTTCTTTCTTTCTTTCTTTCTTTCTTTCTTTTTTTTTTTTTTTTGCAAACATACAGGCTTAAACAAATAAATCCCATGTATTTTGTATGAAATTCCATAAGCTAAATCACTCTAGCTGTAGAAGGTCATACATTACTCTGCCGAGGCAATTATGCCTTACCAGTGAGAATTTAAATTGCATCATGTTTTGTTAATTTTTTTTATGTAAGGCCATTGCTTTGAGAAATGAAACACTAGGAGATGGCCCGTTGGATGCCTACTTTAGAAATACAGGATTTTTTTTTTTAGAACAGTTTATTTAATAGTCCGATGATAACAATGTTTTATTGAATGATATTTTGTAATATATAAGAATTAAAAAAGAAGAAACCCTACATGCACTTTCTGTGACAATCATGAGATTGGGCAGTTTGCAGCTGCTTCGTGAGGTACCCAAGCTACCCTAGCCATCCCCCTGCCTCTGTTCCAGGCCTTGCTATTTACCTGAGTGGGTGTAGTGTGTTGTCCGCATTCGGGTGTGTTAAGCTAGCAAGGCTCCCTAAGTTCTGTATGGTGGTGTTTTATGTCTTTTCAAGCTTTTACTGAATTGTGTCTTTGTGTGGTGTTTTAAAAAGCTTACAGTGTGATGCTGATAGCATTAAAAGGAGCTAAGCACACCAGTACTCAAAGATAATGCATAACCTGGCCCTACTCAGAGAAGCTCACTGGAGAAGAAAAGACAGCGAAATCCACAGCATAAAAGATTCGACACTTGGTGCCTTGCGGAGAACAGGAGCCCCGAGCCTGGCATGGTGTGTTCCATCCGCTCCTGCCTGACTGTTTGGAGCGAGGAGAGCAGGCTCTGTTTGATGGGCAGAGATGCCAGCAGCGGCTCTCTGCCCAGTGTGCTAGGGACTGGCTGCCTCTGTGACTTTGTTTATCACACATAGGGAGTTAGACATTTTCAAGTGAACTGGACACTCTGTCTCTTCTCTCTGTCTTCAGTGTCTGTGGGGCTTGGAAGTCCTTCTAAGCTTCAAGTCCCCAGGACCCGCACTGGATATGGTAAAACCTGGTTCTGAAGAATGCGGCAGGCTGGATACAGCAGTGGCTACCAAGGGCTGCCAGCAGCACCTAATGAGCAGTGTTGGCAGAGAGGGGAGGATGTGCACCACTGAAGACTCTCAAAGTGGGCAGGAAAGCAAAGACACTTCCCTGGGGAGTCAGAGGCACAGGGTTTTGTATCTAGTGGATTGGTTGTGGCTTAGTTCTCTTCTTGAGGCAGCGTGTAGGTGGCAATCACGAAGACCCAACAGCTTGTTGGAGCTCTTTCCTTTAGTTTTATGGTACTCTCCACAGAAATCGTGTCTTCAGTGGTGGATTTTCTTTTTTCCAGTGGGTACCCTGAGTTTCCGTCTCGTGTGTCTCTGGGTGTGTGGTTGTATGGAGCATGGCTTCTGTTTCTTTGCATGTTTGAAGCTGTGTGCTGCTGCTTCCCTCTTTCGTGGAATCCGGAATTCTGCTCTGAGAACATTGACTGGGGACAGATGCGCCGCCTCCAGGAAAATGTTCATTTTTTTTTTTAATGTTTGTTTTGTTAATTGTTCTGCTTAATGGAGAATAATGAAGATGGATTTTCAAATTTAGGTATTTAGAACTGATAAAGTTCCCAAAATACCCTCAATGCTCTCCTCCATTGATTCAGGATTTCTGAAGCATTGTCAGCCACGAGCTTTGGAACATATTTTCCAATTGGAGAGTTCACGGGCCTGCCTCCCCACGAACTGATGGTGGGGGGAAAGAGTTGGCTGTGTGCAGTCCGGCTGTGCCTTACCGAGAAGAGTAAAGAGTGAGGGGTTCCTATAGCATAGCTGAGGCCCATGATGAGGGCACACAGCACGGGGCACCGAGGAGGCGTTAGGTAAATGCAGAAGGCCCTTACATCAGCTAAGAGTGTGCTTTCTCACGTGTACTGCCACGTGGCAAAGTCAGTGCCTTTGAAGTGCCTAAGCCGAGTTGATAGCACACGCACTTTTCTCTGGGTCTTCTGTCTGAATTTTAGCGGTGACCTGGGCTGAAATCTTACATCTGTCCCATCAGCCCTTGCTTTTATTATACCCCAGAGACTTGCCTTTTAGGATACTGTTTTAGAGGCATCGTCTGCTTCGTCCCACACCCTTTTGAATCTGAATTTCATTAGCTACTCCCAGCAGTACCGGACACCATCAAGTCTCTCCGTTTCATATATCATCTCAGATTTGAAAAGCACGGGAAAATGTTTCTCCATTTTCAATATTGCGTGAGTAATGTTCCCATTGAAAAGTAATGGAGTGAAGTTGTCACTTGTCAGCACAGTTATTAAGGAGGACGAGTCTCAGATCTTTCTCTCATAATAAAATAAATCTGTCAGACAATCACCGTGCTTACACTTGCTCATGCCAGCAGGAGATGGGACGTGGACGGTGGCTGGCGCTCCTGCAGCCTCTCCCAGGTGCCCTCCCTGCACCTGCCAGCTCCCGGGCAGTTCACATAGCACCGACAATCCTTCCAAGATAATTGGCTCAGGAACCTGGCAAACAAACAGTTGCTCGTTGGCTCCCTGAATGTTGACATTTTGTCAAAAAGAGATTTTCAGTTTTTTGCCTCCGTTATCTTCTTGTTACAGTAGACTGCTTTAACTTTGAAATTGTGGCTTTCTAACCGCCCAGAAGCAATAAAAGGAAACGTTGCTTCTTGCCCCTTGAAACGACTCATTGGGGGTATACCAGTAAGTCACACCGCTGAGTAGTTAATAGGTTTTTTTAAAATCATCCAGACATTAATTTAATCCACACATTTCTGTAGTAGGGCTTCCAGATAACCTTTGAGCCCCCTAACCCCCTCTCTTCAGCTATGCTAACTGCAGCTCTAGAATGTGTTTTCTCGTTGGGCGTTGCTCCTGGACGGTCCATTGGTTTCTAGTAATTGCATTTTGAACTCTTTAAAAAAGAATTAAAAGATAATTTTGCAGTAGAAAAAGTCAGGGGGAAAGTTTAGAAAATTCTCTTTGGAGTGATGAGTCAGTGCAGATGAACCGCTGGGGGTGGCCGTTCTGAATCCTGTTGGCAGGGGCTCTACACGCTGGGGCAAGACCCGTCTGGCAGCCACAACCCTCACCCAAATGCTAACTTTACTTTTGCTTTGCAGTCTAGGAAAGGGAGCGACCCAGACAAAGAGAAGAAAGGCCTGGAGAGCCGTGCGGACAGCATCGGGAGCGGGCGAGCCATCCCAATTAAACAGGTACACTTGTCCCCTTCCCAGCCTCGCCGGAGACACACCTCGGTGCAGCCTGGGATGATGCTGGCTCCAGCACCAGGGTTTGTTTGATGTGCTCTGTTGATGAATGTAGAAGTCACTCACTTGACATCAATTAGAAGGGGTTCCTGTGAGTATTCAAATGGGATCATTAGAATAAGAAGAGGGAAATTCGACAACAGCTCTAATGAAGTGCGGTCTGCCCGCCTGCATATGGAGCCTGTTTCCATGCTGCACCAGCTTCAAAGGCTGCCTTTGTAGCGTGGCTTTGATTGGGCCGCTGGCCGCCAGGCGACAGGGGTAAATCAGATCGCTGTAGAAGAACCCCTTGTGATCACAGGAATAGCCTGACGTGGCCCTAATTTGCTCTTGCAGACGGACATCTGAACACTGTTTCAGGCTGGTCTGTAACAACGAGGCAATTAGTTGTAATAATCATAGCCGGCGTGTCAGCTGTGCGCTCTTGTTTGTAATTTGCTAATGAAGGGATTGTAACTTTGATTAGGTTCAGTTTCATTTAGACCTTATTATACACAGGAACATTTACAGCTGTAATGTGGGGCCTTAATTAAACTTTCCCATTACACAACAGGACTTGAATTCAAGCATTTGTTTTGGCCAATGTTGCTAGCCTGAAATGGGTTTTCATTAGCCCAGAAACCAGGTCCTAAATTACTTCACGTCTCTAAGCAAGACGCGCTGGAATTCACGTGTGACGTCTTTTTGCTGCTTCATTTCCAAAACAATAAGAATAAAGAGTTCAGCCCCGCTCGGCAGCCCTGGAAATGCCATCTTTTTGGTTGATAAAGCCAATTGATTTAGAGTGTATTCTGTTTGTTGGGGGGGGGGGGTATGAAATCTGTGGGCAGGAAATAGTTCTGCCTTCCACGGATGACATTGGTGGCCCGCTCATAGCTCTGGTTGGTTTAGAGCATCCGTCGACTCTTCTGGGGCTACCGCCCAGCTTCACTTGGTCTGTGCGAATGGGCGCTGGTTCCTGGGAGGGAGTCTTTCATGCAGACACAGTGGACTCACAGCAGTGGGGCAGGGTCCACCTGCGTGCAGTTAATGGCTGCGGCCCTTGTGAGAGAGGCTGGAGCATTTCAGACTGAAGATGTGGGAGCTCAGGAGCCACGGGGGATTTCTGAGAAGCCGAGACTGCTGCACTCCCACGTGCCAGCTGCAGGCCAGAGTGGCCTGTGTGCCTACAGGGCAGTGTAAACCTTTGACCCAGGGGAGGGAGACCTTAGAGGTGTCAGCCGAGTCTGTTGTACCTCTGCGCAGGACCGTCCTTACTGTACTGGGTGACAAATTTAGGGGCCATCTTGCAGCACCTTGAAGAAAAATTTTTTCACCTTCTACGTGTTTATAAACAAGGCAAGAAGCCTTCCTGGTGATGGGTGGTGTTTTCCTTATAAACAGGTTCATTACTTCCGAGGGCCACGTACATAGCTGTTTACTCGTTTTGCTTATTTATTATAATCTAACTCCACATAAAGCCATTTTAATGCATGATTTGTGTGTAGTGTTATTTCATGTAGAGTCATAAAAATTATGTAGCTATTTTTAATGTGAGGAACTGGTGCTTGGGACATTGAAGAAGATTGCTACTTAATGTACACCGTCTTCTGATTCCTGTCCACGCCTATTTTGGGGAGGAGGCTCACTATCCTAGCAAGAAACTCATAGTGAGCCAGCCAGGCCCTGGTGTAATCGGAGTCTCACTTATTTATTCCCTGCTCATCTTTGGGCAGGGACAGCTTCTCAAACCGAAATTTCAGTTTGCAAAGACTGGAGGTGACCATCTAATGTGAAACGGAGACACCGCGTTCCTTGGGGAAGCCTTTCTCTCTTGGGTGTTCGTGATAGCCTTGTTGAAATGTGAATCGTGGTTTCCTTGTGACTCCTGGGTACAGGCAGCACTTGATTTCCCCTACTAGGTGCCCCCACGTCAGGGGCCTACCTGGTCTGCTCCCAGCCTCAAGTGGTCGCACTGCAGTTGATGCTCAGGTCTCATACCCCTCCTGTGAGGCGTGGACTTGGGGAAGTCTGTCTTGGAACGCTCGTGCCTAGACAGTTCCACAGAGGGTTTTAACATCCCAGCCAGGCTGCAGCTTTTTGTCTGTGATGTTCCAGGTCCCCATGTCAGAGGCACCATGCATATTCTGAGTAAGGGCAACGTTGTTAGGGTGTCTGGGTAGTTACAGTGACCAATGCTGCATGCTGTGTGTGCCCACATTTTCAAGACACGCGGATCGTTTGAGGTTAGCTACACTCCTTACTGTCCTCACTCTGCTGTGGTAACCTCTGTATGGAGGAAACACAAGGATTGCACGGACGAAGCCTGAAGGGGGCAGTACCTGCCTAGAATTCCAAGAAGCCCATGGTGGAACATTCAAATGAGAGCTTATTATCTACATGTTTTGATTATATAAAGAGTCCTGTTTAACCCCTAGCAGAGTGGGGACCATTAGGTTATGTTATCTCAAGTTGAATGCAAACAGGGTGAACATTCAGGGCTAGGCAGCTGGGTACTGCACATCTGTGCGCTGTCCACTGCACCATGACAAGAACCCTCCAATGCAAATTTAACAGTTTCAAAGAATTTTTTTTTTTAGTGTGTGTGTGTGTGTGTGTGTGCCTGCCTTCGTTAGTTTATTTGCGCCATGTGCATGCAGGTACATGCAGAGGCCAGGAGGAGGTGGCACTGGAACCCCTGGAGCTGGAGTTACAGGCAGCTGTGAGCCACCACATGTGGGTGCTGGGAACCAAACTTGGGTCCTCTGCAGGAGCGTTAAGTGGATTTAGTCACTAAAGCCATCTCTTCAGCCCCAGGTTTCACAGGTGTTAAATTAAACACGGGCACCCTCACCTCACATATGTATCTCGTGCTATGTAGAGTATGTGTAAGGCTGTGCCTGTGTCAACACGTTTCTTCAGAGATGCTGCAGGAATGTGCTGCTGTCCTCAGGGGAAAGCATTGCTGTTCATTTGCAACTGCTTACCCTGCCCGTGTCCCTCACAGCCAGTCAAGTCCTTGGTCTTCAGTAAATCCCAGTTGAGACTGCTGAGAGTCCCCATAGCTGCTGGACCAGCGGCCTCATGGCAAAGGAGTCACTTCGTGTTTTGGTCATTGCAGGCTTCTGTTCCTCCACAGGAATCGTGCAAGGGCTTAGGAGTTGGATGGGCCCATCTTGCATGCCCTGTGACCTCCCTCAGGCTTATACAGGTTGCCCGTGTGTGTAAGTGCCTTCCCCTGTTTAGCTTGTAGCAGGTAGGTGGCCAAGTCACCATCACCCATGACTTTATTCTTTTCTCTCTTATCCCAATCAAAGGTTCCTCAAGAATAAGGAATTGTTTCCTAGCTATAATCTCATTTCTTCAGGATCCTGGCCCAAGTCTTCTTTTGTCCTGTCTGGGTACCCAGAGCAGATGGATTTAGAGAGCCCGTCTCTTTTCTTACTAATAGGATAAGGTCTATTCGAGTAGATAGGAAAAAGCAAAGCAAGAAAAATAAAAGCCAGCAGCCCAGCTCAGCGACCAGTGGGCTTGTCACGTATTAATTTTTCATCGCTGTGGCAAGTTGTACATACATAATCACTTGATTGCAGTGGGAGTTAGGGAGCTCCTATGGTGTCATTTGCATAAATCTTGTTAAGTCAATGGCAGTTAATGAAGTACAAATGAGCCCGGAGAAGGTGACATGCAAATCGTGGGTGGCAGATGGGAGGTCTGTTTGGGGGACAGCAGCTGTGTACTCTCTTTTCTTCTTTCTCTTCAGCATTTTTTAATCTCTATATTTGAGTGCAGATACACAGCCCTAAGCCTCAGCCTCCTCCCCTTCCGTGGACTCCCAGCCAGGGCCTGATGCTCACGCTGAGAGTCAGGGATGGCAGGAGCCATACACACACACACACACACACACACACACACGCGCGCGCGCGCGCGAGTAGGAGTGAGGTCACTTTAGCTCGTCACACTTTCAAAATCGGATGTGCATTTCTGTGGGTGGGGACAAACAGCAACAAGCCTGTGCATGGGTCTCAGGTTCCAAACCCGAGAATACTGTTCCTGCTTAACCAGCTTCTGTGTGTGGATTGTCTCTTCAGTCTTCAGGCAGGCCAGCTGCAGATCGATACAGGCTCTGAGTCCCAAACTATGAGCCTGTCATGCCAAGGGTGGCTTTGCTGTCGAAATCAAGTCCTCGGTGAAGAGCCTGTCTTGTCAGTGCTGGGTCCTCGCAGGCCGGTGTATCAGCTTTGCCTGGGATGTCCTTCCTCAGAGGAGGAGATTTTGCAAAGCTCCTACCAACGTTTCTGCCTTCTGCTTTTGGAAGCGCTGGGCCTGTTACTTGACCCATGATTTTGATATTTTGAGAGGATCTCAACTTCAGTGACGAACCCTGAGGAGGAGGTCTGTGTAGAGGGAGCCTGAACCGTGCAGCAGGACTGTGCTGCCCGCACGGTTCTTGTCCTTGGGGTTTCTCCAGGCAGTTTCCAGCACTGTGCATCTTCATTGTACATTTGTACTATGGCTGCACAGACACAGCTCTGTTGCTGTGAGAACCTGTCCTATGGCGCTGATATCCTAACGCGGGGTGGAGGCCTAAGCCCCAAAGGCCTTCTATTCTCAGGGCACTGTTTGCCCTATAGTCCTAATATCTTGGGGTCCCCTCCAACTTATTACACTGTCTTAAGTAATCAATCGGGAGCTGTAATCTGTTAGGGTATTATGGAGTATTAGTTACTTTTATTATCTCCAAACAGTTCCAGGATATGGTCCATCATGGCGGGAGTGTGGGGTAGCTGGTCACATCGTACGCACCGTCAGCAAGTAAAGAGAGACAAGGGCTGGTACTCAGTTCTCCTGTTCCATCCCCCCCCCCCTTATTATGTGTAGAATCCAGACCCACAGGATGATGCTGCCCGCGCTCAGTGGGGCTCGTCTTTTCAGCAGGATTTCTCCCTGAAAATGCTCTCACAGACACACCCAGGGCTGTGGTCTCCTAGGTGACTCCAACTCTGGGCAGGTTGACAGTGAGGATGAAGCGTCACATCGTCACAGGCTGTACCCTGTTCCTGCGTGGTTCCATTGTCCTTGTTACCTGCCAGTACCAGGAAAGACCATTTGGGAGAAGCTGTTTATTGGGCCGGTATTTCAGTGCAAGAGGCTGCCTCTCCTGACCAGGAGCCTGAGCTGAAGAGCAGGTACTCAGCTAGCCGGTGGGTGTGTCCAGCGCTACCTTCTGGGCCCTCAAGGGAAGTGCTGCCCCTCTGGCCTACGTGAGAATAGCAGAGAGTAAACATCATTCTGGGACAAGTGGTCATGACTGTAACTGCCTTCAGCTGTGGCTGGCCCTCTGTAAATGGCGGGGATGCCCTCAGACTGAGAGATTTCTCAGACATCCAGGCTGCCACAGGGCCACTTGATCAGGAAAAAGGCTGTGAGGCTGGCAGCTTGCCCATTATTCACAGAAAGAAAAAGAATTTAGGAATGTTTACAATGATGCCTTGGTAAATATTAAAACACTGAACTCAAAATTCCTTTAATTTTTCAAGTTATACAAAGGCATTTTCATTTTGTTGTGATATTTTTTTTTTTTCTGTTCTGATGGTATTTAACAGCATGTATAGCACCTGGCGTTGTCCAGCCTGTTTAACTCCTGTCCCCATGCCTCAGGGTGAAATGGGGTCCCTCTGATCTGTCTCAAAAACTTCTTGTTTGGAAACAAGAACAATGAGTCCCCTGGGGTGTATGGCCTGGCTCTGACTGGATACCCCAAAAGAAGGTCGGGGTGTCTACACTGCATTCTACTGTTTTCTCTTTTGCACCATGGAAGAGCTTGGACACGTTTGTCTAGGGTTCTGTACACACCACATCTCAGGGCTGTGTTTGTGGACTGGTTTTAAATGCAAACTCTGAACACTTGTGCAGACGTACATTGCACCCCTCACCTACGCTGCTGGCTCCTGTCTTTCTGCTTGAAGAAGAGCAGCAATTAGCCACACGGCTCCTGCGCGCCATCTGTAGTGGACTGGCCCTGCCACCCCTACCAGCAGATGTCCCTGCGGACCTGCTCCACTGAGAAGGGGACATCTGAAGAAGTCCTCAGTGGTATCCGTCCTGGGCTCTTCAAGAAAGGCGCCACACCGTGACATTTTTATCAGGTCATAGCAAAAGCACATTTTCCTTTTCTCCATCTCAGAAAGAGAATTTATTTTTAACTGAGTCACTAATGGCCAAGTTTTAAAGCCCAAGTAAATCATTTTCCCTTGATACCAACACTGACCGCTATAATTAAATACATAGAAGGATGGCGGAATTTAAAGTCGACATGGAAGAGCTTGAGAAATGTTTTCACGGGTTTCTTCATTTCCTTTGAGGTACCTAACACCAGAATAGTTCTTAGACTAGAGGAAATGGAAACACTAAACACTTGCTGTCTTAGAGTCATCTCACATTGCATCAGACCCTGCCATACTTAACTCCTGTCTATCTGCTTAAGACAGCATTAGCTCGGTGCCCGGTGCTCCCGAGCACAGTCTGTAGCGCTGTAGTGGGGTGCTGGCATGATGATCTGAGTGCTCACTGTGTGAGAGGCTACTGATGTGTTAGGACATCATACTGCTTTAGTTCAGAACCCCATTTAATTTCTGCCATCCCATGCCCTGTTGTATTTCAAATGAAGATGGAGGTTGCAGCACTAACAAGCAGAGGAGCTGGGGCCAAGCCTCACAGCCTTAAGGCATGCCTTTCACAAGTCGTCCCAGCTGATGCACAGTGTATTCTCCTTGGGTGCCAGTGACCGTCTTTTGTAGGACCTGTGCAGCACATGGACCAGATGAGGTCTTGTAGCATTGCCACAGGCCCTGAGGTTGATGGGATGAGTCAGGGTTGCAAGATTGAGCCTGTAAGCGGAGCATCTGTTTCCCAGATGATGCTGATGATACAGGGCATGGGTCCACACTTTTGAGCTTTCCTTATGTAGGCACATGAGCCTCAAAGGCTACCCCGGGATGGTATGCTTTACATCTGATAGATGCGCTGTCTTCCCTGTTCTTCCCCCAACACCTACCTTGTTGAATGTTGGGGTCTTCCTTCTCCTTCCTCCTGTGTATACTCATGGAGTACTGTCTCCCTGGTGTCTGCAGAGCAAGGAAGACATGATGTAGGACACAGAGGTGAGGTTGGTAATGGTGGATGTGGTAAGGGGTGGAGGTAGAAATGGTATTATTGAGTTTGGTGATGATTGTGGTGGTGATGGTGCAGGTGGTAGTAATGGTGATGGAGGCTGTTTTAGTAAAGATGTAGTGATGATGGTGGTGGTAATAGTGAAGAGGGGTCATAGTGATGGTGATTGTGGTGAGTATGGTGGTAGTGGTGGTGATGGTGTTAGTGAAGATGTAGAGATGGTGGAAGTGGTGATGGTGGCGCTGGTGTTGATAGTTACAGTGGAGGTGGTGGTGATCATGGTGGTAGTTGTAGTGATGATAATGGTAGTGGTTGTAGTGATGATAGTATTAGTGAAGGCATACTGTTGATGATGGTGATAGTTTTAGGGTAGTAGAGGTGACAGTATGGCAGTAGTGTTGATAAGCCTGTAAGTTTAGGTTGATGTGAACATTTTCTCTTCTCTGAAATGAATTTTATGTTCTTCTAAAAGGATCTGTTAACCTTGGAGAAGCTGTGCTGTACATTGTTATACCTTAAAAACTGTATAATTTTTAACCCATCATCCTCTATATTTAACTCTGTTTCATGTATATAAGGTGCTATATTTGGATTACACAAGTGTCCATTCTCTGTCTATTCTTCAAAGAATAAAAGCCTTTGTCAGTGGCCCAGAAATCATCTCAAACAACTGGCTCCTTTCAGCCTTTTATACTTCTTAGACCTCATCTGGAAAAATTGTCTCTAAATAAATGCCTTCGTGCTCATCAGTTTTACTTAGAAGGGATTTTTAAATGTTAAACACACAGATTTTAATGACACTAGCCTATGGCTTCATTGCTAAGATGTTATACAAATATTCGGTCTCCACCAACCACTTTGTTCTATAGAAAATTGCTTAAAGTTTATAAGTATCTTGGCAGCATAAAAACACACAGGCCAAGATGTCTCTGATGATGTTACTAGAATTTGGGGAGACTCATCTGGATGACCACATGATACTGAGGAAACCAGGGACCCCCTCTTGGGATTGTTAGTCTCATTAATAAAAAAAAATTAAGAATGGACTCAAAAGGTGCAAGAGGATACTTTTTAAACACCCTCGGGCAAGCAAAGCTGTAAATATCAGCACATGCCCAAAGAAGAATTATGAAGGAAAAAAGCCATGCTGTATGAGTTGGCACGGAGAGCAGACATGGTGGACAAGCAACCACATGGCAGGAAGGGGAGGTTTTAGACCGAGTAAGGATGTGCAGAGCGTTGGAGAAAGCATGCTTACAATGGGTGGGAAGAAGGAGGAGAAGTCGCCGCCTATCTGAGTCCTTCAGAAAAGCAGGCAGATCAAGGAGGTCACATGCCCTGTAAGCTTCTGCGGTAAGGGTGGGCTTTCTGAGAAGGAAAAGTACAGTACCTCATTAAAGGACTAATTATCCCCTCTATCTCTTTAGCGTGGCTTAAGGTGAGCCTGCCTTCCTAGAAGTGATCCCTTGGCTTCTGATTGACTCTGCTCACCTCGAATGACTCTGCTTAGGCCAAAGACTGTTCTCTTGACCATTTTCCCTTACGTAATGCCCCAGCACTATCTCAAGGAGTGACTCGGAAGAGAAAACAGGAAGTGGATAGTCTTGAGTAGGTGTCCGGCCCCTGTCTAAAGCAAGAGACAGCCGTGTGTTATGCTCTGCTAGCAAAAATACCTTAGAAAACCACTCTCGTCTAGAAATGTATTCCAAGAAAATAGTTGGGGAGGGGGAGGAGAGGGGAGAACAGCCTTGTGTGTGAGCAGTGGTCTTAGCAGAATTATCTCTGCTATTGACAGCTGAGTTTAGGTGCCAGATAAGGTCAAGTGTCAAACTATGTTCGATGGCACTGAGGTGTGAAGCCACTCAGCGGCCACTTCCGAGCCTCTTTGGAGATGGGACAACTGTGCAGTAAGAAATTTAAAAGGAAAACAATAAGTTGTTATTTCTAAGAGTCACAGTGTAAAAGTATGGTCACATTTGGTTTAGAAAAACGAAAAGGTCGACACGACCTTAATGTTAAAAACTTCAACTTTTTTTTTTTTTTTTTTTGGTTTTTCGAGACAGAGTTTCTTTGTGTATTCTTAGCTGTCCTGGACTCGCTTTGTAGGCCAGGCTGGCCTCGAACTCACAGCGATCCGCCTGCCTCTGCCTCCCAAGTGCTGGGATTAAAGGCGTGCGCCGCCACACCTGGCTAAAAAACTTTAACTTTTTGTTCGGAAAAAAATCTTGAGTCTCAAAGAAAAAATTGCAAAGAGCGCTGGGAGTTCCCATCTATCCTTCCCCAGCTTCGTCCAGTTGGAGCGGTTTTGTTTTTTGTTGTGTGTTTGTTTTGCTTTGCAAACCCCTCACACGGTTTCCAAAGCCAACCCTATGTAAGGACTGAGGCAATCAGCCTTGACCCTTTCTCAGCCCATAATCCAACCCGGGAGTCTGCCTCTCTCCCGAGAGCATAGCTGAGTGCACCTCAGCACCTGCACTTATCAGACAGCTCCCCAGCCTTCCTGCCATCCACAGCCTTGACCCTAGCCATTTTGGACAGTCAGAAAGCTCTTGAATAGCTCCTGGGCATGAGTGTGAGCTTCTGGAAGGGAGGACACAGAGCCCCTCCTTTAAATCTGTATCCTAGTGTGGTGAATAGCTACTTTTAAGCCTGAAAAGTCACCCATATACATATAAAGAAACTGAGCCCCAGGAAGGATAGACTGACCCAAGCTCTCATAGAGGGGCAGATTAGGGACCCATCCTGACAGGGCCTTTTCCAGAACTCTGGCCACAGTAAACACCACGGGCTGGTTCTTTTGTCTTGTGTTCCTCTAAGGACACACACACACACACACACACACACACACACACACACACACAAATAATGTTGCCCTTCGCAAGCCAGATGTTTTTAGCATCGTGGCTGGCCATTCCCTTTAAACCTCCTACTGGTTGAGGAAGGAAATAAATAAGAAGCAAGAGAAGACCTGGTCTTCACAGCAGAACCAACCCACTTCTCTGTGTGTGTTTAATCTATCAGGCTTCTTGGTCCCCTCGGCATCCCTGAGGCGAAATGACAATCGTCCATAGATGAGAAGGCCAAATTTCACCTTGTGGGGTTCAAACCCAGTTTATTTGCTCCCCAAACCTGCTAAGCCACCACTGAAACTTAACCAGTTACATTAAAGCCGTAGGCACTGTATGGTACTCAGGGCAGCTGTTCAAAGATCCTCTGACTAGATCATATAAAGAGCAGTCTAGGCTGCACAGCATCCATGTTCCAGGGTATAGCTAGTCCTGGAGACCTCCTTCCCCTAAAGCAAAGCCCTCTGAGTGTATCCAGCAGCCGTAGCTGGTAATTGGAGTAGCTGGAATTCGCTGTGGTTTTAATTAGCTGATTACTAGTTTTCTAAAATGTACTGTACTCGCTGTGGGTCTTGCAAATTGGTAACCAGTAGCTACCAGCGTAATTAAATATTTCAGAGCACTTGGCTGCAGTAGCATTGAACTGTGAAGAAATAATGCTGTATAGCCAATCAAAAAGAGATACTTGTAAACTCATTTACAGCGGCAGTGTGTGTTAGGACCATCACAGGGATGCTTATTGCAGGAGAAATTAAAGATACAATTTTGTGCTAAGAGGCAATACAGAAATTAGTTCCTGAATTACTTGTTAATTGATTTGGTAATCCCCTCGGGCCGCACGCTCTTTCCCCCCTTTTTGTTGTTGTGTTCAGTTAACAGTGACTATTCCCAGAGCAGTAAAAATATTTCTCACACTTAGATTAGATAATGCCCTTCCATCACCCTGCCTCCCATTTATATTTGCAGCACCCAAAAGCACCTGTCTCCATGGCAGCCCACGTTCCAGGATGGCTGTGGTCTCAGATGTTCCTGTAGAAGAGGTTGCCAGTGTCTCTGTGGGATAGAACAGTTCCTGCAAAAGAAGAACATATTTTTGTGCCCCATGTTATAGGCCTCTCCCACCCCTTTCTTAATGGAGTCTCCCCCCTTTTATCACCAGTAGAGGAGATTTGGGAGACTTGATTCAGAGGACTCTTATGGCTTGCAATTTGGCAAGAATAACCACACAGAAGACCATTTGTAGGAAAGTACAAATTGCTATTGGAAATGATCTCTGAAGACAGTGAGGCCTGTTGACCTACACTGAAATTGAGTCTGCATAAAAGAAAAACCCAGCGAAGCCTGGGCTGGTTAGAAATGGCTTCCTAGGCCCTAGGCCCGGCTCCCTTTGCCTTCCTGCCTAGAGACTCAAAGGAAAGGACGCTGAGATTTAGACACACGTGGGTGTGCTGCTTCTGTGAAGGACAGAGCAGTTCCGTGGAGAAAGACGTTCTTAGCCTCTTGTGTGCTGCTACACACATGGCCCAATAAGCAAGATGGGAGACCACTGGGAAAATGTGCTTCCACTGGCTTTAAACTACCCAGTTATATTTTACTGCCCTGTGCCACTTGTGTATGTAAATATCAATATGCATTCAAATAGATGATATTTGTCCCAGAACTGAGGATTGAATTCAGGGCCTCATGCCTGATAGACAAGCACTGTGTCATTGAGCTCAGTACATCCCCAGACCAGATGATAGTTCATTTTCATTTAAGAACAATGTTTATATTTAGCAGTTTCTCTTTCAGTATAAGGCTGTGCCTAGAATTAATTAGTCCTTTATCGGCATGGCATAATTATTCTCTTGTTCATCTGGTAGATATATTTGCACCATGGTCAGTATAAACAATAAATGTAGTAGTTAATCTGAAACACCTTCTCCCCTGTTAGCTGGACCAGGGCTATAAGTAGCTCCATAGCTCCCAGCCCTCTAGAGGCTGAGAAACCTCTGGTTGCTGGAATGTTCCACGTGAGCGTGGCCTGTAAAGGTCCTATAGTATTCAGCCTCTGCCACTCAGAGATGCAGGTGTTTCTTGTCAGTCATGAAAGAAAGGTGAGCTTTGTCTTGTGTTTAGTGTTGTTACCTAGTTCATCATTAGTGTTCATCTCCCCAGATGCTTTTAAATGTTGTCGTCATCATTTCCCCACAGCTGTGCTGCACTTGCCAGAAGTGGCTGCACGGGTACCCAAGATCATCCCTTGGTTTTACCAGATTATAAAAAGTTGAGATTTAGACAGCATCCCCCAAAACAATGGCTTTATTATCTTCCTTCCTGGTTCTCCTGGCCACGATACATTTGATCAGCCTGCCTTCAGTTTTCAGCTAGCACAGACAGTGCTCCCCTTAATAGAGTTGAGCAGGAAGTCCCACTTGGACCTGAGGGATACAAGAAGCAAGGAATGTGTACAGCCCTGGGCTGCTGATAGTCATGGCTTGCTTGCACTTTTATCCCGAATTGCAGAGGAAAGGAAATACATTGGCTTCCAGATTGAGAGGACACAGTTGTAAACATAAGATGTTACAAATAGGACTTTCGCCTTCTCTAAGCAGCTCATGTTTGAAGATAATTTCTAGTATTTCCCTTGGGATTGCTGACTTTGTTTTCTTCAAGGATTTCCATGAACTTGGTTCTCTACCAAGACCCATCGTGTGTGTGCTGGGATTCAGGGCTTTGGTGTGAGGGTCTGACACAAGAGACAAGGACTGGCAGGGCACCTCCAAGGTGACGGCTGCATCTGCTTGGTATTTCTCAGGATATCTCCGCACTCTAATGACTATTTTTCCTAATACTTGTACTAATAATTTTTAATGGCTCACACTGAGTAGGTGACATTTTGATACATTAATGAGCCTTATCAATGACTTCTAAAAGTTCTTAACGGATCCAGGGTACTTTGTCATACATGGTCCCTGAAAGGAGGAGACAGGGCATGGCATGGACCCTTGCCTGCACGTGCTCTGAGCTGTGTGCCACCGGTATTATAGTGAATACTCCTGTGCCCTGAGTACCACTTCTAAGTTTATCACAAAGGAAGGACTTGCTGATCGAAGCTTCTGGAGGGCCAGAGAAGTAAGCCTGGTGGATTCTTGTATGGCAGTGAACTTTCTAGAAGGTGTACTCAGACCACCGAACAACCTGCTGAAATGGTGCCTTCATGCGGGGAAAGGTGATCTCATAGAATTTTTACAAATTTCCCAGTGAAAGATGCATGTGGACAGTGACCGTGACCTTTGGATCCCAAGTGATGGGTGTTTGCTAGCTGTTCTTTGGCTTCTGGGAAGCAGATGTTTTTCGGGCACAGACGAGTTCCCAGAGCAGCAAAGCAGCTGATCTGTGTTGCTAACTGTGCTGAGGGGCTGGAGTATGCTGACCATGAGGCCAAGAATCCAGCAGTAATCCTTTTGGTCACTGATATATCCAGAGCTCCCAGAGCACTCCTCAGTAAGAACTGCCCTGGGGAGGGGGGGTGCGGTCTCTGTTCTCACAACTGCCTTATAGATGAGAAGGCATAATGCCTTCCTTGGTAAAGTACTCAGAGGTTTAGCTGTACTCACAGAGCCACACAGCCTGGACTTGGCAGTGCTATATAACCTGTAAGTTTTCACTGAGAAGCCTGAGTTGTGTGTATTCTAGAGGGTTTGCGAAAAATGCTTGGGGAGAGATGTTCAGGGAGACAGTGCATATGCTACATCTGAGACAGGTGAGTTGACCGCTGTTGTCTCTAGTTCCCACGAGTGGAGGTTGCCTTTCCTGCAGGCCTCATTGGCTCGTTCCAGTCTGGGAAAGTCAAAGGGGTCCTTTTCTTTGGGACACATCTCCTAGACACTGACCCAGGCAGAGTTCTGATTCTTAGTGTTAAGGACCAGGTGTCATTACCTAACACTGCGCCTTGGTGCCTGGCGCAGAGGCTGATGGGAGACAAAGTCCTCTTGCGTTCTTGCAGCCAAAATGTCACTCTGGACTTTTCCAGTGCTGTGGGAGCTACTAAAAACCAGAGAAGTTAGCCCGGGTATTGCTTGGTGGTGATACACTTCATGTTCTGCAGATATCTGGAGTGTATGACCTCTCTGAGTCCGTCTGTCTCCTGTTGCCTTGCATATGGTGGGTGGCAAGGCACTCCAGTCTGCAGGGGGCAAATGTGTCTGCAGGATGGAGATTCCATGGCATGTTAGCCAGGCTCAAGAACACTGAGACTAATTGAGCTGCAGAGGCTTGATGGCAGTTTTATGTTGAAAATACTGTGACTCAGAAGTGCACTTAATGCCTCTAGCCCAAGGGTACCCTGTACAACACACAGTAGAATCAGGAGGGCTGCCACTGTGATTGTGGGTCTAATGGGGACTGCACTCAGTGGTGTTTCCCAGTGTCTCAAGACAGGCGGGACCCCATCCTTAGCCCAGGAAAGTTGCCAAGTTCAAAATTTAGAGTACTTGTCTGGATATGAGGGATCTGTGACTACAGTGTCTGTCACCCTACTGATCAGACTGTCTCAGCAGATGTCTTTTTGCTCCTTCTACACTGTATATGTGTTATTCCCCACACTGCATGCTCGATTAAAGAGAACAGTCTTTCCCTGTATTAGAAGAACCTTCTTCAGTCAAGGGCTTACCAATAACTGTGACCCCTGCTGCAAACTCTATAAACAAGATTTCAAGGTGCTATTTTACTGAGAGTGTACTATGTTTATGCTAGCATAGAATTGAATGCCTTGATTTGAGCCATTGTAAGTCGAGGACCATCTATGGGGTCCAGTGGAGGGCTATTGGGATTAGGTCAGAGAGAGAACCATAAAAACGGGCTGGACAGATGGCTCAGTGGTTAAGAGTGCCACCTGCTCTTCCAGAGGTCCTGAGTTCAATTCCCAGCAACCACATGGTGGCTCACAACCATCTATAATGTAATCTGATACCCTCTTCTGCAGATAAAGCACTCATATGCAATAAATAGAATGAATAAATTAAAAAAAAAAAAAAAAACGGGTGGTGGGTCAGGACCACAGAAGATAAGGGCAAGGAAGAACTTGGCTCTCTATAGGAGTCTTCACGATAGCATGGGCTGACCTGAAATCACCATGGGCTGCCTTTGGTGGATCTGTGTACTTCTCAGTGAGTCAGTTATATTTAAAGGGCTACTTAGGTATTTACCGGGCTGAGGTTTTACTTGCTCTGTAGTAATGTCCAAGTCCCCAGAGGCACTGCCCCTCCTCAGGTCAGAGCAGGCCCAATGTGGGAAGGCTTGGAACTGATTGGTTTGCTGTTTTCCTTTCAGGACATCATTCCATCAGCTGTCTGGTAACCCAGAATGCTTTAGATAAAGTTTCCTTTCTTGGGATTAACATATAGCAGATTTTAAAGGGCAGAAGCCATTGTGAGCCCCGGAAATCCAGTATGGGATCCTCTGGGAGGGATCTGTTGGCTCAAAACTTTTTCTGAGAGAAGTGATCATGGAGTGTGATGGCTTCTTTGGGCATCTCCAAGAAGGTGGAGTCTCAGGTCTGTCACCATTGACCTAGTTAGGGGCTCCCAAACATGTTTTATAGTGGGAAGATTCAAAGAATCTATCAAGGATTCCCGTTACCAGGGTCCCGACTTTGAAGATACATTTTATACAAATTGTGGTTACACAAGACACACCATTGCCCAGACTCTGCTTCCCATGAGGGCTCACCCTGGTATGGTGCATTGTATATGTTTGGGCAAACAAATACCAAACACATGCACTACCCCTGCATTCTCATTCCAAGTAATTACAGTGTGGTGCCTCGAAGGTTCCGGACTCTTCCTACATATTTGTTCCTCCTTCCCCCATTCCCAGGAACCACCCATTATTTTGTTGTGTGCATAATGGTGCCTTTTGCAAAATGCAATATCACACAGTTGGAATCTCATAGTAGCCTTTTAAGATGGTGTCTCGGTTAGCTTTTCATTTTCAACTGAGACAACCGCAGGTCAGCTGCGAAGAGTCTCGGTGAGGGATTGTATACACTGGGTTGGCCTGTGGGCATGTCTACAAGAGATTGTCTTAATTGATGTAAGGCTGTCCACTGCGGACGGCACCATTCCCTAGGCAGCGGTCCTGAACTTTGTAAGAGTGGGGAAATGGGCCGGCTGAAGGCTCTCACAGAAGCAAAAGAGCACGAACATACTCATGTCTCTGTGCTCTTGACTAGATGTCATGTGATAAGCTGCTTGAAGCTCCTGTCTTGACTTCCCCACAGCGACAGACTATATAACCTGGAAATGTGAGCTGCACTGAACCCATTTCTCTCCAGAGTTGCTTTTCCTCAGAGCATTTAATGACAGCTCAGAAGTTAAACTGGAGCACATGGTGTTCACTTGTGCACATACTCTTCCCATAGTTGGAGAGACCATCTCCTTTTCTTCTTAGTATGTGGTAAAGCGCTATTGCCTGAGTCTGTCACACATGTCACACACTTCTTGGAAGAGCCTCCTTGGTTCTGCCAAGTTTGGACAGTGGTGATCAAGGCTGATTACCAGCATTTATGTCTGGGGTTTTCTATGGACTTACGTTCGCAGCACATTCGTGCAAATACCAAGGAACACCGCTGCCAGGTTGTATAGTTTTGTCAGGAATCTTCAAACTGTTTTCCAAAGTGGCTGCACTGTCACGCATTTTCACCTCCAAAGGCACGGACTTCCTGTTGTCCCACAGGCTCGTCAGCATTTGCTGTTGTTTGAGACCCTGGCAGTGGGTCAGTTGCACAGGTATGTCTCCTTAAATCTGCAGGTTCCTAGTGGCATCAAATGCTGGCCATCCATGGCCTGCTCCCCTACTTTTGCGTCCTCTTTGGTGGGGTCTCTGTTCCAGTCTGCTGCCCATCTGGAATGTCAGTTATCCATTTCGTTGCTGGGTCTCATTGCCTGTGGTATGTTTGGGGGGGGTGGTGTGTCATTTGTCAACACCTCCCCAAGTTTGTGGCTGGTGGAATCCTCCTCACCAGCAGTGTTCCTCTGTGGACTTGTTTTTTGTTTGTTTGGTTGTTGGTTTTTGTTTTGTTTTGCTTTTTGGTTTTTCGTGACAGGGTTTCCCTGTATCGCTCTGGCTGTCTTAGACCACTTTGTAGACCAGGCTGGCCTCGAACTCACAGCGATCCTCCTGCCTCTGCCTCATGAGTGGAGTGCTGGGATTAAAGGCATGCGCCACCACGCCCGGCCCTCCATGGATTTGTTGATGCTCCTTCTCATTCCCATCTCAGGCTCGTCTGGCTTGGCCTCACTGTCAGCCATTTTTACAGCGTTTTAAAGCCTTGTGAGTGGATGCTTCTTCAGCTCTAGATGATTGAACTGCCCAGGCCCTCAGGAGGGGCAAGACATGTCATAAGTTACTCATTGCAGGTGTCTAAAGTTAATCCCAGCTCACGAGCATTCAGGAATGTGCCACGTTCTCATGCATAATCATGCTCCCTGTCCTGGGTCAGTGCCTGGATCTCTATAATTATAAGTGAACAGGGTTTACGGACTCCCCTTTTCGCTGGCTGGACTGACCACGTGCACACCAGGTTCTGCGGAGCATGGGGGAGGAGCACAGCCTGTGGACAGGAAAGCCAGGGTAGTCATCAGCTGAGATAAGCATGAGTTGGGTGTGTATTGTGAACAGGGAGAAAGAGAAGAGATGCTAGGAGAAGGTAGCTCTCTTCCTCCTTCCTGAGCAGAGGACAGCTGATAACCACCCACAGGAATATTACCCCTCCACACCCCATAATTCACCAGTATCAGGGTTAGCAAGCAGGCTTCTGGGTGCAAGAGTAACCAGTGCATCAGTCCTCAGAGCCCTTCTGCCACCACCCTCGATCTCGTCTTCTGGCTTTCATACCATAGTGAGCCCCGTGAAGTCTGAGCGAACAGTAGTATATTTTTAAATGCACTCTGCGAGTGGGACGCCCAGCAAGGTACACTCCTTACATCCCATGCACATCTCCCTATTTGTCTTCTGGTGGCTCTTCTGTGGGTTATTAGTGCAGTGGACCCTGTCCTCACTCAGCTGCCCTGTTTTTTTAGTGAAAGTGCTACTTGCAGCCATGATCGTCCAGCCTGCTTGTTAGCTGGGGCTCATGAAAGTCCTGAGGTCATAATGCTGGTGTATCAGCTCTCCTTCATGCTTGGATCAGTCTGGTTGAGTGTGGTGGGGCATGAAGGCTAAATGCACTCTCACAGTAACTTCAGCTTGACCAGTTTCAGCTGTAATTGTTGGACTCAGATCCCAGAGCTCTATGGGAGAAAGATCCCACGTTATCTTCACTCTTACCTATAGGTCCAAAGAGCTGTTCTGTTCTACCTAGTGTGTGCGTCAAGATTTAGTTCCTAAGGACAAAACAGGGTCAGGCAAAACAATGGAGGTAGACTACCATCTCGGATAGCCTCATACACCTCTGCTCCTCTCCACCCAGTGTCCTCCAAGCTACTCAGTAACTGCCTGCCTTCCTGGGCTGTGTGTGTAATGGCAGAGCTGCCTAACCTTGCTGAGTATAACAAGTCACGGTGTGTCAGGAGGGCAGAGTTCCCCCATTCTCTGCAGCCTAACTCGTAATTATTACTCTTAATTCACACATCCGAGCCTGCCTTGAGAAAATATTTTATCTGGAATGTCATATTTGGGGCACCTTATGCTGGAGTTCGCATCCATTTTTGTCGATTATTCATTTAGCAGACTATTATGAAGGAGGTCCCCATGAGAGGATAGGAAAATGCCATTTAAATAAAAGGTCACCCAAGGAGGAGAGGCACTGCAATCAGGCAGCTGCAGAGAAAGCCGGTGTGGCAGGAAGCCTAGCACCTCCTGGGAACTTGTGCAGAGACTCAGCTCCATCCACTACCAGTGCTGGAGAACACAGCTCTGGGCTACAGGGACAACCCAGCCCTCCTTAAAGCTCTAAGCAAGCGGAACGGACTCTGTTGGGGGAAAATTCCAGACTCACTCCCGTAGCATCACTAGGGTATCCGATTCATAAACCACAATGGACAGTAGTGACTTTCAGGAATTAGATTAGGGCCAACTGCCTGTAACCTTGTGTTCCCCTGTTGTATGCTGCGCGCGCGTATGTGCAACACACACATACACACACACACACACACACCTTCTCTCCTGCTCACGTCTCCTGCCTGCCCTCCCCAATCACACAGCAGCCCTCGAGGAGAACAGCACACCCTCCAGGTGGTCCCCTCCGAGCAGTACCCACAGGAAGCCATGGGGTACTATATTGCTTTTCTTATTGCAGTGACAAAAAGTCTCGGATGAAAAGAACCTAAGGCAGGCAGGCTCTGCTCTGGCCTACAGTTTGAGGTACTGTCTGTAACAGCAGGAAAGCATGGCACCAAGAGCTTAGTCCTGGGCCCATGCATCCACAGGACGGAAGGAAGGAGAGAGAGAGACAGAGAGACAGAGACAGGAAGGCAGGCCGGCTTCTTTTTATTCATCCTAGGACCCCAGCACGTCACAGTTAGGGCCCATCTTCCCATTTCAGTTAACCCCATCTAGAAATCTGTCTCAAGGACCAGGGAGGTGGCCCACAGGTAAAAGCACTCCACTCTGCAAACATGGCTTCGGTCCCTGGAACCTACAGAATAATAGTGCCAGTGCCTGCAAGTTGTCCTGACCTCTACACATGCAATTGTGGCACTTGCAGCCACATACACATACATCCGTCACATAACAGAAATAATTAATTTTTTTAAAGGAAATGCTCTCGCAGACATTCTCCAAAGTTTGTCTCCTAGGTAAACTGCAAATCTCATCAAGTTAATAACATTGACCATCACAGGAATCCTCCAGAAAATGTTGATGGGGTCCGGTCACAACTAAGGTATATTTTTCAGTGGCTCCCACTGCCTGTCCTAAAGTGTCCTGAGCCCCTGGGAGGCACAGAAGCCCTAGCCTGTGTCTCACCTAGACCCCAGTTGCATGCATGCATGCATGCATGCGCGCGCGCGCGCGCACACACACACACACACACACACACACACACACACAAAGCTCCTATATGCATCACATTTCCTAGTGTGCAGACACTGACACACTGTGTGGTAGCTTCCATGGGTTGGCTTCTAGGCTTGCAGAAACCGCGTATTATCTCCATGCACCTATTATCTGTCTGGCTCTCTCTGCTTTAAAACCTTTCTGGTTTATTTCAGGTAAGAGGGACCTTAGCTCCTTGTCTACTTGTTAGCTCAGGTGACCTTTTCAGGGGAAGAGCTCACCCTGGTCTCTCCCCAGGCAGTGGGTTTCAAGAGTCCCCTCAGTGTGTCACATGTACACATGCTGTGTACTTGCAAGAGAGATGTTGCCTCCATTGCAGAGAGCTCACATGGTGTTGAATGCCGTTCATGCTGAGTGTTAATCAGCATGTGTAGATTAAGGTGGGAAGTAATGACGCTTCTGCTGCCTCTCAGTGAGGCGAAGAAGGCGGTTGAGAACAGCTCGCCACTGGCTGGAGTGGCTCGGCTGTCACTGCGATTATTAATATGTTGTAAAGACATTTTGGGGGATTCCGCCATATTTTGTATGGTTGCCAAAAAAATGTTGACAGTCGTATTGTGGTTAATAAATTCATTTAGATTTATAAGCATTGTTTACAGAACCTGTTCGCCTGCTGAATCTCCGGCAGCATCTGTTCCTTCTTACTAATTAACTGCTAATTACGAATGAGCTTTGTGTGTTTGTCAGTATAACTGGCTCATGCATTTTGTAAGGAACATTAACAAATTGATTTACATAGCGGCAAAGCAATCAGAAGAGTAAACTGAACAGCAAGCATCTAAAGCCCTTTAGCCGGTTTCTGAATGAAGCAAACTTTTGACACTGTAAATATTGTTATATGTCTTCCGTTACCTTAGTTTTCCAGTGGTCAAAGCAGTATAGATTGAGTAAACTTGTCAGATTAGAGAGGTGTAGCAGGTAGCCCAGAGCACGGGCAGGTTGGTCTCATGAAACCCATCCGAGAGCCAGCAGGATACAACCCCCAAAACACCTTCCCGTGGGGAGCATTCCTACTTCCTAAGGAAAACATGCTGGGCCCTCTCTGACACTGAAGTTCTGGTGTGCATTTAGTGCCAAGTCGAAGTTGCAGCCTGCATGCTGCAAGCTGTTGACCAAAAACATGAGGTCTGTTATCGCACCTCTCATGGGGAGCTTTGCTTTTAAGGACAAATCTTTCCCAAAACTCATTCAGAAGGAGGGTTTCAAATGATCAGACCTCACCTATCCACTGTCTTTAAGACCACAAGGAGAAAAGCAAAGCAGGCCCTGAGTGCTATAGCATCCAGCTGCATCAAGCATCCAGCCTCCTCTGACTAGGACAAAGGGAGAGAAAACGGGTAACCTGTATGGGTGCATGGAGGAAGCGAGTGAGTACTTCCTTCCTGGCTGGTTCTCGGACTACAGGCAGGCCAGAGGGTAGCGCAGGAGTCTTGAGAATGACTCAAGTTCAGTATGATGAAGAGCAGTTGAGCCCAGCAAAGCATGGCTCTGTTTAGAGGTGAGACTCTTAATGAAAGATCAAAATACATGACATTGATGTGAGCCTTGACCCTGGAGTTGCTTGGAAGGTCATGGGTGCTGGGTATAAAGACTTTGGAATTAGATTACGTAGCTGTGACTCTTTTGCAGGCCACCATGGCTCATTATAGGCTAATAGTGACGGGTAGGCCTTCGTTTCTAGACACATGATAAGGTAGTGCAAATAATAGCTCAGTAAACATCACTGCCGTCATATTTAGGTAACAAACAGTATGAGTTAATACCATATTTTACCTTTATGGATCATAGGGACTGTACATGTGGGGGGAGTAGCTACCTCCTTTCTCATTGGTAAATGTATTTCTCTTAATTTCAGATAAATGTGAAAAAAATTAAGCACACATAAGTAGTAGTATGGCCCAGAATGTAGGCACAAAGACAGCACGTGGAGGGAATGTGGAAGTTAGTTTACAAAGCTAACTTCCACACAATTAAGACATTTAATTGACAGCTGAGCCATCTTATGAATGTAATTAATGGTAATGATGATTGAAAACAGGTTGGTCTTGTAAATATTTCCACTCATGATGTTTTTAAGTCATATGCCAGAACATCCCGTGCAACAGGATGGATGGAAACCCCACTCTCTGAAGTACCTATTCCTCCCCAGGAGAAAGTGTTTGGAAGATTTAGTGAAATCAAAGTGGCTTGCCTCTAAATACTGTGGAGTGATTAACTGCAGAGCCCTGAAGCCAGCTCTTTCTGGTGTGGACTGGCTACTTCCCCCAAGTGCAAAGAGGAACCAGCTTTTAAGAGAGAGTGTGTCAGCCCTAAGAACCACAACCTGGGGGCAAGGTTGGGGTTTGGCTCAGAAGCTATGGCATAGGTCAGGCATCAGCAAGAAGTGCCCAGGGAACCACAAGAGGGAGTTTTACTCCAGTACTGTGCGCGTGTCCTCAGTCCCTAGGACTGGCTGGTTGTCATAGATGACATATGGGAAGCCAGAGCTCCTCTCTTGGAACCTGACTGACTCAGGCTCCCTGGACAATGCCCGAGTCAGAAGGAAACTTTAATTTGGGACATTAGAAGACATCCCATCTTCTAAGACTTTCTGCTTTAAATGTTGCCCCTTAGAGATTTACTTTGAAACATGAAGCTTTTTTCCCCCAACCAACTGGGATGAATGTGGGATTTATTCAAGTGACAATGTGTAGATGTCTGCATATTTAAAAATCAGCCATATTGTTTATTTAACATGAAAAATCTAAACGTCAGAAGACACACTGTGGTGTTTCTGTTCCCTGGAGCCTAGTCTGTGTTTATGTGGAAACATTTTTTAATGGAAACAAGTATACAAATAACAGCATGTGTTTGAAATAAAGTGTGTGCACATTTGCATTTGAACATTTCACAGGGGAGTGCAAAGCCCTAGACCTTCTTTTTACCCATGGGATGGGTATGTCCACTTACATAAGCTACACAGCGGTTAGGAATTATTCGGCCTGGGGAAAGGCTTGAAGTTCCTCTGATTTTCTCAAAGATGGCCACAGAACCACCTGAAGAGTTTGAAAAGTCTAGACAGAACTAGAGAAACCAGACATGGGTTCTACAGGTGGTTCCTAGTGAGCCTATAACCCCTGGAGACCTCGTGAGAGGGCCACTTCCCATTAGAACCCCTGCTGTGAACCTCCCACACAAGAACCCCCCTCCTCTAAGAGCAACTGAGTGGCTTAATAGGTAAAGATGCTCCCCACCAAACCTGAACAACCCATGTAATGGAAGAAGAGAACCGGCTCCCAAAAGTTGTCCTTTGATCTTACACACTGGCATGCCTGACTACACACACACACACTAAAAATCAGTAGTAGTAGTAGTAGCAGCAGCAGCAGCAGCAGCAGCAGCAGCAGCAGCAGCAGCAGCAATATCATCATTGTCATCATCATCGTCATCCTAGCTCTAAACCTGGCTTTTCCCATGAGAACTCTATTTCATGCTGCCTCCGTGGAGCTCTTACTGGGAGTCTACTCTCCCGCGCGCCACCCCCCTGCTGCTCTGATTCTACTTTATCCTATAAGAACCAGTGCTGAATGTGCTCCCCCCACTCCTTGAGAACCCCTGCTCTCTACCACCCCATGAAAACCCATCCCACAGGCAAATGCTTTATCAGGGGATGCCACCGCCTCTTTCCTGGCACTTTCAAGGAAGGGAGAGGTCTCTGCCATTTCCCATGTGAAATGGTTCCTTATTTCCAGATTATTATCATTGGAAGACATTTCTGTAGCCTGATTTCCACCCAGAAATAGATGTCACCAACACAGGGTGAGAGAAACTTAGGAAGAATTATGAACTTCTCCTGAAATGAGAAAGTCAGTGAAGGGAGGCAACATAACCAGAAAGGGGGAAAATTAAAATCTGAAATAATTTATGGGCAAAATAATTCTCCAGCTAAGAGTGTATTAGCTGCGTATTCAAAACATTTGAGAAGGATGTTTGTAATCAGCCTATATTGTGATTGGGGTAGTTTGAGGCCTCCCTGCAGCCTAACCAGGCTGTGGGAACAGCGAATGGCTGTCTAGCAGCAGTTTGTGGCTTTGACCGTTGCTGTGACTGTTTAGAAGACTGAGAAGCAGTGAGGTGGCGGGGAGAGGTGGAAACGGGAGGGTCCCTAGGTTACCTGATGTCCTTTCCATTGTGTGCCGAAACCAGGTGGAGACAGTTACTTCTGGCTGACCTTTCTTGGTCTCCTTGGTTGTCTGGGGTTTTTTATTTCTTTTTTTCTTTTTCCTTTTTCAAGGTCTGCAGGGTGGAGAGTTAGAACTCGAGAGTCGTGTGATGGAGTTCCCTAGTGGTTCATAAAGAGGTGTGCTCAAAGAGGTCATGGTGCCGGGCCAGAGGGGCAGGATTCCATTGGGAGAAGCAGCACCCTTGGGAGAGGCTGAGAAGTCTGTATAGTCAGAGTGCTGCATGGCAGGAGCCAACACCAGGGAATGAGTGTGTGCCAAGGAAGAAGCAGCACAGAGGCAGGGGTGGCACGATGGCTCAGTCAGTCGGGTGCCAGCTATACAGCGTGAGGACGTAAGTTCCCTCCGGAGTATCCACAGTGGTGGTGCCGCCTCTAACCCAGCACTGGCGAGATGGAGACAGGACAGTCCCTGGGGCTCTCCAGCCAGTTACTGCAGCTGAGCGGGCAAACTCCAGGTTCAGGGGAAGACCCTGTCTACAAAAGCCAGGAAGCTTGCCTGGGATGAGAGAGATGCCTAAGATAGTAAAGTGTTTGTCACACAAGCCTGATGGACCTCAGTTTAGTTCCTGAAACCCATATAAATGTAGAAGGAGAAAACCGAGCCCTCAGAGTTGTCCTCTGGCCTCCACACATGTGCTGCGGGATATGATATGCATGTGTGTGCGCACACAACATAAACTAATAAAAATTTTTAACAAGATTAGAGAGTAATTGAGAAAGACACCCAGGATTAACCTTTGAGTACCACATATATGGTATATATACATATACCAACACACACACGCACGCGCGCGCACACACACACACGCAAACACTCAAAGTTAAGAAGTTTGAAACCTCTATTTAGAGAAGCAGAAGAAAAGTGGAGAGGTTGATGCTATAGAAGAAGAAAAAGAGAAATGTCAAATAGGAAAGAAACTAAAAGCATTTTGGTGTGGTTTGTGACTCTAGAGGGGTGGAGAGTGGAAGAATTACACAGGAAGACAACACTGAGAGAGGCCCACCCTGAAGAAAAGGGAGAAAGTGGGGCCATGCTGATTAACATATAATAAATGGTACAGCGGCCAACAGTGTAGGACACATTTATTTTAGGATTAGTAACTAGCTTGTCATTTGGAGATTTATAAGAATTCCCAGCACCGATCAAGAACAATCTGCACGTCAGGCTTTCTTTAATTTTCACCAAGGTCTGGTTCCTCCCAGATACCGCTTGCTTTCTGCCACCACCTGACTGACCGAATAAGTGATTTAAATCTCTTCCGGGAGTCTCACCCAAGTATCATTTCTTCATGAGCTCCTGTTTGCCTCTGTCCCCACTGCTTCCTCCCCTCTTCACCAGCTCCCCAAGTTTTCACTCACACCGCAGAGTTTTTGAGCGCTGACTTAAGAGTGGATACTGATCATCTATCTCATGGTCACATCCACCTTCGTGCTGGGTCCCTATTTACTGATACGAGGTGCCGCTTACATAGAAGACCTCACTTCCTCACCTCGTCCTTGGAAACACTGTCTCTTAGTGTTGGACTTTCCTCGTCTCCATTTCTTAGTTTCAGAGCCCAGCCCACACACCAAGGGTGCCAAGGTCACAAACAGCTTATCTTCTGCTGTCACTGCAACGGATGGCTTGGTCTGCAGTGATCTGTTTGGTCGTGCGCTCCCCGCCAAGGCTTCGGAGGTGGACTGAAGGGAGCCATGAGTAGCTTAGGGGAATTGATCAGCTATAAATTCAAAGGTGCCTTCAAATAAGCACACAAGCTTAGCAGAGCCCGTGACCTGGTCACCCACGAAACCCCAGCCATTCCCCACCATCCTGTGGTTCTTTTGTAACCGCGGGCTTTCGTTCGTCATTTGTCGCTACGGTAGGTCCTAGATCTGCCCACGTATCTCAGCGTGACCTAATAAAAAAGTCTCTTGCTCACCCAAAGAGGTTTCTTATATTTTAAGTAGCGGACCTCAGTATAGTTGGTTCTTCTGTTATCCATTGCCTTTCAAGACATCAACAGGAAAAGTGTTCTTCTGGGAAGGACCAAGAAAGACCACACATCTCTAGCCTCCCTGTGGGCCGGCTTCCTAGTCAGTCATTCTATAAACTGAAGTTTCCATGTACTGCCAAAATATTAAATCAAGGATGCATATGTTAAAACTAAACAGAAATGCCGTGGCTCGGGTTGTACCCTCTACAGTTACAGTGTCACAGTCTAGATCCCAGCTTGCTTTGTAGAACTATGTCCTATGCCAGTGGGGGACCTCTTGCTTTCAGAAAGATGTCCCTTCAGCATCACAACACAGCCCTCTGAGACCTGCAGCCAAGGACATGAAGCACCCTCCTGGTTCCTGAAGTGTTCCCATGTGCTCATGCAGAGCCTGCACCGCTGCCACTGCTTTCTTCCTCACTGTCCACTCTTTCCAGCTGTACACCTGGTGACGTCTCTACCCTGAATCAGCCATGTGGGGCTATTATCTAGGGTGTAACGGTCCCTTCAGGGTACTGAGCCCAGCCATGGCCACAGGCAGCACTGGGCGACACAGAGACTTACTGCAGTCCTCTTCCATTGTGCCTACATTTGACCCAGGGTCATTTTCGAGGGAGAGCTGATGAAGGGACAGAGTCTTGTTTGAGGCATAGCCTGTTCTTTATAGGGCCTGGCTCTTCAGCCTTTGCTCTCAGCCACAGACCACAAATGACAACTTAGCTTTAGTGTGGCCTGTCTCTTCACTGCTGTGACACCTCTTCTGTTGGGGCTCCCTCTCAGCTGACTCTAGCTTCTGTCAAGCTGACATAAAACTAGCCAGGAATGTTGACAGCTATGGTAAGTATTTCAGCTTTTCTGGGATTGTTTCTACAATCAACATGAGAGTTGCCCCTAAGTCCCCAGGGTGGGTCCTTACTCAGCTGAGTAACCTCAGTAGACTGACTACCCATCAGCCTGTGTCAGGCTGCAGCCTTACATGGTATTCTCCTCCCCCTCCCCCCCCCCTTTTCTCAGCCCGTATCCCATTGTGCCCCACAGGAAGCTGCTCTAGATACTAGCTCAGCCCTTGACACCTCTGCCTGGATGTATTGGATCCTCCTGGCTGTACACAGCCTTTGGTCTTCAGCCCTCAGATAGCTCCTCCCTGCCCCATAGTGGCCTTTCTGTTTACTATTTAATGCAGCTACGGAACCTGTACTGGGTTCCCTGTGGTGTCTGGATGACACTTGAAACCAACATCCAGCCCTTGCTTCTGTTCTTTCCTGTCTCCAGCACTTTGCCAGCAACTGCTGTCTGTGGGGAGGGCTTGCTTGCAGGTTTCCTGGACAGCCTCGGGGAACTCGGTTTAGTGGCCAAGAAGTGTCCCACCATTCCCTACACTGAGAATTATCTTGCTGTGCCTTTGGTAGTCTGAAATCTGGGTATGTTCTGGGCTGCAGGGTACCTATGTAACAAGCCCAGACACATGCCAGGCCCCCAGATATAACGAGCTACCCTGGTGGACAGCTTCGTTGGTGCCATTGGCTGCTAGAGAAACAACACTCATC
This sequence comes from Acomys percivali, assembly GCA_907169655.1. Classification (NCBI taxonomy): domain Eukaryota; kingdom Metazoa; phylum Chordata; class Mammalia; order Rodentia; family Muridae; genus Acomys; species Acomys percivali. The sequence continues at coordinate 19,727,943 of OU015743.1, read as the reverse complement.
CTGTGTGACTCATCTTCAGAGGCCCCAGAAACCTATGCCTGAGACTTCTGTGGAGCTCTGGCTCCTGCTCTTGCTGCAGCCTTGTCCTCAGGTTTTATAACAGCAGCAGGTCGGATCCTGGCAAGTCCTTGTGAACTGTCAGCATAGCAATACTTTGCAAGACCCCAAGTGTGCCAGCTATAGTAAGGCAAAAGGGCATGACTTTTCTAGAAATCTTCTGTAACTACTTTCAACATCTTGCTATAGCATTTTCTATATTTTATTGTGATTGTGATTTATACAGTAACTCACCTTTATCTGTCCGAGATATGTTTCAAGGCCTATAGTGGATTCCTGAAGCCATGGAAAATACCAAACCCTCCCTGCTCCCCAATATTTATATTTAAATAATATGTTTCTACATTAGTATTATATTTCTATTATATAATTATATTTTGTGGCCTCTTTCCTGCCACTGCTGCTGTTTGGGGGCCATGCATAAGAAAATAAAGCATTCTGATAATGTAACATCTGACCCAATAGTAAGCATGGCTCAGAAGCGTCTAATGGGTGAATAGGGAGAGCAGCATGGATACTCTGGAGCAAGGGACAAGATTGATAGTTCAGTGTAGATGAGGCAGGGTAGGGTGAGATTTTCCTTAGAATTTATAATGTGTAAACCTTAAATTGCTTGTTTCACAATTTTGATTTTGGTTTTTTTGTTTGTTTGGGTTTTTGCTTTCATTTTTTGTTTGTTTTTGTTTTTGCTTAGTATGTTTGAGCTGTTCACTTGCTCATGTGTCATGAACGCGAGTGTGAAGGGCTTTTATCCCTGAGAGTCAGCTCACTTTCTTTCCATAAATCATCACATTCAAAAGAAGCACCCTTGCCGGTTCTCTGGTCTGCTGGGGACTTGAACCAAGGACTCAGAAGGTGAAGGAAGAGGAGTTGGAATGGAGGCAAGCCATTTATAAACTATGCTCTTAGCTATTATGCAGGTAGGGAAAATTAGTCCTTGGACCCCAAACTGGAGCACAAGAGAATTTGTATGTGTCCCCTCAGTCTTGAAAAGGACCGTTCCCTCCTCCCACACCTGATTCAGCCTTGTTAGCACACAGCTGAGTGCTGAGGCCTGCTGCAGGCGCAGCAGTAGGAACCACACACATGGACTGGGACTGTGTGCTTGAGTAGAGATTTAAAGATGGAGCATTCTGACAGGCTGTGAACAGAAGAGGAAAGAAAAGGCATGGCATTCTGGAAAGGACTTGCTTTAGAAAAGGAAGTGGGGCTTTATATGCCTGCTGACCAGTGTCTGTGTGGAGCGTGGCTCCTGTGCCTCTCTATGCCATCCTAAAACACAATGTCCCTGCCTTCACATGGTTCTTGTCTTCAGTTTGGGTCACGAAGAAAAATGGTTCCCAGTAAAAACGATGCTGTTGCAGTGTACACACACTCTATTGGATTCATAAGTAATGTGAACCACTTCATAAATTATTTAGCCCCAAGTTCATTTTGTATAGAAAATTACATCTTTGAAAAGATATGACAGGGTTAAAATGAATCAAGTTTATCGTAAAACTGTTTCAGCCAGAGTAATTTAATCTGTGTCATTTTATCAAACAAGAAAAATTCTCAATATTTTGAGTCGTCATCACTCAAGCGTAGTTCAGCTGCTGTTTCTTTGGAAGAGCTACCGCCTGCCCTTGTTTCTGCCTGCAGATGGCCGAAACTTGTGTTTCCCAACATGTGTCCACCCAGATAGTAATTCTGTGGACCCATGTCTGAGTTGTGGTTATGACCAGACGTAGCCTGACCCAAGTACTGCTCTGAGGATGTGCAGAGTCCTTATCAGGTGGTCTTGTCCCCAGCATACGTTATAGGAGATCGGTTATAACGCCACTTCCCCTTCAAGGGTTAGTCACTGAGGTAGGGAACATATCAAAGCCCTTTGGCATAAAGTGCGCTGTAGCAGTTCTGTAAGCACATGCTGCTGGCACAGAGCCTTGGGTGGTGATAGTGCTGTGCAGACCTGCTTCATAAATAAGTCACTCTCCATCATGCCACGGTCCTTCCACAAGCCACAGCTTGCTTTAGCAGTCTCCACCATGAGTGCGAGCCTTCAGCTGGGGACTCCAGCATCCCATGTACTACTAAACCAGACTCTGTGTGTGAGTGTGAGTGTGTGTGTGTGTGTGTGTGTGTGTGTGTGTGTGTGTGTGTGTGTGTACACCTTTCAGGTTGCTCTTAGCATCAACCTCTTTAGGGAATGGCCCACATCACCTTGTGTGTGTGTCTCCTGCCTGGTGCAGCGCTGTGATGGTATCTGGCCAGTTTGAGTGGTGAGTGCCTCACACTCAGAAGCAGATGGCGTCTAACACTGGTAGATCTTGGAGCTGGTGCTATGTCAGAAGTGCAGGATGTGGCAACAGGGAGATTGACTGTTACCACAAGATTTTGGGTTCATCAAAAAAAAGGGGAAGAAATAACTCACCTTGAAACTTAACCTCCTGCTGGCTGTGAAGCCTCTGTTGAGACTGTGTCTCTATAGAATATGGGTCATTTGGCTCACGTAGACAGCACCATGCATGATAGCATTGTCTTGTCCAGATCCCACTATTAATGTTTGCTGAGATGCACAGTTTGCACCCAATATCCAGATAAGGGTTTTCTTGGGGCTTTAGCAAAAAGAGAAAATTCAGCTTCCCCTAGATCACTAAGTTCCTTAACTTTGTTCCCCAGCCTGAAAGTACCTGTGGCCTCTTTTTCACAGGGGCTCTGTATACTTCGGCCGTGTCAGAAGAGTCTTTAGTGGTTGTAGCCACAGCTGCTTCCTCATCCCTCTCCTCCTGCCTCCATCTCTTCGCACCCACTTCCTGTTCACCCATGTGTTCCAGAGGTACCCTGGCCATGTTGGTCCTTAAAGCTCGCAAGTAAAAATGACTTTGTTCCATGGTGCTGTGTTAAATTGGCTGGTTAATTCTGGTGTTATTTACCCTGTAATTCATTAGTTTCACCCCACCATTGGCAGCTGACAGGCTGTAATTTCACGCCTTGCAATAAAAGATGTCTCATAATCTGCTTCATTTAGCAGCAAGAGAATTTAATGAAATTAACTGCAGTCCTAATTACGCCAGTGAATACTAAAGACCGCCATCGTTTTCTCAGAAAAGGACGAGGTCCACCTCGTGAAGGATTCAGAATATAATTTCCTAAGGAAAGTTGCAAATGACTTACTTCTATTGGCCGACAAGGGCCCATCTTGGCTTCACATGGGACTATAATTAACTGGTTTGTTTCGGAATGTCTCTCCAAGTATTCATCATTTCAACTCAGGTTGGAGGGCGGCTCCTCCATCACAGCGACACTGATGCAAATAGGCCAATTTGTACTCGCCCTCTGTTGCTCTTTCCTCCAGTGGTTGGTTTGAGTGTGCGTTCCTGTGTGTGGCCCTGGAAGGTGTCCTAGGAGAAAGGAAACATACTCTGCTTTCTCATCCACTTAGCTCTCTCCGCCTGTGTCTGCCATGAGGGAACTGCCCAACTACAGGGATTAGAGCTTCGAGGCTCACCACACTTCTTATTTGGTTGATCTCTTCCTCACAGCCACCAGGCCAGCCCCCCTTTTCCATGACAGATCTTGTTTCACCTTCTCCCCACCTGGCCTCTAATGGAGGAAGATCGCAGTCAGCAGCGTGCAGAGGGCCTCTTCTTGCTTCATACCCCACTGTGCTGCTCTGCCCCTCTTTCAGCACAACCCTCACTTGGTTCCACTTCTCTCATTCCTCCCCGTGGCTCCTTCTCTGCCTTTTCTTCTATGGGGGAGAGGGAGGGGCAGAGACAGGGCAAGCGTATGAGAAGGACCAGTATCCATCCCCTGAGATGGCTTAGCCCAGTGCGCACCTGGGACTCTACCTGTCCCTCCTGCTGCCAGCCTTACTCCCTCTGCCCCAGGCTCCTACAGTTCACAGTGGTAACAGTGCAAGGACACGTGGAGCAGAGGGGCGCATGTTCTCACCCTGCATGGAAAAACCACTTCATCAGTGGGAAGCGGTCTCTGTTTTCTAAAGTGTACATGATAGAAATGTCAAGTCCCCTGGGTGACTAACTACCCCTTTCTTACTGGCTTTGCAAATGAGTGGCAGCTCTCAAATTCTTTGTCACCTCCAAGGGGCAGCGCCTGACCTGGTTTTCTTGGGTACCGGCATTTGTGAGTCACTGGCTTTGTGTCATGCATCGGCCTAGTGGCTCTGCTGTGCCACATGGTGGTATCTGCACTTGTTAACCAGGTTGTTATTGCTCATGGCCCTGGCAGATTTGGGAGGCCACATGACATAACGCTGCAGGAAGTTAGGAATTTGCTAAGAAGCAACTTGGAACAGGTAGATGCCAAGAGCGCTCATGTTCCTAGTCATTTTCCTGCTGCCCCACACTACGGGTGGTGATGTCTACATTCCAGACAAGGATTATAGAGTCCACACCATACCTCACTCACAGCCTACTCAGCTCAAGTACATTCCAGGGTATCAGTGGGTCCTGAGGTCCAAGTTGCAGTGGCCTCTAGAACTGTGGCAGCTGACCCATCCTGAGGTAATTTAGCAAAGGAATGACCATGCCAGGCCTTGTGCCAGAGACTTCCTACTATGTAACCTGCAGAGCTATCTTCTAGGCCACTGGGCTTGCATATGTGGGACACTCCATAGTAAGAATGGTCTGGTGTCCAGCTGCAGGTCCCTGGCCTCCTCTAGTCATGCCAAGATGCTAATGCTGAACATCTGCCTGGTACTCCCCCTGATCCAAGGCAGCAGAGTGTCTCCCTACAGTTACCAAGTTTGGCCTGGAGGCCTTAGAGCAGTGAATATATTCTGCAAGGCCAATTCCTGGTAGCATAGAGGCAGCTTGACCCTAGCTGCCACATCCAGTCTCTCTGCCATCAACCCCATCCCTCCACCCTTACCCTTTAACCAGTGTGCCATGATGGCAGGCAGAGGTGTGGGGATTACTCTGGCACCATCTTCTGCCTATACCCCCCACATGGCCCCCACATTGAAGTATGTTTGCAGCCAGAGGACAGCTACCTAGGACATCTCCCGGAAACAAAAGGGTCGGTCAGGAGTGTATGAGCAGGGAGGAAAAAGTGACAAAGGAGGCTTCTGAGTTCCCTCCATAAAAATAATTGAGTTGATACTGAACCCGAGGGTCCGGGTACCTCCATCAGGAAGAGAAATAAACCCAAGTGTTTTGACGCACAACTAGCTCATCTCTTCCGCGGTCTGCCAGAGGTAATTTTGGCGACGAGCAGTAAGGAAACCTGAAGTATTTCTCTCCCAGACCCTCCCAGCTTATTAAAAGAACTTATAGACATGAAAATACATTAAAGTGGGCAAAGCGGAGAGAGGGTGAGAGAGATTAACAACCTCCACTGAATAGAGCCTATTGATGAAGCGGGCCTGTGGCTGCTGCCTCTGAAACCAGGTGCGGGAGCTGACGCGGGAGGTCAGGCCCGTCCGGAGTTAGGGACGGTGGAAATTTGTATTTAAAATAATAGATGCCCAAGCTACTCGTGTCTTCTCTTTTCCTGTTGGGGAGAGGAGAAGTAGTTCTGTAGTTAGTCGTCCCAGATTTAGAACCCAGATTTACAGATCGCCTTAAGATATAGCAGAGATGTGCAGAGGTGCACCCCGGGGCACATCAGTGCAGAATGCCTGTTGTCTGGTCCTGTATTTGCTCTCTAATGCCAGGGCCCAGCATGCGGGCGGGGAGGAGGTCCTCCTGGGGTGTTGCAAAGGAGTTTAGGGGAGAGAGGTGGAGGACCCCCCCAGACAAGCTGTGTCTTGACAAGTGCCTGACAAGTATAGGCGTCTTTGTTGATGTTTTTAGGAATTGGTGTCAGTGAGTATAAATTGAAGCCAGCACGCCGAGTGTGTGTGAGAGAAAGTTAGCCGCCAGTCAAGTTTTATCTCTTAATGAATAGAGACTGCTGAAGTAAGGGGTAGGTAATTGAGTTTATAATTAATTAGCCATAACCCTCATCAGATAAAGCAGTTGTGGAGGATTTTTTTCATCTCCTTTCTCTCCCCAGGGCCTGCCCTTCTTTGTCCTTGCGCTGACAGCCAGCACTTATCTTGGGCCTCCGGAGCCCATGCCCATCAGCCCTCCCCCTGGCCAGGGCCGAGGGATGGTCAGCCGAGCCCCACATTGTGCCGAGAGGCTCCACAATCAGTGTAGCTGTCCGGGCCATGATGAATTAGCGGTGGGAGTTAACACTGAGCTGGACTGCAGATCCCCCGACCGATAGCTGCCAGGTCACCCGGTTTGTCCTGACTTCAGCGCATCTCTGATGGACCTTTGACACTCTGCAACAAAGAGGTTAGAGGAGAGATGGCTCCTTCCTCCAGAAGTTGGGCAACTCACAAAAGACCCCTTAATTTCTCTAGCAGGCGATCTCTTCACAAAAGATGGAATCAATGAGAGATTACACTCTTCTTTGAGGAAATTTCTTTAAAAGAAAGAAAAAAGGAAAATCCCATTTATTGGTGCATTGCATGTTTTGGAGACAATCAGTGCTCAGAAGTAAGGCATTAAAATCAAAGGAGGCTTGAGGCTATGGCTATCCCTTCTGCCTTTCAACACTTAAACCGGCATAGGGAGGATCTGTGACTAGAGACAGGCTGTGGCTCGGCCCTCTTGTGATATTGAATTAAGCAAATTCTGACCTGGAAATGCTGATCTCCTTGTAGTTTTTTCTAGTGAGCCTCCGTGCAGGTACAGGTAGGTAACCCCCTCCCCTCCCACAGCTGGGATGTGGCACCCAGAGCTCAGCTGGCCCTCCCATCACCCACAGTGTCTCCTCTGATCCAGGGATCATAAAGGACAGGCTGGGTTTTTTTTTTTTTCTTTGATGTCACAACCAGTTGTCACGATATGAGACCCTGTGGTGACTCTCTGGGGGACTCAAAAGCTAGAATGTTTGATAAAACAATACGGTTGGTGCTGATTTCAAATGCTAATGAAAACGCAAGCAGACAAATATGTTCTTCAGCCCGGTTGCAGGAGAGAAGGGTGGTCCGGGCACTAAAGGACAGAAATGTACCCTGTGTAATCTTTCACTTTGTGGGGAGTGGGATGAGGGACCAGTGGTCGCCTGGATGGATGCTGGTGTGTTTGGGTGCTGCTTGGGAGTCAGTGTGAGCTATGCACAGAATTAATTGGGAGAACTAGCATTAGCAGGAAGTACTAATAAATGTAGACCGTCTTCATTAGCATCCAATATAGAAACACTAGATGCTGTAATTGAGCCATACCTAATGACTCTTAAGTTTTTAATGAAGCAGGTAACTGGAAATAAGTTCGTCCAGAGCTTGCCTTGCATATAGGGAAAGGAATCAGATGTACAGGCTCACAGAATGATTGAGACCTCCGTGTACAAGCCAGATGGCTGGCATTAGGGCGTAAGCTCCACCCACTTAGCCTTCCTCTGTCTTCCAGAGTTCAGGGGTCACCTCCAGAAAGTCCAATCTGAAAACCCCCAGGATCAGGCCTCATCAGCTCTTGTCAGAGAAAATTTAGGCCCAGATCCTCACTCAAGGTCACACAGAAAATACTTCATAAGAGAGAGACCATACCCCTCTTCTGCTGTCAGTTAAAACCTGTCCCTTTCTCATCTGCTAACCATAGGACCTGGGACCTGGCTGCTCCTCCCTCCCTCCTTCCCAAGGGAAATGCCTCTAAGTGGTGTCATATGGGCCACTCACAGGCTACTTTCCACCTGGTTATTTTACCGAGTCACAGAGACCTGGCCAGGCTGAGACTCATCCTGGCCTTTGTCACTGTTGCTGCGAGGGGATTGGGCAACGGGCACCTACCTACCATGTTGAGTAGATAGATGACTGATAGATAGATATTAGCTCGGGACCTGGCTGCAAGACTTAGGAGGCTCAAACGTAGCCCACTGCCAAGTCTGTCCACTCAGTTGTGCTGAACTTAGGGGCAATTCTTAGTCGCTCCAAGCTTCACTTCATCGGTTTTTCACAGGCGGCTTATTGTATTAGTCGAATTCTCTAGAAGAGCAAAACCAATAGAACAAAGATAACTTAGATTGGCTTAGGCAGCATGGGCTGGGCTGTCCAGCAATGGCTGCCACCATGCCAGAGAGTCTGAGGCAGGCTGCTTCTATGGTCCTGATCTAGCGCTGACCTAGAGGATTCCTAGAGAGTCACTGGTTTGCAGCCCATGTCTGAAGGCTAAAGAAGCTGGATTCTGTTGTCAGCAAAGGCTTGACTGCAGCAGCAATGACAGACTCACCAGGAAGAAGTAGGGCCAGGCAACACTATCTTCCTTGAACCTCTTTGATCCAGGCTGTTGCAAAAGGTGTGACCTACTCTGGGGGAACGCTTGCCTTTCAGGAAAAGCCCCTCCCTCAGAAGCTGGCCCAGGAGCTTGTTCCTTAAGTGAGACCAGATCCAGTCATGTTGATCAGCCATCACTTGTATTGCATTGAGCTGTCAGATGGTGGCAGTCCCTTGGCAAGACCCCACTGCTCCTGGTCTTCTCTCCCAGTGCTGTGCTCTCTCATGCCAGAGTCACCGGCCCTTACAGCATCTTTCTCAGAGCTGTGTCTTGCCAGGCACTAGGCAGCTCCAGTAGCATCCGCTGACATGGCACAGACACACAGTCATTCTTCCTTTCACCATGGTCACGGCAGCAGGACACTTCAGAGAACCTTCTGCTCTTTACACGTTTCACTTCCAGGCTCACTTCCACATCAGTTCCGGTTTTGCTGGATTGTAGCCAATGCCAGGCCCTGTGCATTGTCAGGGCCCACATTCTTCAGCTTGGGTCCCTGAACTTGGCAACAGGAGCCTCGAACCTAAGTCCAGAAATGGCTCAGATTTGTAGGTAATGGCTCCGACGGACATCTGCTATCCAGTAGTGATGTGGTCCCTGTGACCAAGGACACTGTCCCAGCGGCTTCTGCTGATACTACCCAGAGTTCACAGGCTGAAGTCGGAAGGACGCTTGCCCCACGCAGTCTGAAACCTGACCCCGAACACACAGCTGACACACTACACAAGGCAGTGAGCTTTCAGATAGTGCTTCCTGCCTGATGTTACCCCACAGAGCTGTGAACCCACCAGTGCTCTGAGACATTGGCCCCAGTGGAGTAAGATCAGAATTGAGAGAGGCCTCATAAGGCGTAACCCTAAGCGCCATATACCAAGGGTTTCCTTCATGCTAGCCCCGGGTGAGGCAGGCTTGCTTGTACATAAAATCCAAGGAATTCTGGCTTACCTACCTATTAGGACAAGCGGGTACACAGACTCTGTCTGCCCACATTTAATGGGCATACCCTGCACGGTGGCCTCTTGAGCCCCCACCCAGATGTTGGTGTGGCTTTCTATAGCACAGATGGGCCTGTACTAATGTGAGGTGGTGTGCTTTTACCTTCTAAAAGAGTCTCCTCGGGGACAGTGCAGGTTTGAGCTCCTCCCATCTCGTGTCTGACACTCAAAGCATGTATATGTGTGAAGGCTCTCCACCCTGTTACAGCAGCTGCTTTCTAAATGGAAGCTAGAAAGAGTGGTAGGTGCATACATGTGCGCACGCTCACACACGCACACAGACGCGTACACACACACACACATACACACACACACACACACACACCCATCCATTTTTTTCAACGTGCATGGCCTACAGAGGTGACATGGCAGCACCTTGGTGACTTTTTCCAGGTTCCAGGTCAAGTCTAATAAGAGAAGACTAGAAGCAGCTGTGAGTCTCTGAACCTGGTCAACAGGGACAAAGCACAGAGAGTCCTTGGGGACCATCTGGCTGCATTGGGTTCCTGTAGCTACATTCAACACAACCACCCTGATGACCTTAGGGAATTTCAATCTCTGCCTCAGGCCTGGTGTGCAGTGGCCTTCCTTTACTCCTGTTTCTTCTTACCCCTTTGGGAAACATGCATCTTAACAGCTCTGACCTTTTAGAGTAAATGAAAATTGAATATCATGCAGGCTACATGGCAGTCCTTACCAGACCTCATCAATGACATCATCCCAGGAAGGGGACTTTTAAGTTGGTCACATACGATTCTAATTCCTTAGATCTTTCTTTGGTTGATAAACAAGTTGCTGTCATTTCTAAGATGCATTTATTGGGGTTGTGATAGCATTCATTTAAAATTACAAACTGTGCACCCTAATGTTTTTATTTTATTTTTCAATTAGTATCGTGTGTGTGTGTGTGTGTGTGTGTGTGTAGTGTAGTGTAGTGTAGTGTAGTGTAGTATAGTGTAGTGTAGTATACAGAGTTAACTTTCTGCTTCTACCTTAATGTGGCTCTAGGGATTAAACTGGGGTCATCAGGGCTGAGCTTCCTTACTTACTGAGCCATCTTGTTGTCCCCATAACAGTTTTCAAGGAAATAAACATGTTAAGCCCTTTGATTGGAATGTTCTGAGAACTTTCTACAGATGAGACATATTTTCCTCTCAAAAAGATAAAGAAAGCATATCATTCTTTTTTTGTTGTTCGTTTTTCGAGACAGGGTTTCTCTGTGTAGCCTTGGCTGTCCTAGACTCAACTTTGTAGACCAGGCTGGCCTTGAACTCACAGAGATCTGCCTGCTTGTGCCTCTCCGAGCACTAGGATTATAGGCATGCACCACCTCTCCCAGAAAGGTATATCATTCTTAAAGTAACAAAGACATTGTGTTTTCATTTTGGCAGGTTGACACGTACAACCTGTGAGTGTGCACGCGAATATCTAAGTGCACCTGTGTGCATCCCTGCTTGAATTCATTTAAGACTCTGGAGTTGAAGGCAGGAATTATTTCAGACCTACCTAGTTTGGGCTACAGGCCCTTGGTAGTTACTTCAGTGGCTGTGCAGAGATGAAGACTGCGACGGTGTGATTAGTTCAAGGGAATTCTGTTTTGTGCATGGTTGAAATTGTTACATGATGTAGATTTATTCTTTGTCATGAGTTCAGTGTCTCCTTCCAGCATGAAGGGTCCCTGGAACAGGAAAGGTGCTTTTCCTTCGAGCCTCTGAAATTGATGAGCTGGGCGAGACCAACTCATATTTTAATGCCAGCAGTCACAGTGCCCACACCCAGAGGATGGGGGGGCATCAAAGTTGGTGGGAGCAAGGAGTATTTGCAGCTGTAATTGACAAATAATACCCCTCATAAATACTGCCAGTCTTTTCAATTAGTTTTCATCTAAAATTCGGGCTACAAAATGATGGCCTGTCAACTGACAATGAATGGCAAAAATTAATAAATTGTCTTCTAAATAGAATGGACACTTAAGAAAAATTGGGCAGCCAATTTAGCACAGCATGAAGCGAGGGGAACCTTTTGTACTGGAGCCGGGCACTAATGTTGTCTGGATCTTTATTAATGGCGCTCGGCAGCAGTTGACAGTTCTGTTGCTACTGGCAACTTTCTTCATTAAAATTAAAGCCAGCATCAAATTCCATTAGCCGTACTCTGGGCACCTTGCCTTTTTTTTTTTTTTTTTAAATACATATTGTTTCTTTTATTAACTTTCTCACTACCCATGGGAAGTTTTAAAAGAATAGAAATAGGAAGTGCTTGCTGATGCCAAAGAGCAGATCTGTGGTTAGAGAAAAGGGCTCTTTCCCATCACAGTGCAGCCATGGCCTGAAATTTGCTGGCCCTGCCTTTGTTCCTTTCCTGTCCGGGATGGAAGCTTCTCACCTCCATAAACTGGCTACTATTTTGAGTCTGCAGCATTCAGGTAGGGAGGACTAATTGGCATTGGCTGTCTAGCTGCCTATTTTTATTTTATTTTATTTTTTTTCCTAAGCTGTTTCTTTAAAAGTTCTGTCTTCCCCTGCCTTCCTGTTATTTCCACAGTTGACCGAACCCTGCACAATGGTGACTTGATTCTCAGAGCCACTTCCATTTGTCAAGAAGGAAAAACCTTAAGAGTTATTTTCCCAAAGGCATTGCTTTTATCTGTAGAACAAACTTTAACCTTTGAAGGGGGAAAAAAAATAGCAAGCTTTGCTGAATAAGTTCTGAACTATTGTCTGAGGAGCTGTTGCCCGGCCTTCACAGCACCACTCGTGATTCAAAAGACTGATTCGATGCAGTGTGATGGGATGTGATGTTCAGAGCAGCATCTCCGTGGGCCTGGAGGAGCAGTGGCGTGGGTTCAAGGACATCCCAGTCCTTCGACTGCTGCTCTGTCCTTTACCAGCCTCCTGCTTCTGTGCAGGGCCCACCAACCCACAGACACTTCCCCCTTACACTGCACACCTGCCTAGCTCAAGTCCTCAGCCACCACACTAAGCCAAGCCTTGCTTCTTTACCCTCATCTCCCTTACCTCCTCCTTCTTAAGCACAGAAAATAACCCAAACACTGATGAAAACAATAAGCAAGCTGAGCGTTAAACAACCGGAAAGGGACTCTTACCAGAAAATACACACTTGGTCATTTAAGATGTGGCCTACCTGAGCCTCCTGTCAGTCAAGGTGAAAAGGGAAATATTGCAAGCTCCCTCAAAAGGTCATCCTCTGAGCACCACTTCTGTTTCCTTTAGCTCCTTCCTAAATAAGTTCAAGCCATGAGTTGCCAGTAGCTGTTACAGCTGCGTTCCATGTGCACAGGCTGCCTTTCTCTAGCCACGCAGGTCTCTAGCCACCACCTTCTCTCTGAATCTTCTGGTCCCAGGTCAAAGACACTTTGGTAACAGTAGCTAGAATGAACACTGCTAAATAAAAAGGGAACCCAGCTAGGGAAGTAGCCTGCGCTCTTGTCTCTTCCTCAGCCCCGGGATCGTAAGGGGCCCCTGCCGGAGATTCCGAGAGGCTCCTAGCAGACTGATTCTTTGCAAAGACCTGTGGGAGTGTGCATTGTTTCTCCTGATAAATATTTCTGACACTTTTAATGCTGAAGTAAAATCAGTCAAATAATTGCAGGAAGCCTCTGCAATGTAATGGTCCTTTTGAGTAATCTCAGATAAATTAGATGAAGAACAACACACCAAATAATGGTTCAATTAGTAAGTATGTTTGCAGAATCAGGATTTACTGAGACTTGCTACTGCAGTGTTGACATGCAATTACTTAACACTGTTGACAGGCCTATAGAGTGAGGAGGGCCAAATATCTGCTCGTTCACAGTCAGGGAACCTCCACACTCTTCTTTTCTTCCACCCAGAGCCCCTCCCACGCCCTCACAATGTCTGAGCCAGGCAAGGGGACGCTTGCTCCTTGATGACTGAATCCACTAATATGTTACATTAAATGGGGCGTGAAATGCAGTCTCTACATATAGCATGTACTAAGTGATTCTCACATGGAAACAATAAGGCCATTTTTAACTTGCTGACGCAAGGTTTGCAGTTGTTCATCATCACGCTGCCCTGATTAACAATCAGCTTCTCAAGAAGGGCCACTCCAGCCCATTCCTAAAAGTGTGATACGCCAGGTGTCTGTTTGGAGTGACCACACCCTTCTTCATGACCATTAGTGGACATCTGAGGATGTACTGTGAAGTCTAATCATTTGTCATCTTCTCTGTGTATTTTGGATGGCTTCTGGCTTTTTCATCCAGGTCTTGTTTCCATCAGTGAGGTGTTTCAGGCACCGTGGTAGTTTGCTCCGTTGTTGGTAACCATGTTCCGTGGTCATAGCAATGGCTGTTTGCTGTGTGACAGCCTTTAAGCTTAGGACAACAAGGTTCTTATAGGGATGCTTGGAAGAGACGAGGCACCTACAAGGTGCCCTGTATTATAGAGTGTATCCCCACACATGTCATTTACATGTGTGTGTGTGTGTGTGGTGTGTGCTAGTATTGATGCCCACAGACAGTGTGAGTTGGGCCTTTCTAACTAAATGCTCCCATTCCCTGACCTCAGTGTTTAGCCCCCATCGTGGCAATAGTTGTAAACCTTCAGTCATTCATCAAGCACTTACAAATACTTATTTGCAAAGCCTCTAGCATATAGAATTAGCAAAGTAAGAATGGGCTTGCCTAGAAAGCCAGTAACTTAGAGAGATAAAGGCGGAACCATTGGGCTGATGCCTGAACAGCAGCATGGAGTAGAGAAATGTTTATTTAAACACCTACTGTTTCAAGAGGTTTTTACATTAGGAAAAATAAGAAATGAATTAATGTTGATTTTTGTGTCTTACCTAACACAGGAGTCAGCATGTAAGTCTACCTCTGTCCTGCTGAGCCTCTGCAGTCCAGTATAGTCCAGCTACCTTAGGACCCAACACACGCTCCATCTCTGTTGTTTTAGTTTACGGTGGCACAATTAGACAGAGTGTGTCTTCAGCAAGGAGTCTTTAGGCTGAGGCAGTTGTGGGGCTGGGGCATGCCTTCTTGGCCTCAGGAGCATTGCAAGTGCTTGGATGCAGCTTACACCGGTGGGTGATAATGCTTAGCATCACTTGGGAGATAAGTCTCTGGCAGTGCCTTTGGGGAAGGGTTATTGAGGTGGGAAGATCCGCCCATTGTGGGCGGCACCAATCCATGGCTGGGATCCTGGACTGTCCAAGGGGAGAAAGGGAGCTTAGCAGCAGCATGCAGCCATCACCCTCTGCTTCCTGACTGTGGAGGCAATATGACCAGCTGCCTCATACTCACACCACTTTGGCTTCCCTCTGGTCACGCCGTAAGCTTGAACTGTGAGCCAGATCGAACCCTTACTCTCCTGTAAGTTGCTTTTGTTGTGATATTTTATCACAGCAGCAGGAAAGGTAACTAAGACATTCCCCAGCACTCTGCAGCCATGCTCAAGCAAAGCTCGAGTCAGAGCAGGTGAAGAGGAGTTGCCTTTGCGTCATCACAGTGAGATGTGCACAGTGTGAGGGTGGTTGAACCCTCCTGCAGGATGAGTGTGATGCAAACAGCAATGGCATACGTGGCAGCTTCTCAGACAGGTAGACAGCAAATTCCGACAACTAGAGGAGAGACAGAAGGCCGACATAGGGTGTATTCTAAGAATATTACATTTTTTTAAAGCATAGGCTGTGGACAAAGGACTGGTCTCCCGTGCAGCAGGCAGCAAGTGCATTATGCAGATATAAAAATCAACTCCGTAACGCACCTGACACATTAGCTTTTGACTCCTAACAGGTGGGGCCCCGAGCTCACAGACTCACCATTCCCACGGGAATCGATAGGCTGTCGCTGTGCGCCTGTGATACCTGCAGTGCTGGTGGTGTTCAGGGGTCATGTCTGGAATAAAGCAGCAGCAGGAATTTGTTGTTGGTTTTGCAGACTTCCTCTCTGTCGCCACAGCCATTGCAGTTGGTAAGTCGTTAGCATCTTTGCAAAACCCCTGCTATCCTGCCAGGGGCTTGACTGTAGCCTTGTACAGGACTAGCTGGGTGCATTCACATGCTTTCTAGGCCAGCGGGGCAGAGACGCTTAAGTGTAATTTTCTGTAGCATCAGGAGGCACGGGGTTCATCTGTAGACTACCAAAAGAACCACTGGTTGTGTTTGTGAGGCTGACCTCCAGGGTGGTCAGGGCAGGAGAAGCATGGGTAGGCAGAGAGGTGATGAAGTGTTCCTGTACCCCCGTGCCACTTAACATGGAAGAGCCACACATAGGAGTGTCCCCTATCAGCCAGTGCAGGAAACAACAACCGTGGTGTTGAAAATCCCACCAGGGACGGACAGAACACAAGGGAAGGGAAACAGCACAGCCAATGGAGATTTTATTGCCCAAATCAAGATGGGAGTCTGCCAAGCCTGGTGGGAAAGTGCTGCTTCCTAGATGGTGTGGATCTGGCATTTCATGAGGTTCTTGCTTTTACATTGTACTATGTAAAAGTTTCTCTGCTGGTGCTCTTCTCCTCTTCTCTTTCTCTTTTCTTTCTCTTTCTCTTTTCTCCTCTTCTCTTCTCTTCTCTTCTCTTCTCTTCTCTTCTCTTCTCTTCTCTTCTCTTCTC
>OU015743.1:19563378-19712018 GCA_907169655.1 Acomys percivali | reverse complement strand
TCTTCTCTTCTCTTCTCTTCTCTTCTCTTCTCTTCTCTTCTCTTCTCATCCATTTTTGAGTTCAACTGAGCCTCTGTGGCACTAGGCAGGCCTGGTACCAGCAACACTCAGGGTCAGGTTGGTTTTCTTTTATTTTATTTTTTCCACTCAGGCGAGAAAGCACAGCAAACTTCCTCCCACCCCCATCTCCATGGCCCTGGTGCCTGGTCTTGTTATTTGGGTGACTGTATTAAATTGGATTCTCTGTCCATCATTATTAAAATGTGAAGTGTGTCGGTCACAAAGCATACATTTCGGGGCAGTTAGCCGAATAATTCTTTTCTTTATGATCCCAAATTACTGCTGTGCTCTGGAGAGGGGAGCAGTTTAGCCAATTGTTGCCATTTGAGTTGGATTTGTGGGTGATTAGCTCCTGGTCGAATCCAGTCCCGGCCTGCGCTTTGAAGCCCTTGCCGTGTGATTTTCTCAGCAGTGAGGTAGGAATAGACGCGGCTAATGACAGGAAGGTCGTGCGGGTGAGCTGACCTGTGTGTGCTGCAGGTTTGGGTTTCGCAAATAGGGCATCCACAATAAGCAGCGTGTCACTAACCCCGCCGTGCATAATCGGGGCTTTACAGGACGGTTGGAGATGCTGACAGCTCAATTAAAGTGTAACCCTTTGTACCCGACAACCTGGCAGAATGACAGAAATATTACTAACCAGAACAGTGAGGGGGGTCACCAGGGAGCCCGTTAAAGATCTAGAATAATCCCTGCATCCCCTCCCCCCCCCCACCTGGGCCCAGCGCAGGGGCAGGCTGGGGAAGAGGCCTCTACTTGTGCAGTATCAGGTCCTGCTTTGGGAGGGAGGGAGGGAGGGAGGGAAAGAGGAGAGAGGGAGTGCAGCTTTGGAGGCATCCTGCTGTTTCTATGGAAACACTCTAAAACTAGATAGAAAGTTGAACGGATTTAGAAGGAGGTGGAGCTTAATGTCTGCTGGCCATCATCTACTGAAAGGTACATCTGAGTACCTTGCAACTGATGTTCCAGAAGTTTTCCTCTAGGGAGATGTGGGAACGCCAGGTAATTGGGATCGTTTCCCTATACACAGCTAATGATTTCTTTGTTATTGATCGACTTTGGCCAGTTAAGAGCAGTTGTGTGTTGAATGACAAGCTATCTTGATCCATGATGAGTCAGTAGTCTTAGCACCACATGTCTCTTCTCCCTAACCCTGTGAGGCACTGAAGTACAAATCTGGAAGCAGAGCCAGTCCACAAGGAGGCATGCCTTACGTCTTGTAGAATGGGCTGCCATGAACTGCCTGAGGCACACCAACAAGCATGGCTCCTTGTAGGAGGGAGGCTGAAGGCAGAACATATGAAGCCCATATTTGTGTGTCGTGAGAGATGTGTGCCACCTCCCATGTCTAATGGTGACTGTGTTTTCTGTCCTGGAACTGCACAGCCTATCCACATGCCTGTGTGCTGGTCATTTGAAGCCAGCCACCATGCAGAGGTCCCAGGCTTGGGCTTAAACATATTTCTTTACTGCTCTGGGAGGCTGGGTGTAAGGTGTCAAGGTATGGGGAGTTGTTTCTCCTGGGGCCTCTCCTTGGTCTGTAAATGGCCACCCTGATGTTCCATTTTGCTCTCCTCATAAGAACATTTGTTGTATTTGTCAGAGCCCCTTCCCCACATGGTGGCCTTACTTTGATATAATTGCCTGTGCAGAGGTCCTGTCGGCGTTTGCATTCTGGGGAGCCTAGGGTCAGGACTCCCACATCTGGACTGGGAACGTGTGCAAAGCTAAACCTGTGGCAGCTGCTGCTAAGGGTTGTCTCTGCTTGTTTAAGCAGAAACTGAAGCCCAGAGCCTGTGACCTAGAGCTCCACATAGAAGCCAAGGGACAAACGGAAGCAAGAAGAGAACGGATGGAGTTTTACAGCTTCAAGCAAGGGGGCTGCTGGGCTCTTGCTGTCCTTTTCTCTCCTGTGGCAGGTCTCAACCAGACCGCTCTGGAAAGACCAGGAAGCCGATAAGCGCCATGCTTGTGGTTGGTGCCGTGCTAGTTCATTTTTGTTTGACGCAAACTTAGACAGTTCTGGGAAGAGGGAGCTTTGGTTGAGAAAAATAGTTTCTGGGCTGGAGGGATGGCTCACAACCAAAAATATAAGAGAACGTGCTTCCTTCTGCTTGGCCTGTAGGCAAGCCTGTGGGGCTTTTCTTGATCAGTGTTTAATGTAGGAGGTCCTAGTGCACAATGGGCCCAGTGGGGGTAAGAAAGCAAGTTTGAGCAAGCCAGTAAGCAGCATTTCTGTTCCTGCCACGAGATCCATGCCTGAGTTTGTGCCCTGGCCTCCCTCCCTTCTCTCTCTCTCTCTCTCTCTCTCTCTCTCTCTCTCTCTCTCTCTCTCTCTCTCTCTCTCATGAACGATGAACTGTAATATGTAAACTGATGTAAATCCTTTCCTTTCCGGGGCTGGTTTTGGTAAGAGTTTTATCACAAGAAACTAGGACAAATGTCAGTCCTGAATTGCTCATCTCTTCTGTACAGGATAGCACTATGTTCTCATAAAACTGTATTTACAAGCAGAGTCGGAAGCTCAGACTCAGCCCACTGGCTGGCATGTGCCAGCTGTAGAGTGTTAGCAACAGAACCCTTTGTGAGCGTGCAGTGTAGGGAGAGACTGTTATGATGGCTGTGTCTGGGGCCTGGAGAGATGGCTCCGTGGTTTAAGGGTACTTGTTGCTCTTGCAGAAGACTCAAGTTCAGATCCCCCACTGGGGGAATCCAGTGCCCTCTTCTGACTTCTGAGCGGCACCAGGCACACACATTGTACACATACACGTGCAAGCAAAACTCATGCAAAAATAAAATTTCAAAAAAGATAACTATATTCAAGACTTAGGATCACATATGACAAGAGGCTGCAATGACAGGCACTGCTGCTCTCTGCTGTACCAAAGGTGGTGCTTAAACAAAATGCAAGTGCCCGCCTGGGACCTTGATGGGTTTTAGTTGGGGATCATTACAATCACAGTCTCTCTGATGCATCAGTAGCTGAAGTGCAGCAATTAGATCAACCCTGGCCATTTCTGAGTAAGACAAGAGGGATAATTTGAGGTATCACAAAGTCCTTAAGTTTCTTACTATGCAAACAGATAAAGACTCTGAAAGCCTCACAGTTGATATGGGTCAGATGTAAGTACTCAGTAGTGCTTAGGATCAGAACTGACTCCAGCTGTGCCAGGATGGCTGGCTGGCAGGAGGGACGCCTATGCCTCCTGAGCCCACTAGAGAGGTACAGCACCTTCATTTCCTATGTCTTGAGGTCCAGGCCTCTTCTTGGACCTCATGTCTTCTACACGAGGAAGCTTTGCACATTGAGAAGGTAGAAGCCAGACACAGTGGCACACACCTGTAATCCCAGCACTGGGGGGTGGGGATGAGGGGGGGCAGAGGCAGGCAGATCGCTGTTAGATCGAGGCCAGCCAGGTCTAAAAAGCAAGGCTAGGACAGCCAAGGCTACACAGAGAAACTTTGTCTCAAAAAACCAAAAAGAGAGAGGGAGGGCGGATGGGGGGAGAGGGAAAGAGAGAAAGCAGAATAGGGTGGACAGACCCATTTCTGTTCTAGATGCAGGAACACATGAAACATGGTGCTCCTGGCACCTGCCTACCACTTGTTGAAGGTTACCACAGCCAGATGTAATATACATGCTATGGTTTATATAAGTGCCCCCCCCCAAGTCCCACATTTGGAAAGGCTTGGTCACCAGCCTGTGGCTCTATAAGGAGACAGTGGAACCATGAAAACATGGGGCCCAGTAGGAGAAAGTTAGGTCATTGGGTATATGTCCTTGAGGGAGAAAGTCATGCACCCCTTCCGGTCTATTTCTTTGCTTCCCGGGCACCAGGAGGCGAACAGACCTCCATGAACTCTCATCACAATGAGCTGTCATGCCATAGGCTCAGAGCAACGAAGCCAAGAGGGCCCCTCACCCCCAGAATGAAACTTACACATCCAGGAGACAAAATAAACATTCTTCATAAACTGACCCTCCTGGGGACTCTGTGTCACAGGGATAGCAAGCTGACTGATAATAATTGGGGGAAATCTTAATTAGAATAAGAATATCTATTGTAAATCCAGCAGGTTAGTGGTTGACAGCCAGATCTTTGGGGTGTCAGCTGAAGATGCTCACTTTTCTCTGAGACACTGCAGAAGCCATTAGCTCCTGTGATGAGATCCTTGTCGAGTTTAGACATGATGCCTGCTTGCTTTAGAGCAGCACAGAACTCAGACCTTTGTTTGGGTTTGGGTTTGTTTCTGAGAGCTGTTTTGTTGTGCACCCCAGGGACTCACTGTCACCTTGAATGTTCATTTTGGCCTTCTGAGCAGCTGGGTCTGTAGTAAGTACATCCAGTAAACGTCACTTGGTTTTGGAAAAGTAGAAACCTACCACGACAAACTGTTGTCCTTTTACACTTGATTAGGGAAAAGATATCAGCATTCTCTCAGGTATACAGTAGCTCATTTTTGGTCTCTGTTAAATCTCACATGTGCTGTTCTTAAACCAGACATATGCATGGCCCAGATGTATGTAAAACGAGCTGAGGGGCATGCTGAAGGGACTCTGCTGGCCGAGCTGGCTCATCATCTGGTCTTTACATGGGTGGCCATGTCTCAGCTGGCGCTCCACAGCCATGGTGGAGCCCAGTCATCAACTGTTCCCTATTTGTCACGACAATCCTTTGAGTGGAGCCCAGCGCTATTCAGCCCCAGAGACTCAAAGACTGATCCCAGACTCTAATGCAGTCAATAAATCTTTGTTGGTAAATAATTGCTATCGAGCAGAGTTTTAATATAAATTTATGAGTGGTGTTTTATCACAGCTTGGGGCTGCGGCCAGCAGTGAGTGATGGATTTCAGATCGCACTTACATTCATTACATTAACTTAGTAAGTTATTTAAAGCTTGTACACTTAACATTGCTTTTGGCTTTCGGTGACCTCTTGGGGCTAGAAGCATACACATGACGAATAAAGAGATCGCAGTGTGGTAGACAGAGCTGCTTCCTGCTGCTGTGCATAGAGGCGACCTGAGCAAAAAGGGAGACATCCCTTCCTTAGGATGTCTGTAGATCATCTTAACCACAGTCTTTGCAATGTGTCGGTGCGTCAGGTGTAGCAATTAGAGCAACACTGGCCACTTCCGAGGAATAATGTGAGCTGTCACAAAGCCCTTAAATTTCTTACGCAAACATAGAAACTCCCAACTGGGAGCCTTGCACTTGGTTTAGTGAAGAAGTGGCTCCCAGGGAGGCAACAGAGCCTCCAGGCCATGAGTGGAAACCCAGACGTCTGCTTCTGTCACTCCGCCTTGGTGTTTTGGCTATCCCAAGCTAGGTAACTGAACCAAATCCTGATCATTCAAAACAACAGTGGCTTGTTAGTTGTTGCATTCTTTGGGGTTCTGGGAACAACAGCTCCCCTATGCTCCACTAGTGCCTCTGGGGCTAGAGCACCAGAGTTCTTCACTCACATGTCCAGAGTATCAGCAAGGGTGGGGGTGGAGGTCAGCAGGAAGGCAATGCTACAGTCATCCTTTAGGTGCCTGGTGCTCCCCTTGGGCAGTCTCAGGACCTATAGCAGGACAGTGTCGACATCCCATGGAACATGAAAGCCGGATCTGTCCAGCTCTTTCCAGCTGAGGCTGGAACTAGCACAGGTCATCCATAGCACACTATAGCAATTAAATTAAACCAGCAGCTATATGGGTATGAACAACACCCGGCCAGGGAGCTCAACGGCCTTGTTTGAAGTCTTCTGGCTTCATCCTATCCTCCCACAGCCCATCCCAGGATCCCCGAGTCTCAAGTCTTTGGGACTTCAGACCGGAAGTCCACAATGTGGTCCTCTACACAGGCACACCTGGAGGAAGTCCTTGCTGTCTGAGTCAGGGGATTCAGGAGATGAATTGAATTACACCCACAGCCCATGTAGTGATGACCCAGTGGCAGAATTACATCAGATCTCTCTATTCTAAAAAGGTGGAGAGGAAGGAGGCAAAAGTGGCAGTAACCGACCTGTGGGAGTACTAAAGTTCAGCCGGGTACCAGCTCCTAACGTGCCCTGCCCCGGGCACAGTCCCAGGTCCTTGATTCTTCTCTCTTCCTCAAGAAATGGCATGTATTTGCTGCTGTGTGGCCGCCTTGCCCTTCCTCCTTCCTGCCGTGCCTTGAGTCAGAGTCCAGGGACCAGGCTTCATTCTGAACCTTCTAGCATTTTAGTTCAAGGTTGTATAATCTTTTTTTTTTTTTAAACTCTACTTGACCTTCATTGTTTCAAGGTGTAGTCCATTCCATGGCACAAAAACTTTTCTGCCGTCTGTAGCCCCAGCTCTAGGCAAAAGGCAACTGCTGGGCTGTTGAAATTTTTCCAAAGTTCTCAAGAAAAGGATGCGACTGCCACACCTCATTCCTTCCGAGGTCTTAACTGGCCATTGTTGTCTGCATTGATCCAGACATTGATTCATTGGATGCATTGATCCATTGATTCTGAAGGTCTTCCTTCAGAAGTTCTTACTGGTAGGAGAAGCTGGCACCAAGGAGCTCTTTTGTGAAGGGTGCAGTGGTGTTTGGACTTGAGTATCTCTTCTCTACTTCTCCACTCGGAAACTCATCTGGCCTCTTTCTCCTCCCCATAGTTGGGGCCAACATTGCTTCTAGAATTCAGTATGAAAACCTTGCTGCCATGTGCACAGAATCAGGATGGAATTTTACAAGGCTTTTGAACTCTGTGTTTACTGGAAGTTCTGCTGGCCTGAGTCCTGGTCCTGCTTGCCCAGCCTCAGGTGACATTGCATCCTTCTTCTCAGAGCCCCACTAACATCCCTGAGTCCTGCTGGCCTCCCGGCTGACAGTGTCCACACCAATGCCACAAAGTATTTGTTTCTCATACACAATGGTATGAGATGCCAATTTGCATTATCCACTTTAGAATGGACTGATCTGAAAGAACAGTCATTTTGTCATTTCTCATGACATCATGATTGAGGACAAAGTGGAGTCACTGCCCTGTCTCTTTTTTCTTAAGGTTTATTTTTTAAAAGTGTATGTGTGTGTGTGTGTGTGTGTGTGTGTGTGTGTGTGTGTGTGTGTGTGCGTGTGCGCGCGCGCACACACACTCGAGCACAAGTGCAAGTGTCAAGTTGGAACAGGAAGTCAGATCCATCAGAACCGGAATTATAGAGGACTGTGAGCCATCCTGTGTAGATGCTGGGAGCTAAACTTTAATCTTCTGGAAGATGCACAGTTGCTCTTAACTGCTGAGCCATCTCTCCGGTCCCCTCACTGGCTTTAACAAGTGTTAAATGTATGTGGACGGTGCCTGTTCCTTGGTTGCCATTGCTTGACGTCAGTCAGCTGGACAGACCAGAGTCAGTATGAGATGATGGACTTACACAGTGTCCAAGTGCTCAGACACTTCCTGCAGGCTAATGGTTTCACGCTCTGCCTTTCTGTAGACTAACGATTTTGCATGCAGGGAGCAGACTCGTCTCTTGAGTGGAGCCCAGTATTGTCCTGAAACTTAGCAATATCCAAATAAATTCCGCAGCCCCCCTACAGTGAAATGGAGCATTCTCAAATGGGTAGGGGTGCTGGCCGGCAAGGATTGTCTTCACGTGTACCAGATTGGCATCTGAAAGATGGACAAAGGATGCATCTTGACGTTCTGCCGTGCAGTTTTGCCCTAGGTTACAGCCACTCAAAGAGACTTAGAATCATAAGGGCCATTTACACGCGCTGACGGGAGCCGCCCGCCTGTGTCTAGACAGCCAGGAGCCTTCCGGCCTCTGTCATCTCCTGGCTGGCGGGACTGTGCCTTTCTGTCCTCTGAAATTTTAAAACGAACTGTTTTTTGTGTGGCCTGCTGCTTTCTCATGGTTGTCAGAGATGGGTGGATCACTGCCCGCCACAGGCCCTGTTCACACTGGGACTCTCTGACCACTCCATGCCGTAGTAGAGCTTGGAGAACCATAAGCAGAGGCTGCACAGCATATCCTCCTGGCAGATGTGGAGCTGATGGTCTAACCTCTGGCTCTTTAGACTGAAAGAGTGATTATCACTCTGTGTGAACTGGAGAAGGGAAAAGAATACATGATTAAATCATGTAATGCGCTGGTGCCCTTACTTGGAGTCCTTTGATGACTCTAATCACACTCCATCAAATGAACATGGCCTTATAGAGTAGAAACAATTTAGGGAAACAGCTGTTGTTGACATGGGCCCCAAATGGATGCTGGGGCTCACTGAAAACTGGATCTTTGCGAGACAACCCTGGGACAAGGCATACATTTTGGTCCTGAGATAGAAGGTGCCTAGACCATGTCTTCCTCCAGCCTCCGTATGTAGCTGCCAAGAAGGAGGTCACTCTTTAAGTCTGACTTGTAATTCAGGCCACTTCTTGCCTCCCCATACCATCACCTTGCCCTGCTTCTGTGTCTGTGGGATGCCAAGTGGTCACCGTGTGTATGCACTTCACATTTTAGAACCTCCAGGCCCAGTGATGCTCACAACAGAAATGGTCTGTGTTGTGAGACCTTTGGCTAACAGCCCTTGTGTGGATCAAGATGTGGCCACAGGCGGTGTCCCTGCTGGGCTAATCACATGCTGGTTGTCAGGCTGAGGTCTTGATGTCCAGGGCTCTGTACTCTGGAGGACTTGATCTGTCCAAGGAAGCTGCTGATGTGTGTTGGAGCGTGACTCTCAGTGTGTTGGCTGCAGTTGTCTCATGCAGCCTGTGGCCCGGCATTGAATCACCTGTCTCTCCACTCCTGTGCTGTGTTGTCTCATAGCACCCTTCCTTATTTGCTCTTAGGCTCTAAGACACCAGGGTCTGGTACAGCCAGGACTCTTGCCTGGAAGTCTCACACACAAAGCCCACCTGCAGGCATCCTCCAGACAGGATGTACAAAAGTCCTCTGAGATGTTGCCAATGTACTTTCTAAGGCAAGTCCAGTGTTTCTTGTACCAAGGAGACATCTGGACACAATAGGGCTGGCCTGCGCTCTGTTTCTCTGCTGCACCCCAACAGCAGTGGCACCTGGCATGGTGTGTCCTAGCTGCAGACTCTCCAGCAAGACTGAACCTCAAGCCCCTTCAGCCCTCTATACTCTGTTCCTGGAGTTTGCTTGTAAGTAGAGAGTCACTCCCACCACACTCACCAGTTTTCCTCCTGCCTGGGAAGTGTTCAGAGTCATGGATGCTGCCTGCCTGCCATCAAGGTAACCAACAGAGCCCATCCTCTGCAGCCAGATGCAGTGCCGTTTAAGGAGTGTCCTTGGATTTTCTGCAGCTAGGAGTGAGGTTCAGGCCTTTTCTCACTCTGAGTGCATGCTGTCTTTTGTAAGTTGTTTTGTTTATTGTTTTTGAGACAGTCTTATTATTTAACCCTAATTGTCTCAGAACTGGATATGTACGACAGGCTGGCCTTGAACTCACAGACACCTGGCTGCCTCTCATGCCCTGGTGCAGGTTGAGACTAAAGGGATGCACAACTGTGCCCAGCTTGAATACATTGTATTCTGTGAAAATCTGAGAGTCAGGCAGGGTCCCCAGGCCGGACCAGAAAGGAAGCCCATCCAGCCTTGTTCCTGAGCTAAGCTGGAATTCCTCGGAAGCTAAAGCACAGCTCTGTAAACTGTGGAGAGCTGTGAAGTAATCTGACCTTGCTCTGGAGGGGACCCCTGTCACAGGTGCACCAGCCCTTGTATTTGTGCATTGGAAGGGAGGGAGAGCCTGTGGTTCCAGGCTACGAGTGTTGAGTCAGGCAATGGCTGAGACTCCGCTGTGAGAACAACTTGTTCACTGTGACTGAGAACCAGAAAATTCACAGCCCGGTGTAGTGATAGGAGTAGGAGGCCTGCCCCTTCACAGTAGCCATGCATGTCTTTGCCTGTGTGGCCCAGAGTCTGGTCTACAAGGGGAGCCTTGCATCTCTTGGCTTTGCTGCCTCAGGTCTGTGGTTGCTGGTGAGCGAGCAAGAGAGAGAGTGAGCATGTCAGTGCTCAAGGAGGCCAGGTGCTGGGCCAGTGCTCAGGCCAAAGAAGAAGCCCATTGGGACCCTGCTGCTGGCCAATGTGAGGGTCATGTGAGTGGGAAGGTGGAGGCCTCCCAGTCCCTCCTATGACCTTGACAGGCAGAGGTAGGCTACATAATTAAATCAGTGCGGCAGAGGAAGGCAGGCAGAAAAGGTAGCCCTCGGACTGGTCCGTCTCCTTCAGGCCCACTGACTCTTACAGTGTTGATAAGACAACAGTGTCCTCCAGGGAGCAGTGGAACTTACTCACGATCGTCAACATTCATGTTTTATTTCATAGTGACATTATTTTCCTAGCAACAAAATAGATCAGCCTGGGGCCAGCAAAATGGCTCAGCAAGTAAAGACGCTTGCTGCCAAGTCTGACCCACGTTCTGATCCTAGAACCCACATGGTAACAAGAGAGAACTGATTCTTGCAAACTCTCTAGTGGTCTTTGTGTGCAAGTACCCACACTCACGCATACATACAATAAATACATACAGAAGCATACATACAATAAATAAATGAATATTTTTTAAAGTCTTTAAAAAATAGATTACTTCTTTTAGTTCCTCAGATAACTGTGAGGGCCCCTCCACCGGGCTCCAGACTGGCTAGTTTCTCCTCTTTTTCCCTGTAGCCTTCACTGGTGGAAGGACAATTAGGAGTGTAGGGCTGGCTCATGAGCCTCCCAAAGGAGTTGTGTTAGACATTTGCGAGTGCTTGCCTGAGCAGGAAGGACATGGCCTTCTGAAGCCTGCAGCAGTCCTAATCTTCCGGTGACATTGCAATGACCCCCGCCCCAGCCCTCTGTTTTGTTGAAATTCCATCCCAAGTGGATGATGGGAAAATATGAGCCCATCGGAGAACTTGGGTGTGGCTCTGGGTTGCTGGGTTAAGAGTGGGAGCTGCCCGTGGGGAGGGAATGTGAGGGCTTGAGGGTTTATTACTGTGTCTGTGGGAGTGACTCAGTCTCCTGTCTATTTGTACCATGCGTGGGGGGTGGGATGGGGGGGTTCGATCTTCTGTTGCCTTAGTTTGCAGCATAAACATTTCCCTCTCTCACTTTTTGCCATGTGCTTTCTTTACATGCTAAAATCTTGCAGAGCAGTGGCCTTCCTGGGGTTTCTTTGTGGGTGGTTCGGATCTCTCTTGAACAGGTACAAATGGGCCAGATCCCCACGCTAGGATTTGAAGCTTGTTTACAGTCTGAGTGCGCATTGCTGTGTTCTCACAGTGTCAGTGATTGACATGTGAGCGCTCCTTCCTGTCACTTGTGCAGACTGACCTGATTTTCTCCCACACCGAGATTCCTGGGGAAGAGTAGGACCAGGAAGGCAGTGGAGGGCTGCCTCTGTGTCCCCAAGGGGCCAAGAAACATTTGAAGACCTGTAACTTCCTGCTTCCTAAGTCTGGCTGAATTTGCCCCTGTTAGACATACCTCTTCTCGGCTGTTAATATAACTGTGGCAGTTTATTGATGGACACAAGGGTTCCTTACTGCATGTGTACAGGAGTGGGCAAACCTGCCACAAAAGCTGCAGCTGAGAAGCGGGGGAAGCCCAAGGCTGGCCTGTTAGCCTGACCCCCACTCTGACTTGCCAGTCCATGTTCCTCACCTAGGAAAGCCTGTGAGCAGATGCAGGGTTTGCTGGGAATTGGCACTTAGACCAGGAACACATTCGCAGCAGCCATCCAGGGAAGGCTAGGCCACATATGACTTCCAAAATATGTTAGTTTCGAATTCTGAAAGCTTTCCCAGAAATCTTAATGGGACTTCATTAAAAATCGATTGAGGTGAATTACACACTGCTCACCCACCCAATATTGTTACTAAAAGTTTGCAAATGGAGTTTCAGTTTGACTAAATTAAAATTCTGTAAAGAAATTGTAACATGAAATTGTCGTATTTATAAAATTGTGATGAGAAAATCACTGATGCATTTTCATCGTAGAAGGCACAGGTTTTGTGTTTAAAATGTTGGGCTGGGGCATGGGGCTGGAGGCCAGGGGCCAGGGGAATGGGGCCTGGGGCCTAGGGCATGGGGCATGGTAGAGGACTCTCCTCAAATGTGCAATCCCCAGTGCCACAAAAACCAACAAGCAAAGAGTAAAAGCATCTTTCCATTGCTATGACTCAGTTCTGTGGGGAGTTCAATGGACAGCTAGGATGTCCACTGCAGCTGTCAATCAACAGTAGATATTCACAGCCTATTGCAAAGTTCAGCCTTCAGATACCACCTATACTGTTGCATAGGAAGGAGAAGGAAAAACCCAAATTAGATCTAAAAACAAGGATAATCTCCCCTAAAAATGTAAATCGAAAAAGAAAGTTTACATCGATGTGAATCCTTCTGTATCTCTACCCCTTTTCCATTCACATCCGCAACCTTACATCTGCCTCTCTTCCCCCACAGGGCATGCTGCTGAAGCGAAGTGGCAAGTCACTAAACAAAGAGTGGAAAAAGAAGTACGTCACCCTGTGCGATAACGGCGTGCTGACCTACCACCCCAGTTTACACGTGAGTACAGCTCCATGGCACACTTAGTGGTGCCTTCTGATGTGAACGTGGGGTAGAGGTGGTGGCAGAGCCATGGACAGCCCTCTGCTTCTGTATGAAGAGGACCAGCAGTATTAGGTCCCCTGAGGTGTATATAATGCAGAAAGTCCCTCAGGTCTCCCTTAGCTCAGGTGTCTTGCTCTCAAGAGATGTTCCGTTCTTAAACACTGAAATACTTTAAAAAGTGCAGTTGTTAACAAAACGTTAAAATAAGCATACTGAGTGAGGGGTTGAATCTACTCCCTGCGATTATGACTGCTGGGGTACGGTTGGCTGTGTCACTGTGCACATGGCCTTGGTGCACATCCCACAGCCTGCTCACCTCACTGATGATATAGGTCATGTGCATCCTCCATGACAGCAGGCACAGGGCACCATTTTGATTTTTATTCTACTTGTATGGATGTAGTCTGGGTGGTTCTCCAGTATCCCAAACACAGCAGAAGCATTTGGCAAATAAATCTGGCCTCCCTCTTCCATTATCGTGTAAGTGACCCTGAATGGGCTTTCTCCTAGTATCTTTGTGGTCCTTTCCTGTATCCCTAAGACAGACTCCCAGTAATCAGTTTGCAGAGCTAGGACCCAGGTGCGCATTTATCTCCTCAAAAGGCCTTTGGCAAGAGACTTTTCCCCTGCACGCTCAAGAGCATTCACTTTTTAAATGCCCTCCCCCAATGCTTGGTGACACATAGTATCTATCCTCCTGCGGGTTATAGCTGGTGTGACTCCTTCTCCCCCTTGGTTTATAGCCTTATCTGTACCTTTCAGAACCACACTAGAAAGCATCCACTTCAGTCCCTGCGCCTGGCTGGCTTACAGTGCCAATGAGGGTGCCCAATGTGCCTGGCTGTCAATCTGCAGGCAGTGTCTGACTTATGGTGGTCCCATGCTGGTTGTTTTGCCTGGACAACACCGTGAAAACATTCCAACACAGCCATCATGCCGTTTCATTACCATCCTCAGCCGAGCGATGAGGCAGTCAGAATGTGACTGTGAAACAGACGCTGTCTTAGATGAGTCTGACCAAGTGCAGGCTGATGCACAAGACTGAGATGGGTTGGACTAAGGACATTCTATATGTATAGTGTTTTCAGTGTGGCAGTGGATATATTGCTATATAGCCCCATCTTAAGGTGTGTTTGTGTGTGTGTGTGTGTGTGTGTGTGTGTGTGTGTATCTGTACACATGTTACATATTATAGATATATTTCTAGGTTCTTCTGTAGTCTAAGGTGCAGTCGTATTCATGTGTAGATAGATGGTCTTCATTAGATGAGGACCCTTCTTTGCATGGCTCTGTCTCCAGCTTGTCTTGGGAATGGATTTGTTCTCCAGATGGCCTTGATTGCACAAGGACGGAATGCCTGTTTCTGGAGCCCCACCTGTTGAGGGCCCATGCCTTTTCCAGCACTCCTGCTTGTGCGGCTCTTCTACGCTTAGATTCCATCCCTGAGCACACATCACAATGCTGAGCCTTTCCAGGCCCTTCCCAGCCCTGGATCGGCCCAATGTACCAGGAAGTCTGCCCTGGCCTGGGTTTTGTTCCTCTCAGATCCTGTCAGAGACCGGAGGCCTCTCATTTTCATCCCTGTGCTTCATGTGCCTTCGACAGCAAAGCTGGGACTTGGTGACAAGTAACACGGCAGATCTGGCTGGTGGCTCACCGTCTCTCTGCCCTGTATGCAGTCCAGGCTACACGATGTCCCCTCTGTCCCCATGGAATATATGGAAGGAAACTACTCAGGTTCCTGTTTCCTGTCGGGGAGCCTAGTTGTTTCCAGAAGATCATTCCTGTCCAGTGGTACCTTAGCCCAGCCCTGCCCTTCCATCCCAACACGTCTTATTTCCCCAAGGGCATGGTTGGTACCCACCCTTATTTTGTAAGTGGAGAGATGAGGGCAGAGGCACAGGAGAAACGTGTGATGGCCAACTTCTGCTCTGTGTTTCCTAGAAAATAGTAGTTCCCAGACTGGTGCCCACCTTAGTCACGGGGCCAGCATGGGGAAATGTCCCATTATTGGATGTTCAGCAGCAGGTCAGCGCTGGGTATGGGCTGTGTAGCCTGTCTAGAAGTTGGAAGATACTCACTGGTGTCTAGGCCCTACACTGGCCACAATTGCTCTCCATTGTCATTGAATGTGGCTGCCAGCTGTCTTTTCTGGAAACCCAGAAGATCACTCGCTAGGTAGGAAGTTTGGTAATAACTGCCCTTTGGAGTGTGGCACCCAGAAATTTCTACCAGACTGAGCAAAATGAAAAGCTAGTGGAGTCGGATAGCCAAGGAAAAGCCCACCCTGAGACTGAAGCTGCCAAGGGGGATCACTTAGTTATGTGGAGGACCTAAAACTAGAGTCTCCCCAAACCCACTCAGTTCCTTCCTCTTTCGTTCTCAGCTGATACTGAGCAAGTAAAACCAAGAGCCCAGGTTAGGGAGCAGGAAGACACCCACCCAAAGTAAGACTGAGTGCTCTTACAGGGACTATGGAGCCCTGGCTTTCTCGGGACTGGGGGAGTCCTGGGCAGAAGGCTGGAAGTTACAGGGCGTCATGGGTCGCCCTGCTCCAGGGCAGACCAGCCACGTCTGCTGCTGCTTCACCTCTGCCGGGACTTGTGTCCTGACAGCTCCAAGCATTTAAGCCCAACTAAAGCAGCTAAGAGCAAGCCTGGTGGCTCCGTGGGTTGTTCACTCAGAAACCTGCTGGTACCTTGATCTGTTGACCCAGCGGCTTGTTCTTTTGTGGTTTCTCTTTCTAAATAATAATAATTATTATTATTATTAATATCCATCTTGGGACTGGGAAATGGCTCAACTTTAAAGAGCACTGGCTTTTCCTCCAAAGGACCTTAACTCAAAACCATCTCTAACTCAAGTTTTAAGGGGTCCAACACTTTGTTCTGGCCTCTTTGAGTATATGGTACACACATGCACGCAAAGCACTTATGCCCATGAGATAAAATAATAATTAAAAAAATCTTATCCCTCATCTCCAAGAACTCCAAGGCCCGAAGCATTTTAGCTGTCCTGCGGAGGAGATATATGTGAGGGCCTCGTGGGTTTAAGGCTCACTGATGGATCTTGTTGGGGTGGGTGCAGGGCGGTGTGCCTTGAATTCCCTAGGTTCCCTCTCTGTGGACTTAAATATGAGCCGTAGGGAGCACCATGATGGAAAAAATGGAGGGGATAATGAGAAAGAACCTTTGCCCTGGGGCTCTGCAGCACAGCAAGGCCACCTATTCATCTTCTGTGTCGGGGGAGCAGCCACTTGCACGACTGACGATCCTCCCCTTGGTGTCGGCTCTGTGTGGTGGGCTTCCTAAATGGGCCCGTAAGAGTGAGCCCTGCAAACCGTAGACATCACATTATGAGACCCTGTCCGAGAACACGTACTGCAGTCAGGCCCGGCTCTGCCTTCCTTGCAAGAGGCCTGGTAGCTGTGCCCAGCCCTCCCCTCTGCACCAGCCTGATGTGTATGAATTGCTTCCCCCCTTTCAGGTTCCTTTCTTCTTCCTGGTACCCTCTCGAAAGCAGATCCGCCCTGTATTTTCTTCCCAGACACGAAATCAGAACTAGGCTCTGGGAGGGACTCCTTTTTACTCTACAGGTCCGGTAGAGGTTGGGTGGTTATATGTACTGTGAACCTTGAGTTCCGATGCTTTTCTGAGTTGGCTGTCAGTTACTCTGGAAATTGTCATCAGAATGCTGATTGCTGCAGATATAACAGGCAGACAGAAAGCCACTTGACGGAAACAACATCAGAAAGAGATCTGAGATGATTCCTAACCAGGTCTTGTGAAAGACATCTTTCTGGCTGCAGTTCCTCTCGTAGCACCACCACCCTCCCATGGTGCACACTGGGTGTGTATCACAGGGAGACTTGAGGTTGGAAGGGCCAGACTCTCTGATCATCCCTCCCCACTGCATCCCACCCCACATCAGCCAGCATGGACCTCGTACTTCCTGAGGTGGAGAGAATGCAGTTACACTCAAAGTCCTTCCATGCCTGTTCCAGCTACTGCCTGGACAACAGCATCCCAGGCTTATAAGACCTTATTCTTGCTCCCACATGGAAAGCCATTTGACAGGAAATGACTAGCCTTCCTGCATCATGGACGTGAGCATAGCCAGTGAGCCATGTTGGTGACACACTGCTTTAGTTCGTGTTGCTTAGTTTATGAGTAGTGGGTTTTTTCATCTTGCTTCTTCATGAGTAAGTGTCTTGTGGCTCTGCGCTGCTCACGGCCATCTCTCCAGCCTATGCTTTGCACAAGCATTGCCCATTGCCCAGAGGCTGAGTTGCCCTAGTGTGGCCACAGTGGATATCAGGGTTGTGGCTTTGTAGGGTCCTTGATCCAAGATGGCCTGGGGGCCCAGACCCCACCATGTGGACCTTTGACCACGACATCTATGCACAATGTGATCCATAATGGGGTCATTCAGTGAGGTGGGAAGAACGAACACAAACACACACACGCGCGCGCACCACACATCTCACCATCTGAAAGTACTACTCCCGTACAAAGAGCCCACTCAGATTAGAATGTTATAGTTATAAATATGGAAGATCAAAGGCTGGGCTCTCCCTGGCAGCAATCAGTGTTCTTATGGTCTCAGGCACCTGTTTTAGAACAGGAACAGGTCTCTAAATGACATACCACACCACAACTGGGTTTCTGTGGGTGGCAGGAAACAGAAAGAGCATGGGGCTTTCCTGAGTCTCAAGAGAGCATCTTTGGGGGCAGGGCTTCTTCTATGTTGGATGTGCAGAAGCCTGTGTTTCCCATGAAACACATGCCACCCAGCATCCTCACAGAGGCCTGACTGGGAGCCACGGTCCTTGACATGTGAATGTTGCCACTGCAGGTGACATTTGATGCTCTGTTGAGAGTCCCCTATAAGCCACGTTGGAGATGTGTTCTTCACCCCTGTGACTCTACTGGGAAGAAGTAGAACCTCTAAAGGATGATGCCAAATTAAAAATAATAAAGCTAGGTCTTTTTGGGCAGGCCCTGGAAGGGGACACTGGAACCAGCAGCTTTCTGATTCTGTTTATACTTCACAACCCCATACCAGGGTACATTTTCCATGCTACATGGCCCCACCACGGTGCACAGCCATGTCCTTGAGCCCAGAGTGAAAGTGTGAGTCAAACAATGTTCCTCTAAGGTGAACATGTCAGAAGTCATTTGAAGGCCCCATTTCTGCCCACTTTGCTTAGAGTAACCCCCTGCTGTAAGCTGTCTGCAGCATCAGCTAGCCAGAGAAGAGTTTCATTCCTGTGTTGGCTTTTTCCCTCTCTGTGGAATTCTCGGGGTGTTTGTTTGTTTATTTGTTTGTGTGTTTTACTCCATGTAGTTCCTTCAGACATTACAACAGCACACAAACTCTCTGTTGTCTTGAGGGCAGCGTCCTGGTTGGGTTGGGCGAGTGGATAGAGGGAGAAGAGGGACAGGGCGAGAAGATGTTTTGGGGAATATTTGGGGGCGGATAGACTGGTAGGTAGAAGTGAACAGATGGTGGAGGAATGCGTGGTGGAGGGGGTGAGGGTGGGCAGGGAGGTGGGCACAGAGTGCAACCACGTGCTTGGCTTGCCCTCAACTCTGCAGGGCGAACGTTCCAGAGCTGATAGGAGAAGAGTCCCCCCAGTGATGCTTCTAAGCCACAGGGGAAAAGCCCCAGCCCGGTCCTGACTTTGTTCAGAATGGACGGGATTGGCAGAGAGGAACAGAATGTTCAGAATGACTTTGTGCAGAATGGACGGGATTGGCAGAGAGGAGCTGGAGGGTGCCTCTCCTTGCTTTTTAACTTCAGTAAGATGCACAC
Organism: Acomys percivali; assembly: GCA_907169655.1. NCBI lineage: Eukaryota > Metazoa > Chordata > Mammalia > Rodentia > Muridae > Acomys > Acomys percivali. The sequence continues at coordinate 19,693,571 of OU015743.1, read as the reverse complement.
AACAAGTGTGCCACTCTGACCACTGCTAAGGCACTCGGTGGTGGACTGATCAGCTGGGGTGTCCAAGTCTCAAGTTGGTCCCCAGTATCAACAAATAAGAAAAGGTGCCTCAGCGGTGTTGTCACGCACACTCACCGTTTGCTGCTCATCTCTAGAACTCTCTCTTTCCTGGTGGAAATTCAGTCTCTATCCGACACTGCTTCCCAGCCCTCTTCTTAGAGTGTTCCACTTCCCTTCTCCGTCCTCGGCAACTACAGGACATTGTAGGTGGCGTCACAGGGCACCGTGATACCCTTGTAGCATGAGGTGCAGTGCCTTTCCTTTTCAGGAATCCTCTGTAGTAGGGACAGAGCTCACGCGTCCGTGCTCTGGGGAACCTGACTGGCGTGAAGGTAGTGGAGGGTCACAGAAATGACTCCTGGAGATACTCAGTTTTAAACCCTACTTGTGGGATAGCTTTTGAAATGCCTGTAACTGAAGCCACCCAACCTTCTGGAGCCCCCACCCCTACACCCGCCCCGGGTATGGTGAATCACGGAGGCTTGATAGGCCCGACGGCCATTCAGAGTCCTCTCTCCAGCTGCTGCTCCATGAGCGCATGATCTCCTGCAGGACAGGGGAGGCCTCTGGGTGACCTGGTAAATATTTTTGCCAATCGTCCAAATCACTTGTAAAAGCATTTCAGCTACGTCACATACCCCCTGAAGTGACTTTGATATAACAGTATTCGTGTTTTCAGGGGTATCCAACTTCAGCTAGGAAACGGCCTCTGGGAGACGCAGGCCCTTTGGCGCACATAGAGTCCCTGGGGTCAAAGTTTCGTTTGCCCAAGGAATGTATTTATTTCATGCCTATTCCAGGTCTCGGGTAGCATTTAAGTTTTAAAAGTAAAAGTGGGGCTGAGGAGACAGCTCAGTGTGTAAAGTACCTGCTGAGCAAGTGTGAAGACCTGAGTTTGAGTCCTCAGAAGCCATGTAAAGCCAGGTACAGTAGCCTACATCTGTAACCCAGGGCTTCTTGCATGAGATGGAGGCAGAGACAGGAGGCTCTCCAAAGCACTTGAGCCGCCAACCTGATGTATGCCCTCAAGAACAAGAAGAGACTTCCTCAAGGGGGGAGGTGTTAACCTCTGACCTCCACATATATACCATGGCATGTGTGAGCACACCCTTATGAACATAAAAACTTTTCTCCTTCCCTCTCTCCCTCCCTCTCCCTTCCTCTCTCCCTTCCTCCCCCTTTCCCTCCCTCCGTGTCTCTCTCTTCCTCCCTCCCTCCCTCTTTCCCTCCCTCCCTCCCTTCCCCCCCCCCCTCTCACACACACACACACACCAGATTAAGTAGATGCAAATGGCCAAAGTGCATACTCGCTTCTTTAACAGCTGTCTTGATGTTAACGAAGGGTTACCATGAGTGAAGAAGACCAGGCGGTCATGTGAAAACTAAACCACAGACGTCTGAGACCCCAGCTGAGCTGTTTCCTAAGGTTGGAAACTGTCTTCTTGCTCGTTTTAGTAAAATGAAGAAGTGGGGGGAGGGGGGAGAGGGAGAATATGCAGGTAAATGTAGACTCCACTGTGGTTCATGGGTCTTCTAGACTCTTCTAGGAAACATTGACTTATCAGTATACCAAATGACAGTTCCCATAGTGGTGGCCATCTTTTGTGCCCAATTTGTATCATTTTTGTTCACCACCACCCACTCAACCACCTTTTTTTTTTTTTTTTTTTCCTTTTAGTGTTACAAATAGTGGCCAGAAATTTCCCCAGAAAGGCAGATAAATCAAACCCCTATGTTTTCCTGTGGTGACAGTCACCACCGAGGTCTCAGTGGGAGAGGATGGCCGAGGGGGGTAGCAAATGTGCTCCCTCTTCCTCTGAGAAATTGAATTTCATTATTCTATTTTATAAATATTTTCTTCTATGGCTCATAACCTGATTGCCGGCTTGTTGCTAGGGTCTTGCAAGGTAGGGCGGGGCGGCCCTGGCGAGGCCCCTTCCCTTCTGCTCAGGTGTGCCGGTGGCCCCGAAAGGAAACCAATCAAGGTGCGATTTATGTTCATTAAGTGCTTGTCAAAACTGAAAAATTTTCTAATCAACAGCAATCTAGCCACAGCCCCCTCAGTGGCTGGGAGGGCTGCCTCTGCGCCGGCGACTTGCCTGTTAACAACTCTAGGCTAAGAAACCGCTGATGATTACATTAGGCTAAGCTACGAAGTAAATGAACCATGTCTTATTTAGGTGCCACTAGCTTCAGAGCCTCCTGCCCCGCAGGGCACTTGATAGCGTTTTATGGCTTTAAAATTAGTGTAGCTTCCCGTTTGCTGCAGGGCGCAGCCTGTTATGCCTCTGAACTCAATAAGCAAAGGGAAGGGGCCTTTTGTTTTTCCCCCCTTAGTTTTGTGGGGGATTTCTGCCCTTGCATTTTAGCAGGTTTTACTTTGCATCTTTTCCAGACAGCGTTTTGCAATAAAAATGTCTGACTGCCAGATACATGTCTCCCCCACCAAAGAGAGGAAGGGAGAAAAAGTAGAAAATGTCAGCATTTCAAGGAAATTTTTTCCCTATATTGTAAAGTGAAAAATTGATTCACAGTCACCCCTAATGGCTTTTTGTGTCAGAACTGCTGTCTAAGGTTGAGAATAACACCTTTAGCTCAAGAAATAGTTGTGTAAAGCGGAAGAGGCGGAAGCAGTGGGAAGCGTGGCGAGGGTGTTCATTTATTAAGCTGCATCACTTTCTTAAGCCTTTTGCTTATCATCTGGGCTTAAACCTCACAGCGATCCCACACCGTAGGAAAGTTGTGGACATACAGACCAGGATGCCGAGGCAGCTAGCCCCACACCCACAGCAAATGAAGTGGTGATGGCTCCTGTCAATCACTCAGGCTATTTGGTGGGGACCTGTCCTCTAATGGGAGAATCTGTGCTGTCTTCTGGACATAGCCCTCAGTGTGGGAGAGAAGGCTATGGGAATCCTGAGTCACTGCGTTCCTAGCGGGTGCTGTAAACTACCTTGTGAGCAGAAAGGGAGAGGGGTGGAGCTTCTGAGAAAGTGACTCACAGAGAGCTATGGAAACAACAGACTTGTAAGCAGGCCTATGTGCACACTTGCACATTAAAATTACTTAACATCTGTGGTAGGCAAGAGATGCCTCCAGTGGGACCTTTGAGTGCCCACTTAGGTCAAGTAACTGGTACCCTCTGCTGTAAGAGCCTGCCCCTCCTAAGTCGGATCTTTCCTACGGTGTGTCTCTTCTAACCGGTTTATCTAATACCAGTCAGAAGACTTAAAGATGTCCACGCTAGCCAGACACCAGTGTGGTGAACATTTCTGAAGAACTCACAGATGCCAAGATGACCCACTGCTCTGCCAGTATTTAAATACTGAAGTCCCCCGCTAGCAAAGGACACTACTCTACCCTACCCTCACAATTTGCTATGGTAAAATGTGCCTTGCCCTCAGAGATGCCTGCAGCTCCTGCAGGCAGATACAGTCTTTGACGCAGAGGAAGCATTCATCTGGGACAGGCTAAGTTGGGTTACAACTGGGTGATATTCAATTGAACCTAAAATGAGAAGCCTCTTTCTTTCAGTGTGACGCTCAGTAGAGTAAGTCGATCAAGACGGATACAATCAAGGGGCCAAAGGTATATTCATAATTCACTGTGGGGTTTTCTACTATTTTGATTTATATTACAATAACCTATACCCCTGGGCTGATGTTGGACTTTTGCCTACCATGGTTGGATGCTGGCCTCAGTAGTGAACAGAATAGAGCTTTGCCCTGCCCAAGTGCAGGAATGAGCCCGTCATTGTACTATGGCAAGAGAAGTGTGCCACTATTGAACCCCAGCCATGTTCCACCAGCTACCAGGAGTGGCATGATTACCCAGACCCAGTAAGGCACCCATCAGGGCAAACAGTGTCCTAACTGAAACTGTGGCCTCGGTCACTGTTAGCCTCTTATTTGCTAGCTGCCTTCTTTCCAAGACAGCTCAGGGTCAGGAGCATGTGCGCTGACAAGTGTCCTTCAGGAAGGCCCTTGTGAAAGCAGGGCTCTGGAATCCTGTCAGTTGTCTTGGGAAACCAAATTATTCCTCTTAGAAGCCTGGTAGCTTTGAAGCTGCCCCCTACCTTGCTATTGTGACTGGGACCCTTTGGAGAGAAGGAGAAATTGTCGTCTTTGAGTCTCATGATCTGAAAGGATGTGGCCAGAAGATTCTTTCCTAGTCCTTGAGCATTCCCGAGGTATTTTTAGGCGAGCGCCTCTCCTCTGCCTGTGACTATGCATGAGGCTATTGTTTATCATTCATATGTGCGGGACGCTCACATGCGCTTGATCTCTGTGAGCGGCTGCTGCTATATCTGTCTTCATGGATTAGTTTCCTTTGGAAAAAATGTTAAATGGAGTTTGGGAATAGGAGTGTGTCTAACAATGGCTTCTCTTACATACACTTTTTGTGTGAGTTTTTTTTTTTTTTTTTAATAGAAGTTAATGAACTAAGGCTTCCTTTTTGAACCTGGACGTTTTCAAAGTATAGTGAAAATAAGAAATGAGTCTTTTTTTTTTTTTTCATGTCAAGCATTCAAACAAAAATTTTAGATGTCGAAGTTCATTTAAAATAAGGACCCAAACATTCTGTGTTCGGGTATATAATAGTTTGTGAAAATATATATTTTATGGGCCAGTGAGTGAGGTGGCTCAGTAGGTAAAGGTGCTTGTCGCCAAGCCTGACTACCTTAATTCAGTCCCTGCAGCCCATATGGTAGAAGGCAAAAAGAGAGTACAGAAGGTATCTAGAGGCCACGTGTGTGCCTCTCCCATAAATAAATAAGGAAGAGGAGCTTTCAGCAGAAAGCTGTGAGGTAGCAATGTTCTTTTCCATTTTTCCAAACCTCTTTAAGACCTGACAACTCTTGTTCAAGTGGAAGACACCGGTATCCACTCGCAGCGGTAGTGGAGGAGGAAGAAGTACATTAGCATTGCTGTTCCTTGATGATACACCAAAACACAGTGTGCACCTTACAGTTCAGGAATGCCCATGGGATGTCAAAGCATGGCCTTCTCTGCTGAATTAAAGCCCATTACAGTGCGCTTTTTTGTGCATTTTATCCAGGTCGTCCTGGCCACTTGCATCTATGCACACGGCATCATGCAGCAGTGACTTCAATACTTCAGTAATGTTTCTGAAATCAAGTGTACAGATTTCCAAACAGTAACACTTCTCTTCAATCCATAATATCTAGACACTATTAATACCAATCTTCAGAAAATGTTAAGTAGTTGGAAGATGCCAGGCTCACAATGAGATCGAAATAAGGTTTTACATTTTTCTTTTCTTCCCTTTTTTTTTTTTCAAGGAAGCACAGATTTCATCATTAGTCGCTAATACTGTCAGCTATTTTCCTTAAAGGATTCATTTTGTTCAGTTTTTTTTCTTCAAGAAAATACCTGTAATTTCCCAAGAGATAACTATAGGCTGTGTGTGACAGTCTTTCTGTTAACTGAAAATATTGTTTCCCCCAACAGAAATAAAAACAACAAAAGTAGCTAGTTTAGCTGGCAGTTCCAAAAACTGTACCCAGTAACTGTCAGACCTGGAGGAAGACTTCCTACACCCTGTTTGTGACAGCATTCAGAAAATGAGCAAGGTGTGCACTCGATGGTTCAAATTCAAAAAGTGAAAGTAGTTTTTGTTGTAAGTAAACTGCCCTGTCACTATCATAAATCAGAACAGATTTCCATACTATTAAAATAGCAAATTACCTCCTAGCGCCATGTTGAGCTGTTCATAGACTTCTGGAACCCCTGACAGGCATGGAGGGTCACACTTTGAAGACTGCTAAGCTAAACTATAGAAAGGAAAGTTCAGCTAGACTGGCCATGTCCAAAAGTCATGTTGGGAGATGGCTCCTCAGGTAGAAGCTTCTGCTGCCAAGCCAGAGGTCCTGAGTTCAGTCATGCTCTGACCTACACACACACAGATAATAAAGTAAATAAAGATAGTAAGTGTAATTCAAAGAAAAGGCAATTCCAACATGTCTGTAAAAGTTATCTGACTCAAAGTATCACATGTTGTGGTAAAATATCAGCTTTATCAACACTTAGAAGCCAAAGCATATTGGGAAAATATAATTGCAACAAAGATTTTCCTTACTTTGTCTGCCATTTGACTTTAAGCCCTATAATTATTTTTAAAATTATGTTTGTTTGTTTGTTTTTTAATGGCATTCATTGATTCTCTTAACTGGACTCTCAGCAAGTAGCGCTACCGTGTTCCAGGCCTCATGTTTGTGGTAGATGTAGTTTGGGGGTGCAGGTCATAGTTTGCGCATTCCGCTTCGGCTTCAAGATCATGTTGACTGCTTTGGCTAACCCTGTGAGTGCATCAGCAAACCATCCTTCACAGGCAGCTGAAAGTAACCTCCAGACGCAAGGCAGCCGGAATCGATCTGCTAAGAATATTTTTAGGGACCATTGATGGATTGCTGTATTTTGTGCTTAACTCGAGTGCCAAATGCCCCAGAGGTGACGAAGATGAACTTCCCCTTTCCTGAAGAGGATCTAGGCCATCACGCACGCAGAGGGCTTGGGGATGGCTGGGATTGCTTTTGAGGTTCTGGGGGGGGGGGGAGAATTTTTTGACAGCCTTGTAACTGTCTGCTGGTGGGGCTTGCACAGTGCTCTGTTTGCAGCAGCCAGCTGATCACCTTCCAGTGCAGGGACACCTAACTATGAAGTGGGAGGCCACATGGTACCGCAGCCAAATAGCGAATTCTCAATATCCGGAATGATCTGGAACACAGAGGCGCTAATGGCTCCTCATCTTTCTCCTAAGGCCACCCTGCAGAAGGCGGGAGCCACGTTAAACTATGCTTCTGTCAGCAAGCTGAAAGCTCTGGGTCTCTGACGTGGCTCTCAATTGCGAGCAGGTCTCTCTCATTGCACCTCATTTGCATCTGGGACATCAATTAGCATGTTTGTTGAGGCTAATTGAATGAAACTCAATCATAGCTCTTAATTGCTTGACTATGTGAAAAGAAATCACATTAATGCAGCTAATTAAGTGTACGGCAATAGATGCAACATAATTAGGAGCAAAATGTAAAAAACAGGGGAAGGCAAAGGTGCAGGCACGGGTGCAGGGGGACAGCGAGGCATGGCTGCCGAGCTGTCGGCACATTCAGGAACGGGTCCCTTTGCTCTGGTGCCGGGGCTTGGAAAAAAGAGTCCACATGATAAGCATGGGCAAGTTGAGGAGAAAAATGCAAATAGGTTTGCAATTACTACTTTTTCAAGCTGTTGAGGGGCGGGAGATGGCACCTCTGGGGGGCCAGGCTCTTGAGTGGGCCCCAGGGACTTGTTAAGTGCTGTTTAAAAGTACTTGGCTTTGAATTACCCTCATGCCTTGTTAAAGGTTTTTTTCCCCTCTTTTATCTTCGATCAGCATTTTCTGCAGCTAACATGGAGAAGGGTAGCTGTGTAGTATTTGCATATCAAAATAAGCTTGCTGTCTTTATTTTACCCAGCAAGGCCCCTACCTCACACTCACCCATGATCTACACTTGTAGTCTGCTTCTGAAGACACCACATTATTTAGTGGCAGCAGCTTTAATTCCTCAAGTACCAAGCCAGGGAGAGACGAAAAGGCCATGTTCTTGCAGGAGCAGGATCAAACAAACTTGGGGCAGTTTTTCTCTTGGGAGAAGAAGCAAGGCTGAATGGAAATACGGGAGTTGCCAAATGAATATCTGGTTTCCGTTTTGTGGGCAGGTGGATGGTGCATGCGCACGCGCTCGCCCACAAACCTGCAGAAGCCAGAAGTCAAAGTGTGATGGCTTCCTCGCTTTTTCCCCATCTGGAACCCAAGGATTCTCCTGTCTCTGCTTCCCCAGCAGTGAGATCATAGACAGCCTCGCTGGAGGTCAAACTCCCAGCAAGCACTTTACCCACTGAGCCACCTTCCCAGCCCTCTGATGCTCAAGTTTCTTCCAACCAGGTCTAAAGCTGCAGTGTCTAACACAGGCAAGACCGGCTAGCCCATGCTGGGCTCAAGATAAATGTCCTCCCTTGGCGGGTTCAGATCCAGAAGGCAGAGCGTACATTTCTACAATAATTTTAAATAAAATATCCTGGTTATTGTATGTTAAAACATGCCTATTAAAAGAGCCCACGCTGGGGCTTAGTCACTCTCTGATTAGCCTCATTTTAGAACTCATAAGCAATAAATGCTCAATTACACTCCTGTTATTGTATTTTAATTTGTTAAGAATTGGCATTAAAGGAGAAAGTTACAGCAAGTTGGTATTTTAAAGGAGTAACTGTGCAAGAAGGAATCCGTTGTTTGCAAGTATAACTCTGTTTGGAAACAGAGTGCTAAATGGGTGCTAATGGCAGGCATTAGCAACAAGAAGAGCCGCTTTTTTTTTTTTTCCTTCCCCTAATGACCTGTCCTAGCCACAGTCCCTCACTCTCTTGATGGACATGAGTTCTTCAGTGCCAAGTTTCTCCCATCAGAGTCCATGCTATCCTTCAGTCTGACTTGGTGGTGATAACTTTTTTCATCTTTTATCCACATCCTACCATCGTGGGGACAGGTCATGGGAAATATAGCTCACATTGTGGTGGCCCAGAAGCAGAGAATGAATCCTCCACAGGTGTTAATCCTCTATCCATATGGTGTAGTGCCACCCGTGTGTGTTCATGGCCCGTCTTCCCACCTCTGCCAAGCCTTCAGGAATTTCCTGACAGTTTATGTAGAGGCTTGCTTCATCTCTGTCTTAACACTTCTCAGTATAAACAAGGTGACAGTCAAGGCTAACCATCAGTCATCTTCCTGGTACTTGAGCTGCTAGGCCATGACATGCTTCTGCAGTTAACATTTTCCGGCTTATAAAATGGCCCCCAACTTTAACTTTTCCAGTGAAAATATAGAGCTTGGAATATACTCGCCATATATGACTACCCCTCTTCCAATGCAAGCCCCGTGCAGCTGACTCAGGCTACAAACTATATTTTCACTGGAAAAGTTAAAATTGGGGCTCGTCTTATACACCAGAAAATACGGTACATTGGGTGGCTTGCCTCTTTCCAAGGAATGATGAGGGACTTTTCAGGACTTCCATGCTACTCACTGTGCCCTACAGCCCCATCAGTATGTATTGCCCTGCTGCTTTCCAGCAGACTAAAGCTTAGCTTATTTTGCCAAGTTATTTAAGGTAGATGGTCAGACCATTCTAACATTACCCAGGCCTGAACTTAATCATTTAGAACAAACACAAATTTCTGGGTCTGCTAATAATCCTATTTCCTGTATCCTTCCTAGTCCTACTTCCTGCTTGTTGTTAAAGTACCTGAAACATTATTTATCTAAGAGTAATTCAGGATCCAGGTGAGGTGGCACACGCCTATAATCCCAGCACTCTAGAAGGCAGAGACAGGGAGGTCTTTGTGAGTTCTAGGACAGCGAAGGCTACACAGAGAAACACTATCTCAAAAAAAAAAAAAAAAGGTAATTCAGGGTGTATTTTTTTTTCTAATATGTGATGAGGTAACCCATCCAGGGTATGTGAAATGATGTGTCTGTAGACAAGAGGCCTCACTGAGGAGATGGTGATGGTGACGATGACATAATGAATGAGAGAGTTGGCAGGACCATGCTCCCAGCAGTCCCTGCACCCTGCCTCAGTTGTTGTGTCACCTTTCAGTCACTGTGACAAAGCACTTGTGAGATGGCCAACTTTTATCGTAGAAAGTCTTATTTTGGTTTTGGTTTCAGAGACTTGAGTCCACGGGCATTTCACCCTGTTGCTTTGAGCCTATAGCAGCACATGGTGGCAGAGTACACCTGCTCACCTCACAGCAGCAGAAATCAGGAAGGGAAGGATGGAGGACATGAAGGCTGACTGGCCTCCCACAAGAGCACACCTCTAGGGACCTAACTACCCCCACTAGGCCCCATCTGCCAAAAATCATACCACTTCCCAAGAGCACCACAAGCTGACAGCTGAGCTTTTGGCCGTTTTTTTTTTTTTCGAGGATGCTCACCCAGACCCTTTGCCTGCCATCTTCCTTCCTTCCTTCCTTCCTTCCTTCCTTCCTTCCTTCCTTCCTTCTTTCCTTCCTTCCTTCCTTCCCAGGTATTGTGTTCGCTCTACTGTACAATGGGTTGTTAGTGACTTAGCTCAGGCTGTTCTCTGGTAGTCTCTGTGCTGGCTGCTGGCTTCTGCCATACAGTAGCCAAGGGTCTGGTGGGTTAGTTTCTAGGTCTTTGGTTTCTTTCTTTGGGGACGTGCATCGAGTTGCCTGAAAAGAAGCATTTCAAGGAAAGGTGGGACTTTCGCTTTAGCTTACAGTTCCAGAGGGACATGAGGCATCAGAGCAGGAAGGTTTGGTGGCAGGAACAAGAGGCTGCCTGCTGGTCACATGTGTCTGTGAACAGAAAGTGACGGCAGGGGGGCATGTCACATGGGGCCACAGCATTGCACATCCTTGTTTGTTTATTCTTGAGGTTGTATCTTAATTATAATATGCCTTCCATTTCCTCCCTGCATAACCTCCCATATGCCCCTCCCTGCTCTCTTTCAAATGCAAAGGCCTCTTTATTTGTCAATTGTTAGTACATGCATATATGTATTTGTATATAAATATATGTCCCCATATAAAACCTTTTTTGTTGTTGTTGGTTGGTTGGTTAGTTGTTTCCGAGACAGGCTTTCTCTGTGTAGCCATGGCTGCCCTGGACTCTCTTTGTAGACCAGGTTGGCCTCGAGCTCACAGAGATCTCCGTGCCTCTGCCTCCTTAAGTGAAATGAGGCCCTTTAAATCTATACAATGTTACCTGTGTGTATTTTTTCAGGGCTGACTTTGGCATTGAACAACCCAATGGTGTGCTCTGCCCTGGGAAAGGCCACTTCTCCTGCTCCCAGCTTTCCTCGGTTGCCTCTTTGTTCAGGGTTGAATGCTAGCAGCCTTTCCCCATGCAGTCTGGTGTGTTTGTTAGTGTCAGCCTTGTTCAGCTCACAAATAAATAATCATATAGGTGAGACTTTGTGGGTGTTTCTTCTGATGTTAATAGGAAAGCGTGCACATCCTTGTTAGGGCCCACTTGTGAATGCTTTGTTGTTGTTTTTATACTACCTTGCTGCTGGTTCCTCTGGTCCTCCAGTCACCTCCAGCCCTTTTGGTAGGTAGGATTACCATTGCTGTGATGAAACACCATGACCAAAAGCAAGTTGGGGAGGAAAGGGTTTGTTTGGATTATGTTTCCGCATTGTAGTCCATCATCCAAGGAAGCTGGGACAGGAACTCAAACAGGACAGGAACGTGGAGGCAGGAACTTAAGCAGAGGAGTGCTGCTTACTGGCTTGCTTCCCATGGCTTGCTCAGCCTGTTTTCTTACAGAACCCAGGATCACAAGCCCAAGGGTAGCACCGCCCACAATGGGCTGGGCCTTCCCCTCATCGGTCACTTATTAAGAAAATGCCCTATAGCCAGATCTTATGGAGGCATCTTTCCAGTCGAAGTTTCCTCCTTTCAGCCAAGTCTGTCTCATGTCAAGTCAATATGAAACTAGCCAGTACAACTTAGTTGCACCCTTACATTTTGGACACATTCTCATGAATCTTACCCTTATGCCCATGCAATGTATTACTCAGATTTCACAGCATAAGCCCAGGTTCCTAGGAAGCAAGGGCTCAAGATCTTGCGCTGATTGCTTCTCCTCCCCATTCCCAGTCCTCGCTTAGGCCGGAGCATAGATGCCTAGCCTGGGTTTAAATAGAATGATGTCACCCACACCCTGCACATGAAAATGGCATCCACAGCATTGCAGCTCAGGACATCGACAGGGTCTTGGGTCTCACCTTAGTCCACCCTCTCTCTAATCTCTGTTGGGTGTTTAACATTCACACAGGATTACATGCAGAATGTCCACGGCAAAGAGATAGACCTCCTGCGAACCACTGTGAAAGTGCCGGGGAAGAGGCCGCCCCGCGCCACGTCGGCCTGCGCACCCATCTCCAGTCCCAAAACCAACGGCCTGGCCAAGGACATGAGCAGTTTACACATCTCACCAAATTCAGGTAAGCTCACAACCTTGGGCGCACCTGAGGAGCTGAGTCCTGCCGCAGGTAGATGGTAGCCTCAGGCAAGCTTAAAGTCGTGTTTCTGTGAATGGCAGCAGGCAAGCCAGAGCCACACAGCCTGGTATCCGCAGCCTTCCCAGGCTGGTTGTTGATCAGCTAAGGTCATTCAGAGTAGAGGAATGAGGTGTAAAAGAAGAATATGCCTGGTAACTACACATTTAAACTGGAGGAAGATGTGAGCAACACACAGACCTGTGCACAGCTGAACTGTCCTTTGCTATCTTCACTAGTGTCTCTCTCGTTAGCTAAACAATGTTCTTTATTCTTTTTCAAAGAATTTTTTTTTTTTGGTGTTTTGTTTTGTTTTCATTCAGGATTAGAGCAAGTTTTGTTTTCTGAGAATTCAGTGTGTTGAGAAATTCTCAGACTCCAAGACATATCGACTGCTTGGAATACTACACTTCTGACTTTGAAACTTGGGGTGCTTTTAAAGACAGTGTGATGAACTGCACAGGGTGGCGAATGACCCTGGTTGGTGAAAGTGGGATGACACGAAAGAGTCCGAATGTGGTCTTCCCCAGATGGCGCCCCTTGGCATCTTGTGGTGTTTGGCAAGTCAATATGCCAGGCCTTGCGCATCCTGCGAACCACTGTTAACGAACATGAGCATGAGAGGTCCAGGAGAGGGGCAAAGACGAAAGCATTGTGGGCAGTTAGTAATCAAACTAAAAGTTGGCTTCTCCTAAGGGAGGGACCAGTTTCTTCCAGAAAGGAGAGATTTTTTGCTGTGAAGACCTCTCTGACCTGTTCCCCTCACTTCCAAAATGATGATGAGGTTCCCATCGTGTGGGAAGAGGGGGAAATGATGCCTCAGGAAGAAGAAAAACTCTAGAATGAATAGAAAGTTCTTTTCCATACTTTATTACACAACATCACCCCTTCATTTCGTCAGGGAATAATTTATCAGTGGTCAGTTCTGTTCCAAAAGTTAAGTGCACTGTGGCTTTGGCGTCTCTGGCCTCCAGAATTCCTGTACATACCAACCACCTGCCAGCCAGCTCCTCACTGCGCATGCAGTACTCATTCATGGCAGCGAGCATTTGCTTATGTCCTTTTTAAATGAACTTTTATGTGGGAGTTTCCTGAAAATATCTGGAAGCACCTGCTAGGTAAATTTTAAGGGACTTTAAGTTGACAAAAGTAACAGTGATTGGCACTGTGTATACATTAAGTGGCTGCCGGAAGGCTCTTGCTAACTTTGTGGTGTTCCTACACTCCTGAACCCAGGGACACAGAGTATAAAGCCTAGCACCTACTCCAGACACTCTCACTCTCTGGTTGTGGATAAAGACAGGAAGTCTAAGGCAACAGCTATGGCAGGGCTTGGATCTCTACAACAGGAAAGAGGGGCAGGACTTAGGGTCCAGGCAAGGGAGGCAGGAACCTGCCAGAAACCTACATAAGGAAAAAGTTATCGTGAGTTCAAGAAACAGTGCTTAAAATTAAGATTTTTTGCACTTCTTAGTCTTGAGACTTGAATTCTTGGGTACCACATAACACTAGCACAAAATTACTCTCTCCAAGTGGGAAACACAAATACAAAAATACATAGACCAGACCATATTCTGGAATCTCTCCAAGGCTTGCTCCCTAAGGATGGGAGCTGTGTGTTCTCGCCCCAGTTTCATTCACAGAAAAAGCCTTGCTGAACCAGAGACATGAGTAAGACCCATTTGCATGGTCACCTCTTCTCCGGTTTATGACTAGGGATTTTTTTTTTTTTTTTTTAAACTCTGTAGCTGTCAATTGGAGGGAGGGAGTAGGAGTGTGTCATTAGTCATGTGCCTCAGGATCTCCATCCCGCTTGGGAGTGCAGCTCCCTCCATAGGCATAGGGTTGATTCATTGCTTCTCGTAAGAGTTGGAGAGACCTTGGGGTGCGTATTTGCCAGTCTAGTCCTTGGGTCATCAGGCTGGACTATGGGTCCAGTCCTGTAAGAGACAGCTAGTTCACCAGAACCTTGTGACGCTTTAATTCAAGTTGATGTCTTAAACCTGGACATTAATCTAAGATGACACATTGCGTTTTTGCTTAAGAACTCAACACATTGCTGGGTTCTAGCTCTTAGACTCTAAGTTAAACTCTGAAAGGTGATTCCCTGTGTTCGAAGTTGTTATTCATAAAACACTCTAGTGCGAGGAATGGCTGCAGGAAAAGTGGACTTGATGTGATGGACTTTGAGCTAAAAATAGTTACTTGTAGCCGTTTGCCAAATACTTAAACATGATAATTGAGGAGGCTCTTGGCTATTGAGTTCTGCTGTGTGTTTGGCTCCGTTGGGGATCCCTTGGTTTTCTTCCTCTGATGTAACTGTCCACCTGGCTGACCTGAGGCATGCTCATACCTAAGCCTCAATACGCAATCTTATCTCCAGCAGTGAGCAGTCATGAGCAGTGTGGCTCAGCTGTCAGTTGGGTTCTCGGTGTGTATTTCCAAAATAACCTCTAAGAATTGTCTATAAACTACCCACCTGGTGTTACTTTTAACTGTGGTTTCCAGAATCGACAGGATAAAAACACCCCACGCTTTGTGTGTTTAGCCTCTTCCATTAGTTGTGAATCCGAGCCCCTCGTGGGTTTACTGCCCATGTATATCTCTTGTTGTATTTACTCTACATGTCTCATTTGCATGTGTTTTAGTAGGTCTTTTTTCTTCTTGATATGGTAAAGCTCTTCATATATTGAGAATATTGGTATTTTATATGTATACAATTTTAAATATAATAGTTTGCTTATACTTTTTGTAATCTTATTTACACTGATAGTTTTTTCTTTTTTCCTGTGTATCCAAATTATGATTCATGTTTCTGTGGTTTTTACATTAATCTGTTCAAAGATCCTTTAGTAGTCTGAAGTCTGTTCATAGCAGATGTATATTTATTAAGTCCTCTCCCTTTAAAAATGTTAGCTTCTAATTCTATTAACTTATTTGTTTGGATCCATCATATGTGTAGGAAATATAAGCAGTTGTCTATTTAAACAACCATTCCTTTCTGTTGAATGGTCTTTATTAGTCCTGTGTCTCCTCCTTGTACAACTATGATGAAATGCAGTTTCTGGGTGTTCTGACCCGTCTCATCTACTGTTCTCTGTGAGGTGTCTTATGCTGCAGTTCTGCCACATTGTATTACACCCAGACGTAGTTCAGTATGGCAGCATAACACTTCCGTACCCCACCTTTCCCTCCAGTTATCCCAAGCTGTTGATACTTACTTCTGTTCTTTTTTTACATGAACCTCATGTCTGAAAACACAGAAACAAAAACAAAAATCCATATACTACCAAATAATCCTATATTGGTTAGCATTTATTTATTCATTCATTTTGGAGTTTTTTGAGACATGGTCTCATGATGCCTAAACTAGCCTGGACCTTAGTACATAGCCTGAGCATGACCTTGAACTGCTGACCCTCCTGCCTTCACCTTTCAGGTGCTGGGATTATAGGTATATGTCACCACGCCTAGTTTATGGATGTGGAACCCAGGGCTTTATACGTGCTAGGCAGGCATGCACTCTCCCCGCCGAGCCGCATCCCAAGCCCTACCGTTGGTTTTATTGGGGCAAGACAGGGAGGCACGATTACTCTCTGGATTTCTTCAGGTTGATTTTAAACCCTCAAGATGGCAAGTGGTTTTCTTCATTCCGATCCTAGAAAGTTTGTTAATCCATCCTGCCTTCAAAATCTTCAGTTTCACTGTTCTGGTCTTTTTTCAAGGAGCTCTTTTACAAGATCTCAGTGGTTCCATAGAAGAAAACCCCTGGTTTTTATTTTTCATAGCCAGCCGTGTAATTGAAGCCATGTTAGTTGGGTCAGCTACAGGACTCACCTGATGAATCCGAGACTGCATCCCCAGTTCACATGTCACAGGTCTCTATTCTGACCTGATTTAATGTCTCCCATCCACCTTATGAGTCACATTATTTCTTCTTGTATCTTTTGTCTTCCATGGTTAACTGGTCTGTTATCTGCCTAACCTTGATCATTGCTCTGATGACGGGGTGAGAGATGCTGTTTAAGGCTCTTCCTCCAGGAGCAGACCACCTCAGTGGGGTCAGAGAATCACAAGATAAGCACACTGCTGTGATCGTTGCCACTATCAGTCAGTACTGAGGGGACATCTGCTGCTGGCAGGGTTATGGTTTTGGTCCTGCTGCTGCTGTTGTTCAGTTGATTGGTTTTGTTGTTACTGTTGTTTCATTTTGTTTGTTTGTTTGTTTGAAATAATGTCCTATTTAATCCTGGCTGTCCTTGAACTCAACTTGTAGACCAGGCTGGCCTCAAGCTAAGAGATCTGTCTTCCTCTCCTCCCTTTTCTCCCAAATGCTAGGATTAAAGGTGTGTGCCACCACGTCTGGCCAGGGTTGTTTGTGTATTTGAGCTATCAATGTGTTATGTTTCTCAGATATACTGCTAGTTTATTGTTTACTTTATGCACTTTATAACTTTGTTTACATTTAGAGGTTTTCCTTTTTCCTTTGAAAATGTGGACTGCATGTCACATGTTCAAATACTGTAAGCATTATAATCTTAATGTCCATTTCTGCTGTGGCCTTGGGAAAGAGAAATAAAAGCATATCGTCATGGTGGCTGCCTAACTCATGCACCTGTGTTTCTTGTGTTCCTCACACTGGTGGTTTTCCTCCTTTTCCTCATGTACTTCTAAGGTTGTAGCTCAGCTGGTAGCAAGCATGCTTGCCTAACACACAGTGCACAGAATTTGATCCCTAATACCACATAAGCAGGATATGGTGGCACATACCTGTAATCCCAGCATTTGAGAGGTGGAGGCAGGAGATCATCCTTGACTACATAGCAACCTTCAGAGAGGCTGGACTATAAGAGACCTCATCTCAAATAAGTAAATAAATAGGGCTGATATGATGGCACAGCAGGTAAAGACGCTTGCCACCCAGTCTGGTGACCTAAGTATAATCCCCAGAGCACATGGTGGAAAAAGAACCAACTCCCACACGTCGTGCTCTGATCTCCACACACAAAAATAAGTGTGAAAAAATTAGCTACAAAAATTATCAAGTAGAAATAAGCTTGATTAAGGACAATTTTGATAAAGATATTCAGAAGAAATTCCTGCCATTGATCAGGGCCATCTGAAAGCCTAACTCTGAGTTGGGTGGAAGAGAAAACTTTGCAAACACAAACAAAAATAAAAACCATAAAAGATGCTGAGATAGATCAGGCCTGACCAAAGGAAACGTCAGGGTTGTAAACAGTGCCGATTGCTCTGATTATTTGTTCTGAGAGCTCCTTTCTCAGGGCAAATAATTCTGACCTCTAGAAGCCTATCTAAGCTTGATCGCTGCAGCCAATAAGAACAGAAATAATAGTTTTTTTTTTTTTTAAGGCATTGGCTGGCTACATATGGAAATGTAGAATATTTCTGTCTGAACAGGTGTTTGAAAAGAAATTACTTAAGGATCTACTCCAGCAAAAATAAATGATAAAAATGTAAGCATCCAGAAAAGAATGTATTGAGGTCTGTCTGACATCCTTTCTAAGGTGGCTCCCCTGAGCATACCCAATGGAGGCTTCATTTCTGTTCCTTCAGCAGGGAGCTTGTGGAAGCATTCCGAGTAGCCAAGTAGCCGGTAGGTAATGGGGATTTACCAGAAGCTGCATTTGAGAGTCTCTCCAACTTTAATTCCTAAAGTCCTTCCAAAAAAAGAGCTGAAATATCATCCTTGCACATTTGTTACTGAGCTTCAGCCAACCTGGTTTGGTAAATCTAGGGACAGGCATGTGACAGAACTGCATCAGCCATGGAGTTATTTGGTGTTTCCGTAGAAAGCAGAGAAGCTTATGCTAAGAGTAGCCGCTGTGGAATCAGAAGTGTGCCTCTGCGCCTCGGTGACTTCCAGAGTCCTGTCATTGTTTCCTGACAAAAGTGTGGGGTGGGGGAGGGGTGGCTGAGTGGTGTTTTGAAGTTGGCCTTTCAGATGCCTGGTTGTGGACAGATGGCATATCTAGATCCTTCCCCCACTAAACACCTTACTGACATGGCAGTGCTAGGTGGCCTGGAAAGTGTTCTGTGGGACTTTCATGATCTCTGTGGAGGCCTCTCTCCGATTCTGTGCCCTGTCATTAATTTGTAGATGACTTCTGACTGCCACATCTTTGTTCTGGGACCACAACTTCTCTTCCTGTCCCCCATAGCCATGTGTCTTTGTTGGGTTTCTGCAATTAATGGTTTTTATTTTTCATCCTACCCAGGTTGGCACCTCGACCCCTGTAAGAGGAACCCTTACCCCTTTTCCTCCGCCTCCCCCACTTGAGGTCCCCAGCAGTTGGAGGCAGGCCAGCCTGCAGGAGGCCTGAGCCAATGCTCTGAGTACCGTGGGGGAGGGAGGACAGGGAATGTGTTTTGAGTATTGAACTGCCGTTGACATCTACAGTCTCAACCATGCTGTTTTCTCCACACTTCAGCAATCAGGACATCCAGCAAACCCATAAAAAACCAAACTAATAGCATGAATATTCAGTGACCTAGAATACTAATTATTGTCATGAATATTAATGGGATTGGACTCGCTCTCTCCTCTTTCTCTCCCGTCCTCTTCCTCCCTTGCTCCCTCTCTCTTTTTTTCCACTTAGCCGGCTCTAAGGATGGGTCATAATGAGAGCATTTAAGAGGGAGCGCTCTCCGCCGTGACAGGGACCGGGGCAATAAGGAGAGCTTGATTAACGCGCGCACTTGGGGGAGACATGAGAGGCTTCACGTGGGCCTGTTCGGGGGAGGCGGCGAGGCACCGGCGGCTCTGTTGCTGCTCCCGGAGATTAATGAGGCCTAAGAGTGCATTAGGAACAGTGACAAAGGTTTGATCTAATGGGCTCAGTCATTTTTCCTTTGAGTGACAGACGCACAGAAGTAATTGGCTGTGCAGAATGGCAGCTCATTGGCGGTACTTAAGGATACATTATCCCCGTTGTGTGGCCCGCAGAGGCTGTTTATCAAAACTGCTCACACTGCAGACGGAGTCGCTAAGCTGCTGTTACAGTGGTAATAGCTATTAAAGAAAAAAAATAATAACACAGCGTCCAAATGAGATCCGTTGTTATGTCAGAGAGACAAAGTTTTTCTTTGTTTAGTTTCAAATGGTCTAGAAAACATTTTAATAACTCCAGTGTACGGGCGGGCAGCACGGGTCTGCGGGTCCCCTGGCTGTTTGTGGAATGGCACCAGGCCGTAGGTCCTCAGGTTTGGTCTCTCCTGACCTACCTTGCTCACCCAGAATCCCCCATGCTTGGACCTTGGCTACAACACTCCACCCTCTGATATGGAAATGGGCACTTCTGCTAAACATCCTTCAGGAAAACAGAACAGTTGTCACCCAAAGCTATTGGTGGGGAACTATTTTCCTTTAAAAAAAAAAAATTACTAGCTATATGATACTTGCTTCTGAGAACCAGATCTATTAGAATAAGTTGTGATGGCTATTTAATAATTAGTTTTTCGCAAAAATAGTAGTTTGGTGAGGGTTCCCAGATTGAAGTTTCCAGGCCTTAGTGAAATCAGAAATTTGTCTCATGATGTGGGTAACAAGTAATAAACATTAAGAAGGGGATTTTTTTTAGTTTCTTCTGAGTGATGAACCCCCAGTGGTCTACAGCAGAGAGTACAATTCAAAAGGAAATGCGAATATGCTTCCAATCAAGGAGACTTTTTCTAGAGACTTGAACTATCAGTAAAGTGTTGTTTTGTGTAAGTTCTGACAAAGCTACCTGGTTCTGTGGACTTTCCATGCAAAGGTGTACAAGGGATGCTGTGACCCTAAGCGACACGCTTTTGTGCTAACCCGAGAGCCTGCAAGGAAATCAAAGTGGCTGTAGAACCGTTACCCTTTAAAAGTGCGAGTCAGTGAAATAGGACATGCAAGTGAGACGAGCTTGGGGCAGGCAGGAGCCATGATCCCAGTTGCTGCCCCAGCAGCTTTCTAGAAAGAAAAGCCAGTGAGCAGACCTCAGCATTGGCTAGGGAGAAGCTCAGCCGGTGTATTCAATCTGCCTACCTTCCCACACTGGCGCAGAACAGCCACTCGAAATCATCCTGATATTTCTCCGTCTCCTCAACCTCCGGGCTGCTTGCTCTGTATTGACCCATCATGCAGACAGTTTTATCTTTCTAAAATACATTGAGAGCACAGGGCAACCCACAACTGCTTTAATTCCTGTGCTAATGCTAACCCCCAAGTATTCCTTCTGCTCCATGGGACCTGTGTTGTCATTAGGCGCGAGATGGGCTCTACAAGAAATATGGGAGTGGGAGGGAGAGAGGGAGGGGTAATGGTAAGCACTTCCGAGGGGTAAACCTCTGAGGCCACCATGGCTCTTCCCTCAGAGCGACAATAGCCAACTTCCCTCAAAACAGTACTATGAAATCAAAGTATGTTTTGTGCAAAAGACACCTGTCGCACTGCTCACATGGGGAGAAAGAATACTTTAAAGGGCACTGTAATTAAGAGAGGTTGGGAGGCAGAGCCTTGAGTTTTGGGCAGATTTGTATTTGCATTGTTTGAGGCGTTGTATGAGGAGTTAAGAACACTTAACTGCTCTTGGAGAGGACTCAGGTTTTGGGTCACAGCACCCCTACATGGCAGCTCACAGTCATTTGTAACTCCAGTTCCAAGGATTCTGACACCCTCTTCTGACTGCTGCAGGCACAACATGCACTTAGTGCACAAACATGTAAGCCTCCACCCCACCCCAACAAAACCACTTGCGCGTATTAAAAATACATATATTTAGGGGCTGGAGAGATGGCTCAGAGGTTAAGAGCACTGTCTGTT
Organism: Acomys percivali; assembly: GCA_907169655.1. Lineage (NCBI taxonomy): Eukaryota > Metazoa > Chordata > Mammalia > Rodentia > Muridae > Acomys > Acomys percivali. The sequence continues at coordinate 19,672,620 of OU015743.1, read as the reverse complement.
CTTCCAAAGGTCCGGAGTTCAATTCCCAGCAACCACATGGTGGCTCACAACCATCTATAATGAGACCTGGTGCCCTCTTCTGGCATGCAGGCACACATGGGGCCAGAATGCTGTATAAATAATAAATAAATAAAATATTTATAAAAAATACATATATTTTTAAAAAAAGAATTAAGCATGGAAAGTGAGACTGAACATTTGGCTCTTTGAAGTTGAGGCAAGTAAGAATACCCTGTGAAGTTTTGTAAAGCTAGTTTTCTGAATGCTTTTGGTTCACACAAAAACCCAGGTTTTAATACCTTTTTGTATGATTCCATCCCTGCTTATACATTTGCTTGTGTTACTTGAACAGAAGTGGGTTGGAGCCAAGCGAGCTTCGTGATGCTTTTCCTTAAACACCCTCAGGATCGTCCCTGCAAGCGCTCTGTAAGCAGATAAAAACTGGCAAAATGAAGAAGGGTTTCTAATGTGAGCTTTGAGTGGTGGTGGGGAGGGGTGAGGGAGGCTTTGCCTTGGCAGCGCCTTCTGGGATGCTCAGCACTGTCTCTTGATTTGTGCCGAGGCTCTGTTATCTCCTTCTGGAGGAAGACTAGCCACCAGCGGTGATATGTTAACAGCCTTTCTGCTGTCTTCGCTCACTCTCACCTGCTGCCAGGAAGTAGTCCTTGTTGTCCCTTGTGTCCCACACACGTGTCCCCTCTCCCTTCTCTGCTCCTGTTCTATAAGCTGCACCTCTGGCCACATTAGCATAGCATGTTGAGTTGTCCCTAAGTGCCAAGTACCTCAATGGCCAAAGGATCCAATGACATCATTGAGTGAACTCATGGGAAGTGAAACTGACTGGGTCCCTAGCGCAAGCCCAGGCACCATCTGTGACGAGGAGACTGTCCCCAGGCAAACACAGAGCACACACCCTCAATATATTGAAGAATTAGCCATTTTAACATGTTTGCTAAAATGTAAGTAAATAAACTATGAGAGGAAAGGAGAGCCCACTGTTGATAAGGTCCTGACCTCCTAAGGTCTTCAGAGGCTTGACTGGTCGCAGGGTACCTTGCATAATTCGATTGTTTTATTATTTATTGCCAACATTATCTCATTCTTTGTTTTTATCTGTTTTGTAAAATGTGGGCTGCGCTGTTCTAATATTGGCCAGTCCTCTTTGGGGCATCAGTCATTAAGAAAACTACCTGAAATGTGGATCAAAAAGATCTACACCGCTCACCCCAACCCTAACCCCTCTGAAGAGTTATCCTAGGAAAGCCCAAAACTATCAGTTGTCTTTCAAAGTGTTGTTTATAGACACGGGAAACTGGAGAAACAGTAAGAACTACCTAGACATAGGCAATGCCAGTTGCCTACACTGAATCACCATGCTGAAGTTACGGATCCAAAAATAAGATGATGCTTGTGTGACTGTGTGGAAAAACCGTCCCTGCCAAAGATGTGTAACATAGAGCCAACAAGATGGCTCTGCAGATCAGGGTACTTAACCACAAATCCCAATAACCTGGGTTCATTTTTGGGTACCCATGTGGTAAAAGTGGGTAAATTAATGGGATTCCCCCTGATTGTCTTCTGACTTTTGCACTTGTGCCCACATACATACATACATACATACATACATACATACATACATACATACCATATATTTTTGGGGGGGTGACATATAACATAAAATACCTTTTCTATGGTGATAGCTAAGGAAAACATCTGCATGTGTTCAATAAAATGCTGGCCTGTTTGATGTGATGTTGATGGACTTAACTCTCAGCAGTCATTTGGCAAAATTGGTTTTAAGTAATTTATGCAGTAGAGTAGGCTTTTGTTATTTTCCTTTGGCATCATAACTACAGAGAAAACAGACTAGGACTAGCTGTTTGCACATTTTCGGGAACAACTCAACTTTCCAGTTCTAGGCTTTTGAAATTTGAGTGTAGTCATCCTGAGAATTTAGTAATCAGATGTGGTTCACCACACTGAGGTCTAGACCAGCATTTCTTTCCCTGAGAAACACAATATAGAAAGTATAGTAACAGAAAGATGTTACTACGCTGCAGCAAATGGTCCCAGCTTCACGTCTCAGTAACGATCGTGTTGAATTGCCCCTGTCTACAAAACAGGAGCCTTAGCTTGCAGGGCAGAGACTTCTGCACCTGGAGAAAAGATGCTGAAGGTGTCCTTGGAAAAACAATCCTAATCCTCTTTGACTGAAATTCTAGTGGCCAAAAGGAGGGCAGCTTCCCAGGGCAAATATTGGAGCAAACAACTCTAGCCCCTCTCGCTGGCACTTAAATCGTATCTCACTTTTTATGGTAGTGTTGTGAATTACATTCTTTTCGGGCTTATAATTAGAGGATGGAGCAGATGGCGAAGGCCTAGTTTGAGGTGATTTGACTGTTGGAATAGCCTCTGTTGTCCAACCGCAATTGCAATGGCCCCGGTTTCCCATGTGCCCTGTCAGCTTTGGGAGCCTGGACCTGAGACACATCCTCCAGCTGTTTTTTAAGTGAAGGCCCTACCAAAGAAGGATGCTTTTTTCCATTCTATTCTGATAGTTTTGGATTTGGGTTTCTAAAGTTTGGGTTCTACTATGTCTGTTTCTGACTCGTTGGAGTTTTTCAGGTTTCTCATCTCTACCTGGCACACGTGGAAGTTCATGGCTGTCTCTCCAATGAGTGGAGCAGTTAATTGTTTCATTCGTATCTAATCAAAAGCCCAAAGATTGCCCCCTCCCCCACCCTTAGTTAAATTCTTTGGTAAAGTTAAATCCCGTTTGTGAAGATAGATGGAAATTGACTAGGTGATGAAAATGTGTTTTAAAAGGATGATGTTGATAAATGTGTACTTGAGCACTGTGGAAAGCATTCGTCTCAGAGTATGTATTTCTTTTCCAAATCTGATCGGGCTATTTTTAATGTACTAAGCCTATTGCTTAAAAGAGGGAGTCTGCCTTTGATGTCATTTGGGGGATGAAAACATCCTCGTTCAATAGAGAAGCAGCATCTTTTCCATGCTCATTTGAGATCAGTTCAGGCAACATACTGATGCTCATTCAGATATAAATGCCATATTCACTTTGAAATGCAAATTGTTTAAAGAAAAATAGCATATGGCGGAGGTAAGTATCTTTTCAAATCAACTCTCGCACTTTAGGGAGGTAAGTACAAGGAAAATTATTCTTTGGAGAGAATCGGGCCTTTTGACACGGGGGAGCTTGCGCTCATCAAGACTGGCGGCTAAGCGTGCCCACATATCCATATCAAGGAAGGGGCGCTGGGGGGGCATGGATTAGCATGGTAATGCGGCTGCCCCCTGCTAATCAGGCCACCGCCAGCTGATCCCGAAAGGGAGTTTTCCAGGGACCGCCCCCTCTGAACCCCCTGGCTGGCCAGGTAGCTAACTAGCCCCTGGGTTTCTTGGTAATATTTGAGAGGAAGTTCCCAGATGAAAAGCCAAGTAGGTGCCTTCAGGGACCTTATGGTCCCAAGCTGTAGCGAACAGGGTTGCGGCCTAGGCCTCACTGCCGGGGAAACGCCTTTGCCTTTTGCCTGTACCTGCTCTTGCCTGTACTTCTGAAGCAGCATCTGCAACTCACAATCCACCAGGGCAGAGGGGTTTTTGTTTTTTAACTTTGGGGGGGGGAGGAGTTAAAACTGATACAATAAATTTGTGTAAAAAGTGCAAAACCCAAGCCAGCAAGATGGCTTAGCAGATAAAAGCACCTACCACGTGACATGACCTGCGTTTGATTCCCAGGGCCCACATGGTGAAAGGAGAGAAGCAGCTCTTGGAAATTGTTCTCCGATCTCCCCACACACATTATGGCAAGGGTGCACCAACACACATGTACACACAAACAAAATTAGTTATCTATTAGAAATGTTTAAAGAAAGTGCAGCATTCTGAACTACAGCTGAACACAGGTGCCCAGTGCGGGCAGCTCCAGGGCCCCTCCTGTCACTGTCTTCAGCATACACACAAGGGTGGCCCCTCTTTGACTTAGCATGCCATGGTGGGACATGTTTCTTCAACCCTGCCCTAACAGCCTGAGTCCTCCTTGCTACCACCTGTTCCATGGTCTGTCTGCCATCCATCCTCCTACCTCTGGTCAATAACTCTTCCATTCTTGGTGCTATATAGTTGCTGTGGTGCATCCTAGGGATTGGACAGCTGCTGGCATCCACTGAGGTTGTGAACATTTAGAACACAGCTATATTTGTGCTTTTGGGTGGATGTGTTTGAACTTATCTGGGCATGTGACTTGTTGGGGGTGCCAATGAAAGGAGGGGGAAAGTTTTAAAGAGAAGGCAACTGGACTTTGAACGCTCTGTGGAACTCTATGTTAACAGTCCACTTGTCCTGTGAGAGCACAGTGTGTCCTCTACAGGCTCTATGCTTCCTCCATCTCTCCGGGGTAGTGCTCCAGAGTCTAAACTAAGTAGCAGCGCTCCACAGGGGCCTTTGGGACCTTACAGTGGGGGCGGTGTGGGGTGGGGGGAGGAGCTCCCAGCCCCTCACACTCTGAAGGCTTTCATCTCGGTGCTTTGACTGGGGCGGTTCCTAAGGCCATCTATGCTTGGTGCGCGGGAAGGGGGGAGTACTTAGTATGAGGCTGGTGGCAAGAATCAGGGCAAGAACAACCTTGGAATCAATCCCACCCTCCTTGAGCTCTAACTGGTTACATGGCTGATAAGAATTGTGGGCTAGAGCAGATGACAGCCCATTCCAGAAGCAGCAGTAGACAGAAGCTCAGCATTGTCACCATCCCAGGCCCAGTTCTCACTAGATGGCACAGCACACAGCAAACTAATGCAGTACAGAACCCTAAGCTCAGGACAGTCTTCTGTGGTAGGGTGGAAGCCAGTCGCCCCTACTTTTGCCATAAAAACTGCCATTATTGCTATATGAGGTAGAAAAGTCTGCCCTTCTCTGGGGGAAAACACTGTCCCTGTCATCAGTTTGCTCTGTAGACACCCTTAGGGGGAAAATGGGACAAAACAAGGTGCTGGTGGCCACAGCCACAATAGGTGAGGAAAACCAGAGTCCATAGAGAGCCACCTGCCCACAGTGGCTACTGAGGCAAGGGTGTGAGGTGAGGCCACAAGTGCAAGAGGAAAAGAAGCAGACGACCTTGCTCCAACAAACTCAGCCCTGAGACTGGTGGCCACGTGGCTACAGAGAGTAGAAGCTTCCCTTTCAGGCCCTTGTCTATGACCAGCTTGAGCTTTGTACATTAGAACCCACCACGGATCCCTCCTCACCCCAGGAAAGAGGAACCCTGATGTGGCTTTCAGTGGGTACCAGCTGTGTGGCAGCAAACTCCTCCACATCCCAAAGGCCCCAGATTTATGTCATTTTCCCAGGCATGCCAACAAAATACTGTATGATAGAGTGTGCATATGATCAGTTTTTTTAGGAGAGACTCTCCCCAGACTTTTCTGCTGGGACTGTGGGGTTGGCATGGCTTTCAGCAGGCCATGCATATGTTCAGCTTGGAGCTGGCAGCTTCAGCTCAGGATGGCAATTGTGTCTTGTAGGTTTCCTGGTATGTATGTAGTTTGTAGCTCCATCCTTTTGACCATCTGACACTTGCAGTTCTAACAGTGAGCAGGGAGAGCTCAGAACATGCCCTGGTGATAGCTGGTGTAGTTATAGGTTTCTCTTAACTTTAAAAGGATCAGCATCAGATAGGTATAGGGTCCCCAGCCCTTCAGCTAATTGATAGGGAGCAAAGGCAGTCTCCCCGTCACTGGACTGCTTCAGCCTGGCTTTGAAGGTGTCTGAGATGATGCTTATACACACTTCTGTCTTAAGTGGTCTTGAGGTCAAAGTCCTTAGCTCTCACAGTCAGATAAAGTCATCAGCATCCTTCACAGATAAGGACTCCTGCTTCTTGGCCTAATTAACAGCTCACCGGCATGTAGGGAATTGCCATCTAGTGAGAGCCGCAGCCCTCAAGTGCTCGGAGAGTCAAAGTATCTTAAACATAGCCTCCCCTTGTGTGTGTAGGTGTTTGCAGAAGCAGAAGTGCAAGTTCCTTATGTGACGTCATAGGCAGGTCCTGCCAGGAACTCCCCTGTGAACACTGGACATGGGCATAGTAGCATCTAGCCACTTAGTGATGTTCACTAAGGAACAAATGGAACTACATGTTGCATGTTTGTCGATGTATATTTAAAAAACAACAACAACAACAAAAAGCATTAGATAGTGCCCTAGTCAGCTTTCACTGCCACCGTGACACAGCATAGAGAAGAGATTCTCAGTCTATGGATTGCCCAGATGAGATTGGCCCATGGGCATGTCTGTGGATGATGTTTTGATTATTTGATATAAGAGAGCCCAGCCCACTGTGAGCAGCGCCATCCCCTGGGCTGTATAAGAAAGCTAACTAAGCATGCATCAGTCTGTGAGCCAGTAAGCAGTGTCTCTCCATGGTTTCTGCTTCAAGCTCTTGCCTGAGTTCTTTGCCCCGATTCTCTCAGTGATGGGCTGTGACCTGGAATTATCATCTAAATAAAGAATTTCCTCTCCTAAGCTGCTTTTGGCTTGGTGTGGTTTTTATTATAACAACAGAAAGGAAATTAGTATAGAAGAATTGTGCCTGATGCAATTAGAAATGGGCATAGGTACTTTAAAAAAAATAAAATCTCTCGGCAAACGTTGTAGGGTTGTTCATTTGCCTGGCAGAATTACAGAAGGAGTAGAAATGCTTAACGTGTGATCACTGGGCAGAAATGTGACTGCTAGAGATGCTTCCTGGCCCTGATAGGCAGAGTCACAGCTCTCTTTACAGATTCGTGTTTAAAGGCAGTGCCTGCTTGTGGACTTTCGAACCATATATTAAGATTAGAAACATCATTTCCTGATGTTTGTATTTTTCTTATTTTCAATTTGACAAATACATTCCTGTATCCTGCCCTCCCCCCCGCCCCTGGGCATCTTTCTTTAGTGTACTGCCGTTGTTTTGAGACAAGGTAGGCCATCCTCTCATCAAGGCTGCAGCCATCTTCTTGCCTCTGGCTCCTGAGTGCTGGGACCCTAGATGTATGTCACCATGCCCAACAGAGAAAACATTTTCAGTACAAATCAGTACAAGTCTTAATTCATGTTGAAATGGAATACATTGGTCTATATAAAAAGGAGCTTTATTCCCAGAGAGGGAATCAGAACTGTTAGTTTCCTGGGTTAGTTCCCTCAGTACTTGGAAAACTGTTTAACTCTGAGTCATGAGAGAATAGGAACCCGTGGGCAGTGGGTTGAGAAGATTGTGAGGATGGTGCATCCAACAAAGTTGGGTCTTGACAGCTTCAGCTCGTTGTGTCCAGGAACACAGTCAGGGCCACAGCTGTCAGACATCAGCATTGGCTAAGTGATGCCAGAAGCCCTAGAATTTAATTTATTATTTATTGGGGAGGCATCTTATGATCAGAGGACAACTTGAGAGAACCAGTTCTCTCCTTCAGGGGTCAAACCCGAGTCATCAGACACCAAATGCCTTTACATGCTAAACTTCTTGCTAGTCCAAACCATAGGTTACTTTGAGATGAAATATCCAAACCTAATTCTACTCAGGGTATAAAATCATTGTATATAAGCAACAATGTTACCTGCGAACATTTCCCAGGCACCATTCCAGCCGTAGGTGTAAGCACCCAGCTCAAAATTCTACCTGCGATGTTCCAGCTTAGCCTCGCCATTGGGATCTCGGGTGTCTGGGCAAATGAGGGCTTGTGAGTACCTGCTCTCTCTGAGCACCAGGGTGACTAGGGCCCTTCTGGAGTCAGGGAGTCCTTGGCCACCTAGGTCCCCTTTGGTTCCCTGGGGACTCCCTCCTGCTTAGAAGGAGATCTCTGTGCCAAACCCCGGGAGCCGCCTCACCAGTGTCTTAATACATCTATGTTGTGCTGAAACTGACAAACAGCAGGAGGTTTGCAGTCAAGAGGAGCAGACAGAAGTGTGTGAGCATCCTTGCTCTGTACTTCCTGCAACATGTACACTTTAAAGGAGAATCTGCCTTCATTTTCCAGCAGTTTGACAGCCAGCCACCAGGCACGGTCCTGGCAACCCTAGGCTCGTCTTTTGGGCATTTTAATGTCTATGCTGCTCCTGGGAGTACAGATGATGCTCAGAATTTCTCTCCAAGGCCCATTTCCATAGTCAGCGATACAGACTTGGGGATCTTCTCTTTGACCTTTTAAGAAAGCCACTTTAGACGGTGTTAGGCAGGTCATCCTGTAGACCTACCTTCCAGCAAGGGTGTCCAGCCTCCAGGTCACACAGGGCCAAAGACAGTTACAAATGCAGACAAACACAAAATTACTTAAGCATTTTTGCGGTTTCATTTATTTGTTTTAGATGACAGTGTCCAAAGTTTGAGCACCTGGTAGTTTCATTTCTGTCACAGTGATGAAATGATGTGACAAAAAGCGACTGCAAGGAGAAAGGGTTTATTTTAGCTCACCGCTCCAGGTTGCGGTCCATCTGTGCAGGGAAGTCAAGGCAAGAACCTGAGGCATCTGGTCACATAGTATCCACAGTCAGGAACGGAGAAATGAACATGCCATCCTTACCACTCAGTGACCTTGTATACTTACTCCTGTGACAGCCTAGGGCCCTTAGCCAGAGAAGGGAGCCACCCACTTTGAGGGTCGCCCTTTCCACATCAATTAAAGCAACCAAGACAGTCCTCCACAGATATACCCACAGGCCTCCCCTCCCTGAGATGGTCTTCCCAGGTGATTCCAGATTGTGTCACAATGGCAGTTAAAGCTAGCCAGCACAGCATCCTTCCTAGAGAACGGACAGAGGAAGCAGTGGCTCTGATGAGCATCGCCATCAGGGACCAGAAGACGGACAGATTTGTTTTGAGTTTGTTAGGTATTCAGGCCTCTTGAGCCTAGAGCTAGCATAAAATGTGTTGGCAGAATCGTCTTGGCATGTTGCTAATTGGTAGAAGTCCCTATAGGCCGGGTGGGCCCAGAGGAACTGGGAGAGCAAAGAGGAGTCTGTCCCCTCACTCCCCAATGCGTATAATCTCCCCCACCCCCCTAGTGAACCCCAAGAAGGAGCCTCCTAGCCCATGCTGGTCTGCAACTCTCTTTATAACCCAGGCTGGCGAGGAGCTCCTGCCTTTACCTCTTCGGTACTGCAGTTACAGCACGCTCCACCACACCCTGACACTCTCTGAGGGCTCTTCTTCCATCACGTTAGCTACATCCGCAGCTTCTGCCTGCAGGAACCTCATGGGAAAGAAGTAGGAGTGAGCCAGGGCTGACACTGGGGTAGGGTGTAAATCTATGGCATCAGGGCACCCAGGAAAAGAAAGCCAGAGTGGATGGTGTGAGTGCCACAGCCAGTGGGAATGACACCAGCAAGGAAGCCTAGTCGACCTAAAGTGGGGCTCAGGGAACAGCCTCAGAACTGGCTCCCCAAGTCTCACCACCTTTCCTCCTCTGTGTCCCTGTCCTGCTCTTCGTAATGGACCTTTGCTTTGCAGGCAGTGGACACAGCCCACGTGGGTGCTCCCCAGGTGAACAGCCTGGCAGAGAGACTTCAGCAGGAGCACAGCTGGCACAGGCTACCAGAGCCACAGCTGGTGGAGGGAGCCCCTCACCCACTCTGGAGGATGCTACCTCTGTGCTATGGTGATGATGAGCTTACCAAGAGGCAGTTTCCGGGTGGCCTCAGAGGAAGCATGTGAGGAATCCCAGCAGCTGTGTGTAGTGTCTCCTTGGTAACAGTAGCCCCTCCCCAGCGGCTAGGAGGAGTGGTGCAAGAGCAGCGTCTTTTTATTATTCGTGGCACTGTCACCCAGAGCATTGGGACCTCAGAATATTGCTGTTCCTTCCCAGGGTATTATTCCCACCAGCTCTGGTACTTACCCTGTCCACTCTGGTTCTCTTCTCCTGAGCACCCTGATGCCATATATCCACCTAAAAGATGCTCCTGTGCCTTCAGAACATGACAGCTGGGGGAGGCTGGCCCTGAGGCTTTGAACATAGCCCCACCCCTCCCACATACCGACACATACACACAAAACACGGCTTCTAAGCACCTGGCCCGCATGTCTGTCAGGATGAACAGCTTTGCTTGCAGTTGTGGTCGTGTCACTAGTTTCTACATTAAGTGTTAGTGTCAGAGTCCTCGAGCTCATATAACCTGTGTATCTAGAAATGAGGGGCCAAGTGCGCTGGACTCTGCATATTGGACCCTCTCAGGTCTGCTTCTCTGGCCCATGGACACTACCGTAAACAAGGAGGTCTATGGCCCTGAGTTCTTTCCCATGGTTGTTACTTCAGATTTTAGTCTGGCCTGGCATGGGTGATTTCCCTTCTGAGGTTCAAACCATACTCAGTTCAGACAACAGCAAAGACTATATGTTCTGTTGTGGTCCTGTTTTTGCTGTAGAGGCATCTTTGTGCTGGCTCATGCAGATCAGATCGTCAACTTGAATGGTTGTAGAATCACCCAAGATACGTGTCCTTGAGGATGTTTCTCAGTTAGATTGAGTTGAGGTGAAAAGAATTGACCCTAAATGTGAGTGGCAGTATTCCATGGGTTGTAGCCACAGACTGTAAAGCTCTGGAGGGCTTAGCTGAGAACCGGCATGTGTGGCCCTCAGCCTCTTGGCTGTAGTTACAATGCGACCAACGGACTGCACTCTTAAACTGTGAGCCAAGCACAAACTCCTTCCCATAAGCTGCGCTCTTCAGGTGTCTTGTCACAGCCATGGGACAGATGGTCTGTACAGCCTTCCCTTAGCACGCTGTGGTGTTCGGCTCCATGCTGCATCTCTGCAAACAACTCTAACTTAGCGGTGTCTGTGTGTGAGCTCGCCCACTTGCCAGTGCAGGTGCACAAGAGTGCATAGTCTTCTGACCCAACCCCTTCTCCACCAAAGTCAGAAGCCAGACTTGGTCACTACTGACCGGCCACTTGCTTAAGCCCTGCCCCATAAAAACCTCCCACTGAACCAACCCGGCTAGGAAAGTTCAAAAACATGGAGCCAGTAGCTGGGCGTGGGGGTACACGCCCTCTCTGTGAGTTTGAGGCCAGCTGGTCTACATAGTGAGTTCCTGGACAGCCGGGCTGTGTAGAGACCCCCATCTTAAGCAACAACAACAACAGTATCCCCAGAGATCCACGATTAGTTTTTTGAGTCTAAAGTTGGTGTGACCAAAACTATCTTTCTTCACGGTCCCTGTGAGTCTGAAGCCACTGGGGTGACTTTTTGTGTTTGTTGTTGTTGTTCAGTAGAATCTTTACAAGGTCAGTCGTCAGGATTGCCACCTCCACTGTAGCGCCTCTGGGGATCTCATCATCGGGAGAACTGCCCTATGAACTGCATCCCCTGCTACCAGACACTTGGCCCCAGTGGGGGAGCCTGTGTAGATAATGCTCTTTTTGCCCAGTGGTGGCTATCCTTCTGTTCTCACTGGTTCTCTTGTCTTTAGAGATTGCAGTAGGGCCACTCATCTTTGGAATGGTTTTATGGGCAGGGCAGTTGTCTTCAGCCTTCCTTCACTGTTGCTCAGTGGGGTACCACTGGGGTGCACAGCACCCTTCTCTTCCTCACCATCTTGCGCCACATGAGGCTTCCTTCGATTTACCATGTAGGCAGGATGACAGCAGCGGCGTGCCGGGGGTCAGGTATGTGTGCCAGCGTGAAGCCCCGTAGATGCGGTCGTGCTGGCTTCTATGGTCTGCAGTCCGCCGTGGTGTTCACCTGACTTGTTTATTCCTAGGGAATGTCACTAGTGCGTCTGGGTCTCAGATGGCAAGCGGCATCAGCCTGGTCTCCTTCAACAGCCGACCTGACGGCATGCACCAGCGCTCCTACTCAGTCTCCAGTGCCGACCAGTGGAGTGACGCTACAGTCATTGCAAACTCAGCCATCAGCAGTGGTAAGAGGGGGCACAGACCATGGCCATCTCCAGGTCCTCTGTGAAAGCCAGGGGCTGGGCTCAGTGCCCAGGGCATCCGTGCTCCACTGGGAGCACGGTGCCATGGGGCTGCTATGACAGTGGCACACATGTCTCATCTGTGAACACTTTGTCCTCAGTCGCCTGTCTCATCTACGTCATCAACATCATCTACATCATGTGTTCTCCTCCAGCCAGGAAGTAGGCCTTGAATCCTCTCCACTGGTCAGATTTGCAAGTGGAGGTTGCAGATGGGACAAGTGGCTTACCTGTGGTTATGTAACAGGAACGCAGTGAAGCTGGAAACAGATGTCAGATGCTCTGTCTCAGCCTCCTGCCCTACCTAGATCGTTAGCATCTCACCACTCGCACAAATTTTGTACGGTTCAGTCCATTCATCTGCCTCTCGGTCTTCCAGGACTCCTGGTGTAGCTTCTGAGTTCTGGGGGAATCCCCTCTGTCGTCTCTTCTAGATTTACACGTTATTTGGCAAGTGTGGCCTGCTTCTTGGGGGACAGATGTGGCACCCTGGAAACTGCCTTTGATGTATGTGTGACAACATGAATTATGCAGTGTGCCTCCCGTGCACTGGCTGGTGCAGCTTGCTTCGCCTGTGGCATTCTGTCTGTGGCCTGTTCACCGGTATTTAAGGGAATTCCCACTGTTGTATGTAATCTATCAGACAGGGTTTGAGAGTCATTTTAGCATAATTTGTTCTAATTAAAAGATTCCACATCAGGTCTTCCCTGTGGACCCACCAGCTGCTGCGGCAGGACGCTTGCTTTGGGTAAACACCATCTTACTTCTGGTTATCCACAACACTCCTGACAGACGGGGCCAAACAGTTGCTTCCGGCCAGACCAAGGCTTCTCAAAAGTGAGAGAGAAGCGCGGTCAGGAAAGGTGATCTGAACAGAGGGCCGTCTAACAGATAGTGCCCCGGGAGTTGGCTAGAAGGGCAGGAGCCCAGGCTGCTCCCACACACTAGGGCAGGCACAGCATGTGCCACCTCCCTCTGGTTAGCACCGTCACACCTGTGCTGCACAGATCCATCTGGGGCCAGTCCCAACCCCCACCACTTTTAAGGAGCACAGAACCCTATGGGACATTTAAGTAAAGTGTGTGTATAAGTGCATCATAAGACATCTCCCCACACAAATGTTCCTCTGCCGTGCCTCACGGTAGTAACCAAGGAGACACCCGTGGAGGAGGCCTTTCCATGATGTTTTCCTTTTCACGTACTTGATACAAGGCCCTTCTCTTTGTAATCGCTTTACCCATCACCTAACCTCGCCCCAAACATATACCCGCCTGCCTCTGCACTGCCTGTCGGGGTCAGCAGCAGCTTGCCCAATGGCACAGTACAGGCAGAGCCCAGAAGCTTTAGGATTTACCTCCACCTGCACTAGTTGAAGGCCTTGTCTTCGGACCCAGTGCTAGAAGTCTGTTTTCTCTGCCTTCTTCGTCCACCCTAAATGAAGACTTCCGCTTCTGAGAACTGTTCCATTTCTGCCGCTTTGACACACAGGTGCCCCTGGGGCCTCTGCCTCTAAGCAGCTGTGAGCAACTCCTAATTAGATAGATGACTTTGTAGTAGGTAAAACTGGGAAGCAGGAGGCGCTGGCTAAATTAAGAGGAGAAGGCAAGCAAGAGGAGCCCATTCTGTGAGATGGAATGCCCCACTGCTTTATGGCTATTACTGTTGTATGGCATTACATTTAAATACCTGAGGTTTAAAATTAAATGTCTAATATAATTTGGCATTGCTAACGTGAGCCCAGCATCTGCCCTCAGAGAAAATCCAGACAGCTCTGTTCAGGGTTTCAAATTGCTGTCTGCTGGCTTGCGAGCCACACCGGGGATTGGATCCCTCTTCCACTAAGTACCACATGCTGCGCCGTGTAATTTTTTAACCTCAGAGTATATTCGTCTTGAACTTCTGTGCTGAAAAAGGCTGTTCCAGTAGTACATGAAAAATTAATTTTTTTACATTTTTCCTCACTCTCCTAAGTGTTTGACAGAAGTAATTTTTGCAGCAAGAGAGAATAAAAAACTGGTGGCTGTAAATTCCTGTCCTGGAACCTCTTGTGTAGATTCTTTATGGACCCAGAATTGATCTACATGTCAGATCCTGTTGTGGTCTCAACTGTTTATCACCGTAATGGCAGTAGTGAGCCCGAGAACACCAACTTATAATCCCGGGTGAAAGAAATTGGTGTTTGCAGTCAATGAAGAGGAGCTTAGCATTATTGATAGACCCAGGGCAATTATCCCTGCAACAACTATTGGCTGAGGGTTTCCTCGACTCTTACTGGAAGCCTGTGGGTTTTTTATTTTTTTATTAATCATCTTCTTAGGAGTAATTTTCTCTGGAAGTGTTAGGCCGGAGTGAGCATGCCTGCTGCAAGCAGGGGGCCCTGGAGGGCCATCTATAGCAAACTTGGTTGTCGTAGCATACTTGAAGGCAAAGTGTTTATTTTAGATGCATCACCTCTGTGCCAAGGGCAAGAGCCGATGTCACAACCTCTGTGCATTAGTCTTCTGGAGTTCTGGAGTGTCTGGCCCAGCCTGCTACTCCCCACCCCCCAACACCACCCATACCCACACCATTCCTTGCAAGTGCCAGCCTCCTTGGCTGATGGCCTTTGCTGTGGCAGCAGTGTTGATAGCTCCACCCTTTCACAGATTGCTTCAATCCAACAGTTTATCTTCTGCCTCAGTGACTGGCTGCCAGGGTGAATACATTTCTTCATATGACTCCTCAGTGCTCTGCCGACTCCCGTCAGGGTCCCAGGCTCATACAACTTTGCCTGTTGGGCACAAACACCATTTGGTCTTTTATGTTTCTGCAGAGCAGTCATACCTGACGTCTTTGTGCATGTAATTGTACCTGCGTGCCTGCCTGATTCTGTGTGTATGTTCTTCTGTGTGTGGGCTCTGGTTAATTATTTGCCATCCTTGTAGGATATATGGTTTTTAGACAGTGGGTCCTAATATGGAAGTTCTTGAGTTTTGGTAATTTTCAGGTCCTTTTCCCATTATGGAAGTGTTTTTGCATGGCTCTTGTAATGTGCTGTAGCTCTGTTAATTGTCTGCACTTTGTTTTTGTTGTTGTCTTATGACTTCTGCTAGAACAGATGGGCTCCAGAAACCATACTGTCCTTCTGGGTCCCAAGGATAAAGACTATATCTTCTTCAGTTTCTTTGTTTTGTTTTAATTTGTTGGTTTGAGGTGTTTGGTTTTTGAGGTTTGTTTGTTTTGTCTTTGGGTGGTATTCCGGCAATTCTAGGACCTGACCAGCAGGTGGCGATAGTGTGATGCTGCTAGGCTTTAACACTGTTAATTTATGCAGCTTTAATTGGAGGGAGGGTTAGAATGTGTTTCATGCCTCATACCTGACATTCATTCCCTGAGAACCATGACTCACTAAGACCATGCCTTGAATAAGTAGCCACATTCACACAGGTCTTTCTTACGTTCTTTTCCCTCTGTGGTTTTGTTTTCTAAGGCAGGATTCACCTGGAATTAAGATGTAGTGTCATACAAATTACCTGTCTTGTGCCTGGTGGAAGAGATGGGGGTTTTCTTCTCCCATGGATCCTGAATGCCCCTCCACCAGGCCCTCCCAAAGTCTCCTGCATTGGAGAACCGTCCCCTGCTTAGTCAACCTTAAGCCCCTGAGCACTCATATCTCAGAGCCTGGCACTCCTATCTCAGCCCCCTGCACACACACCACACTAGGAGGCCTCATTAGAAGAATGACCCAGGCTCCATTCTCTGCATGTGGTTTGAGAGAAAGCAGAAGCTTCCTGGGTAGCCAGCCACAGGGGGAAAGGTGGATTTCTTTCCCTCCTGATCAAAATGCTATAACTTTGTACTCTGCATCCTTAGTTCGTGGCTACCAGCTATTTCCAGCAGTAGCTGCTGACCCAGAAGTAGGACAGCCACATGCCACCCTAGTTACCAGGACAGAGACCAATGACTCTTATGCCTGAAGGCAAGCAGGCCTCTTACCGCAGCCAAGCAAAAGTCTAGGAGTATTTGAAACAGATTGCCAATACCATGAGTCATTATAGCCCCACCCTCAGAATCTTCTCGACCAGGGGTGATTTTAGACCCCTAGGGAATAGTCATTGATACCTGGAGACATTCTTGGTAGTAACAGTGGTTGGAGAAGGGAGATCTTATGGGTAATAACCAGAGATGGGGATAAGTGTCCCACCCCCAGAAAAGTTTTGTGAGCAGGGGTCAGCTGAACCCACATAGCAGTGATGACTAGGCCTGACTCCTGACACAGCATATGGGCTTTGGGTCCGTGTTTCCTACCAGCTGCCACTGCCACACTTCCCCAGGAATCAGTAAAAATCCTTCCAAGGGTCTAGAAGCCAGCTTCCTTTTTTGAGGAAGTCACTGCAGGGCCTTGACTCCAGTCTGAGTTCTACACAGCTTCTCCCACTGCTCCCCAGCAGTATCGGTAGCATCAAGACCTCAGTGGCAGTCCAGTTGCCGTTGCCAGTGGGCACAGCATGATATTCACTAAATAGTCAGTCACTACTTGACAAGGCCTGTCTTAGTCAGGGTCACTATTGCAATGATGAAACAACATGGCCAAAAGCAACTTGGGGAGGGAAGAGTTTGTTTGGCTTACATATCTTGAGTCACAGTCTATTAAGGGAAGCCAAGGCAGGAACTCAAGCAGGGCGGAAACTTGGAGGCAAGAGCGGTAGGCCTGTAGGCAGATGTGATGTAGAGGGCAGCTAGTCTATCCAATAGGAAGACACCAGGCTGGATCCATAGAAGCTATGTTGATCATCCGCCAGCTGTTTCCTTCGCCAGTTGGCTTGCCTACACCAAGGATGCTGTATAGGGTAGGGAAACCACTATACCAAGGGTTGGGGGAGTCCCTGCATCAAGGAGAGAACTGGCCTGGGCAGCCCTGTGCCGGCTGCTACTGCTGCAAGAAGCAGAGGGCATGGGCCTTGGCTGTTAGCTAATCCTCAGACCCCAGGCTTGAACTGAAAATGGGTCAGAAGTTAGAGCTAAAGGCAGAATTCAGGTTCAACAAACATCTTGTAGAAAAAGCTAAAAAGGGGGGAGGGGCACCAAGCACTGACAGGCAGGAGCTAACTAAGCATAGCTTGTCTGCACGATGATCCTAGGCCCACTGTCCCCTTTGTGGAATTACATTTCCAGCATGATTTTGGCAAAATGGGATGTATCAAAAGCAGATGGCAAGAGGCAGGATGGGCTCAGAAACTATCTTCTATTGATAGGATAGTAAAAGATAGAGGCTGGAGTTCATGGTGATGCCTCAGGAACTCATTCCCCCTTCCTGCTCTACAGAATGGCTCTCAGTCTACCTGTGCACTGCCCTCTTGGATACTGTTTAAAAACACCCAAGTTGGTGGGTCGTGCATACAACGAGCATTGGAAGACTGAGATGGGAAGACCACCAAGAATTTAAGACCAGTGTGGGCTCACAAAGTGAGGCCCTACCTCTACATAGAGAAACACCAGTTTCTGGGATAACAATTGGGGATGTGATTTGCATGGGTTGCAGTAGACCCGGAGCATTGCAGTGTTCCTACCTGGTTTCAAACCGTGTGTAGCCATTTGAGCAGCCTGAGTGAAGAAAATGTCAGCTGAGCACCAGGAAGCGTGTGTTTGCTGCTCTTACCTCCTGGCTAAGGCTGCAGTGTGTGACCATCTGTCTCCGTCTTGGAGCTGTGACTTACTTACTTACTTCCTTCCTTCCTTCCTTCCTTCCTTCCTTCCTTCCTTCCTTCCTTCCTTCCTTCCTTCCCTCGACGGACTGTAACGGAACCTAAGATGCCTTGTCAGAGTATCTTATCCTGGCAATAGGAGGAGAGACTGAGGGATATCAGAGGCAAGTTCAGCGTACAGCTGTCTAGAGGACATGGGTTTCACCACTGTCACTTAACTTAGCAGCTAATGCCATTTGCCCCACAAGCACATATTGACTGTTTACTGTGCCACCCCACCACCCTGGGCCTGGGAGTAGGGTAGGAGCTACACAATTCCAGAGTCTCTCCAGGATGGAGAGTGACAGATAATCAATGAGGAGACCAATTGAAATGTATCTGTCAAGTGAGGAGAAAGTGAGTAGGCTAAGAGATGTCTTCATGATCAGGCCAGCGTGCGTGCGTGCGTGCGTGCGTGCGTGTGTGCGTGACTAAACATGCTTTTACTGGCTACAACACACCAGTCATTCCTTCAACACATCCAGACTGCCCTCTGACCTGGTACTTTTACCTAAATCCTCAACCAATCAGAAATATGTACAGAAAACTGTGTATCTGTACTAAACATGTACACAAATTTCCATTTTTTGTTTGACCTTAAGGTAGAATGCATCATGCTCCAGCCTCCACTACAGATTGGTTGGGAGGCATAAGTGACATGTTGTATGCTAGCATCATGTCTACAACCTCAAAGTGGATGGGGTGATCTTCCATGCATATCTGACAAGACGTTTATCCCATGGTTGAATGCCACTATAAGACCTAGAAAATGCTCACTTGTAATTTGGTCAGAAACTCAATCTGAGAATCCAGCAGTGTGAGAAATTTTAATCCTGCAGTCATGAGCTGTCTCGTGTGTGCATGTGTATATAGATGCACACGTGTGTGGAGGCCAGGGGTCAGCCTCGTGTATTGTTCCTTGGGACACTGTCCACCTTGTGTTTTCAGATGGGGTCTCTAACTTTTGCTTGGAATGTACCAATTTGGCTAGGCTGGCCAGCAGACCTGTCTCTGCTTCCCTGTCTCAGCTACTCTTCTATTGTGATAAAATGCCACGACCAAGGCGACTTACAGAAGAGAGGGTTTGTTTTGTTTCTAGCTCCAGAGTGCTAATAGTCCACAATGGCAGAACAAAGGTAGCTCACATCTCTGAACAGCAAGCAGGAAGCACAGGGGGAGGGGGAGGTTGACATGAAGAAATGTCAACGCCCACTCCAGTGACACGCTTCCTCCAGCAACTCCACACCTAAATAGAGACTAAAACTGAGGACCAAGTATTCAGAGTCCAGAGACATATGGAGGACATCTTACTCAAACCACCATATTCCCCAATGCCAGACTATTTTTAAATGTTTTTGGGTGTTTTGCCTTGAGTATATGTCTGTACACTGTGTGTGTGCCTGGCACCCACAGAGACCAGAGAGGGTGTGGATCGCCAGGGCTTGGAATTACAGACAGTTATGAGCTACCATGTGCCTGCTAGGAATCGAACATATGTCCTCTGGCTAGTGCTCTTTACTGCTCCAGCCCCTAATTTTTGAAATTTCAAGTACACACCACCACACTTAGATTTTTTTTTTTTTAAAAGCATGAGTTCAGAGTATTGAACTGGAGTCTTCAGATGGACTGAGCTATGGCTCCAGCCTAGGTAAAATCTGATAGTTCTCAGTCCTTCCTTGCCTCCTGAGTTAGAAGTTGTAAGTGTACAGAGAGAGACCTTAAGAAAATAAGGCATGAAAAAAGAATGAAGTGAGCCCTGAGGAAGAGCAGTCAGGAAGGTCTCATGAGATGGCTGGGGGGACACGGACTCACAGAGGCAGAGGTCAGCTGCCCAGGGCCAGCCTCAGGTCCACTGAACATTTTTCCATTCATGTTTATGTTCTGTAGCTTTGCATCCTTAAAGTTCTGTCAATGGATGTATCTTATATTAAATCCCTGCCTGATTATCTGACAGATAAGATTATTAACAGAAAGTGTTATTAATATTAATTACACAATGATACTAAAAATTTTATATGGCAGAAGCAGATGGTTATTTAAAACGAGTTAAGTTTTAGCCTTTTTATGAAGAAGCATTTAAACATATTTAGTTATAAATGCTATTTTAATTGATACATTATTTCTACAGTGGGGGTTTTAAAATCTTACTGCAGTGGCTGGGAAGTGTTTCTGTGTATATTACAGTCTCTTAAAACATTCACTGACTTGCAGAAAAACAATCATAATGCCATTTCAGAGCCAGAATGGGAGAGGCTTACTATTCGCACACCCCGATGGTTCTCACAGCTGCTTGTAGTTCAAGAATTCGGCACCAGCGTGTGAACAGCTGTCCAAGGTATTAGTCATGGACTAGCACTCTGGGTTATCTTTTCTAGGCGGGCATGCTATTTTATAAATTTTATTAATTTTACTGTTTCTAAATCCTTTTCTGGATCTGCACATAGCTGAGGTGAGCATAGCCCTTGAGAAGTATTTCATGCAAAAGGACCGGAATTCCTTTGTAGGTATCAAAAAACTTAAAGCTTACTTTCTCAGGACTGGAAACTTAGCTTGAAACCAGCTGTTGGGCCTCGGTTTGACAGCAAGCGTTGTATTAATGGCACCAGGTGAAGATACTTCACCCTCCCCCAGCTATATCCCCCAGCCTCAGCTGACTCTCCCCAAGCCAGGACTGTAGCCCCAGGCCCTTCTCCAGCAAGTTAGCTGGCTGCAGTCCAGAAGTTCGTTTCTGCACGTGATTAGATGTGTCTTCAGTTTGAAGCAAGCTCATAACTTGCATACATGGCAACACTGATGTTTTCCCATGAAATGTGTGTTCAAGTATAACCTGTAAGAAGTGTAGTGATAGCGTGTGTGTGTGTGTGCGCACACACACACACACACACACACACACACACACACACACAAAAAAAAAAAAAAAAAGCCTAGTAATCACAGACACAGTTCAGCATACAGTGAAGTACTCGACCAGGCCTCCTCTCCAGCTGTGTCTCCTTGTTTCCCAGATATTCTTGACAGGTGAGCAGAAGCACTGGCATCCCGCATGCATCCCAGGCTGAGCATGCCCAGTGGGTTCCACTTAGCCGCTCACTTTCTGTATAAAGCCTGTGAGCCCTGCCCGCTTTGCAGTATCAGCCGTTTGGGTTTGGGTTTTGGTTTTTGTTTTTGTTTTGTTTTGTTTTTTTTTTTTCATTTTCCTCTGCTACTCATAAAGTAAGAACCACATATAACAAGTTATTCCAGTGACCTAAACCCCCCTGGGGGAACCAGCAAAATCTGGCTGCTGCTGGCCCTAGTGTGTGGATTATTCATCAAGTCCCTTGAGGAACACAGCACCAGGATGCAGGATCTCTGTTCCTGAAGAATGGAACGTTCCGCAGCTGGGAAAGACAAAAGATAAGGAGGCCTTTGGCCAAACAGTGTCCTGGAGTCTAGAACTAGAAAAGGCCCACTTGACTGGCTGAGGCTGCAGCAGAGCAAGAGCTCTTGCCTGGTGTAGAGGAGACCCTGAGTCCACTCCCCACCACTACAGAGGGTGAGGAATGGGATGAAAGAATCACACCTGTTGGGCTGGAGAGATGGCTCAGCGGTTAAGAGCACTGACTGTTCTTCCAGAGGTCATGAGTTCAATTCCCAGCAACCACATGGTGGCTCACAACCATCTATAATGTGATCTGATACCCTCCTCTGGCCTGCAGATGTATATGCAGGCAGAGCTCTGTATACATAATAATACATAATAATAAATAATAAATCTTAAAAAAAAAAAAAAAAGAATCACACCTGTTGTCCCCTTTTCTGTAGCCATGGTCCAATTGGGGAGATAGACACTCAAAAGAGCCATGAAGCTGCTTCCTGGGAAAGCGAGGTGTTTTGCTAGTAAGAGCCCACCTGGCTCTGTGAAAACATCAATTACTTCTCTTGCTACTGCGATCAGACACATGACAAAGCAATTTACAGAAGAACGGGGTTATTTTGGCTCACAGCTCTAGGGTAGAGGCCATGGTGTGAGGAAGGCGTGGTGGCAGGAGTGGGAGGTAGCTGGTCGCATTACATCTGCAAGGGATTGGGGTGGGGGGGATGCTGCTTGGTTGATTCTAACTCCATCCAAGGCCCTCAACCCGTGGAAAATGCTGTCCACATA
This sequence comes from Acomys percivali, assembly GCA_907169655.1. NCBI lineage: Eukaryota > Metazoa > Chordata > Mammalia > Rodentia > Muridae > Acomys > Acomys percivali. The sequence continues at coordinate 19,650,787 of OU015743.1, read as the reverse complement.
TAGGGTGTATCTTCCCACCCCAGCCTAATCTAGAAACAGTGTTACAGACGCGGTCACAGGTCTGTTTCCCAGGTGATTCTAAATTGTGTCAGTTTGGCAATCTTAACCATCACCATCAAGGTCTGTGTTGGAGTTTGAGAATGTGAAAGACATGGTGTACACAGCTGCATCCGGTCCGGGTTGTAGTCCTGGTGTACCGGATTGCTCACCTGGGGAAAGCTTTCTCACCTGGTGGTAACTGAGGCTCCTCCTGCTCAGCAAGACCACTCAAGCTGTCAATCAGCAGGACTCCGGGAGGGCCAAGCCAGAGGGGTGCACCAGGTATGAATAGTGAGGAGAGAGGCCAAGCGATGGTCTGAAGCCATGTGCGGTAGTGGGGAGCAGAGGAAGGTAGTGCATCCTGGGAACAGGGCTGTAGTTGTAGAAACAGGGTGCAGTGTGTGCAAGCATCTGGAGAGGGAGCTCCTCCTAGGCTGGGGAGGCTTCAGGTAGTTGCCGCTTTTAACCTCACCCTGGGGGATCAAAGGCAGCTGCAGGGGAGAGGGATGGGAATGCGGTGTGCTTTGATGGATAGCGATCGCAGATACCACCTCTGCTGCACCCACTCCTGACCCCGCTGCCAGACACAGCAGGCTTAGGCTTTTGCTTAAGGAAAAAGAAGGAAATGTCAGTTATTATGTTTGGGAACACAATCTTATCTTTTCGTTTGATTTTAAAGCAGTTTTCCCAAAGATCAGCCATCAGGTCTGAGTGAAGTGTATTGACAAAATTTTAGCCATAGAGAAGAAAATGCTTTAAGCGCCAAGAAATCTGACCCTGGTTCTTGGAAAACTTTGATGGATCAATTTATCATTCTTCCTTCCTTTTTCTTTCTTTTTGCCCCTTTTCTTGTTTTTTTTCCTAGAACAAAGCCCAAATTCCAGAATCAATGTTAGGAATAACATGATGAAGTTCACTGGAGCAATACTGTCCATTTTTTATTTTTGAGTGGCCTAACACAAATGCTAAATTACTCATTGTTCTCTGCCCGAAGTGATATTAACCTTAGTTTTCTTCCCTGTACAAAAGTAATTAGGGAGGCAGAGGCAGGCAGATCTCTGTAAGTTCGAGGCCAGCCTCAGTGTGTCCAGGACAGCCAAAGCTACACAGAGAAACCCTGTATCGAAAAACCAAAAAGAAAAAGGAAAAAGAAATCAAATACAAAATGTTGTACATGGCCAGGAAGCCCTCCACCACTGCACTGCATCTCACGGTTGTCCTGGTTATTAAACATTAGTGTCAGCTTTAGGGACTGCTACCCTATTTTTTAGATGTATTTTTATTTTATTTTTATATGTCTCTTTGTTTGTATCTCGCCTCATGGTGCACAAGAGCTCGTGGAGGCCAGAAAAGTGCATCAGACCCTTTGAGCTGCACCGGGTGGGTGCTGGGAACCTAACTCAGGGCCCTGAAGAACAGGAAGTGTTCTTAGTTCCTCCGCTACCTCTTTGATCTTCCTTGCATCCTTATTTCTTATTTTGAGTGGAAAAGACAATAGGACATGGTTTGTCTGAAGTTACTGAATCATTTCAGAAACCTGTGCTTCACCAAGCAGCTCAGAATCAGAGGGTGTCCATCTCCCATGTTCCGCACATGTTCCATTCTGGCTGCATTTATTGTGATCGGGCAAGTACGACAGATGACTGCATCCACTTTAACACACCAAATTGTCAATGCACAATGAGCCTCGTGTCCCCATCCCTCCCCCCCCCCCGCCCCTTTATTTCATTGGGCGTGGCTTCTGCAGCGTCAGGGCTCACCTGGCTGTTCCTCATACTCCAAACCTTGGCACCTACCTACGTGAAGTTAGAAACAGTCATTAACAGGCTAGCAAAATTCCAAGAGTGGGGTGTTTGGGGGTTGTCACAGAAGTCTCCATTTACTCTTCTCTTAATTTCATAGCATAAATCTCCAAAATGGAGACAGGCTATTTTCAGTATACCTTTATCAAAATCGTTTGTATCGTTCAGAGATTGTACATGTTGAAAGCGGGCATCTTGCCAAGTGATACAAACAACCATACTTTAAAGAGCCTCTGTGTCTGTGCATCACTCTGTCACTGTGAGAAATAGGATTGCATTAGTCTCTGAGGGCTTTACACTCCAAATTTTTCCATTTGTTTAGACTGGGTTCTCACTGTGACATGGGCTGGAACCCACCATCCCCACTGACTTCAATTTCCAGAGCATTGGGATTGCAGGCACACGACAGACCGTCCATGTCGCTTTGCTTTGTTTGGTTTGTTTTTGTTTTGTAACCAATAACATAAATTGGTTTTGTTCCACCAGCTTTCCCAGGCCCAAGAAAGAGCTGCCATACACATGTGTGTGCACACACATGGTGGGGACAGGCACAGGGGCGTCCTTGTTAAACCAGTAATTCTCTGATGCTTCCATAAATATTCTTCCTAAGTGTCATCAGTGCTGTGGTCCTCTGAGGCTGAACCTCACCCACCTTGTCCCCTGACCCACCCACCCCTGTTGCTGTAGCTACAGGGCTGTCTGTTCAGGGTCACTGTAGATTAATTCCCAGGGGAACCAGAACCTTCAAAGCATTCCCCATGAGCAGAGAATGAAGGGCAGGGGTGTCCCGTCCCACTGGGTAACCTCCATCCCTTGACTGGGGCGATTGTCAGAGCCCAGGTGTGGCAGACAGACTGGGGAGTGGAGACTCTCTTTCAAGTAGCCAGGCCTTCCTTTTGAGGCACCGGACACCGTGATATTATCTCTGTCTTCTGCGTCTGCTGCGTGCCACCCACACTCAACAAAGGCTGTGGAACCATGAGGCTCCCTCCTCATGACCCACCCACCTGCCTCCTGTTTAGGAATCACACAGGAGGTTTTCAGACCTCATAGATGTTTACAAGGTGATAGTTCCTTGACATGGGCAAGGGGAGGGTGGATTTTTACAAATTAGCATTTGATTTCATTTTTTTAAAATTCCCTGGTGTTTTCCACAGTTAGCTTCAAATATAACAAAAGGTTACATGTAACCCCCCAAGGGAAAATAAGTTATAATTTATCATCATAATATGCTGGCAATTTATTCTCTGTATTGCTCTGCCTGTAAAGACATGGAGGCAGATTTATCAACTGGTAGTTAGAAGTCCCGGGTTTTAGGTTCACCTGTGAGTCTGCTACATATGGGCACACTGGGTACCTTTGTTTCTCCTGCAGCCTAACACTTGATTTTGTTCTTCATGCTGCACTCACCTGTTTCGCAGACTGAGCTGGCCCATTGGCTCAACTGGCTGGCCCATGAGTTCCTATAATCCTCCTGTCTTTCAGCTCCTAGTACTGAGGTTACAGTCATGTACCATTACATGTACATGTACATGTACATAGAGATTGGGGATCTGAACTCAGGTTCTCATGCTTGCAAGGCAGGCTTATGGCCCGAGCCAACTCAGCAGCCCCTGGTGTATTTTGTCTCAGGATGATGATGGTGGTAGTGGTGGTGGTGGTGGTGGTGATGGTACAGCATCTATTCAGTGCTTGATGTCTTCTGTACAGTAGTCACATTATATAATATTAAAAGTAAAGGAGGGGGTCTGGAGACATCATGCAGTGGTTAAGCAGCTCTTCTAGAGAACACAGGTTTGATTCCCACCACCCACCTGTAACTCCAGCTCCAGGGCATCTGATACCCCTCTTCCGACCTCCTCAGGCAACAGGCACACATGTGGTGTACAGACAGACAGACAGACAGACAGACAGAACACCCATACACACATAAAATAAATTTGTATGAAAACGTAAAGGCGGTAGGGTAACACCAGTACATACGCGACAGCCACAGAAGGCTGAGACCAAGGCAGAATTGGAAGGGACTGGCTTCCATGGCTACTGGAACTGGGGAGCTGAGTGGTCTGTCTCACTGTGTCTCGCGCAGCTTTAATCATAGCGTTTCTGAAAGCAAATTACTCGAGAGGCTTTCTAGTGGTTACCAAGACTTCTCCCTGTGAAGTAACAACTCTTTAGTATAGGCAATGTCTGCCTGGTGCCAGCTCTGGGTGGGACATCTTGAGGTCAGCTCGGCTGGGTGGTGTTCATTGGAGAAAGATGTCTGTGTATATTGCATAGTCCACAGGACCAAGAGAGGCTGTTATCACCCCTGGCCATCCATCCCAGGACTCCCCAACCTCAGGCTTCCGTTTGTAGGCAGCAGTCAATGCCATCTCTCTAAGGCAGGCTGTGTACAGGTTACACTCTTCTCCAGAGCTGCCGAGCTGCAGCCTGGGGTTCCCATTTCACTTGCTCTGGCTATTGTGGTCTCTTGCAGAGCCTGACTGGTGTGAGAGTGAGTCTGTCTGTCCATCCATCCATCTGGTACTTCACTGGCCACGTGGCACACAGCCCTGTATTACTACTTCTTCCAGTGGAGGGTCCTTCTGTCCTGCTAAGAGAAGAAAGCAGGTGCGGGGAGGCATTTCCAAAGCAGAAGTTAAGGACTACCTGTTTCACATAGGGGGAAAAAATCAAACTGTGTTGTAACCACGGCAACATAGTCTGAAGCCAGGCTGTATTTTGAAATGCCCTTATTTTGGAACCATGTCACATGACAGCCTGACTGTCCCCAAAGATCATTAGGGAAAGCTCTGAGCTTCTGGAAACAGTGTAGTAGTGTGCATCCAGTGCCCTGTAAGAGCCTATTTTCATAGATTTGTGTCTTAAAAACTGCCCTAATATTTAAATATACAAAAGAGTTGATTTATGACTTTAAAAACTAAAGCCCATCTAAGCAGTGGGAAATAAGGGTGCCAACCAAGGCCTGTGACCTGTGAAAGAAAAAAATAGAATGAATCCGATTGCTTATGCTTTTATGACATTTAACCCTGACTTGTTGGGATGAAATGTCAAAATCAGCTCGAGTCCTTCCAAGCCTGTGTTTCCATAGGTCAGCTCTATGCAAAGCTACAGCACCACCAGAAGGTGGGAGTTAAGGGGCAGAGCCACAGGAGCAGCTACTTTGGCATAATTTGCATATTTTGAAAGTTATATGTGTATTTTGCACAGAACTTCAGGACCTTGGATAGAGACATTTGGGGCCTGGCCTGCTAAAAGGGATTTTCTTTTATCAGCAGCTGGGAATATGATGTCTTTACTCATTGTTACTTTTTTTTTTTTTTTTTTTTTTTTTTTTTTTTTTTAAGAATCGGCTACGTTTCCAAAAAGGGGGTGGAATCATGCCATCAAAGAGCAATCATACATCTAGTTGACTTCTGGAGTTTTTGCCTCGTAGATATGCCTGGCCTCTTCCCCAGCTGGCTCAACCAGGGCAGGCCCTCCATGGGAAACAGACTCTTTGTAATTTAGCAGCTGTAAGCACCGAGCTTGAAAAATGGTTGTGGCTGATTATGTAGAAGGAGATGAGGCTGGAAGGGAGTGGGAATCTCTTGAAATGATTTCATTCCCACCTCCCAGCCCTGCTCAGCCTGCCTTTGTGGCTTTTCCAAGTACACTAGATTAATTTAAACTTTGTGTGGCTTGCATTCAGCTAAAAATCAGCTAGAGAGCAGTTTGACTTTTTTTTTTTTTTTTTTTTTGACCCTTAAATATCAAATGCTGACTGACACAGCCAATTGCTTTCCTCTGTGACACAGGCTTACCCCATCTTCCTCGGGTGTTCTGAGTTCCCATATTACTGTGTGGTCCTCTGAAATTGGGGGAATGCTGTTTGGTGCCCATACATCCTCACACTTAAGGCACATTCCTCCAAAGCCTCTGGTTATGAGCAAGAACCAGGAGAAACCCAGAAACACCACAGAGTGCAATGAAATAGCGTGGTGTGGTAGGGTTGTGACAAGGAAGCAAGAGAGTGAAGGATCTTGTGACACATATGCTGCCACCAGCAGGAAGAGCCGTGGGTCCTCAGACTCTGTGTTGGAGATGCTGCCGGCCTTGGCCTTATGGTCCCAAGCACGGACAGACGGTCTCTTCCCTCTGCCCCCCACCCCTGCTTGGGGAGTCCAACTCATCCTCCTTCCCCCACCTACCTAATAATGCAAAATGGATTTTTTTTTTGGCATTTTTTTTTTAATTTAATTGCTTTGTAGTTGCACAATGACCTTTCTTTCTTACTTTCAAAGTCTACTTTTTAGGTGAAATTCACGTCACATACTTCACTCACTTGAAGTGTAACTTGTAGTTTCTAACATGGCCACAGATCTCTGCAACCTTTCCTAGGTCATCTTCGAGAGAGGAGCCCTGGACCCTAAATAGTAAGCCCAGTTTGTGCTTTTATTTTTTTTTTAAGGGCTTTATAAACATATTTAGTAAATGAGAGCTTTATCCAGCTGGTGACCAGCTCTCTTAAATTCCAACTTCCTCTGCAGAGCCTGAGGTGTAATTGAAAGTGGCCAGGGAAGGAATTCTTCTCCCCTGGACCCCCTTTCCAAGCTGGCCCCTCCTATTGTGCGCCTTCCCTCCCCGATTTTTTTTTTTTTTTTTTTTTTTTTGTAACTCCATCTGACACTGTGTTGTCTTTCCCTTTCCCCCAACACCTGTCATCTTCCTCGCCCCCCGCGGTGTCCTGCTGCCCCATCTGACACTGTATACCCCTGCGGGCGCTGCAAAAGGAAGCACACAATAATGGCAGTCTCTGAAACATCTTCAGAGATGGGAGTGAAGTCAGCCTCCTCCCGCTGAAAGCTCCGTCAAAAGCTCCCGTGCTCAGGGCCGAGGGTTTGAACTTCACTTCACACTCACCTTTTAACAGGGACCCCGGATGGTGTGATTTCCTCCAGCGGCAAAGGTGGCCTCTTCTTTATTTACCAGCCGACACATCCCTCTGAGCCTCAGAAGGGACAGAGGCCCTATTAAAGATCCAAATGAGTCTCCCATTGTTGGCCTTGGCTCAAAGCAAGAGGCCTTTAATTTTCTACTTCCCACAATGACTTGCTGTTGAGTCTGTGGAAGGCCTTGGCCCTCAGCGGATTCCCCCCTGGCAGTGCCCAATGGCTCCGCCTTTGATAATCCTGAATTCTTTTAATACGGGAGGGGGGTGGAACCTAAAAGATTTTAGCAGTATGTTGTTCCTAACACAGCCAAAGAAGTAAGTGAAGATACCTGTGGGCATGGAAGCGCCATCAGCGCCCGCGGTACACATGCCATCCTTGCTCCTTTCTCTCCTGTTGCCCGTCTTTCCTCCTTTTTGTTCATGGAGATGTGTGGTTCCTAGGAATACATGGTTTTAAAGCATTTTGTATACTTGCGTGTGGTGGCCAGCTATCTCTGCAGCAGCTCATCTAGGTTACAGTGGCTCTTAGGAGCAAGTTCTCCTCATCCCGTCTCCAAACTCAAACCCCCGAGGAACACTCCTCGGGAAGCCCCAGGCCCCCATACTGCCTGAAATGCCAACTTCCAGGGATTTAGAGGACCCAGAACAGGTTTGACTTGGGACTCACCCGTGAGAAATCGTGGAAGGGTGACCCTTGAGGGGTTCAGGGCTTCCCAGCAGACACTTCCTGGCTCCCTGCCCACAGAAACAGTAGGACATGGGAGGGAGACTCTGACTCCCTGTCTGTGGAAACCCCCTCTGTGCACCTGGCACAGGCACTTCCCAACATGAGCTCCCCACAACAGTCCATTGAGACGGGCTCAGCTAATGATCGGCTGGGCAGATAATCGGAGGAGAGTTAATTGTGAGGTTCGATATAGCATCTTGTCGGCAGAGATAAGTTGTCACGTTTTCCACTTGAGCTGAAACTAAATGATTGTAAAATAAGTTATGAGTGTCCTTGGGCCTGTCTGCCGGAGTGATAGCTAAGAATACATTCCTGGCCCATCAGTCTCAAGCAGGCTGCTTGATATTTATGCGAGCGGAATGTTATTTTATTCTCCCTCTGGTCATGCTTGTCAGCTCCCCGAGTGAAAAGTGAAACTGCTTCTTTGACTCATACTTCACGTGCCGGAGCTCCAAGAGCCTGCAGATTGTGATCATTATTGCTCGTGTTATATATTTGGGTGGGGGGGTATGTGTTGAACATTGATGCCCGATTGGGAAGAACTAATAGCCAACATTGAATGTATAGGATGGGCCAGCCCTTTCTTGCCCAACAGCCCGTATCTGGGGGAACCCTGCACCAAAGCAGATTCAAACATGAAGCAATGGGTCACTGGCTCTTTTTTGTTTTTTCTTTTTCTATTTTTTTTGTTTTGTTTTGTTTTTTAATTTCATCACCTTGTTTCACCCTGCTTCTCTCCTGTGTTTAACTCCACAGCCTCTTGTCTTACTGCCTGGTAATTGATACAAAATGAAACAGTCATAGGCAGTCGGGAGAAGTGGTGGGCTCTGAGGGTGGGGCCGAGGGACATCCTGTCAGGCTTGAGGAGCAGTGGGGAGTGAGGAAGCTCAGCGTAGAAGCCTCACACACTGTGACTGCTCGTATTTTAGACCAGGGGATTATTAAACAGCTCCTGGGGACTCTTAAGACCTGAGAGTCAGGGCATAAATACTTAGGCTGCAGGTGCTTGTGTGCTGACTCTGGGTGAGTAGAAACCCATCACCATGGCCATGAGGCTGTCAGTCTGGCCCGCTCAGGGCTCAAGCCAAGGCCACTTTCCCTGCCTCCTCCTGTCTTTCTCCTGTGACCAAGGGATTTGCTCACCTTTTGATACCCATCATTCTTTATCATCACTGTCGTCATCTCCGTACAGGCTGCCCAGCCATGCCCTGGTGCCTGGCTGTAGGTCTACTTTCTGTCCCAGCATGCTTGGCCTAGCATTTTCCCCCCTCGGGTATCTGTGTGCCTTGGTAGCTTCATAGCCCCATGAAGAGGCCAGACTCCTAGAGGGTACCACATCAATGCCTTCCCTACTGGTAGGAAAAGAAAGCTAGATGGGGGTGGATTCCAGACCCTGATCCATGGAGTGTTTAGACAGTGGCACATACAGAAGACGCAGACCTACAAAGTTATCTCCTGCCTCCATCTCTGTATGAGCAAAGTCTTCGTGCCCTGTGGATCCCAGGGCACACAGCAGTAACTGGTTCACTCCTTTCCTCGTCTAAGAATAAATGTAAAGGACTCAGAACTGGTACAGTTGCTTTCTGCCTCTCTGGCCAGACCCAGAAGCACTCACTTCCGTGTCTTCCATAGTGTAAGATACTGCATTTTTCTGCCCACACCCTCCTCATGACACAGTGGCACCTCTGTCTCACATTAGTCTCAATTGCTGGGCCCAGGCCGCCCCCCCTCCACTGGCCCCAGAGTCACAGTCATTGTATGTGGATGAGTCCTCTGTCCCCTCTCTGTTTATCTGTGGAGTTGCATGTCTGCTACAGATGAGGTCCCTTCAGCATTCTGTGTTCCAGTGGCAGGGCCCAAGAAAAACAGTGTTTTATTGAAGGTATCAAGCAAGAAATTAGATAGGCATTCTTTACAGGCCTTAGAAATCGGCTCCATGGGGACAGGGGTTCTGCCCTTTATTCTTTGACAGCTGCTGGCGCAGAGAGCATGCTCAGTAAGTGTAGGCTAAGTGTAAGGGAGACTCTTTCTCACTGCCTATAGATCCCATTCATGGCTGTAGCCGTTCACCTAAAAATAGCTTCTAGGCAGTTGGAAACTTGCAGGACAGTGGTGGACACAAAAGCATGCTTGTGGTGAGTTTTTAAGGACATGGCAGAGTTGATTGCACTCCACTGCTCCGCTGGGGACCACAGGTCCCCTCCCATCTGGGTTTGCACCTCGGCCAGTCAGTTCTTCAGTAAAACCAGCAAGTGGAGGTAAAATTCCCCACGGCTGCTGCCCTGGTGACGAGGAAAAATGCAGACCCTACATCCATGAAGCTGACCTCATAGCCAGCCAATGATGCTCCTGTGGCAGACGCTTATCCTCAAGTGGAGAGAGCCAAGCCAGTGAAGCAGGGAAGGGCAGAAGCTATGGGCTGGCCTCTCGCAGACATCCTCCTTGTGTTTTGTAGTTTTCTCCCTACCTTTCTGTGTAGACCTCACTGGTCCTTCCCATCTGCGAGGGGGCAGATGAACCACAGCAGATGCAGGAGAAACAGACACTGCCTCTGGAGGCCTGTCCACTCAAGTGGCCCCTGTCAGGTGCACTGGTGAGGACAGCTGTGGCCAGGAGGAGTGCTGTAGTGAACTTTGCTTCAGAGAGCAGCAGAAAAGGGAGAATGGGCAAGACAGTGCACAGACGAGAGAGTGGTGGAATTGGTAGACAATTGTGGAAGTCTGTCCCATTCGCCATGTGGTTCCTGCATGTGCTCTAAGCATCTCAGAGAGGTGCTGGTGTATGTCGGGCAGTAAGTGCTAGTTTAATCACAGTGCAGCCCACCCCTGTGTTGGGCATTACAGGATACTGCAGGGAAGGGATGACTTCACTGCCCTGAGGAACTCTGGTTAGCTGTAGCCCACTAACAGCCCACTGCTGTGTCCATAGTCAGACCCAGGCAGTAGAGATGTCACATGGTAGCATAGGAGAAAGAATTCCTGACACAGTCACAGAGGTCACAGAACTGAAGCAAGAGGATAGCAGGGTACCCAGGCTTATTACCTGGGAAGGTCTTTGGGCAGTAGCAGTGAGTGGCTTTGCCTCCCTGCCTGATGAGTGAGCTCTCTAGGGACAGGACAGGTGTAGATTTCTGTCAGTGAGCCTGGTGCAGAGTGGGTGGGTCAGGGGATGTGTCCCTTAAAGTCTGTGCATGAAATATTTAAGAGGAGCAAAACTGTTCACTGTCACGCATTGGATAACATACAGAAGGGGAGCTTTCAGGGTGGGTGGCCATCTTGGAGTCTGGGAAAGCAGACTGGGGAGTTGTTTTGGTTTGTTCGTTGGGTTCGGTGGTGTTGGTTTTTAGTTGACTGGCTGACTGGTTGGTTGGTTGGGTTTGGGTATTTTGGTGAGCCTGGGTCTCACTATGGAAACTAGTCTGTTCTGGAATGCTCAGATTCTTCTGGCTCTGCCTCCTGAGTGCTGTGATTAAGGCGTGTTGCCACCACACTCAGCTACAGGCTACTGTTTTCATTCAAACCCTTATGCTCACCACCACCACTGCAGCCTGCCTGCCAGAACACAGGCTGAAATGGGGCTCAGGACTGCCTGCTGCTCCTGGAGTACAGGCCACCCAGGGAGTGGGGGGGGGGTGGTCAGGAGCCGAAGCTGGACCAGAGCCTGGTAGAAGTGGAAGGGTGGTAGCATCCAGGATTGAACAGAAGGTGGTGGGTACCCATTGCTGTGTTGCACTACGCAGGGATCTTGGAATGGATTTTCAGTGCTGAATCCCCAGCTTCTAGAGGGTGGTGGTATTCCGACAGCAGGAGCCAAAACAGGAGACAGTGCTGACTGATGGTAAAAGGACTCTGAAAACTTCAGTGGGGGGAGATGTGACGCTATACCTCTCCCCCACTGATGTACTATTCTCTCCTTGTATTGCCAGTCACTTCCCAGTCTTTTAGCACCATTTTTGCCTTCTTTTCAGCAAAGATTAAGTAATAAATTGAGTTTCACTTATGGTGAATTACTGTATTTGCACATTGGCTTTAATGTGCATTAATAAGCCTCTCTGAGGAGTTTAAGGGACGCCTGGGCCTGCAGCTCCACGGTATTGACTTGGAGAGACTCTCACAGGCTGTTAGTGAGTCCTGGCATGTTTGCCACTTCTCACTGATTACAAAGTGAAGTCACAGCCACATGTCATGCCGCAGGGAGAAGAAGTCGAGAATTGTTCATCCTGTGTATGCAGTTTCACACCCACTCAGCACAAGCCTCTTTGTGGATTTGTACATGTCAGTATCCCGCTCCTGGTACATCAGGAAGGGAAGAGAAGGAAACTCAGAATGAGGAGCTCACCACCCTGCCCTCCCTGATGCCACATGTGTGAGCATGAAGCTCTCAAAGCAGAGCTTTTCCAGTGCCTGCTTTGGGCTGGGAGGTACACATGGCCAAAGTGCCATGGTGTGCTCAGTGCAGAGGCTCCAGGCCTCCACCGCAGTCACCTTGCACAGGTGTCTAGGACCTCGTGCACGACGTTGGAGGACATTACTTGAGTCGCTTTTTCTCCTTTCCTTTGCTCTTTGTTCCAAGCTCACCTTTGCATTCTTTTGCCTTTTTCGGTTTGGCCACAGACACGGGGCTGGGTGACTCGGTGTGTTCCAGCCCAAGTATCTCCAGCAGCACCAGCCCCAAGCTTGACCCGCCCCCCTCCCCCCACGCCAACAGAAAGAAGCACCGGAGGAAGAAAAGTACCAGCAACTTCAAGGCCGATGGGCTCTCGGGCACTGCTGAAGGTAAGGGGCCCCGGGCTCCCAGGGTGAGTGTCTGCACTGTAGAAAATGCTTGTGAAGTCCACTGTCTACCTGATGGACAGATGTGGACTTTCTAATGTGGCTCCTGCAGGTGCATTTACGTGTTTGAATACCACACATGCATGTGGAGATATGTGTTCTCTCTCTCTCTCTCTCTCTCTCTCTCTCTCTCTCTCTCTCTCTCTCATTACAAATGCAACTAAACTGCAGAAATACTCAAGAGAAAACCAAACGTTCAAAACATCATTCTATCAACACCAAGTTTAGTTAGTGAGGCAGTAGCAGAGTTCTGTCTTGAGCAAAGGTTTCCACTCAGAAACTACCTTGTCACTCAGATCCTTTCACTTCCCATCCACTGAGCTTTTTCCTGGATATTCTCTCAGTCAGAATGTTCAGAACTGTGGATTGTAAGATGCTACTCCCCGTGAGGAAAGTGGCTTTGCGAGCCCGTAGCACATAATGAGCAACAAGGAGCAGTGGGGCTCAGGAGTGGGCCCCATCATTTGTGAGGCGGACCGTGTTGTTTTGGGTATCATGAGGAGGCTAAGGTCCAGAATCTTGAAGTTTGGGGTTCGTTCCAGGCCCAAAGCTGCTACTCTTCAACCAAGGTTCATCAGGTGTTGTCTCCTGTAGCTTGCCACTGACAAGGTTAGGCAGTGAAGACTAGGAGAGATGATTGTGCCGTGTCAGCACTCATGGAAAGCAACACTGAAAGGGAGTAGGCACCGAGCTAGGTGCCACTGCTCTTCCCAGTAGAAAAGCTTCCACCAAAATGCTGAGAGTTACTGAGACCTCGTCAAACGCCACCAGCCAGCGTCAGCTCCAACCTGCCCCAACCTTCAGCCCAGGGACCCAAGCAAGATCTCCCCTAATGAGTGTCTTAAAGTGCACCTCATGTAACAAATAAGTGTCTCGGGGCGTGTCACACGGTTCCAGTTGGTATCAGTTCTTAATGTCGTAGCACAACGGATGGTCCATTCTCTCTGTAGCCTTTTACGTGCATTTCAGTCACCCACATGTGATCTGTACATAAATAGTGTAAGACCAAGCCAGCAGGAGCACATCCGGCCAAAGGGGAGCTGGAAGAAATGTGGAAAGTGACCTCTGCTGATTTTCTGAGCTCATAGCGTTGCCTAATGGGTGCTGCGCAGTAGTGTACCATTACACTGGGACAGGGTGGATCTATCCTGGAAGACAGAAAGACAGCAGCTTTGGGAGATATATCTATGATGCTTGCCTTCTAAACACAGGGACCTGAGTTTGAGCCCCCAGAATACCCCAAACCCACTGAGCATTATGGTGTGTGTTTGTAATCCTAGCTTCAAGGAGGTAGGGACAGGCAGATCCCTGGAACTCACTGGCCAGCTAGCCAGCCAGCCTGACCTATTTTTTCAAGTTCTAAGGCAGTGAAAGGCCCTGCTTCCAAAACCAAAAAATAGAAAGGGCATACAGTGCCTGAGGACTAATGCCCAAGCATTATGTCCTACATCCTCCTGTTTGCTTGTGAGACTACATTTCTGGGGACTGGAGATATGGTTCAGTGGTTAAGAGCACTGACTGCTCTTTCAGAGGATATGGGTTCAGTTCCCAGCACCCGTGTGGTGGCTCACAACTGTAACTTTAGTTTATAGCCTCTGACAACCTCACATAGACATACAAGCAGGCAAAACACTAGTGCATATAAATAAAAATAAATTATTTTTAAAATTAAAAAAAAATAAAGCGATGTGTTTTCTATTTCTCAGTTCTGCACGGCACTGACTCAGGCGCTCTTTGTTCGTGGCCTCCTGTTTCGTCACTGCCATCCTAAGACAGCACTGCCACAGCACAGGACTAGGGCTTCTTAACCTTTTCTGCTACCATTGCTATCTGAAAAAGTTTTTTTGTGGCCCAAATATAAAGAAATATGAATTAGGTATTTAGATCTATAAAAGTGATTAATGTATTTTAAAATGATTTTTACATATATATAATTTTTGACATTTATTAAATACTACATTGGGGCTGGATAGATAGCCTAGTGGCTAAGAGCACCTGCCTCCCTTCTAGAAGACCAGTGTTCAGTTCCCAGCACCCATATGAGATGACTAGCAGCCACCTGTGGGCACCAGCTCCAAGGGCTCCAGTGCCCTCTTCAGACCTCCAAGGACACTAGCATATACATAGCATGGGCACACACACAAATCATTTTTAAGAGACAAAGCACATCTGCGTACCCATGAGATGGATTCTTCCTTATTTTTGCATGAAGAATTTGGCCGGATGTTGGGTAGCACAGGACGTAGAGCATCCTCAACCTTTTTCAAACTTGATCGATATTTTGATTTTATAATCATTAGGGCTGAGAATACCACTTTGCATAAATACATACTACAAAATAGCAGAGTATGTGTAGGGCCATTTCAGAAATTGTTGGTAATTGTGTCTCAACCCCAAGCCAAACTGCACTTAATGATTTTATTTTTAATGAAATTCAAGTCAGCAACTCCAACGGAAGTCTTTAAAAATTAAGTGTTCTAATAGTACATTTCAGAGATAGACTAATTTGATAGTGACACTCTGAGTAATGACTGTAGGAAAATACTAAAAGTCTGAGGTTTTTTTGTATTTCCATTGTATTTTTATATATGAGTACAATGTAAATACTGCAGTCCCAAGCAAGCCATAATCTGGGGTCATGGACTACTGTGTAAGAAACTGTCGGGTAGTTGGTTGGGGTCTCTTCCTTCTACCTCCCATGATGGTAATAGACAACTACAGTCAAACCTTTTAAGAGTATAAGAAAAATAAAATCGCATTGCTAGCTAATTCAATGAGAATCCTAGGGGGAAAGCTGATGATGTGCTCAAGCTGGTCACTACAAATTTACGAAATGGAGTCTGGAGACAGGAGAAGGGTCCTAGAGAGGAAGTGAGGGGAAGGGAGGAAAGTATCCCTGCAGGTGCTGTGCCCTCCATAGAGAGACAGGTGCCCATGGTAGCCAGAGGGCAATGGGGTAGCCTGTCCTCAGTCTACAAGTGCACCAGTAGCCAAAGGCCTGAGACGTGAAGCTGCTAGCCCCTCACATCGGCTCCATGGGGCCTCTTGCGCAGCCCTGAAGAAAGCCGCCCACCATCTGCTATGTTTCACATATGCCACAGACCAGAGGCCTCAGAGAGCTAAGGAAGGGAGGGCTGCGCTGCTTGTTAGTGGAGCATCAGGACTCCCAGCATGCTTCCTGAGTGCCATCCCCAGCTGCATGGCAAGAGCTGTTCCTCAGGCTTCCTGGGATATCTCCCTCCTCCATTTCTGCAGTCAGAAACTCTGGCGAAAAGACTATGTCAGTATTTATGTTGCTCCAACTTCAGAAATAGTGCCCAGCAGGAGCCTTAGTATGACAGAAACAGCCATGCTAGCTCTCCTGCACTCGGATCTTCCTTGAAGATGAACCACTAAGACACTCTCAACCATATGGCACAAGATGCCTTACCAAACTTAGTAAAAACAGTTGTTCTGACTTTAATACTGACGCATGTGTGTGCAGATGCCGTGTTGAAACCTGTTGGTTGTATGCTGACCTAAAAGTTAATAAAATGAGTCCAATGAACATAGTAAGTTACAGGGCCAGAGACTGTAATGTTAAAAATCTTTGTAACTATTTTGGGCTTCAACGTGGTAATTTGAGTCATATGTAGTGATTAACAGAATGAATTTTGGGAGATGGAGCCCTTCTCTAGCCTCTCTAGCACCGAGGAGTCCTAAGATGTGGAGGGCATGTAGTACCCACCCTATCCCCTGCCCTACCCTGCCCTGCCCTGTGAAGGCTTGGAGGAGGGTGAGGCAAAGTCAAGACGGTGGGCGTACCCTCTCCCATTGTGTGTCATTTCCTTTAACGCATGTCCCCGAGTCACATGGGAACGTGCCCAGATGTCTCCAAACCTTAGACTTAAGCCTGCCCGCCACAGTCATCGAAGGGCAGGGTCACTCTGACAGACAGGAGATTAAGTGCTGCGGTCGGGCCCAGCACCCGCATGTCAGGAGTCTCCCACGTCAGGTCTCTTCTTACCACCTACATGGCACATGGGAAAGCTTCACAGGCTCTCCCTCCCTGTCACAGTACTACTGTGAAAGTCTGTGACACTCTTACTCAGAGAAAGTTAGCATCTGGCTGGCAGTTCAGCTGCCAGGAGGAAATAACAGGCTAGTCTCTTAAGATTCCTGATTTTCCTCTATGGTTTCTTCTTCAAAAACACCTAGAGTTGTTTGTTTGCTTGTTTGCTTATTTAATTTCTGCTAACTAAAGCATTGCGGGAGTCGTTTTCCACAGGTGGCACAGGGGAAAGCCACCATCCTCCCTCTTTCACACCTGCTTCCACTCACGTCCATGCACTTCCACTCCCTGCACCGTCACTAGCTCTGACTGAAAATACCTGTGGTGTGCTGGACCTTTAGCTGAGGTGGATTTGTTTGAGGATGATTACTTACACTGAGAAAGTTGGTTGTGTCATTTAGGTCTGGTAATCATGAACCACTGAGGAGCCTGGAAAGGGAGGGAATAGAAGTGAGCCTTGTCATACACCTCTGGTAACAGAGAGAACAGTCATGTAAGACACATGGCATGTATGATTGATGGAAGATGACTGTCAAGTGCTAGGTGGTCCTGAGATGTTGTCAGAGGGACCTTTGCACAGAAGCCTCAAGGAGATGCCTGGGGTAAAAGGGTGCAGTAGGAACCAGACAGTGCTAAGAGGTAATGGCCTCGGCACTGCAGTGAGGTGCAGGGTTGCTCAGGCCACAGGTGAGGAATATGGACCCAGACAGAGCACTAGTGCTCATTAGGCACTATCTTTGAATTTTGACACCTTCTGGATTCCTTCATAACTGTCATCCAAGATGAGGTTATGTATGATTGCTGAGAGAAGGCCGCGGTCTCGGAGCTCTGCTCCGTGGCGCCGAATCTGGTGGTCCTTGTTAGTTTTACAGCATTCATGCAAGTTTGCATCAAGTGCTAATTTCCCTGTATCCCCAGTGAAAAGGCTGAAGGAGAGGGGAGGTTAAGTGGCTTTTCTTGTTCAGGGTCAGATTGCTGGTAGGTGACAGAAGTGTCTCTTGATTCTCCGCCAGGCAGAAAGAGAGGCTTTGAGGTATGTGAAGCAGCTTTTGAATCTAGGAGTGGAGCACACTGAAAAGCCTTAAATGTCTCAAATTCCATGGAAAGACACAGGCTTTCATATAGGTCCGAACATCTGGAAGTTGTATGGCAAAGATCTTTTTTTAAAAACACGGGGCCCATCTCAATGTGCCCAATCTTATTATACAGCAGGGTCTTCAGAATTCCTGGTTGTCACCCCCCCACACATACCCCCCCACCTCCCCTAGGTTCACGGTGCTTTGTGCAAAAGGTCTCAACGGGAATTTATTTCATCATCTCATTCCTTCGGCACTTTCTGGGCCTTTGCTGAGCCATTGAGTGGTTGATCCTGAATGGCTATTAAAGAATTATTCCAGACAAGGTAAGTCACCTACAAGCCTCTCTGTTACAGTAGAAAATGAATTGCTCATCCCAGCTGCTCTCACCAAGCAACCAGAGGTGAGGCCCAAGATGTTGACAAATTTCATTAACTCTGAAGTTGCAAAGGTCGCCTTCCACTTGGTTGTCCTTCACTCACTCAGAGGAGACCTGGAAATTATAAGTTATCTCCCACCCATCCCCATCAACTATTAAGCAACCAGAAACACGATGGATTTGGCACCAGTGGAGACACTGGGAATTAAAATTCAGGTCTGCTTGCTCCCCCAGGGAGTTCAGGGACTTAATATGGAATAAGCATGTACTATAAATGGTGCATATACCTGGGGTCACAAAGGTATATGCTCAAGAAAGGTGCGGGCATTCAGAGGCATGGCTACATACCCAGGTTAAGTGTGAGGGAGGACTCGTCTGGCCTACATAGAATTTACTTTTGGATTTAGTCCATGGTGGTTCTCATTTAATAAAACTTCCTGTGTACTGCAGCTTGGTCACCTTGGGGTAGGTTTCAGTTGATGCTTAGGAAGGCCCTTTGCAGGGAAGATGAAGAGTTAGACATGAGCAGCAAAACAGACCCTTCTAGCTGCTTCCGGTTATCAGCAAGTAACCTCTAGGCATGCAGCAGCCCTGAGTCAATCTCTGGCTACTCGGCTGTGTGATTGTCATGCCTTTTTGGCTGTGGGATAGGCTGGGGGACCTACCTGTCATGATTAAGTGACCGGCGTGTTTCTTCTGTTACCACAGCATAGCAAGCTCTCGGGTGTCTAATGACGGTGACGTGTACGAAACACACATGATTGACAGAACTAAGGGCTCAGGAACTGTTGTACACCTGGGTGTGATCCCGGCTACATGAGCTTTTTATTGTTGTGTTATTGCCAGGAGTCGGGGCAGGGGGAGATTTGTGAGAGATGACCTCATAGATCTTGCATGCTATCATTGGTCACTCCATTTCCTTCTTCTCACCATCCATCTGCATGTCTACTTATTGCTCTAATTTTGGCAGCTGCCCTAAAAGGAAAGATTGTGAAGTCTCCATCATCAACAGTGTGTAGATTACATAATCAGCAGTCATTTTCAAGCCGTGAGATCCTGAACTGGCCCTATTGGGCGCGCACGCGTGCGTGCATGTGTGTGTGTATTGGGGGACAATGGTGTCCTGAGTCATTGAGTTGTACAGAAAATGTCAAAAACCAAGAATCCTGCCAACCTCCCAAAGATACCACAGAAATGTAGTGGTTTTGGACTCTCTATCCAAGGCTGCCAGAGGCTGGTGGGGTCTCACTACCCTTGAGCAATGGATTCTAGGGGACACCCCAGGGCCCTGATGGACTCGCTACCCACACACCAGAATTGGCTTTCCAACGAGAGTCTTCATGCATTCTCTCAGCTTCCCGGAGAACGAACCTGCTAAAACCGAGTAGGGCTGAGCCTGCTCCAGACGTTGACATTGTATGTTGGACACAGTTGACTCAAAAGCCATCCTGCAGGGTACAGTCCAGCCATCACAAACACACACAAGCTCTGAGTGCTCTCAGATCCTTTGTGGAAGTCAGCAGGTCGGAAGTAAACAAAGATGAGTCGATTACAGCAGGGGAAGATGGCACAGAGGATTCCCACCATGACAGACCTGCCAATAGGAGAGGATTTTTGGTCCTTTTGTAAATCCACACAAACTGACGGGGTTAGCTTCAGGACCATAAAAGCGCATTGAGCACCTACTGAATGCCAAGTGCTGTGGTTCATACTGCGTGGGAACTAGATAAGGGGCCCCCTGCCCTGAACTGGGGAAAAGTGATGGAGACAGTAGAAGGCAATGGCTGGTGCCTCACCACTAGTACCCGAACATCCTGGTTACCTTGGACACTCCACAAGGGAACAAAGCATCCCCATTGCATTTGATAGAGCACGGAATGTCTACTCTCCTAAAGCAGAAAATTGGGGGAATTCTGTCAACTGAAAATGAGATCTGTCCTAGAGGGCAGCTTAGAGCCCTGTCAGTGTCCAAAGGAGACTGACTGTAGTGTGGCAGGACAAGCAATCAGTTCAAGCTCGCTGTCCCCCACCATACAAGGGAATAAAGTCACCTTGCCAAACACAAGTTGCAAGACTCCAGTCTGCCTTAGAATCTGTACATGCCACACGCCTCCGCCCCTTGCTGTTTACCTGGACTTGGAGGTGCTCTTCCTGTCTGAAACTCCGTTAGTCAACATCCCTCCAAAGAACCAGTGAGAACATGTTTTCTTCTGCCCAGCTGGGAGCCCCTGGGTCTTCTGGCTTTCCCAAGTCTCAGCATCTGCCTCTAAGTCTTCACATGCTGTGGCTGTCACTTAACTCAGTGATGAAGTTGTGACCCCTGTGACCTTGGTCCCATCTAGAGGAGAGGCAGCACTAGTTCTCATGGCGGTACCCCTCCAGTTAGCATTTCCTCCCCAATCTAACTCAGCACCTACTTTCTGTACCTCATCTTGCCCTGCTTCGTGAGCCCTTCTCTCGGGTCAGCAGCTTTTGTGACTAGACCACCATGGTGGTCCCTTCCCAAACCACAGGGTCCATTGTCAGATACATTCTCAGACACCAGCAAAGGGCTACCACTGCCCTGAACTATAGTCAAGGATGGAGGTCCTTCTATTTTACAAATGCAGACAAAGTTTCCATAAAGCAGTGATGTGCTCCAGACACAGATGGGGGCTGACGTCAGAGGCTGTGTTGGGCCTCTGGGTCAGGGTAGTCTGTTTGGCTTTGTGCCTTCCTGGTCACATGCTTGGGCATAGACCGTAGAGATACCCCTTCTGTCCACTTGTGCATCTTCACAGCATGGCTGGGCTCAGCGGGGCTCCTGCCCTCTCTGCTCTTGACTTGCTCTTGGGAGTGGGAAACGCTACTTCCCAAACTCACCTCCTCTTGGCTTCTTTACAAATGTATTTCGTGTGTGTGTGTGTGTGTGTTTGCTCTGACACTGTCAAAGTAAAGGCCCAGTTCTCTGCTCAGCTATTTTTCAGGTGATTAGAACATACAGGATTAAACACCAACTGATGTAGGGGTGGCCTCTTGCAGTTTCTTCAGAAACATAACCAGTCTTTGTGTTTGCCCTTGGGATAATGATCCTTGTTTGTTGTTTTGGGTGTAGGGAGTGAGCATTTCAGGGACAGTTTGAAGTTAGCAGGAGGCAGGGAGTGATTGGTTGTGCCCTTTGTCCTTCATAGGAGCCCTGCTCTGCTGATTCAGGTGTTGGCCGAAGCTCTAGCTCTAGCTCTAGCTCTAGTTCCAGTCATACTGACCTCTTGTTTTATTGAGATGTGCTGCCGTGGTTTAGAGAAGGTGTGATTCCGGGCAAGCAGGGAGCTTGCTTAGCGCTCCTTGAAACTGTATCTTCCTGCCTTTCAACTACACCCTCTTCTCGACTCAGACAAATAATAAGCACCAGGCACGAAGCCGTGGCCGCATCTCCCACGAGAGAAAGGAGGACAGTGCGAACTTCAGCCGGCACTGCCATTCACACCCACAGCTTAACTGGAGGCTTCTTCAGTACGCAGGACATGGAGAAAATTGGCCATTTTTCTGTGGGGTAATGGGCTTTGTGAAATATGAAAATCTATCAAATGGTTACATGCAATGACTTTATATCAGAGTTCATGTAGAACACCTACTGCACACAGTTTAATTCTATTTAATTTTTTGAGGGGGGAAAAAGCAAAGGGAAATGTTTTAGTTTCTCTTGAGCTGATTTCTCTCTGCTTTTTCTTAAAAGTGCCTTTCTAGTTACCACACAGTGATGTGATCATTATCCGCCACCTCGTCGCCCTGCTGCCTCTGCATGCAGTAAAATACAAAAAAAAAAAAAGAGAGAGAGAGAGAGAGAAACCAGGGGAGCTTGTGAAGTATGACTCCCCATCCCAAGACTCATTGCCCACGACTCGTACCGCTTGACAGTAATGATCTTATTACAGCACTGTGGACCTTGAAGAGATTTCGCGAGGAGAGTGAAAGGACGGAGGCTCGTGTAATCAAGTGGCGCTGAATATTCCACGCGTTTTTGATCACACACTGATTGGGCACAGTTTTAGCCCATCTTCTAGTCAATTATGCATGGCCCCTGTGCTCCTCGGATAGGCAGGAACATTGATGGCTGTTGTCTGGCTTTGGCAGGCAGCCAGGAGTTTGAAGTGCCTCGCGCACACCGTCTTCGGGATAAGTGCTTTTTAGTTGGAATTGATTACCTTTCTTTGGGTTTTGCTTAATGGCAAAACTGCATTTGGAGAGGGCTTCAGGTGAAAAATGGCCGTATTAGCCATTCAGAGCATCTCAACTCCTAGTCAATTTTTAGGCTCCCTTAGTTTCTGTCTAATTTCTGCTTAATGATGTAATGTTTGCTAATATGTGGGACACCGCACCGTGTTTGCCTCCAAGCACACGTGTTGAGCATGCAGGATATGTTCTGTCTCATGGCTGCCTCTTTCAGGCCTTCAGACAGATTCCCATCTCTGAGGTAATCTGTGGGCCAGTTCACCATCTTCTCCAAAAAGTAACCCAAAGGTACTTTCCTCTGTGGGAGATGGAAGTGCATTCTTCTTGCTGATGTTGCCTCCCCTTAAGTGATGGCAGAAGATATCTTTGCTAGTTTGGGGTATGTTTTGCTGCCTTTTGCCACAAAGGATTTTGCTGTTTCTGGCTTTGTCTTGGGGTGCAGGCATATTTGAGAGGAGGGACTGTTTTCCTACAAGAGTGCTATGCTGCCTGGTTTTAAGATCACACAATTAAACAAGTCATGAAATGTCTAGGACACCAAGGAGCCAAGAATTTTGCTTCCTCTTATCAAATTCTTAAATCTGACTCTTGGCTTATAGGTAATTCTAGAACTGTCAGGCAGAAAATTTTGTAAGTTCCTTTTCATGTTTTTATGTGAAACCATGAAATCAGACACTACAGAGTAAGTGATCAGTGTAGCACGTTCTGGAAGATATTCTGAAATCACCGAAAGTGTGGTGTCTGGGAGCCTACAGTCGCTGTGCTGATGTGTCAACTGAGAGCCCTGGCTTGCAATGCTGGGTATTTTCAATAACTTGATTTGACTCTTCCTAATGAGATAAATTGGGAGCTTTGCTCTTTTAGTTGATTCTCATTTGGGTCTCTCATGACATCTGCAGGTGAGCGCTGCTTTCTTCTTCAGTCGGCAGAGCAAAAGCCATGAAGTACTGTAGACACAGCTCCCAAACCTGCCCCAAGAGAAACCACCAGAAAGTAAAATAATGTCCTATCAGAATTCCAATTTACTGATACCTCTTTAACAGAGAAAATCAGTCACAAAGTGAGGGGTCTGTGTCCACGGACAGTGCTAGCGGTGGGGTTGCAGATAGCTGCTGATCTTTGCTGTGTGTCGGGCACTGCTGTTAAACAAATTCTGTGCGTCCTGTCATAATCTCTGGGAGCCTGCAAGGTAGGTACCGTTATGCCTGTTTTTATAGCCGAGGAAACCGAGGGTCGTAAACTTTAACTAACTTGCTCAAGGCCACAGACATAGCAAGCGGCCCCTCAGATCCACACGGGGATGCACCAGTGCTCTGCTTACTGCTTCCAGCTGCCTCAACAGTGACCTTCCCTTCTTGGGAAGGCCATGTTTGCCCCTTCACTTCAGATCTTGCCTTACCCAACACTCCTGCGAATTCAGTTCATACCAAGGAAAGGATGATCAAAAGGGTGTTTCTCCTCCATTTTAATAAGTTAATAGCCAACCTCTCAAAAATGTAACTTGACCTGTGACTGTGCATCAGCAGACGGACAAAATGTGGGTTATTTTACCTCAGTAGGTGAATCCAGTTCCAGGATTAAAGAGAATCAGAGAGCTGGTAGACCCGAGGGAACTGTTTGCTAAGTGAATGCAGAACAGCTCTTATAACTATCTCGGAGTTCCTGCCAGTCAGTCATGCAGCTTGAGATCTGTTAGCTATTTTCTCGGGCCCTCTTAGCTTTATGTTAGTTGTCTTCCAGGGACTGCTAGTGATGGGATCTGAGCTAGAAGACCAGTGTGAAGGACCCACCTGCTGCAGGAAGCCTGGCCTTGCACATAGGTCGCAGAAAAGCCCCACTGTGGTGCGGGGTGGCCATCTTCCTGAATGCACAAGTGTGTTTGTTTGTCCTTGGCTGGTGGGTGGGGAAGACTGAAGACAGAAGTACCCAGCTCCTTTCTTCCCTTGCCATCCCAGGCCTGGGGATGGGACATGGAGTCGATTTGTCCATGTTTGTGAGAGAATGGCTTGGAACGGTCATCACCCAGTTCGTGCAAGGGAGGAAACAGGCAACCCCACACCCCTACCCATCCATCGTCTAACAGGAGCCATCTCATCATGATTTGTCCCAGGCCACCTTTAACAGGTAACTGGGTTTCTTCCAGCATGAGGGTAATAGTTATTTTATCAGTAACTTTGTTCAGGGTGTGGGAAGAGGGTCTCTTCCAGGTTCTTCTGTCAGAAGAATTGAAGGCAAATCGAAAGGCATGGATTTTTAAGCCAGATGTAATTCTTGCTTTCATCTCAGAGTACTAAAAAATGTAGTGGAGTACTCCTCCTTATCAGGACCCATTGTAGAACCTTGTTGGGGGTTATATTCCTACTCCCCACGGTCTTCAGAGATGCTGTTAGCTGAGAGAGGGAGACAGGCTCTGCTGTAGTGATCTGGTTTCTCAGGATGCTGGGCCTAGAGAGAACCCCTGGGAGAGAGGAAGGAGCTGGGTAGGAAAGAGTGGGGCTCAGTATGAGGGCCAGGTAGCCACAGCTGGAGAGAAACTCATCACTAGGTAACACCAGCAGGGCCTCTGCCCGAGTAGGCTGAGACTTGAGTCTGGCCACACCTTCTGGCTCTAGCATCTGAGTCCACAGTCCTCTCCAGATCTGACTCCATGTTCCTCGCGCATGCCACTCTCATCATTTTGTTCCTCTTTGGTTTCTCCTCATTCCTTACAATTTTTTCTCTTATCTCTCTTTTTCTCCCCCCACTCTTCCCATCTATACCTCGTAAGCTTTTTTTTCTCCTTTACCGTCTTTGCCCTTTTCTTTTTATTGACTGTTACTCATGGCAAAGTGTGTTGTGTGCAGGGTGCCGCTGAGGCTATTTACCACGTGCAACTCAGTGGTACTGTCCCAGTCACAGTGCTGTGGCATCACTGTGCCTGTATTGCCCTGAGCCTTAGCTCCTCCTCACTGCCCCGCCCCCTCCAGCTGGGGTGACCCCTTTCTTACTATTTGCTCTGGGGGAGTCACCTGTTTTGAATAGTTCCTGAAAAGGGGGATTATTCAAAGCCCTTCTTTGCTGCCATGTGGAGAATGGAAACCAAACTTAGGTCTTCTGCAAGGTCAGCTGGTGCCCTTACCACTGGGCTGTCTTTACACCCTTCATTTCCTCCTTTTCACTAGGCCTCGGATTTCAGCTCAGGCAGTGTTGCTGCCACCACACTCAGGGCTGGGTGGCTCACCTATCCTCATTAGGTTTCTGTGCCTGTGATAACCACCATGACCAAAAGCTACTTGAGGAGGAAAGTTTATTTCAGTTTTACAGCTTACAGTACATCGTCTAAGGAAGTCAGGGCAGGAACATAGAGGCAGGGTTAAAGCAGAGGCCATGGAGAAAGACCACCTGCCTAGGGATGGCACTACCCACAGTGGACTGAGTCCTCCCACGTCAATCAAGAAAATGCCCTCACAGCCTTGCCTATAGGCCAATCTGATGGATTTTCTCTGTTGAGGGTCCCTCTTCTCAGATAACTCTAGCTGTGTCAGGTGGACAAGGTACTAGCTATCACACCTAGAAATACTCCCCCAGAAAACCCCCATAGACTCACATAAAGATGTGTCTCCTGGGTTGAACTCCCATCAGGTTGAAAGCCACAGCTGACCATCACACTTCGTTTCAGCATTCTGACTATCCTCTGGTGATTTAACGGGGCACGAATCTTTAAAGAATGTGTGCCTTTCTTAATTTAAGGAGTCAGCATAAGAATGTCTTCAGCACCCTCTGCCTTCTTCCCAACCTGCAGCTACATGCTGGTGCTCACAGGACTTATGATGTCCAAAGTACATGACAACTCGGAAGGTTGAATAGTTTTAAGAGACTGGTGCAAAGGACCATTCCATATATGGAGGTGTGCATAGAATACCTGCCTCTCTCAGCTTCGTACAAGGGGGTGTGCACAGAGTATCTGTGTCACTCATACAGTTCCACATAAAGAAGACAGAGTGCAGAAAAATTTTTCAAATAATTTTATTCCATGTGAGTTAGTTTCTGGAGCTTGGTAAACAGCATCAAGAGTTTTCTAACAATTGGGGAAAATGGCAAGCTTCTTCTCCTTGTCTATCTCAGTGTTCGGAAGATGAAGCCATTATACAAGGTTATCTCGTTTCATGGGAAATTAAAACATAACATCCTGCAATCCCTCAGTCTATTGAAGAAGAAATTTCTCTGTTGCTGCTGTATGTCAGGTAAGGGCTTTATCTTTTCTCATTGCCCTAGCTTTGGGCAGTACTTAGCCTCTGGATGTCTCTACTAACGTGGACTTGTGAGTTAGCCAGCATCACAGCGTATCCAGTTTTTTCTGTTGTTCAGGTGCAGGACAGTCTGCTCAGCACAAGGCAGCAGCAACAGCAACAATGCCAGAAAGATGCTTTCAGGGGTGGCTGGTAGCCTTGGCCAGGTTTCTCAAATTATGCATACAGTTCTTATTGACCAGGAAAGGTTTGTGGATGAGCACAGACTACATAACATCAACTGATACTTCTTAGGGCACCACACACGTTTCCCAGCATCCCAGTCTGGGACTATGTACCTGTGGTCCAGCTGATAAAAACGTGGGCAGACAGACTGCTTCCCTGAAGAGGTGACTCCTCTCTATAAGGCCTCTCCTCAGTAGGTATAGCCTGGAAATGAGTGTAGCAGAGGATCGTGCTAGCAAATATGGGGGGTGCACAGAACTAAGCAGCAGCTGGGGATTATAGAGGACACTAAGAGCTGGCAGTCATACAGTTAATACCTGACGCTTTTGGAAGAGGGGCACAGCGGCCTCTTCTGGGTCTTAGTTGGAGTTTACAGTATGGGTGATGGCCGCTCTGTGAGGACAGTCTTATGTTATATATGTGGCACAGTTAGTCTCGTCCATTTATGAGACTGAAAATCTGAGAACAGCCAGGGATGGTGGTACACTCTGTAATCCCAACACTTAGGGGAGAGAGGCAGGGGGACCAGGAGTTCAGGGTCATCCTCAGCTACATAGGAAGTTCATGGCTAGCCTGTGCTACGTGAGAGTAATAACCTTGTGCTTCCTGACATCCCAGGAAACACCAGCCTTGGAGCATGAAGGGGACCTCCCTAGGCCTTCGTGAATGTGCTCAGTTGATTTCTAGTGTGTTTCTTCTCTGTAAGTATGACTTTTGGGTGACATAAGCCAGACACAAAATCTAGCAAGACCTAAAATGAATAGTTTTCTCAGAGATCATGCAGTCTACCTTCCTTTCAGAATGTAAGAGGCATATCATGAGACTCAGGCCCGCCCATCAAGGAGGCCGTGTCCTCCACTGTGCTTACCTCAGGAGCTGTGTCCTGGGGTATACTCAGGAAATGATGGGGCAACTGAAGACTGTAGTTTTTGTTACTTAATTTTACAGAAAAAAAAAAAAAAAAGAAACCAAAAGTGTGGAGATCTCTCATTTTCCATGTGGGATGTCTGGTGAGCAAGTGGAACTTCATTAGTTTAAAATCCAGACCTCAAATAAGATACACAGCTCTAGGGTGAGTACCTTCTAGTGCTAGAGTGCTGTGAGGACCACTTGCCTCTCCCTGTGTCCTCATTAGTTTTGTCAACTTGACACAAGCTTAGCGTCATCGGGGCAGAGGAAACTACAGTTGAGAAAACCAGTCCGTCCGATAGGCCTGTAGAGAAGTGTGGGGGCCATTTCTCTTGATTAACGATTGATGTGCAGAGGCTCAGCCCACCATGGGCGGTGCTATCCCTTGGCAGGTTCTCCTAGGTTGTATAAGAAAGGTAGCTGCGCAGGTCATGAGGAGCAAGCAAGTCAGTAGGCAGTGTCGCTCCATGGCTGGCCTCTGCTTCAGTTCCTGCCTTGAGTCCCTGCCCTAATTTCCCTTTATGGTGGGCTGTAAGCTGAAGTAGACTCTTTCCTCCCAAGTTGCTTTTGGTCATGGTGTTTATCACAGTACTAGAAAGCCAAGTAGGACACGGTAGACCTCTACAACACACAAGCCTTCCGCTAGCACCCAGCTGGATGTGTGCCCCCAGCTTTCTGCTCTACTAAGACTCTATGGTTTTATTTCCTTCTACCAACAAATTCCTACTGTGCCTGCATCTGTATTTATTGGAGTCTATCATATTGAGTGTATTTCCCCTCGCATTCCTTCAGGGTGTTCCCTGTTATTTTCCTACAGCATGATGGACCTTGTGTAAGATTTCTAAGGTCTACCCCAAGACTTCTTTTCATGTAGATGAAGCCTTTCATGCTAAGTGAGTGACATCTGAGTGACATGAGACAGATGAATAGACGCTTGTCCTTCCTCTCTGGCTTCTGAGTTCATTGCCGTCACCATCAAAGGCAGTGTGCATTGGGGTTTGCTTTCTAGGAAGGCAGCGCCTGATCCTGGTCCTCATGTTGCCACACACAGTCTCACCTTCTCTTGTGGTGGTTAGCAAGACACCTCACAGGAGGCAAGAAACCCTCTGGGTTTCTCGGAGGGTCATGATGTCTTCGATTTTTATGTATCCAAAACAGAACGAGCTATATCACGTATAGTGGAAGACATGTGGTGTTTGGAGTGTTGCTTGCAAAGTTGAGCCCTCAGTTACAGTACACCATCACCTTTTTCATAGTATAAGAAGCAGGCTTGTGAAGGCCTGGTGCCCAGCAGCCCTGCCTTACCCCGGGACAGATAGCCCTGATCCCGACAGTCACTTTGACACTGCAGTTCAGATTTTTCCAGAGAAGTGAGCTCTGCAGAAATGGACCGAGAGTCACCTGCGCTCTAACCCAGTTGACGGTTCTGTTTCTCTGCCTTTGGGGCTGTTGCTCTTTCTCCTTCCTCTCAGCTGGCCCCCAAGAAATCCATTGTGCAAATTGATTTGGAGATCAGCCTTGATGAAAGACCAGCCTCAGCCCTCCCAGCCTCAGAGCGGTATCATTAGCCATTCCTGATTGTTTGGTTGTACGCACTGAAGTCTCTGCAGCGGGCTTGGAGATGCACAGAGATTAACTGGGGGCTCTGCAGCCGTTTGTCACACAAATAGCAGTGCCAGTAAACTGGAAGACGATAAATCATTTTTCTCAAAATTGAAACCTTTTATCAGTTGTGTCGTTTTCATTATTCAATAAATGATTAGCAGGAGCGTTGCCACTTAGTCATCCATGGTTAACAACTGCGCACTACTGCTGCTAGCTGGGCGGTGCATCACACCTGCACATGAGCAGGAAGTCCACTGTGTCCTCTTCTCCCAGGGAACCAAGCTGACCTCACTACCTGCTGCCATGCACACAGCGAGCTAGAGTTAGGAATTAATAGGCATGGCCTGAAGCCTCCATGGTGGGCACTGACCTTGTTCGTTCCTGCTGGAGTTGCTGTGTGTGGTGGTGTGAGCCAGGGTGTCACTGTGTGATGCAGATTGGCCTCAGACTCAGCACCCTCCTGCCTCAGCCTCCTGAGTTGACGGGATGGGATGTGAGCCCCGTCACACCTAGATTGGCCTGCTTTAGTTCTGAGAAGATTAAATGGGTGGGAAGTTTTCATTTGCCTCCTCTTGGGCCTTCTGCTCTAACATTTTTGCCCTTTAATTTAAATGCCAGCCATCTTGGTTGGAGAGGTCCCCTCTTGTTCCTAAGCCATTGGTATCACATCAGCTGGTGATGTCCAGTCCCTGCTGTTCCTAACAGAGCCCAGTCTCTGGGGCATAGACGACACTGGCATGGCTCTCAGCGCAGACACGATAGACCTCCAGAGAAATTCTGGCTAGTTTGTTTGGTTTTTATTTTTGTTTGTTTGTTGCCCACTTGACATAAGTTAGAGTTACTAGGGAGAGGAGCATCTACTGAGAAAGTGCTGTCACCAGATTGCCTACAGGCAAGTCTGTTGGTCATCTTCCTGATTAGTGGTCAATATTCGAAGGTCCAGCCAATTGGAGCAGTGCCACCTCTGAGTCCATATGGCCTAGATAATGAAAGAAAGCAGGCTGAGCAAGCTATGGGAAGCAAGCCAGTAAGCAGTGTTCCCCCATGGCCTCCGCATCAACTGGTGTTCTGGGGTCTTGCCTGAGGCCCTGCCCCGACTTCCCTTCATGATGACCTGTGATGTGGAAGTGAAGGCCAAACAAATCCTTTCCTCTCCAGGTTTTTTTTAGTTACAGTGCTTCATCACAGCAACAGAAAAGCAAACCAAGACAGGTGTCAGGATCCAGTCCAGGGTTTCTATGTGCAGCTGGAAGTAAGCTTGTAGCCATACCCTGACTCACCAGCAAACAAAGCTATTTCAGACTGATTCTGAAATGTGGCCATAACAGGGCATCTGCATTTTTTTAAATTGGGAACTACTAAGAGACTGATTGCCAACATGTGCCTTTTCACCCAAGTGAATCTAATTGGTGGTGGTGGGGGGGGAATCTACTGCTAACTGAAGGTAGGAGAGGAGAGGGAATGGCCAAGATTGTGGATCCTTGTGGAATGAGTGTGTGTCGGTGTGCAGTAGTGTCTACGTATCCTATGTCTGCCATCTTTCTTCCATTTTGAAAATAGCCGAAGTGGAACATTTGTAATGAATCTGTAAGTTTTAAATGAATGTGCTTTTTCCTTGCAGCATGATTAAAATCCTGTTTTCTCCAGCCAAAATTCAAGTACTGTGTTGCAACAGGTCCATAGTCTATATGCTACCCACCCAGTAGTCACTTGGAGGCCATCACAGTTATCACGTACATTGTCACTGGATCCAAGTGCTGTGTTCACATCGCCTTCATTTTATATAGAAGTTGCCTGAAATACAAGAGTGATACTTGCTGTAATTTTATTACAGTGCATTTTTAGTTTATTATTAGTTACTGTTAGCATTGTTTGATTTACACATTAATCCGTATCATCTGTGTTTATGTACAGGAAAAAAAACAAGTGCACTGTTCACTGTTACCACCATTTTAGGCATGCACTGTAGGTCCTGGAATGCAGCCCCCAAAGGAAGCGAGAGCTGCTGCCCTTACTATGGTATAGACTTTGAAACAGCATGACATAATTTTAAATTACTATGAGTTGTGTTTCTAATACTTTCGAAGACATTCCTATGCTGTCCTCAGTAATATTTGTCTTCAGTGTCTCTTCAGCTTGGTTGACATTCTGTGAGGGCTTTGTCTGTGTCTCTGGCTGTCGGTCCCTGTACATCAAGTGTGAGGTAACTGGCTTATAAGGCCAACGTCTGTTAAGGCATCAGCTTTACTGTTTAGGAAAAGATGGTCTTTGTAGCTTCCAAGCCACCCAAGCTCCCCAGGACATCCGGTTTCCCAGATATAGTTAACAACCTGTCTCTTGGTGACTACAAACCTCAAAAACATCTCAAATAGAAAGCTCCAGTATGCTTCTTTAATTATAATATTTTAGGTCCTTGTGGAGGAATTGTACCTGCAAAGACAACACCGAGGTTCAGTTCTTGGGGACTGACAATGTTGACAGGTTTGAGGACTGGCCTGTGATAGGCAAAATAAGGATGTTTAGTGTGACCAATCACTGCTACCATCCATCACACTTCATTTCTCTGAAAGAAACTGCCAGCTGAGAAAGGAGAGAAAGAACACCAGCTCTGGCTAACAAAGATAATAACTTCTGCTGCCCCAAGTCACAGCCCTTCTCTAGCTGTGGGTGGTAGAAGCTTCCTTTGGGACAAGTGTCTAGGAAGGTCTGTGCTCAGGCAGTGTGTGCAGAGACCTGGGAGGAAGGAATAGAGACTATCTGAGGTTCTGTAGACATCTCCTGGGCCCCATGAGTAGTGAGGATGCTGAGCCCATAGGCTGGAGTCTGGCTGAGCCATGAGCTGCCTTCACCATGGGAAAGCTGCGGGTGGGAACTAAGTGAGAGGCAGCTATGCTCAGTTCTCAGTGTTGTGTTCAGCTTAGCACAAGTTAGCAATGGTGGTGAGAGCGATGATAGTGATGATCATGCAGAGGGTGGTGGAGGTAATGGTGGTGATGCTGGTACTAGTAATGTGGTGGTGGTAGTTAATAATGTGATGAAGTGACGGTGACGATAGAAAGGTGGTGTTGGTGAAGCTGGTGTCGGTTATAATGATAATAGTGGTATGATGGAAATGGTAGGGGTGATGAGAGAGTGCTTCCTGTCATTGGTGGCTTTGACACCGATGATGGAGGTAGCAGTAGTGGCAATGATGTTAGTAGTGGTGGCAAGAGTGCTGTTGGCTGCACAACCGTCCTTATGGACTTGTTGTTGTTATAACATTGGTGGGTGGTGATGAGAGTTAAGGAGCCTGAGGTGTCTAGATCCTGTATCTATCTTCTTCCTTAAATGGGGGGGCTAAGTCCTAGCTGTATAAAGCAGGGCAGTGTTCTGCCTTCACTCATACTTGTATGTAACGACTTGATCATTTTGGGGTGCCCAAATGTAAACCTTCTACACCAAGAATGGGGTTTTGTAGTCACGAATTAGCAGTAATCTAACAGCCAATTAATTGGTCCTGATCCTAATTACTGTCAGAAGACCTTAAGGCCAATCGTCAGTATCGTCCTGCTTATTGCATCCTTCCAAAGTTTGTTTACAGCTGAGGATTTACAGCGTCTGTCAGGATACACATCCCTCTGGGCTAGTCTTTGTCTCTGGATCATTGGACAGCCACATGTTACATTCTTATTTTTATCTTTCCAATTGTAAAATAATACAGACTTGAGACAACTCCCATAGTAAGACGAATAGTTTAAGGAAAAGCTTGTGTGGAAGCTGGGGGCATTGGCATCTCCCAGAACTCTGGAGGTGGAGACAGGAGGATGGAGAAACCAGCTCATGGGCTGCTAGGAAGATGATTAATGGGCAAGAGCGTTTGTCATGGAAGCAAGAGCACCTGAGTTCAAATCTTCAGCACTTACATAAGAGCTAGGAGCGGCCACATGTGCCTGGAGCCCCATTGTTGGAGGACAGAGACAGGTGGATCCCAGGAGCTCACTAGGCAGTCAGCCTAGACAAAATTACAAGCTTCAAGCTCAGTGCAAGATCTTGTCCAAAAAACCTGAGGTAGAGTGCAATAGAGAACACCAGACACTCTCCTTTAGCATATGCATACACACGCACACGCGCGCGCACACACACACACACATACACTAATTAATTAGTTAATTTTCAGAAAGAGTTCAAGGCCAGCCTCTTCTACATAGCAGGATCAAGGCCAGCCTAATCTTGGCTACATAAGACCTTGTCAAAAAAGAGCTTCCACAGGAGAGATGAGTAGGGTGAGGAAGGAAGTTAGTGTTTTGGCGGTGGGGAGAGTGCTGCATCTGGCATTGCTGCTGCATCTCACTCCTTAACCCACTCCAAGCTTCCTTCCATGTGTTCATCATGGCCCCTGTTGTAGAAGACTGTGTGCAACAGCTCTCCCAGGACTACCAGCAGCATAACAAGACAGGCTGCCTTGTGCTACTGCCCTTTCTCATGAGGCATTCAGTGAGAAAAGAAAGGATGATTGTGGAGATGCCAACCGCTTACAAAGTGTACCCAGTAGAGTGATGATATATGCCCATGTCAGGGGTGCTGATTAATGGAGCTTTATTTCCAGGGGGACCTCTAAAGAAGAGGCACTCAGGTGAGCCAAGGTGGCAAGAAACACCCAGGCTTGTATAGAATGGTCCTAAGCCAAAGAGTTGCTAGTGAGCAAGGCAGAGCCTGGACATCACAGAGGACTGTTGAGCCCTATGTGTCAAAGACCAAATGCACCCCTTTCTGAGGAGGTGTGTGCCAGCCATAGTGCCTGGGAATACACCTTTCTTGGGAATAGGACCATTGTCACTGTGGTTATTCATGTCATTTAATATCATCAGCACAGATGGTGAAGAGAAGGCCATATGATGATGAGGATGGCCCCCATCAGAAGCCAGGAGACATGCAAGTAACTGACTGACCATCCTCTGGAGCCTTCCAAAGCAGTCCAGGCCCCTACAGCATTGTGCCTGGAACCTTTCACCCCAGATCCACGAGAGGATGAATGAATGACCTTGGGTCATTTTGTGGTGCTCCATCCTGGCCACCACAGTCTGTCCAGTGAGCAGTCTACAGAGGTCCCTCCCATGGTGTACCTGGTGCACTGTAGAGGACAGGAGTGGGGGACCATCCCAGCATTTCAGCAGGCATGGCAGGAGAGAAAAGATGAAGTGCCCATTTGGCTTGGAAGCGAAGCTTCAGGCTTATTGGAGGCCATGATGTGTGAGGTGGAAAAGAGGAGAGAACGCAGGAAGATGCGAGGGACAGAGCTGAAGGGAGGCACAGCCTGAGCAGAGGCCCATTCATTCTTTCCTGTGGAAATTGGGTTGTGTACATATAAAAGGTGTTGGGGAATTTTGTTTGGTGTGCTAATGTCTGACAGGGCAGGTGTCCATAAGCCACTAACAACTGCCTCAAGAGCATTGTCTGTGGTGGACACTCTGCTGGAGATTGCACAGCGCCCCTTAGCTGAGCATGAACCAGGCTCCTGCGGTTCAGCTAGCAGCAGCACCGCTATGATAGTCTCCCAAATCGCCCTCTGCGTTCATGTGTTCCCCTGTGCAGATCTTTCTCAATCTCCAAGTGAGACTGGCGTGTTGAGGTCATGCTGTGATGGCTGCTTGGTCCTAGAATTTGGGAGGAGGAATTCATGAAAGGCAGCCAGGCTTGGGGAGTGTGTACAGAGGTCATGGGGAGAGAATGGGAAGATTTAGCCGTGTGCCAGGGAAAGCTGGCTTCTGCAGAGAATCAGTAGCTACAGAGGGGGGAGAGACAGAGGAAGCTAGGTGTGTTAGCACGCACCATCATCTCTTCTCTCCTGTATGTCTACAAGTGTGTATGGGGGAGGGGCACGATGCATGCTTATGCATATGGCAGCCAGGGTTTACCTTCGGTGTCCTCCATTGCTCTCTCAGTTTGTTTTTGAGACAGGACCTCTCACTGAACCTAGAGTTCACTAAATCAACTAGGCTGGCTGGCCAGTGAGCTTCAAGGATCTCAGTCTCTGTCTGCACACCCAGACCCTATCCCCAGGGCTGAAGTTAGAGACAAGCGCTGCCACATCCAGCCTTTATGTGGATGCTGGGAACTCAGATTCAGGGCCTCGCCTTGTTGCAGAAGGCATATTTACTCAGCTGACCCCCAGCCCCAGCCCTTGTCACCCTTCTCCAGAGGAAGCATAGGCTGCTGTTACAGGATTGCTTCATCAGGAGAATTGCTTTGGTTTCTCGCCACCAGAGGCTGTTGGCCTGCAAATGGTGATTCTCCCTGCCTCTTCCTGTCTCTCTGAGGTAAATACCAGATACTTAAATGTTGAAGGGGTTATATGGACGGACGGAGATGAGAGCCACACTGAAGAACAGTGTTTTCATAAAACTGTCAGTTTTACCAAATCACAGAAATCCAGCTCATAACACCTTTCAGTTTCACTCAATATGATCTCAAGGGCACTCTTCAAACCGTGACTTGCTGAGATCAGGATGTGTGTAGTAAGTCAGCGTTGAAGGAACCATGGCACCTGGATTTTCACAGAACGCTCACTGGCTTCACTTCTTACTTCAGTTTTCCTCAGAACTAATGTAAAAGCTAGTTCAGTAATTACTCTCAGTGAACTTTGAACTCGCATCATCTCTGTCACTAACGCAGTGTTCTTGATTTCTGTGATATTCTTGCTTTGTGGCTCCTTGTGCCTCGCATGGGCTCAGCCTCACCCAGTCAGGGAAGGACACTAGCACATACCCAGCCACTGACCATGTGGTCTTCTTGGCATATCTTACTAAGATAAAGTCTCTCTGCACAGACAAAGTGTCTAGGGCACAAAGCCCCGAGTCACTCCACAGCCATCTGTGCCGTTGCCAGGTGGGGCCACCAGCGCATCAAGAATGTTTGTGCTTCCTGTCTTTTTCTCCTTCATTCTTCACTTGCTCTTCTCTCCCCTGGCGGCTAGCGCTACTGGGAAAAGATACTGTAGCCTCCACTATGCTGACCCAGTGTGGTCATTTTCCCATCTGGAAACTAACCTGCCCATCCTCAGGTCTCTGGGCCTCATGTGTTGCTGCCCTGCTCCTTTTTTCTCAGAAGCTTGCAGGCCCAAGCTCTCTGTAAAAACACTTTGCAAAGAAGAAGGCATATGTAAGGACCTCCCAGTAATACACATGTGCAAATTCATGTCACAGGTGCCCAGATCTATAGTATCATCCCATTGGCTCAGTGCCACTGTAGCACACACCACAGTAGATCTCAAGTTGACATTATCTTGGAAATTCAGTGAGGAGGGAAAATGTTACGTGTATATTTGAAACCATTAGGTACTGCTAAGCCCTTAATTGGACAGCATTACTACCAACATTTTGTATTCTGTAGAAGCAATGTAAGTAGGAAAAAGAAATGTCGTGTTCTATCCAATATACTCTTTAGAGTACTTAATAGATTTGGTTTTCTAGAAAAAAAAGTTTTAGTGATAAATTTTAAATATATAAGAAGTTCACTGAGAGGGTCAAGAGCATGGGAATGGGCACATGCTCAAGTGGCTTCCTTAACTAGCTGTATGATTATAGTAAAATAATTTCAATTTAAAAAATCAGTAAGACAAACATCTTTTTAAAAGGTGAAATAGAGACAATTTTATGTGCATAAATTTTTACACACACACACACAGTTTCCCCTCTAAGCCTTTCATTGGCATGACGTTTGTTACAGTTGATGAACCTGTACTGATGCCTTGTGATTTAAGTTCATGCTTTATTGCAATTTCTTTAGTTTTTATCTAATTCCCTTTTCTGTCCCAGGATCCACATTGCCTTAGGCTCCTCTGGCCTGGAGCATTTTTTCAGAGCTTCATCTTTTGCAAAGACACCATCAGGGGCACTCTGATGGAGATTAGAACTTATTCGATGTTTTTCTCAGTCTAGTCAGGGGCTGTAAGCCAGATGAGGAAAGAGACTCCAGATGAAGCACCACTTCCATGTGTCTTGTATACTGAGTACATGATTTCTGTCTGCCAATGACAACACTGTCCCTGTTCATGTGGCCTGTGGCAGTCACACTAGGTCCCCAGTCTCTGACCTATTCTGTCCTTACTCCCTCATGAACTGTTTGGAGGGAAACACTAGCCCAGCCTACAGTGAGGGTTAGAGTATCTACAGAAATTATTTGTAATCCTTCTACAGAGAATACTCACCTCTTCCTCACTCGTTATTATTAGTATATAAACTTGT
Source organism: Acomys percivali (assembly GCA_907169655.1). Classification (NCBI taxonomy): domain Eukaryota; kingdom Metazoa; phylum Chordata; class Mammalia; order Rodentia; family Muridae; genus Acomys; species Acomys percivali. Next base: position 19,613,543 of record OU015743.1, on the reverse strand, counting down.
TTCTCTTATGTATGGAAGCCACGACTACTTGGTATTCTAGTTTATAACCCAACTTGGCTCCTTGAAGCACCCCAGCTGTGGTAGTTGGAGGTCCTTACCATGCCTCTGTGACCTTTGGAATGCAGGCCCATGGGGGGAGGGTGTCCGTCTTTATGATTTTTGTCAAATTCTAGCACGTAAGATAGATATTCCAGCCTCAGCCTCGCCTTGTAGTTTTCTTGCATATCTGAAAACCAGCCCCTTCTCTAAATAGTGCTGGTTCTTTTTATTTGAAAAATGATGTAAGAGACTGAGGTCTGCCTTCACTTCTGGCTACTGGCTGCCTTTGCCGCGAGACACAGAAGTGTATCTGCTGCCACCATACTCCGTAAACTCAGCGTCATAAGTGTTTTAATATGAGATCTCATGTTTCTATGTGACATAAAATACGGTATGTACAAAGCATAGAACAGGAGCCAGCACAACATGAGCTTCCTACCTGCTTCCCTCCATCCACCTTTGTAGTCCTAGAGAGTGGAGCCAAGGTCTTAGAGATGCTGGGCATGATGAAGGCACATCTGAGTAGCTGCCTTAGGCAGCACCTGTTGTTGAAAAGCCTTTACCTGTATTGGCATGACACTTCCAATGTGATCAATCCCTCTAAAGGGGAAGTGGGAAGACTGCCTGTGAACACGGAGTTAGCTCACTTCCGCAGTAATATTAAAAGTAGCCTTCCCAGGCATTCTTGGTTAAACCTGGATAAAATTGGTGTATTTAATTTCTAATGAAAGAAAGCAGACGTTTTATTATTGTGATGGCTCAGCACTGCGGCACTTCTCCTGGGCCCTCCTTTAGTGGTAATGACCTTGTTTAATCATTCAGAATGACTAAGGAGCATGCTAAAGAAGTCCTGGCGTTATGGTCAAAGTAGTTTTATGGGAAGGAACTCTTAGTGTGTAAAGGGATAAATGTCTGAATGAGCAGGAAGAATGAGTTTAGACTTCTCTTCCTCTCTAGTCTTTTCATGCTGACTTTTTACACTTGAATCTTCTGGATTCTGTGATTTCTGAACCCTCACACCAGATACTCTTGGAGGTCACTGCAGCTGGCCCCAAATGGCAACAGCCAGCCTGTCTCTGCTTGATCCGATAGCAAAGTCTTCTCAGGCTCAGATGCCACATGTGAGGGAGCCCCAGCAAGGAGCGTTTCACCCCGCCCTTCGGAACGCGGCTGCCGAAGCAGCAGATCAAATGCAAAGGCCCTTGTTTGCTGCCATTGAGGCTGGTGGTCCAGTGATCACAGCCCCTCAATTACAGCCCTGTGCCAGAGCACAAGCAGTGGTCATTAAATAATTATGCCTTTGATTAGTTGCCTAACTGGTCATTGCTTTGAAATACGATAACACAATTTGGAGTTTTATTAAAAAACAATTTTTCCCTGGAATTGTCTAAAAAGATTTTGTGTTCAAGAAAAGAAAAAAAAATCTGCAATATATTTTTGTTGGAGGAAATTGAGAAAGAAAAGAAAGAAACGGGAAGGGGTGAGGGAGGCCAAGATGAGAAGAAAGGGAAGGGGCGGGAGGCAAAGATGAGACGACTGTTTCCCATTATCACTCATTTCTGACTGGGGAACACCGAAGAGCCCGAGCACCCTGTGCCTGACTCCACAGCCCCCATCTCGCCTGACTCCGCAGAATGGTAAGATAGCCCTTACATAGGTGAAGTGAGATAAGTCAGGGTCTCGGCCACTCTTAGGTCCTGCTACTTGCTTGCCTGTTGACCCAGATACCATGTAGGATTTCTTCCCACACATTAAGCCTTCATTTGCTAACTACGTGAGAGTTCAGTTTGGTGTGTGTGTGTGTGTGTGTGTGTGTGTGTGTGTGTGTGTGTGTGTGTATGCATGAGTGCATGTTACACAGTTTGCTGTGGTCCAGCCTTGGCAGAGTATTTATTCCTCACAGTTCCAGGGTCCTGTCTTCCACTCTTCCCATGTGCCCAGGTGAACATGGAGGCCAAGAGGAAGCTATAGGTTCCCTGTCTCTGTTTCCTCAGAAACACACAGTGCCCCAGGAAAACCAGGAGAGATGCTCCTGCAGTTTTTTCCTGAGTTTCCAATCTGAGAATGGACCAGACAACAGAATCTCTATTGTACACACATCATGGAGACAGTGCTTGTTTACACTGGCATATTACAATTACAGCAGGTCAAGTTCACACTCTCGCATGAGACTGAGATGCCCAGTTGTTCGTAGCCCCACAGGAGCACTCCACCTGCACTTGAGTACATCTCTAGGCCAGAAAAGAGTCCCACCACCCCTTGTCTTGGGGGTTTCCGGGTTTCTGGTGAATCAAGGGAGTTTTGCATTGGCTTTGTTGTCGCTGTCCACCAGGGTTAGCAGTGTTTCCCAGGATACCTACATCAGCTCACTACGTAAAAGCCCTTGGCGGTTTTCAAGCCCAAGGTGTTCTAGATAAAATGGTGTCTTTGGTAAAGAAAGTCGTTCTGAGTTAGTAGAAATTAAATTGAAAGTATCCGATTAAGGATCAATGGCTAGTTCCAGTAGTTTCCTTCAGCGATTATTTTATTGCTTGTGGTTTGGAGTTGGAAAGATGCCTGTTCTCACGGAATGCTGCCAGCAGTGTAGGTACTTTGTCTCCTAAACATGGGCATATCTGCTTGGTCTCAGATTTTAACCCTTTCAAGGTCTGTTTTGAGAAATGTGTCAACAGACTCCTCCTCTAGGAGTCAGCCACTTTGTCAAGCCCCTTCACAGCTGAAGGAGTGAGTTCGTGCAACCCAAGAGTCTTCTGGGCTGCATCCTATGGGATTTACATAGTCTGGCTGAGCAAATGAATGATCGCACAGCAAGACAAAAGAAATTACCCATCCATAATCTCAGGACACAGTTTCTGCAAGACTAAAGATTATGGGACATGCCGGGCGTGGTGGCGCACACCTTTAATCCCAGCACTCGGGAGGCAGAGGCAGGTGGATCGCTGTGAGTTCAAGGCCAGCCTGGTCTACAAAGCGAGTCCAGGACAGCCAAGGCTATACAGAGAAACCCTGTCTCGAAAAACCAAAAAAATAAAATAAAATAAAGATTATGGGACGTGGCACAGACAACAGTGGAAGGTACACAAAACCACAGTGCCATCCACTCACTGCCTACATAGGCTTGAGTTCTCTTAAAGGCATAAATTTACATTCCTTGTGTGAGCAAGGGAGTTATTTGTCTCCTCCTTGAGAGGAGACATTGTTAGGCGTGAGTGGTCCAGCCTCTTCCTCCTTGTAGGTAGGAAGACTCCGCTTGTTCTCCTAATTGATTCTGAGGGATGCCTCATTCTGCACATGCTCCGGATATAGTTCATATACACTGAGCATCCAACACAACCGGCCTACAAGCCTGGACATAACCTCCTCATGGCTGCATCATTTTTATTTTTATTTTTATTTTTATTTTTTTTCCTTAAATTTTTATTTTATTAATTTATTCTTGTTACATCTCAATGGTTATCCCATCCCTTGTATCCTCCCATTCTTCCCTCCCTCCCATTTTCCCCTTATTGCCCTCCCCTATAACTGTACCTGAGGGGGATTACCTCCCCCTGTATATGCTCATAGGGTATCAAGTCTCTTCTCGGTGGCTGCATCATTTTTAAATTGACTCTCCATGGAATATTTATAATCAACAAAGACAACTGCCAGAAGGAGAGCAGAGATGGCATTAATAAGTTTGTTTTCCTGGTGCAGTGATGGAGGATGCGTTTAGGATAAAACCTTGTTGTCTTGAGCATGCTAACAGACTAAGGAATGTTCTTGTTTTATTAATAAAAGCTGGGCAGACTCTCAGCACCAGAATCTGCTTTCTCGATGATTTTCAGCCTTTTTCATGCTGTGGTAAAACAAAGAGATTGTTTTATTTAGAAAACTTGAATAATAGAAACTTTTTTTTCAAATAAAGTTCCAAGTCCCTCGAGGTCACAGAAATCTATACGAAAGACCGTAGCTTCCAGGAATAAGGAGGTGTAACAATCTAGACTTGCAGGTGCTAAGTGATTCCAGTCGTTCTAACACCATAGAAAGCCATCGTTTACACATTTTTCTCTTCTCTGTCTTTGAAAAGACCGAGGCGTCTGTTAGTGATTACCAAGAGTCAAGAGTAATATGTTGTACCTCTCCTGCTCAAGCGGACCCCGAGTTCAGTTGTAGCCATCAGGTACTTTGCAAACATGCCTGTCATTCACATTAAGAACATGGTTCAAGCCGGCGTGGTGGCGCACGCCTTTAATCCCAGCACTCGGGAGGCAGAGGCAGGCGGATCACTGTGAGTTCGAGGCCAGCCTGGACTACAAAGTGAGTCCAGGACAGTAAAGGCCACAAAAAAAAACCCCTTCCAAAAAAAACAAAAAAAAAAAAAAAAAAAAAAAGAACATGGTTCAAGAGGTGTAGCTCTATTCATCTTAGCGCACAGGGTGGCATCCACCTCATTGCTGGTCTGGTGGCTACTAGAACAGAGAAATGACTAAAGAGTTAAATATGGGTATCGGCACACTCAGCCCTCCTGGTGTTTTATTTTATGGGTTCGCACTGGAGCATCTTCTAGTCCCCAAGAATTGTCCTGTCAGTCTAGCTTAGTGCTCATAAGTAGTGTATATTTCAAAGAAAGTCAACAATACAATTGTTGGATCACATGGTCACCAACTATGTCTCTGCACCTTTAGCCTGAGTTTGTCAAATTTTCAGTCCTTCTAATCCTTAGAAAATATCTTTGCAACCAGTGGACGTTGTCGTGGGTAATCTTGATCATCAACTCCATGTGAGGTGGAGTCATCCTGGAGACAAACTTGTAGCTGGGGTTAGCTGAGGAAGGAAAGCATACCCTAGTTGTGGGTAATACCAACCCATACACTAGTTCCCAGACGGAATAAAAAGGGGAAAGGGGAGCTGAGCACCAGCGTCTGTCTATCCCTCTCTGCTTCCTGGCTGGAGATAGGATGTGACTGGCTGCCTCAGGCTCCTGCCTCCATGCCTTCCTTACCACGGTGGACTGTGTACCCTTCAACTGTAAGCAAGAATAAGCCCTTCCTCCTTGACGTCGCACTTGTGAGCTATTTTGCCACAACAATGAGAAAGGTCTTAGTCACGCAATAGAGTGATGATACTTTTAAATCTCTGCCCTAAGTACCCTTGTTTGCTATGTCAGCCTCCTGCTTTGGCTGGCCCACAGCAAGCCTGTGTGTGACTAAGTCCGCTGTGCTTGTTTTATTGTCATTATGAGGGTGACATTGTCCCTTGTACTCCTTGGACTCACAGCTATGAGTTACCAAGCTTAGTGATTTTTTTTTTTTCTGTCCTCCTTTGTTGAAATTTCATTTGTAAAGTGCAAAGGGAAAGGAGAGCTCACACCCAGGGTCTGTACTTGGGTCCAGCTTTGTAGCTTCTAAGATGTCACACCCATGGAGTTGTCTGCCGGCAGAGACCTGGCTGCAGCCCCCCTGTCATTTAGCTAGCTGCTCTAATCCAAATGCAAACCCTTGCTTATCCTATAGGATGAAAAGAGCAACCACCACATGCTTTCACCATCTGCCTTTTGTCCAGCTACACATGAAATTTCTAAGAAGTAACATCAATAACAAAATCTAAATGTCAGCCCGTGTTTAAACAAACCAACAAAACAAAAACAGTGTTCATGAAAGTTTTCGAAAGGCCTGAAATTGTAGAGATTATCCAAGTGGGATATAATGTTGCATATCTGTGGCCTGAGGCTAAGGTAAGAGGAGTTTGAGACCTGCCTGGATACATGGTAAGACCCTCTCAGGAAAAATAAAAAGGTTACACAGAAAACAGCATCTTTTGCGCATGATGATCTTAGGCATCTGGCCTCTTGCCAAGACTTGAGGCCAGGGATGCTATTGGGTATGTGATGGTGGGCCCACCGCATGGTGCTGGAGTACTGCGGGCTCCATTTGGTACCATGTGGCTGTTTCCCCTGAGATGTTACCGATGATGATGATTGTAGTTCTTGTTGAAAAGCTCCTAAACAAGACGACTTATGCAATCAATGCCCCAGGAGACAAATGCTCATATCAGGACCTTGGTATCAGCCAGAAAACAGCCATTTGTTTACAAGGAAGAAAAAGCCATGACATTTTATACGTTGAAATTGATTATTTCATCAATAGGTTAATAGAATTCCAGGCTGTAAGTTCACTTCCTGGTTATGCATCCCAACTGTAATGAGAGAACAGAGCATGAAAAATGCAGAGTGCACAGCAACCAGGAAGAGCTTTCCACACACGGAACTTCCCCCTTCTGCAGTGGCAGCTTGGATTCTGCCTATTTATATGTAAATGCTCTAGAGGGAGGCCCGCTTCCCACAGGAGGCTTTGTAGTAACCACATCTTCCTGGAATTTGTGAAATATGCCCCCAAGACCCTGGGAGCACCCACCAGTGAAAAAGGAAGCAGATACCCCACTGTAGGAATACAGTGTAACCTGTGCAACAGGGGTGCAGGGTTGCAGCAAGCCTTTGTTTTCTTGAAAACCATGAGCAGTCAGTTTTTCTTCAGCGCTCATGGTTGCCATCCGTGCTGGCTGATATCTGCACAGCCTTTCCCAGGCGTGTTATTCCCTGGGATAGACACAAGACTTTGAAGACTCAGAGGTGAGAAAAGCCTCTCCACCCTTCTCCCCACACATAACCCCAAGAGAAGTTAAGTTTTGACTGGTATACAATAGGAAGAAGACTCCAGGCAGCAACCATAGGGATTACATTTCTTGCCAAACCGTTTGTTGCTGTTCACACTACAAAGAGAGCTTAGGTGCTTAGTTACCGTGGCTGTAGCCATATTGAATCAGGGGCCTTGAACGCACAGTTGTTTGCCCCCTTGATTAAACTTTGCTCTCAAAGTATGTAAGGTGGCATTTCAGAACCCAACCTGCTTCCCTGACAGCTCAGGTTCTCCCATGTACTTTCGATGATCTTTACAAAAAAATCTCAGTGAGAGTGACTGGCAACTGAACTCACCTCGACATCTCCCTAGGTCATTTTTGTCCATTAGAGATCGGTTTTTCACACAGCCAGCCAGGGCCTGACACCACACTGCCTGCAGCTGAATGACTTGAACATTCTAGGAGATAGGGATGGTTAGCCTATCTTAAGCCAGAGGGTCAGTCTGGCCTCCCACCTGTGCTACATGACCTAATGGAAGCTTCTAGCAGGTTCTCTTCCTGGCTGTGGAGCTGAGAAATAGATTGTTCATGGTACCTTGCTTCCAGCATGGCAACTTTCACCCCTGCTAAGTATTTTGGTGTTTGCCTACAATGACAGGGCCAGCCTAGATACATGGAGCTGTCTTTGCCTCCCAGGAGCCACTTTGTCAACTCCTGTTGGGTTCTGTGACCTATATCCTCAAGGGCTGAGGGAATCCTCAAACCATCTTTTTCCAAGCCTTAGGTATCTTGTGTGTGTGTGTGTGTGTGTGTGTGTCTGTCTGTCTGTCTGTCTGTCTGTCTGTCTGTCTGTCTGTGTGTGTGTCTATGGACACGTCTGTCTCTGTGTTTGTGTGTGTGTGTGTGTGTCTGTGTGTGTCTGTGTGTGTGTGTAGAACATGCCTGTGTCCTTGGAGTATCCTACACTTGGCTGCTGGGCAGCATATACAGCTGCCCTGTGTCCAAGTGGCTCAGAATTTTACTCCTGACCCCAGCATTCCACTTGAAGTGACTTGGTGCCTGTCCTTTCTGAAGAGTTTGAGGAGGTATCTGCTGTGATGGGGCCCACCTGGTCTCCAAGATGGTCCTAGGGCTTTGCTGCTTTGGGCTAGTGTTCATCTTATGATGGGGTAAAGAGGAGTTAACAAAAACCTTCTTGTTTAAAAAAAAAAACTGCCTCTGAAACATACAGAGCCAACCTTCTTACCTCCAGGGTCCCTTGGACATGCCCCTGGTACTTTGCCAGATAACGAATGGTAGCCCACATCAGCCTAAAGGCCAGCGTTGCCCTGTGGCAAGTAGCCTTGGCCTTACCAAGGGGGTGTGTACACATTTGCCTGGGAACTGTCTTTGATTTTGTGAACACTCAACTAATGATGCTCGCACACCTCTAACCTTCTCAAGCCCCTCTGTGCTGTCCTGGGGGGAGTGGAGGGCCAGCGGCGGAGCCCCTTGGGTACCTGCCACCCACCTGCTGCACACTCAGAGGTGACTTCATGCGCTACTTTGACATTTCTTTTCTCCCTTTTTCATTTGTTTTCTTTTCCTTTTTGTTGTCTCTTTTTTTCCCCCTGCCCTCTCTGCTCTCGGGACGCAGCCAAACGCAAAGCATGGAAACTAAACCGTGTTGGTAGCCTGCGAAACATATACAGCAGCAGCAGCACCAACACCGAAGGTAACCGCACCCTGCCCGCCTCCGCCTCCCCGCCTCCCCGCCTCCCCGCCTCCCCATGCAGACATGGAAATGCGCCCGCCCGCAGCAGCATGCGCCCGTGTTGTGTTTGCAGTCGGCCCTGTGGTCTCTCCATCCTTTTCTTTGTGTGTTCTATTTTACCGTTCATGTTCCTTTCAGCTTACTTAAATTTTGACCTTTCCCTTCAGTCGTAGGGTAGTGATGTTTAAATTACTTTGGAAACCTATTTTCTCCTCTTCCCCCACCCCCTTCCTTTATACATGTGGGCACTCAATGTAATATTTCCCAAGTTATTACAGTTTTTAAAAGTGTTAGTATCAGGTGTAATGATCTGTAGCCAAATACAATAGTGTGCCGTGACATTTAAGTAACAGTCTTAATTTGTTTTGTGGAAGCATTCTCCATAATGCTCTCTGCAGCTCTAATCCAGAGGCAGGCAGGCCCGGGCCATTTGCATGGGCTGCTATTGCTTGTAAATTCCGTATATTGTTTTGTTTCTAAAGGTCGTCTGGTGCCAAAGTTCACAAATTGACTTGGGTTGCTTTTTTCACTGAAGACAGCCGTCATTGCTTTTGTATAATAGCAGATTGAATTCCCCCACACACACACACCTTCATTTGAACAACACAATTATAAATTGCCATTTTTTTATGATTACAAATGTCAAGGGTCAGAATTATTTTGATGCCAGGGAAAGGAAAACCAGCACCATCCACCCAGGTACACAGAAGGGAGGCTGGCGGGTAATACGCAATGCAAAGCAGGTCACAATCCAGCGAGCTTGGTATAATAGGGGGGATTTCTTTTTCACTTAAGTGCAAGCCAAATGGGTCAAGTAATGGCGAGCTCGTGCCCTAACACTAATTGACTTATTTGGGGATGATTATAACTGTAATATTTTTCTTAATGTCACTGTTTTCTGGGCTGTTGATTTTAGCGATTGCCAAGCAATGGCATTAAATCTCCTGTAAATTTTAAATTGCACACTGTTTCTGTAAACAAAGTCCCTTCTGCACATCCTGGTCATTAACCTTTCCTGATTTATGTCCCCACCCTCTCTCTCTTCCCTTCACAGTTACTCCTGCCTTGCCACCAAAAGCCCTCCCTGCTCTCAGGCAGAAATGAATGCGCGGAACAAGGACCACACTTGCAAGGGGCTTGTTAAAAAGCCATTTTGCAATCAAAGTTTTGTCTGCGCTCCTCTCGAGGAGCTTATCTGTCCAGGTACCAGTGCACCCTGCCTGGCCTGGCTATGTCTGACTCTTCCAAGCAGTCAGGAATTGCAAATGAGAGAGCGGGCAGAAGAGGGATTTGAGAAACTATCTCATCATTTATAATTTTCTATTGAGCTTAAAGGATGTCAATTGGTTCCCTTACAGTTGTTAAATGCTAGGATTTGTAGGGGCAGTTTGTTGCTTTGTTGAGGTTTTTTTTGGAGGGGGGGCGGTTAGCTTGAGATATGTATCATCTTTGTGCCCTGTGTTCCTATCAAGAATGTCTGTCTTTTATACAGTATGGTTATTTTACTGATGGACTTCTTGCCTTAAAAACTACAAGAAAGTTGTGGTGTTGGTTTTGAAATGTTATTGAGTACAAAATTGGGGAGCAGTGAGAAGCATACAGTTCTCTCATTAGCCTTGAGGCTAAAACCTCCCTACCCATCACCTGCAGGGGGGAGCAGGGGGTGTTCCCAGAAGACACTTCTGGGCTTACTTGACATCCTGTGTGTGTGTGTAAAGAGTCACAGGAAGGCTGGCTTCTCTGTCTTTACCGCTCAAATAACAGCGGACTTGGCATCCAAGGCAGCCAGACCTTCAGAGCAGGAGGCCACTTAGGGGTGACTAAATGCAGCCAGGAATGGCTTGATGGCATCCACTCCTCTCTGAATACCTGATAGCTTAGCACACTTGGGGTCCATCCATATGAGTGAGTACTGCAGGTATCCATGGGGATTGGGGTGCAGGCAGTGGTGGGGGTTGAGACACAGGTAGCTGTGAGGGCTGCGGTACAGGCAGTGACCACGCTTTCAATTCTCCCATCCGTCCAGCCACAGTAAGCTGTTCAGTGTGTGGCTACATTTATGAATTTTCAGCTGAGCAATACAGTCATTTCTCATGTGTATGCACACTCCCTCGTTCCATGTGACATTTAATAATTTGTTACAGAATTGATGTAGTTCGATAAATTATCAAAATATTTTTTCTAATCCCATGCTCTTTTTTTCCATTAGTTTATTTATTTAATCACTTTACAGCCTGATCGCAGCTCCCTCCATCCTCTCCTCCCAGTTCCCCCCTCACACCCCTCACCCCATCCCCATTCCATCCTCCTCTTCTCCTCAGAGAAAGCAACCCCGCCCCCATGGGTACCAACTCACCCTGGCACATCACGTTGCAGCAGGCCTAAGCACTACCTCTCCCACTGAGGCCAGCTAGGGGAAAGTGATCCTTGGCTCTTAATGTATGGTGTTACTGCATGACCGATGTCTAAAAACTGACCCTTCCTGAAAATGTGTGTGCTAAACTGTGCTCTATCTTTTGTTACTTTGTAAGGCCCATCTTGAAATGTGGTGTTTCTTAAAATGCTTTATTCGACAGATTTATTCAGGGATTCCCAGAAAACACCAAAGTTAAGTTCCCTAGACACAAAAACTGGTTTTATCAATTGGGAGGTGGACCAGTTAATAAGCCCAGGTTTTGGTAGCAGCCTGAGCATGCTCAGAAGTTGTAGAAGCCTCATGAGGCCACAGGTTGTAAGACAGACAAGGCTGTGCCTGAAGGCACATGAGCTCACCAAAGTACTATTCTTTGACTCACTTTCTTTTCTGGCCCCTGAACCACATTCTCTCATGTGATCCTCAGTGTGCCCCTGAAAGGTAGGTATTGTGTCATACATGGAAAATGGAGGTTGTGGTAAGTTCCACAGACTGTGTGTTGAGCTCTCTGCTCCAGGACACCCCCTCCCCCATCACAGATCCATATTGGGGGGGGGGGGTGACGGAGAACGAATCTTCAGAACGTGTGAAAATGGATTATTAGGAGGACAGGCATGGGCTAGCCTTTGCCTGTTTATCCTTGAGAGTGAGGTAGATACTTGGGGCCCACCCTGCAACATCCATGGTTAAAGCATTGTTGCTTTTCACAAATAAACTCTGGCCCGTGGTTGGTGAAACTAAATGTCCTTCATCAGGAACTGCAGCTTTAACTTGTCTCAGATGCCTGTGGGGCAGGGGCCAGGGGCCTGTTAGTGTTAAGATTCTCCAGGCAGCCCTGTTTGTAGCCCAAGGCAAAAAAAAAAAAAAAGGTCTAGATGTCAGGTGAGGCCCACCTTGAGCATTCAGCTCTGTAGCAGATGTTTCTTAGTGCATAGGGGCCAAGAAACATCGTGTATGTGTGACAGTGTTCCTCCAGCTATGTGACATAACAGACGTGGCTGCCCTCTCCCGCTGCCAGAGACAAGGGAACTCATCAGCTCAGGGGACAGCCTCTGGATGTTGTTAGCCTATTTGACATGGAGGAGACGTACTCCTGATATATGGATAGAGGGGGTAGTACAAGGAAGAGGGGTCGGGAGCAATGAGCACTGCATGCTATACAGAGCCCGCCCATTCCGTCACAGTCAACAGAGCGAGCTCCTGAGTATAGCCCACCTCACTCTGCAGATGACCTAGTACCCAAGGGTCAGCCAGACTCAAAAATGGCACAAAGTCCAAAAAGCCTCTGTGGCCCCTCTCTGTCTATAGAGGTCCATTTCTGTGGTCTTGGAATCTGTCCAGAGACAGACAGAGAAAACCTACTCTGGGTCCATCACTGTGAGACACAGTTCACTCAAGCAGGATCACTAAAAATCAACCCAAGGTCTCCATGGAAAGTCTCTTGTCAGTACAGAGACAAATTGGCAGAAGCGAGCATACCTAAGTGCTGGACGTGTTGATGCAGCTCTCTTAGTTACTGCTCTCCTGCTGTGATAAGACATCATACTCAAGGTAGCATATGGAAGAAAGAAGTTATTGGGGTTCACCGTTTTAAGAGGGTGAGTCTGTAACCATTTATGGTAGGGAGCATGGCAGCAGATAGGCAGGCATGGCGCTGGAGCTAAAAGCTCACATCTTGAGACACAGCTGAGAGGCAGAGAGAAGGGCACTGAGCACTACCAAGAATGTGTGGGCCTTTGAAACCTCTAAGCCCACCCACAGTGACACGCCTCCTCCAACAAGGCCACACCTCCGAATCCTTCCCAAACACTTCCACCAACTGGGAACCAAGTGTTCAAACATAAGAGCAGATGAGGATCATTCTCATTCAGTTTGTCACAGGAACTAAAGACAGATTGTGAGATCCAAGCTCCAGAATTGGCTTCATGGGAAGAAAAGGAAGGTTGGCCGTGCTGGTCATGCAGGGCACTCAGCACACCTGGGCAAGCAGAGAACGGGCTTTTGGTAGCCCCTGACAGACCTGGGCCTCCAAGCACAGCTCACTCTCTTGTTTCTGCTGCTGGGAGCCCAGAGGACCCTGAACAGTGAAGACATCCCAGCAGAAATACTCAGAGCACTGTTTGACCATCACATTCATCTCTTCCTTTAAAATCAGGAGGAAATTTGAGAATGAAACTGGTATTTGCGTTACAGTGGATTTGAGCTGATGTCTTCAAAGAGTGGTTTCCACCATCAGATAAAATACCTAAACTACATGCTGACTGTGTGCTATTCAAGGGCAACCACTGGAGCACTGAACAAAATATATTGCTTTTTTAAAAAGGCATACAAGCCTGAGGCTGTTTATGACATTGTCTCATGTGGTCCCAAAGGGCCTATGTTGTGGGAGACCTGGAGATTGAAACTGTGAGCATTGTCCATGTGTTTGCATAAAGGCTGGTGGCCAGTGGGCTCTTCAGATCATAGGAATGTCTTCCCTTACAAACAGAAGGTGGGGACAGTGTGCCATGGTCATCCCTAGCCAGCTAGTGCTCATGTGGCTGAAGGCCCAAAAGGTGGAGAGTTGATGACTCAGTGGTTAAGAGTACATGCTGCTCTTACAGAGGACCTGAGTTCAAGTCCCGGCACCCTCAAAATGTGATTCTCTATACCTCTAGTTCCAGGCAATTCAGAGTCCCCTTCTGGCCTCTGTACCTGCACTCACACCTACCCATACACAGGCACAGAGTAGAGTGACCTGCTTGCAGGCAGCCATTAAATAGGATGTAAGAAAAACACCTCTCCACCAGCTGGATGTCCCACTGGACAAACCCTTGCTAACACTTAGAAATGGAGTGGTGGCTAAAGGCAGAGTTGGTGTCTGTGTGTTGAACAGGGCTATGGTGTGCCCTTCCAAAGGACCATCCTTCTGTGACAGAAGCCAAGGGCAGGGTGCCCTTCTCCCTGAGGGCCTTGGCTGTTTCATGTTCTGCTCCTGCTCAGTAGCGCCCATCTGGGTACCTCTAGACTCACTCCACTCATGATTGACTTCAGCCATGCCTGTGTGGATGCTTTCTCCCTCCACTTGTACGTTCCTCTACGGGCAGTGCCAAAAGCACATGTCATTCATGCCAAGTGTCCGTCAGGGCAGCAGGAGGCAGGTTCCACCTATGGCTGGAAGCCTGGGTGGACCGCAGGTCAGGATCCCAAACTCCAGGGAGCCATCTTGCCCTGCAGATGCAGACTCACCTGTGGCCTGTGGAGAGCAGACATGAGTGAGCCTTGCGGCCCAGTCATCCTTTGAACTTGGAAAACAAACTCCTACTCAGCTCCCTTGCTCTGGCCTCAGCACTTTGGAGCATGGCTTTGGTGGAGCAAGACTTTGAGGACAAAGGTTGGAGGGCCTTGGTCTTAGTCTTGGCCCTGGGGAAAGCCCTCCCCCTCCCCCGTGAGGCCAGCATCTGCAGGTGTGCAGCTCTTTTCCTTCCCGGCCCCCACCCTTCTGTATATTCATCCTCATCAGATGTCTCCTGCTAAAAACAACCCCCACATGTCTGAACTATTTTCAGCTGTCTGTAGCCCTTTAACCCTTTGTCTGCTAGAATTCCACAAAAATAATTGATGACTGATTGGCCCATTAACCTTTAAGGGGGAAAAAAGTTTGACAGCCCAGACTTGTGTAATGAGGAGGGATTCCCTGTGAAGTCTGTCTGATGGCTGAGATGCTCGCCCCTGAGGAGGCAAAATTAGCCCCCTGGGGCCTCGTCTGCATAGAAACTGGACACAATTAGTGCGATATCCGGTGTTATTAATGTCATTGGGAATAATTGGGCAGGTTGGTTTCGACAGGTTCATGGCTCTAAAATACTATTATAGTGGACCTTTCTACAGACAACCGTTAAACACGGAAAACTGTTTAAGTCCCCACAAGCCCAATCACCATGTTTGTGAGCTGGGGACCAGAATCTGTGTATCCTAGAGCTTCAGGCTGGGATGAGGCGGCCTTTGGGCTTCTCCTCAGGGTGGGAAATAACTTTGTGCTTGTGTGTATGTCTTGAACTAAGAACATGCTTTTAACATATATACCAATAAGGTCTTCTAGAACCTGAGTCTCTTTTTATGGTAAACTCAGCATAAGCCACTATGCCTGTCATTAGTAGTTGGTTTGTAGCTGCAAATGACAGCAGGGAATGAAACACCAAAGCTAGTCCCTCCCACGGTCCAAGCATCTGTCATTTGGGAGAGTAGTAGTGGGCGGGGATGTCTGTCCCTCTCACTCCTTGGGAGGCAGAGGCAAGGCAGGAGATTATGAATTTGAGGCCAGTCTGGACTACAGAGACCCAGTTTCAAAAGGCCGGTAAATAAATAGAGCGTAGCAGTGCCGCTCACCTCTTTCTGACTGATCATCCCCACGCTGCCAATTGTGCTTATGATCATTTTTTTAAGCTGGTTACGGGGAGGGGGGTTGGAGGGGGACCCTCTCAGTTTATAGAGCATCACAGCCTTCTGGCCATTGGGGAATTGACTGGTGCTGTGTCACCTGGTGAAATGTCTGAGCATCAGAGGAAGGAAGGCGCAAGTCGCCTTGGCCTACCTGCTTTCTCAGTCACCTCCCACCACACTGTAGAAGCCTGAGCATGGACCAAGTCTGGAGGCCTCTGGGGTGCCACCAGTAAGCGTGGCTGTCACCCGCCAGTCCCTGTACACTGGCTTCATCAGTACTTGTTCCAAGTGACGCACCCCCTTTTAAAGTGGTGAAGGTCATGAAGACAGTAAAACACCACACAGCTAGCTGTGGGACAGGGAGATGCAGCCAGTTGGCTGCAGGGACATCTAGGCTTGGGCCCTGGAAGGTATTGGGATCCCTGGCTGCAGTGTGCTGGTGGCACTCAGTGACCTCCACCAGAGGACAGGGCATGACCACACCCCTTGAGTCCTCAGCGTGCTTAGAGGTTTTGTGGGCTAGCATCTGTCATGTTCTAGAATGAAACATGAGTTAAGTCAGGACCCAGAAAGTTTCAGATTTTGTAACAGTTTTGCTCTCAAGATTTTAGAATTCTTTACAGCCTCACAGCTCTGCTGTCCTACCCAAAAAAAAAATCCCTCCTTTTCAAAATACAATGAGCAGATTTCTTCTAAGGGAAAGCAGTGTACAGAGATCTAAGTGGGAGGTTCCTGGTGGTCATTTCGTTTCTGGGCTTGGGGTGAATCGCAACCAGAGGAAGTGTCTTACCATACTTGAGTTTCACAAATGGTAGGTGATGAGAGGCTTTGCACAGATGTCCTCATGAACCGTGTTCATGCCTTTTCATGAATGACCAGGTTGTCGGTTGTCATTATATAGCTTGTCCCTGCCCTCCGGCTCCTTCCCTAGGAGTTTTGGGTACAGAATCGGGGTACTGTCTTACAGACCTCTGTGGTGTAATGAAATAGTATCATGACGTAGAAGCCCGTGGATCAAGAGAAGGAGTCTTTTCAAGCCCACAGGTGCCGTGGCTCTGCAAGTAATTGCAGGGTGTGGTTGCAGTTCAGCCAGGGAGAAACCTGTCTAAGTTACTGTGTAGTCTTTTTTTATTTTAATGAAAAACACAACTAGCCCCCATGACCAAAAGCCTTAGGGCTTCCTCCGCAGCAGCTCTCCACACAATAGGTGGACTTATTCCGCAGATACGGGCATCTCCGAGGTCCAAGACAACAGAGTACCATTCCTGACCAGCACCTGCTTTTTGAAATCTTGTTACTCAGGCTCCAAAATGCAAGAACCAAGGAGGTCAAGAAAGAACGTGAAGGCTGGGCGGTGGTGGCGCACGCCTTTAATCCCAGCACTTGGGAGGCAGAGGCAGGCGGATTGCTGTGAGTTCGAGGCCAGCCTGGTCTACAAAGGCTGTCCAGGACAGCCAAGGCTACACAGAGAAACCCCGTCTTGAAAAACAAAACAAAAAAAAAGAACGCGAATGCCCAGTGTTAAACTTTCGTAGGCTGCCTGCCTGCCTGTCCTGTCGAGCTCAGCCAGGCTCTTTGCCGGTGGCTCAGGTTCAGGGCAAACACTCAGAAGAACTGACAAGCCAGAGCCATGTCTGCAAGGCCCTAGCCTGGCACCCATGTTACTGCTGTAGAGCCTGCCTGAAACACAGCAGCTGCTATCCTGCAAGGCAGTCACAGGCCTTTGCAGTGCTCTGGATGTGAAAGCTTCTGTCATTGTCACTTTCACTCCCTGAGCTGGGTCCTCTGGGAGAAGCTAGAGGGGTTAGCACAGAGGCACGTCTGCCCATCTTTGAGGTGTTGTTCAGACTGAGCAGGCTTGAGGCCTACTTAGCAGTTTAAAAGTTCAGAGAGAGACACCTTGCTTACTTTATAATCTTCAAAACACCAAAGACTCCACACAAGTGTACCATGGTGATCACTGGCAGTGGCTGTTGCAGACGTGTTACCTTGGGGAATCCTGAGCATCACTTCCCTGGGTGGTGTCTCAACTCCTGGAATTGGGACTTGATGGCACACTCTTGATCAGAAGGGGAGGAAGGGGGTCCTTGGGAACAAGAGAGCCACAATGCCCTGCCAGTGCAGTGGCGGGGCGGCTGTGACTTAGTTGATAAGCCAGGCTACAGGTTACTCTTCCATTGTGCCCGTACTTGACCACACAGCCAGTTCCAGGCCAATGCTACCAACTCCTCATCCTCTGCTGAGGCATGTGACGGGTCCAGCCTTGCCTTCTGGCTGTTTTACTAAGCCGCTCTTCCTCTGAGCTGATGCTGGGAATAAGGACAAATATACACAGTCTCCTGTGGCCAGACTGTACGTTCGCATGCTTCCACTCAACATTCAGCCGATGATAACTCAGTAGAAGCTGCCTGTGCCCGATCCACAGGTGAGGAAGATGAGCCTCGGGAGTAAAAACTTAACCTAAAGAGCAGAGGGGCAGGTAGTCTGGCAGGATGTGGACACAGCCTCTCTTCCTCTTTCAAAGCAGATGTCTCTCTGTGGCTACCCAGCCAGACCTATGTCCCCTAAAGCCCTCTGACTTGCCTTATTCACTCTGAAGTCTGAGCGCAAGGAGAATTACAGCTCCCATTGATAGTTGCTCTGCCCTACGTTGGTGTTCCCAGAGCAGTTCACCCGGATCCATACCCAAGTGCTTACTAACTCCATTTTCCTCCCACAGACCGAAGGGCCATTAGGAAGTTGCAAACCTATCTTCCTAAGTTGCTTGGTCTGCGCCCACACAGACCCTGACCATCCCACGCTGTCTCTCCTTTCTCCCCGTCCCCCGAGCATCGGCTGAAACCTAGTTATCTCTGCTGGCTTTTTGGAAGCCGGTGTTGAGTGTTGGTGGGTGTGTGGATCAGATCTCAATGCTACCGTCCTGCGTGTGCCGCCAGCCCCATGCCGGTGCCATTGAACCCAGAGGCACTTGTGACAGGACGGGGCTCGTTGCACTGCTGTCTCATGAAAGTGAACCCTTCATCCCGCCTCTGTGTTCCAGAGCAAGAAGAAAACTTTGAGTTTATCATTGTGTCCCTCACTGGCCAGACATGGCACTTTGAAGCCACCACATACGAGGAGCGAGACGCATGGGTCCAAGCCATCGAGAGCCAGATCCTAGCCAGCCTGCAGTCCTGCGAGAGCAGCAAGAATAAGGTAAGGCCCACAGCAGGCTGCCCCAAAATCAAGGCTGCTGATCATTAAAGGGGAAAAAAGAAGGCCCAAGTGGAGCCCTGGGGAGGAGAGGGTTGCGGGGAGGACATAAGCGTCAGGTGGCTTGTGTGGATGACAAGACCCGGTTATGCTTTGTGAAGGGGGGAAAAAACCTAAGTAATTGAAGAGATAAAACCACTTTGTATCTACAAACAGCATGCATGTGTTGGTGTCCTGGCTTGGCCGTCTGCGTGTGGCAGGATGTCTAACATGAAGCCTTTGCTGCAGCAGCCAGCATTACATGGGAAGCTGTCGCCCTTTCTCTGTGGGCGATGGAGCCTTTTGGACTCGGCCTGCTTATGCGACCATACTTAGTTTTTGTTGTTATTGTTCGAGGCAGAATAAATCAAAAGTGGGGGGGACATAGACTTAAAAGACGCCCTCTTCTGCCCTCATAAATGCCTCGCATGCCCCAGGGATACAAACGAAACGCAGAGAAGATGTAGAGAGTTTGGGCAAGGTGAATTTTCTGGGGTTTTTTTTGGGGGGGGTGTTTTTTTTAAGTCTGGCGTATGCTTCATTCAGTAATTAAAAAGAGCCCTCCAGCAGTTGTTTGGCCAGAAATAAAAGTACGTTCCCTGCATTTTCTGGGCCATTGCTCAGCGATCTTCCTCATGCCAGCCCTGTCTTTCCCAGCCGGGTTCTTTGCATGTCAGTCTTTGAACTCAGAACTCTGTGCTGACCCGTTGAGAGTCTTGGTGATCGTTTTCATTTTTCAAACTGTGATCGACTGGAAACCAAAGAAAGACATTGCTGTCCACCTGCAGTTTCATTTATAAGCATTTAAAGAAACCTCTGCCCGTGATGTATGGCCGGCTTTGTCATTAAGAAGGGAGTCTGTTTTCCAGAGAGACGGGTGTGTTATTTTACTACCCTCTTGAGCCAAGGTAAGCCAGACCACAGCCATTATTATTATTGTATAATTTGCTTCTCTCTTCAAAGACAGTTTATACCCAACTGATAAGAACCACTGTCTTTTATTCTGAGCTCCCTGGATTCTCAGGTCATGTCCCTATCCAGCCATGATGTGTCTCCCCTCCTCACCCACGGGCATAATGACACCTGCCATCCGCAGGCTTGGAATTCTAGTTTCAGATCAGGGAAAGGGGACACATGCCACTGATCAAGCACGCACATCCCAGGCTTTATGGTCAAATTAACCTCACACATTCTGCCTGAAGCCACACCTCTTTCTCCATGATTCCAGAGGCTCTGGCCAGTGCTTGCTTCTCCCATCTTATGTCCTTGAGACCTCTTTCCAGCGTGCTGCTCCAAACCCAGACAGTACGATGTCTCTGCCCAGAGGCAGATACAAGCCCACCAAAGCTGGCCTTCACGCCCATGGCAAGCATACTTGTAGAAATGGCTTCCCGTGAGAGGGGCAACTGAAGGACACCAGACACGCACCTGGGGAGCCACTGGCCAGATGTGAGAAGGTAAAGTGGGGCATAGTACCCCCACCACAGAAGACTTGAGAAAAGTCCAGACTCCATTAGAGAGAGGAGTACCCAGTGTTTCAGCTCCTGGTGGAAAATCCAGAGCTGACCCAGACAGACAGAACAACTGACCAGTGGGCCACAGACTTGTGCGGGTGTATGGAGAAGGAAACAGGCAGATAGGCAGACCCCTCTGTATGCGTGTGTGACCCTCTGTATGCGTGTGTGACCCTCTGTATGCGTGTGTGACCCTCTGTATGCGTGTGTGACGCCTCCAGATGCCAATTTAAGCTGTTAAATGCTTTCTGATTCAAAGAGGAAATAAAAGCACAATAGTACATGATGATGGTTAAACAATAGCAACAAATAGATGATAATTTACTGTTAAGTAGCAAGCAGTAAATTGTTTCACATTCGTTTAGCACAAGATACTTGAATTTGTGAACAATTTGTACACAAAACAGAATTTATTCTAAAATCTGAAACTGATCAGCTTTTGCTTTGACTGTAATTTCTAATGCATGTTGAATAAATAAGCATTTCCAAACATGTATATCCTTTCCGGCTCTGCCCCCTGGCTTCCAGGATTTTATCCTCACTATGTGATTGGGAATATGTGTAGACATTTACAGGAAGCATGGTCTTTATAGCACTGTCCAGGATTGAGGACGGTTAGAGTAGTCCAAATGTATAGCCAAGGAACTTGCTGTATACTCAGTAAGTACACATGCACTTAAGCGATGAAGTTGGAAAGTAGGTTGGCATCAAGTGATAGAATTATTAGGCTGGAAAGGCCAGCTGCAAGGCAGTATCCACCCATCTGCTTTCCTACAGTAGTGCCTGCAGATACAGATGTGCATAAAGAAATAGCCAGAGCGGTGGTTCTCAAACTTCCTAACAGTGCAGCCCTTACATACAGTTCCTCATGTTGTGATCCCCTAAGCGTAAAATTGTTGCATTGCTACTTCATAACTAACTTTGCTACTGTCACGAATTATAATGTACATATCAGATATGCAGAATATCTGATGTATGACCCCTCTGAAAGGGTCACTTGACACACACCCCCAAAGGGGTCATAACCCGTAGGTTAAAAACCAGTGAGCCAGAGGCTCTCTGGATGATTGAATCCTAGTTTATAAATGCCCATGTCTTTTTCCATATTTTCTCACCTTGCCACAGTAGGCAGGCTTACCAAAAAGTAAAAAATAAAACAACAACAACAACAACAAAAAACCCCTCTCTGCTGAAGGAACACCATAAGGTATGCTTAAAAATAAATGTCCCCTGCCTCACTCCAGCAAGTAACTATGATTCGATGCTGTAGTAATTGAAAGATCTTTACATGAGGAGAGACTCTCCTGGCTGTGGTGTGTGGTGTGGTCTGGGGTTTCAGATGAAGAATCAGGTGGCCACACGCTGGATGCTGACTAAGGCCTGACCCTTGGCTGATACAGAGATTATCCTAATCTTCACACCAAGTAGCTATGTACCCGTGAAGGTGTATTAGCCAGTGACATTCTCAGCATAGCAGTCTCTGGTTCAGTCACAAATGATGGAGGTCTGACCACTTTGCTCATTTTGGGCAGAGTCTGTCTCAGTCAATAATCCTGATATACGCCCTGTCACTCTCCCTCCCAGACTTCCCTAAGACGCCAGAAAGGGAGTAATTGTTCGGAGAACGCACGCCGCTGCACCTGTGGATAATCTGTTTGGTTTTTCTCTGGTATCGTTAGATGTGTGGATTTCTCCTGGCTGCTCATATCTTGCATTTTCTGTCTTCGTTTGTGCCTAGTCCCGACTAACCAGCCAGAGTGAGGCCATGGCACTGCAGTCTATTCGTAACATGAGAGGGAACTCCCACTGCGTGGACTGCGACACCCAAAGTAAGTACACTGGGAGGAAAGTGCCCCTGGATCCCTGTCGGCTACGGCAGCGAGGGCTCTTGGCATCGAGGGCTTGACACACTGGAGTTTGGGTTTTACTGTAACACAGCTTCACTGGTAGAAGTGTAACACTTCTTGTATATGGGATTGCTATTGGATTGCTGTGTCCTCTGCTTTTAAGCCTTAGGTATCCCAATGGGCAAAGGACTGAAACTGTAAGGACTGCATCCCTTGGAGTTATTCCAGTTTTATTTCACACTTTCTGTTGTGTGAAAGCAAATATGCCCTTTGAGAGAGAAGCTTCCTTCTTATATCCTGGGTGGTAGAGTCTTTTATT
The DNA here is from genome assembly GCA_907169655.1 of Acomys percivali. Lineage (NCBI taxonomy): Eukaryota > Metazoa > Chordata > Mammalia > Rodentia > Muridae > Acomys > Acomys percivali. The sequence continues at coordinate 19,591,390 of OU015743.1, read as the reverse complement.
CTAAGTCTACATCCTCACAAGCTTATATAGAATAAACTTTGCCCATTTATATTGTTATGTAGGGTCTTGAAGAGGGAGAGATGCAGTTCAAACAAGATAAAATGTGCTGGTTCAGATGAGGGGTGTCTGGGAACTGAACATACCTGTGTTGTTGGTTGTGACATCAGTGAGCCTCGTGCGCGAGCCATGAGCCCCACCCACACCGCATAGTCTACAGCCTTGGAGAAGGAGCAAAAGGGACCAAGAACCTTCCGCCTCAAAGCAAGCTTCCTGCCAGAGTTGGGTTGTCAGAAGGGCCCCGAGAGAGAGTTGACAGGGGGAAAAGTGATGGGACTGGAGGCTACAGCCTCACAGAGGCTGCCCTGGGTGAGCAGAGAAACGTGGCAACCCGAGCTTCGAAACGATGGAGACACTTGGATGTCCGTAGGAGAGATGGCAAGGTCTTCGTGCCTTTGTAGGCGGAGGTGAACCGTCCATATTTCACAGCAGGAACAGAATTCCGTGCTGTTTTTATGGGGGAGACTGCCCAATCGCACCAGCTCACCACATGAGACTAGAACAGCAGTGTGAGTCGGAGCCCTGTAGATGGATTGTGAGCATCACCTCAGGAGACAGCAAGACACTAGGCCAGGCTTGCTACAGATGAAGGGGAAGCACTCGGGGCCCTGGCCAGCAGCTTGTCCGAGCAGCTTGGCTAACCACAGCCCGGCAGGAGCCTATCCGCAGGGGCAGGAAGGGCGTCTTCCTCAGGCTCCTTTGGATACTGCTTTAAAGTCTCTTTTTGTTTGAATTTTTAAATTTTACTTTCAAAACGTGAAGTGGAAAGAGAAGAACGTTTATTTGAAGTGTGTTTTTATCCAAAACTTTCCTTAAACCAGACTTTTTTTTTTTTTTTTAAGCATAAAACCTGAGGCATATTAAAAAAAAAAAAAAAAATCCAGAGATTGACATCTCTAATTGTTTCCAGCATGCATCTAAAGATTCCTCAGAAAGAAATCAATCTATGGCTTTACAGGAACTGTGGCATGTGGCAAATTGGAGGTCACAGGTCTTTTCTGACAGGGGTTGGGCATGTGCGTGCTAAGGATGGGCAGGAAGGGGAGGCCTTAGGATCAGACTGCAGACAAGGCCCCATGAACAGATGAGACAGAGATGAGAAAGGCAGGGTTGGAAGCTTCTGGAAAAGAGGTCCAAAGACCATTCACCAGGTAAGCTGCATCCAATCCACACATGTGTTGTCTTTATTTTTTATTTTTTATTGGTTTTTTTTTTTTTTTTTTTTAGTTCTAAAGAGTGACAGTTGTTATTGTCATGTGCCCTTTAAAAGGTCAGGGAAGAGTTTGGGGCCCTAGCAGTCACTGAGGTAGCAAACGGTATTGTCGGATTCAGCCTATACCCTTCGCCATCTTCTTGCTTCCTCAGAGGCCTTAAGCTGCTTGGAGACTCAGATTCAAAAGTATGTGAGCAATCAGGGAAGAATTTTAAGTACAAATACCCAATTATTGGTTGCAAATACCAGGAAACAGACCCACGTGCCCTGAATTGGCAATCAGATGTGAGCGTGTTCACAGGGCGTCAAGGCGGTATGCTGAAGGCCTGCCTAGGGCATGTGCCTCTGACTGCAGCAATTCCCTTCAGGAAGAAGCTCAGTGGGAGGGGTGAGGAAGGATCAGACACCAGCTTGGAAGATGTTCCTCTTCCCTGACTTCATGGACAAAAATCAGAACCACTCCACACCTAAAGGCTCAGGGAAAGCACTGGTGGCATCTTGTTGGTAGTGTGACAGGCTCTGTGGCTCTCTGCCCACCTAAGAGAGTCTAACTAGCCCACCATTTCATGTACTTCACCCCTGTGGGGGTCAAGCATATGGCTTGAGAACTTGAGTGCAATGTGGGATTTGAGGCTACCATCACCAAGCACCTCCTCCGATTTGCAGTTAGCTTGCGCAGGTCATTGTTTCCAAAGGGGGCACTGGGCACTGTAACTATGTGCTGCTTGTCTATAAAAGGAGATTCCGGTCTAGTGAATCTGGAAAGGTCAGTGGTATCCACCTCTCAGAGAAAGGAAGGCCCATCACTATCTCTGAGACTTTTGCTCTAGAGGGAGCTTACACCCTGGCCCAGCCCAGCTCTGTCCAGAACCCACTGACAGTAGAAATCTGTGTTGGAGGTACCAGTTGCTAACCACCAGGAGCATATCCAGAAAACAACCTGGGGCATCCCAGAGCTTAGAGAGCCCCTACACACACGTGGACCTCATCAGTGTGCTAGACCTTCCAGGACAAAGCTGAGAGACAGCCCAGCCTGACTTCTGGTCCACGAAGCTCTGCCATGCTAGTGCTGTCATCCAGCCCTGGCGGTTCCTGGTAGACCTAGTAGGCCTTCTGGTGATGTCATCCAGTTTCTACCATACCTCGCTCCCTTAGATGTGGGCTCTGCTATGGTGGGGCTGTTCTGTATTCACCTGGATACAGTGTGTTGTCACGGCCCCTAATGCTTAAAGCCAACAGAAAGAGTGGGCACACCAAGCTCTACCTAAAGCAGAGTGTGATATTGCCTTACTACTTTGTCGGGGTGGGGTGGGTAGGAGGTAACCAAGAGAGCTGCCCCAGGGAAGGTAATTCTAGCTGAGCCCAAAGGGAGAGCAGCATGCCAGGTACAGCTAGACGTGTTGGACACAGGTGGGTAGAGGTAGTGAGCGTCTCACATGAGGCAGGGGAGAAGGCGTGGGGCTCAGTTCTGATCCTGCCTGCAGAGACTCTGGACTTGATCCCAGGGACAGGTAGTAGCCACAGCAGATTTTAAGTCTTGGTAACATGTTAACAGTGTAACTGGGCCTGCCACATTTGATGGCTGCTGTTGGAAGGTGGCCTGCAGGGACCAGGATGTGAACATACAGACGTGAGCTGCTACAGCCCTACCACAATGTATGGAGAAAGTAGGGGCTCAGTTCAAGAAGATAGGGTTGAATTTGAGAGAATATCCATGAGGACGAAGAAATAATGTGTGTTGACTCCCAGATCCCAGGAGGACATTGGTGTGGTTGGGAGAGATAGAGAGACCGCTGACAGAGTCCCTCAGCAGGGCAGGCTGGCCTCAGGGAGGTCTATGCAAAGTGTTCCACCTCATAAGCAAGGAAGAGGTTAAGAGCTGCTACTGTAAGGTGTTAGAGTTTAGGTTGTCACTAAAGCCAGAGTCAAGCTGGCTTCGCCAGGAAGAGAGAAGATTGGAGGAGCACAGGTGAGGAGCAGTTTGAGCAGAAAATAACAAGGAAAAGACTAAAACCAAGGAGAAAATCCCAATGAGACACTTAACTTCGACTGCATCAGAGTTGAGCGTCAGGAGAATAGGCAGTGGACAAGAGGCCAGCAATAGGCTGAAGGGATTAGCCATGGAGGTGGCTGGCAGTTATGGCTGCCTTGTCTCAGTGGGCAGACCTGACAGAGACAACTAGGCAGAAGTCTAGCTATGAGGGATTACCAACACCAGGCTGGAGCCTTGCTGAGGAGGGTGTGCAAGCTCTTCAGCATCTGGGTCAGGCCTGCATCCGTGCTGCCTCTGTTTCCTCCGTGCTGTACCCACTCGTTGCTTTCCTCATCTTTACCACCACAGAAACCTGACAACTGTATGGAGGAAGGGTCATCTTCACTTTAGTTTGGGGAGCTGCATTCTGTCGTGTGGGGGGATGAGGACTCCTGGTGGCAGGAGGTTAGGCCAGCTGTTTATATCTCCATGCATCGGGACTCACAGAGAGGACAGGAAGTGGGTTGGAGCTCCAAACCTCAAGGCTTATCCCACTAGAGATTCACTTCTTCCACTTGGGCCTCACCTATGGCAGGTTTCACACCCAAAACAGTGACACCAGCAGGAGACTTAGTGTCCAAACATGTGGGCCTGTGGGGGACATTTCACATCCAAACTACAGCTCAGTTGTCTTCTGCTGCCTATAACTTACTCCTTCCCTGTGTTCAGATGGACTCTGTCTGTTTCTGTATCCTGCTCTCTGCTTCTATGTAATACTTAGGTTTTCCCTTCCTCATCAGAACATCTTTGAGATCACAAGCCTCACTTCCAGAGCCTCCTCTGGGATATGACTCAGCCATCTTCTAGAGATGTGCTGGTGTTGAATAAGTGGCTGGCTGACATCTGGTTAGTCGCCATGCAAACACTGATGGTCATTTAACCTACAGAGAGCCCAGGAAATCTCCCCAGTGGGTCAGATCAGTTTTTGCTGACTCTTCTGGTAGACTTGGGTAAATGCTGGTTCTATCTGTGTGAGTTTAGCGTCTTCCTGTTGCTGTGAGAGCCATTGGCCATCAAGGTCATCCTGTCTTTGTATAACACCTAGAGATTCTAAGCACAGAGCCAGCCCTGGCCCCAAGTTCCTAATCTCCTGATGATGTCATCCAGTTTCACACAATGACAGATCTGTCCCAGGGCCCCTAAAGCCATTCTCTACACAAGCCAGTCAGCCTACAGAACTGTATCCTTGTCCTATCATCCCAGGGGGAGCTGGGTCCTGATATAACTATGTTACTTGCCCACTGACCTGCCAATGGCCAAGGGAGCACTGTGGGTTGCTGCAGTGGGTACTATTCAGCAAGACCCGTGATGGCCATACCTTCTCAAAGGAGTGCGCCTCTTCCATCTTCAAAATTCACCAGCTTGCCTAAGCTGTGCTGACAGTAGCAGAAAGGGTTATGAGGACCAGTGCAGCCTCCAGGTATGACCTGGTCCTTGGTATCACCCAGTTGCCTTGTCTCTGCTTCTCACTCCCTTCAGCAGCAGCAGCCCACAGTGGGCATCTCAACACACATGATGGGTGGTTTGTTTTGTTTTGTCTTTTGTCTGTTGTGCACCAGTCCTGTGGATGTGGATAGTGCTGCTAACGTATTAGAAGAGGTGTTTCTGTCCAAACAAACACCAGTACTTGGAAACTCTGGATTTGCAACAGCTGCCAGCAACATGCCTTGTCTTTCCTGACCCCAAGAATAACTTGAAGTCATGACTGGGGACTGACTAGTTGATCAGGTGTCCCTGAGGGACCCAAGGACATTGAGACTGACGGAATGGTGGTAGTCTGATGGCGTTTTGCTCCTGTTTTTCTTCCTATAGACCCTAACTGGGCCAGTTTGAACTTGGGAGCTCTCATGTGCATCGAGTGCTCAGGGATCCACCGGAATCTCGGCACCCACCTCTCTCGGGTCCGATCGCTAGACCTTGATGACTGGCCCATGGAGCTGATCAAGGTGATGTCCTCCATCGGGAATGAGTTGGCCAACAGCGTGTGGGAAGAGAGCAGCCAGGGACGGACAAAACCCTCATTGGACTCCACAAGGTAGGAACAGCCAGGTGCTCGCCCAGCAGTCACACAGCTGGGGATGACCTCAGGGACAGATGCAGTAGTGACCCTGGGAACGCATGGAAATGCCTATTAGCCTTAGTCTGGAAACTTCCGTATTTGAAACTGGTGCAGAGAAGACTGGATGATTCAAACTCCTTAATTTTTTATGTTTATTTTTAGGCCTTGGGGATTCCTCTCCCCTCTTGAAAATGTATTAGGCTTCCAAGCTTATGATTATATTACTTTAATTAATATATTTCTAATAGGCACAAGCTGGGCTAATACTAATGATAAATATTTGATTCTTTGGGTTTCTATTCCTTCTTACAACCTTGGTAAGCATCTTGGGAGTAACCAACCCCCTCACAGGCTGTTGCCAACAAGTGAGTTTATGATAGAAAATGTATTTTATTTTCTAAAATAGACTTCTAACACATTTAATGAAGTATAGTTAAGCATAATGTATGGTGACTCCTCATTAATGCTAATTGTTATCCAAGATAAAAACGCATTTATTTTGAGGCCATTTAGTTTCTCATTTTTCATTTGCAGCAATTATAAACCATTTTTGAGAATATGCATACATATTTAATTCCCCCAAGAGGTGGCTGAAATAGCCCATTTTCAAAGAAGCCCTATCCGATAGTGTCAAGAGGGGTCAGCTCATCTCTGGTTGGTCTAACCAAAGACATCCACAGTACTTAGGTGGGTGCTCTGTGTCCCCCTGACTGCCCAGCACAGGGGCTTGAGGCCAGCTTCTGCTGTGACTTCTCAGGAAAACAGGAGGAAGAGACACTTGCCCTGCTCGGCACCTGAAGTTTATGTGGTTTTGCTGGTGAGGAGACGCAGAGCCCGAGCCAATATAAACCACTACAGGTCCAGGTTTCAGGCCAGTGATCTCCTGAGACGGGCTGGTTAAGTTCATTTCACCAACTCTGCAAAATGACTATGTGGCGCTCCCTCTGGTGCACATCGGGAGTGAGGCTGGTGTACGTTTGGTCCTGCCCTTTGTGTTAGCCATAGTGGGAAGGGGAACAGGAAGGGAGAGTCAGCGAGGTACATAAAGTATCCTGCCTAAAACCCCATGGGTTTGCTGTGACAGCTCCTCCTTGTATGTGTTAGTCATGTAACACAGTTAGGGCTGGTTTTCTTACAAATCAAAGATATGCTACCCTTTGAGAAACTATTATCTCTTGTGATTTAACACTCACATGGAAGCCAGATTGGCTCTTCACCCCAAGCCATCCTAAAACATGTATTTGCTTTGTGGTACCTAATTTTTTTTTATAGTGTGTGGCTAAATATCAATCTGAATATGAAAGAAAAGAAAAAGGTTGGAAGTTAAACTTTAATGCATGAAGAAAAACATTGAAATGAGTTAGAAAAAAAATTAACTTTGTGCACCTGGCCATTTAGTTTCAAAAGTAACTACAGGATGTATTTAATGCCGTGAATTAGAAAGGTTTGCTGTTCTCTTAGGATTTAGGACAATTAGAAACTGATATGTGATTGTCTCCATGCACCCAGCAGTGAGTGGCCACTGTGTGGGCAGCGAAGAGTTCTGACTACTGTCTGCCCTGAGCTCTGGACAATGGCTTTCTGCTCTACCCAGCACTGCGCACATCACCCTGTCATCCTTACTGCTTAGAGACGGGCGGGGAGAGGTGGTCTTCCTCCTCACAATTAGAGTGACTGCAGTTGAAATTCTCGCCTTTGGTCACCCTGGATTGTTCTGGAGAGCCCTTCCGAGGCAGGACCCCTCCCACTAGGCTGTACTGATGTGACATGGTGGCATGCCCGCCATCTCAAGAGGCAGTTTTGGAATTTCTCAACTTTCAGACAAGAATGAGAGCTGGGAGGCTTATTTGTGCCTTTGGTAAAAATTATCCCAGGAAGTTTTCACCTGGTTAAATTCAATAAATATTCACCAATCACTCATAAAAAGAGAGGGACGGAGACGGGGAAGCAGAGAAGGGAGAGGATGAGTGAAGGAAGAGCATCTTGACAGGTGAACCCTCTTGGGGACAGCCGAAGACATCGGTTCTGGGAAGTACATGGCCTTGGCTGATCTCCAGGAAAGAGGTGTGGGGGGACAAGGACAGCCTAAGGTGAGGCAGTAAGGGTCTGCCTGTGGCATGCGCATCCAGCGGTGCGCTTCCTACAGGATGGGTTACTCTGGGAAGCTCTTGAGCTCAGAGTAGCTGGTATTAGGAGGATTTGGATAGTGTTCTGTTTGTGTTTGACCACATTCCATCTGTTCCCAGGAGGACTGAGACCAGCATCAGGGTGATGGAAAGGACCAACACAGAATGAGCCAAGGGCCACCTAGGTTACCAGCCTTAGAGACGCCATTCTAGAGGGGAAGTACCACAGCCCATACATAGTACAGCAGAGGTCCTGCCACCTTTCCCACTTCCCACCCTTGCCTCAAATAGAAACCAAAGTCTGGAAGTCTAGGCTAGAGTTAGTATAGAATTTACCCCAAGAGAGTCTATACCTAGCCTAGGTCCTGCCTGTCCAAGATCCCCCACCTACCCTCAGGCCTCCTAACTTCTCCCTGAGGACTTGGAGCTGGTCAGTAGAAGCATCAAGGGGCCAGAAACTAATCCCAGAATGAAGCAGTTTCATGAATGTTGATGTTAGTTCAAGCAAAACAAACAAACAAACAAGTGTCACTGTTTGAAACAAGGGCCCAGGTGTTTTCCCACTGAGCTTTGGTCTGTTTCAACATGATTCACCAGGTTCATTGACTGTAGAATGCAATTTAAAATGTGCTGCACGCGCACGCACACACAGATGCGCGCGCGCACACACACACACACACACACACACACACACACACACGCGCATATCCTAACAGATATACACACAGTCCAACATATACACACATATACATATATCCTAACAGATGTATGCACAGTCCAACATACACATCCCAACACACAAAACATAATCAGACATGTACGTAGACGTGCTTACATGCATGCACACACTCTTGTGCACAGACATATGCACATAGCACTGTGGAGAAGGAGCACACAGCATGCCTTTCTGCAAAGAAACAGCCAGTCCCCTGAAACAGCCAAGCATTGGCATCAACCAGGACTACAGGCAGGTTGGGAGAACAGGCGCCTGGCACAGCTGGCTGGCCTTCTGCCTGTTGTCCCCACACCCCTATTAGGGCAGCTCTGGATAGCCTATAATTGGTTCCAGCGATCCTCAGCCACCCTGAGAACTGCCGTTCAAACTGGAGCAGCATTGTGATCAATTGGCGCTGACGACAGCTGAAGCAGTATTGACTTCCCATTCCTGAACAGGGGGATCATTAGTCAAGGAAAGCATCTTTTAATTACTCCCAGGAAGGGGAAAAAAAATCTTTTTGGATGGATTCTGCAACAGCTGCCATTTTTTTCTAGTAGATTCGATATTAAATTTATTGTCACAGGAGGGGAGAAGATGCCCTGTACCCCTCTGTAATGGGGGTTTGATTTGGAGAAAGGATCATGTTAGGGGGAGATCGATGTGGCAACAATTAACTACATCTGGGCTAAAGTCAGAACATCTTACACACACACACACACACACACACACACACACTGCTATTGATACCATTTAAGCATACACTTAAAATATTGATTGTATGTGGGCATATTGAGATGATCTGAGAGGCAGCAATGAGGGACAGAATTATTTGGAGTTCGGGCTAAGAATGGGGGTGCCTTATGACCCTCAGTGGATGTGTTTCTGTGTCAAGCTGTGTAGAGGACAGTTGGAACAGCTGAGCCTGGAGCCACCAGGTGCTCAGGGGTCTGGGTCCCAATGTGAAGAGGCTAGTTAACTATAGGTGGAGGAAGTGCCACGATCATTGGTGACCCTTTGAAATGAAAGAAAAATAGCCATTACGGTAACAGCATTATGAGTCAAGTAACTGTTTATGCCACGCGCAGCACACAACATGGTCACCTGGCACCCAGGTACCAGGTGCACTTGTTGCGTCCACACCCCCTGGCCCCTCACATCAGTGACATGAGGCTTGGGAGTCTACAGCACAGCCGAGCCGCTCCAGCAAACCCTTGAGACACCTGTCCTCATGGCCGTTTCTAGGACTAGTCCGCAGCATGCTGACCTGCCTTCCTTCATCGTCGTGCCGGTTCAGCCTTCGGTGAAGGTGGTTTCCTACCGGAGCAAGGCAGAGCCCTCTGGGTGGAAGCCAGGCCTTGGTAGCCTAGCTGTAACCGCTAGGCTTCCTGTCTTTGTCTCCCTGATGTTCTTTGGCCTGGGAAGGTCAGCAGGGACCATGCTATTTACATTTTAGCACGGGTAGCCTATTTACATAGTGCTTGGCACCTGCTGGCCTGGGCTGGGAAATCAAAGGAAGTTGGAATGCCAAACTGTGTTTTCAATTCCAGGAACAGCTCGTGAGAGAAACTCTAAACACAGCCGAAATCACCCATTACCTACACTTTGATGCCACTTGGAAGGGAACATTGGCGGGTTTGGTACACGTTCTCTTCCCGGTCTGAGCGCCCTCCCCACCCACCCCTCGTTCATTGTTTGTAACTTCATCTCCCTGCCTAAACTCCCTATAAAGAAACATGGCCATGGGTAGGAAGATCAGGGCCAACATCAGAAACCTGCGTGGGAGAAGACTGGCCACACACTTCCAGACCCAACCAGCCTGCCCGGCAAGGGGAGTACCACTCCTCTTTGATTCTGCAGGGCCACTTTCATCTTATTTATGCACACAGAGATATTGATAAAGGGGAAATGTATCCAAACTGAAAATAATTGGATCCCCGCAGCTGACTCTGAGATATTAAAAGCAGCCCCACTTGGCCGTGTCTTTGTCTTGTTAGGTTTGATCATAAGATCACAATATAGTAATCTCGGGCTCAAATTTCTGGCATAAAGATGCGCTGTTCTAAATGTGGCCTCAGGGACATGACTGCCCACGCGGCCCCAGGATTGTCTCGTCTGATTATTTTTCAACAGTTCTTGGCCTGCTGAGGTCAATGTTTTGTGTCTTTTAAGTGTTCCTCTATGCTGGACACCTTTCTCTATTCTCTTTCTTTAAAAAAAAAAAAAAAAAAAGATGGTGAGGGGGAGAAGTAGGAGACAGAAAAAAGGCCTTTGCTGGGCTGACCAGAGTCCATCTGCAGTTGGGTGGCATCTGCTCCCACATGTCACTTCCCTCATTAACAAGCAATTGAATTAATTAAATGCTACTCAGAACACGCATAACAAGCTACCGGCAGTGTCCAAATTAGCACTGATAATCAAGGATGATTCCCTTTATTATCTTGCTAAGTGGTGTGCACACTCTGAGCTCCCTGTCTGCCCTCATCTATTTACATACCCCCAGCTTCTGCCTTTGCATGGGGAGGTTATCTTACCTAGTTAATTTGCCACGATCACCAAGCATGGCGGATTGATGCCTGCCCGGCCACCACTGCCACAGCGTGCGTGGGGGGGGGAGCCCCCTCCCAGGCTGCCCTCCCCCAGCCCCAGCCTTTGTAGCTCAAGCTCCCTGATAAATTAAAGGCCACCCCTGTGGTCTCTCAAGTGAGTAATAGAGGCAGAAATTTCATTTTGCAACTGGCTGATTTAATGATCCGAAGGGTAATTAATGGCCTGATTATCTTAATGTTAAATATGTCCGGCAGCAATTACTGTGACCTCCCGCTTGTCAAGGTCCGGGCTGTGCTCCTCTTTCAATTAAGTTCTCTGGGGCTTAATGGCATGAATAAACTCCTCTGATTCTATCATCCTGGACGCAGAGGGTTCAGGGAGCTGGGGGCTCGTTTGGAGTTTTAATCAGCCTGTCTTCTTCTCCGGCGACCAGAGTTAACAGTTATAACAAGGGCAGTTTAACTTTCTTCTTTGCCCACGCAGACCCCTCCGCACGCGTGCACACGCACACGTCTCTTATCTTGGTTATCTTCCCGTGTTTATTCCAGCGCTCTGAGGGGAGAGATCTGTTTGTGGAGGGAGCCTCTGTGCTCCTGAGGCTTGTCTCTTCCAATATAAATTACCATGTGAACGCTGTGGTTTTTCTGTTTGACAGCCTTAATTAATTGGCAAGAGCCCCCGAAAATGACAGTGCCACTAATTGGAACTCAAAGTGAATTTCTGTCACCATAGCGTGCCTGTCGGCAGCGGCCATGCCCCAACCCCAACCACAGAGTAAGGCCACCCTCCCTGTCCCCTGTGTGTCCAGCACAAGCCCCGGCAGCGGCAGACTCCTGAAGAGCCAAGGCTTTGCTGTCTACTCGCAGGAGTGACATTTACTGCCAATAAAGTTTATACAATCACGGCTCTGCAAACCCAACAGCTGCTTGGGGACCTCTGCTTTTACTTAAGATATTTAGCAACTTCTCCTAGCAGCCGAGTTGGAATCTGAGAGCACCATAACTCACGGGGCAGCCCTTGCTGACTGGATGGGCCTCATTATCACATTGCTAAATACGCTTGAGTTTACCAGAGCACTGGGCCCAGATCCCAAATATCCTACTATAAATATTAAGCCAATTAGGAAAATGTACAGATGAGGAGTACATTAACACTGCTTTAAAAATAATACCTATAGATTACAGAGACAAGAAACAGCACTTCCTCACACAAGCCGAGACCGGGGAGCTTGGGTGGGAATTCGTGCTCAGCCCTGAAGAGACCGATTCTTTCTTATCATGGGAAGGGTGGCTTGAAGAATCTTGCTAAGCTTAACCATAAAGGGTCTCCATTTGCAAAGGGTGCCTGTATTCACATTCGCCTTTGGACGGGGCAGTGTGCAGGGTTTCCCATGCTACCCACTACCCAGGAGCCTTCCTGTTTATCTGCTGGCTGTGGGAAGCCAGTGGGAGCTGGAAGCCAGCCTCCCTGCCAGAGAGCAGTCTTGGGTTGGAAACCTGAGTTATTGTCTCCCTGAAATGTATCCATGGAGACAGTTGAGGAGCTTGTGCATGTTCAGATTTCCAGTCCTGCCCAGAGGATGTCTCTCGGACACCTTGGCCAGTTGAGCCTCTGTCCACTTGGGAGAGCTTGTGATGGAAGGAGACAGGAAGGCTAACTGTTTTAGGCTTGAATTACGTACTGTGAGCCAACAAATGCTTTCTTTAGATTCTTGTGACGTCTTCCGAAGGGTCGTGTCTTTCGGTGCAGTTTTGTGGTTCCACATGGGAAACGCCCTTCTCCCTGTGTCCATCTTGACAGGGGCGGAGGGTGAGCATACCTGGTGTCCCCAGTTTCCTGCTTGCTTTTCCTGAGCATAGAGGGATTGTCTGAGGTTTGCAAATGAGGATGAGGCAGGTGTGGGGATCCCAGTGTTCCCTGCCTTCGATCACACTGACCACTTGAGCCGGAATCTGATCCCTGACAGCAGTCTTAGTCCCTCTGTGCCTAGTCCCTCTTGGCTCTGCAGCACTAGAAAGAGGGCATCCGCACAGCAGCTAGAAAAGCCACCACAGTAGCCATGCCCAGCCCCAGCCCAGCTTGCCTTTCTGTCCTTAGCCATTCTGTGTCTGGGTGTGTCTTTGCATATGGTGATATGTTCACGGTGTCTTCCCACTAGTAAACTCTGTCTGGAAGCCTCACACAGTGAAGGAAGAAAGGACAGTGAGGTATTGGTTTCCTGTTGTTTCCACGTGGCAAGCCCGTACTCTGCTCAGGAATCAGAAGTCTCCATTCTGTGCAGCTGGTGCTGCTCTTAAGCACGCCTGCAGAAAATGGTCCTGAGAACTCTGAACAGCTGATCGGCTAACACCGGGGCTGGCCAAGCTTTTCGCATGGCTCCGCCCTGTTCCTGACCTGGCTTCTTCACTCTGCTTGTGTCCCTGACCCAACTCCAGTTGCAAAAAGTGTGTAGGCTGTGCTTGACCCATCATTGTATCTATATGATGACACAGAGCTCAGCCCCAGGATTTGTAGTTCAGCATCTTCTGTGAGTCTAGTTTTCAAAGCAAGGGTGTTTGATCCTTTGTAAAAAGAAACTAGTCATTATACCTACACTCTTAATCATGTGGAGTTAATGCTAAAAGAAAATAATATTTATGAAACTTCCTAGGCCCCTTCTTATCTAGAGAGTGTACTAGGCTTTGTTCCTGGATCCTGCCTGCTGCTAGTAAGAGGGACAGATGGCCTATGTTCTCTCCCCTGAGTGCACAGAGTGTGTTTGTTTTGCTCTGTGGCATCAGCATCAGCACCAGCACCACCTAAAAACACACATCCTCAAGACCCACCCCAAGCCTATTCTACTGGCATCCCAGGAGTAAAGTGCAGAGATGTACTTTAATCTTACAGGTGATTCTAACACATTCAAGAAGCGTTTGTTTCCGTGATCATAATGTCGATAGCCCTGCCCATAGGCTTTCTGTCTGAGGTGAGGTCAGGCCTCCGGACAACACTCAGTCTGTCCTTCTTTGCCATATTTCAGTCTGTCCTAGCATGTCCAGAATAGCATCCCAGCAACAGTTATAGCCACATAGCATCCCGTGGCCCCCTAGAAGAGGATTCACATACTATGTTCAAGTGGCATTTGTCCCAGGAATGCAAGGTTGGTTCAACATACACAAATCCATACATACACAAGCACACACAGGTTTGTATATAATACACTACAGTAATCACAGTGTGAGGAATGTAGGAAGTATTTCAGACAAAACCAATACCTTTTTGTGATACAAACACCCAGCAACAACCTTTACAAAAGAGAATAAAATGGAAATTCCTAAATCTTATGAAGAACGTCTATGAAAAACCACCAGGTCCCCTCATACTTAAGTGGTAAGGCGCTGCCAATGTGTACCTTAGCTTTGGAACAAAACAAAATTGTCCCCACTTCTTTTCAACATTGCATTTGAAGTTTAAGTCAGGGAATCTGGGGAAGGGGAACAGATGTGTCCAGATGAGGAGAGAAAAAGTAAAACATCTGCCTGCAGATGTTACAGTGTTTATGTTGAAAACCCTGAGGAGTAGCAAGACACTAACAAGTAACAAATAGCTTCAGCAAGATTGAAGGACAGGAGATCATTGTACAAAACTCAGTTGTATTGCTAAAACCAGCAGTAACTAACCATAATGAAATTAAGGAAACAATTCCATTTACAAGTAACATAAAAAGAAACATGAACGCAAACTGAACCTGTGCACAGAGAACTACAAAGCATGATTGTAAGAGATCAAAGGGGCCCTGGCTGTCAGGGTGCGGGATTTAGGTTTGGAACATTAATACTGTTTGGACAGCAGCCCTGCCAAATTGATGCCTTTTACCTTCTCACCAGGAAAAAAAAAAAAAATGGACAAGCTGACAGAGAAATGTAATTGATCTAGAAATGTAAGAGTCTGTAAAACTGACCAAATAATTTGATCTCCAAAAACAATAACGAAGTTATTCTGGAGCCCAGAAGACAGAGCGAGCAGGAGTCCATGTCATCCAGGCTTAGAGACTGGTCCTGAAGCACCCGGAGCCTTCCTGACGAATGCTGGTGACCCTTGCTGATGGAAGCAGTGATTGCCGTCATGGACTTGCCTGAAGTCTCCTGAGGGCGGCCACAGTGTTTGCACACTGCTCTGTGTTGTCTTTTTGTTTCTTTCGAGACAGGCTTTTTCTTTGTAGCCTTGGTTGCCTGGACTCCATTTGTAGACCAGGCTGGCCTCAAACTCTCAAGAGATCTGCCTGCCTCTGCCTCCCTGAGTGCCGGGGTTACAGACACGTGTCACCACGCCCTGAGTTCTGTGCTATCTTACTGAAATTGCTGGTATCTGTTGAAAATCAGAAGGTGATACCCTAAGAGAAGATGAGCTGCCTGTAACCTAACCCGTGAGTGGGCCAGGCCTAACTTATCTTGTGGATTTGTCTCCAGAGGGTCTTCAGAGAGGCCAAGCACATGCTTCACGCATCTAGAATTACAAGTCATGTGCTATGCTTTCTCGGACTTCCAGCGTTGGTGAGCAGAGACCGCTGAGGCCCAGGGTGGTTCTAAGCAGTAAGCAATAGCTTTGTTCCCAATGGCAGCGGTAACCTTACTGAGGGCCATGGAAGAAGCCTACACTGTGGAGCCTTCCAGAACCTGCTCTCTAGCAGATGGTTGACTCTGTTACTTACTTTCCTATAGCTGTGATAAAACACCATGACCAAATGCAACGTATAAAAGAAAGAATTTCTTGGAGCTTATGGCTGCAGAAGGGGTGAGTCCATCATGGCTGAGAAGCATGGCAGCAGGCACAGTGGCAGGAACAGGAAGTTCACATATTTAATCGCAAAAGTGAAGAGTGAACTGAAAGTGACACAAGGCTTTTAACCTCAAACCTCACCCCCCAGTGACACACTTCCTCTTATGAGACTACATCACCTAAAACAAACCACCAACTGAGAGACACTGGAGACCAAGTGTTCAAATGTCCAAGACTATGGGAGACATTTCTCGTTAAAACTTGTCCTTTAAGCTGGGCGTAGTGGCACACGCCTTTAGTCCCAGCACTCGGGAGGTAGAGGCAGGCAGTTTGCTGTCAGTTCAAGGCCAGCCTGGACTACAAAGTGACTCCAGGACAGCCAAGGCTACACAGAGAAATCCTGTCTCGAAAAACCAAAAAACAACAATTAAAAAAAAAAAAACCTTGCCCTTCAGATAGTTTTGCCATGTAGCAACTTTGTGACCTTCCCAGGCAGATGTGGAACTATATGAACTGAGGAGGACAAGTGTGTATTAGCTCTAGATTGCTAAGGTACACCTTTCAAAATAATGCTAATGAAGGTAAGAGTAGTCACACAACCTGTAACATCCAGAGGAGCACGGTAGGTGCTTGCCTAGTAGCTGAGAGATTGTTACTTTGTAAAGTATTTGTAGCCTGAAAACCCAAACCAGCCAGAGGTGTGCTCCCTCTTGTAGTTTCAAAATGGCCTTTTTTTTTTTTTTTTTTTTTTTTTGGAGACAGGGTTTCTCTGTGTAGCTTTGGCTGTCCTGGACTCACTCTGTAGACCAGGCTGGCCATCCAAAGTGAGTTAAATCACACACACACACACACACACACACACACACACACACAAACACACACCACACACACGGAACACTTCTCTGGCTTTTGAATGAATCAGACCCGAGTTTGGCCAGGCCACGGACAACCAGCTCTAGGAAAAGAAAAAGTGCTTTTACACAATTTCAACAAAATACTATTTTAAGCTCCTGGCCTTAGAGCCATCTTCCTTAAAACTCCTGCACCATGAGAGTGAAGTGGCAGAAGAAGCGAATTCGTAGGCTGAAGCGCAAGAGAAGAAAGATGAGGCAGAGGTCCAAGTAAACCACCTCTTGCTCCACGGAGGCTACAGGAGCAGAAGCCAGGGATGCTACTATGGGTAATGAGGCTTAGACCTGGAGCATCTCGCCGAGACCACCTAACAAACTGGCTGCCTTCCTTAACAGCGAAACAGTCCCGCTGGCCCTCGCTGGGCCTTTGGCATTCTGGACTAGTTCTGTTCACTTGTGGCCAAGTGTACAGTAAATCATCTTTCTCACTGTCTCAGCTGAAGAATAAAAAAAAAAAAAAAAAAAAAAAAAAAAAAAACTATTTAAAGACAAAGATTGAGGGTCAGTTGCTGCTGGAACAGCCTGTTTAAAAATCAGGGATCTTAGCCAGTTGTCTCATGTTGAGTTCTAGAAACCTGCTTTCTAAACTAAAGGCTGAGCATCCACAGTCCGAGAAGGGTTCCAGCACCTTTTAAAACCCATAATGCTAAGCATCAAGTGCCTCAGCTTTGGGGAAAGAGTTTTTGCTACTAAATAGGAAGTTTGCAGTAAGTGTGGCTTTCCCTCTGAGTTTCAGCTAAGATTCCAGGGAATGGCTTTGTGCTGGCCAGCGTTACACCAAGGTTAGCATCTGACAGAAGCACTAGATCCATGGTTAGCAACCCTGTAGGATGCCCTGTCGTATCCTCAGAAAATACCCTTAGCCCAGTTGACCTCGTGCTGTTCTTCCTCCAGGACTGACCACTATCCCCAAACTGTGATGGAACCCATCCCCAACAGATCTACTTGCTAAAATGTGGCTCACTGACCAGCCAGCTGCAGTGACTATGCCAAGATCGCTACCTGAAATGTAAATGCCTTGTTTGAAATACTTAAAAAGAATGGCACCCTTGGTTGTTAAGTTATGAACAGCTGCATCACTGAGGGCAGCTAGACTATTCCGTTTAATTTTATTTTTTATAATAGGGTTTTTCTATGTGGCACTGATATACTGGAACACTCTATATAGGCCAGGCTACCCTCAAACTCGCAGAGATCCACCTGTATCTGTTTCTGGTTGCTGGGATTTAAGGCATATGCCACTATGCCTGGCTCTATTTGATCTTTTAAAAACTTAAATTGATGGGCTGGAGAGACAGCTCAGTTGTCAGATCAGACTTCTCTTTCAAAGGGCTGTAGTTCAGTTCCCAGCACTCACTTTGGGTGGTTCTCAGCTGTCTTTAAATCTAGCCCTGTAAGGTCTAATGTCCCCTTCTGGACTGCATAGGTACCTGTACTCACATATGCACATAACCACACATAGACCCACATAAATACAAAACTGATATAGAAATGTAAATTGATATCAATTCTGCATATGCATTGCACACATCTTAGGTGTGTTGCCACGCCCATTTTGACAGCTGCATGCACATACCTTTCTTTCCATGGTCCTTCCGTCGCCCCTGGATGTTTCCCTCCTCCTTGCCCTCCCTCTCTGTCTTGGTTCTTATAAAAAATCATATGAATGGAATCACGTGTGTGTCGGTTACTCTTCCTGTTGACGTAATGAAAGAATTTGAGAGGGGGAGGGGCTTGTTTAACTTAGAGTTTGAGGGGATGCCATCCATCATGGCAGGGAAAACATGTCCCTGGGCAGCCTGGTGGTAGCCGCAGGCAGCAGCAGCAGCGTCTCACACACATCTTGGCTGGTCAGGAAGCAGACTGGGAGGACCAGTGCTTAGCTCTCTCTCCTTTCATTTTGATTTGAGGACCTCTGCCTGTTTTTGGTGCCACCCACATCTAGGACAGATCTTCCACTCAGTCATCTCCGGAAACACCCTCATATAGACACAGAAACTGTACCCTGCTGGTGCCCAAGGCTCCAGGGGTGGATGAAGATGAGTTGTCTTCATAGCCACATATTAAATGCAGGGTGTCCAACCTGTGGCTGACGGTCTGCAAAACCACACATAGGTTTGCTTTGTGTGGTATTATAGCACAAGAGGAGCTGTCCTCCATTATATGTAGCCCACAGGTTTGACACCCCCCCTCAGATGTTTTATGTGTGGTGTGTGCATGCATGTAGAGGCTCGATGTCAACACCACATGTTTTTCTCTTTGAAAGAGTTCCTTTCTTTTTGATTATGTGTGTACATCTGTCTGTGTATTAGTATATGCACATTGGTGCCAGTCCCTGACAGGGCCACAAAGGCCAGGTTCCTTGAAGCTGGAGTTACAGGTGGTTGTGAGCCGTAAGACTCGGGTGCTGGGGACAGAACTCATGTCTTTGTGCAAATGTCCCTAACCTCTGAGCATCTCTCCAACCCCTTCACCTCATGTGTTTGAGACAGGGTTTCTCACTGAACCTGGATCTCACCAGTTTGTCTAGACTAGTTAGCCAGCAAGCCCCGGGATCCTCCTGTCTCTGCCTTCCCGGCACAGGGGCTATGAACACATGTTGCTGTCCTGAGCATTTTGCATGGATGCTGATGTTTCAAACTCAAGCCAACATGCTTGCATAGGAGCAAGCGCTTTATCCACTGAGCTGTCTTCTCAGCCCACCCCCAAGACATTTCTTTTTTAATGGTTTTTTGAGTCAGAGTTTCTCTGTGTAGCCCTGACTATCCTGGAACTCAATGTGTAGACCAGGCTGACCTCAAAATCACAAAGATCCACCTGCCTCTGCCTCCCAAGTGCTGGGATTAAAGGTATGCACCACCGCCCCCGGCCTCAAGACATTTCTTAATCCAGGCTGTCAGTCAGGAGTAGCAGTGTTGTTTTGCGACTGGTTTCTATAGTTCAAGAGAATAGGAGCTCTGAGACTCAGGTGCTTTGGAAAAGCCCAGAAACATAGCTTAAAAATACAGTGCAGGACATTTTGGGAAGGAGTTACAGTGAGGGTAGTGGTGATGTGTCTCAGTGATAGGTGATTGTTTGGTCCCGAGACTGAAACCAAAAGTCACAAGGAAAAGACTGGGACTAGGACTGTTAAGAACACTGGCTGCTCTTCCTGGGGATCTGGGTTCGATTCCCAGCACCCAAGTGACAGCGTACAACCACCTATAACTCATATCACAATGGATCCAGCTTCCTCTTCTGGCATCCAGGCACTGCATATCCATGATGCACAAACACAACTGCAGACAGAACACCCATACACTTTAAACAAATAAACAGCAAACTAGAAAAAAAAAGTTGTCATGCGGCCATGTCACATTTCCTACATCAAGTGACTGGAACACTTTATCACTGTCTTCATTAACAACTAATATTGAGCCAGTCCCTTTGGGACAGATTAATAACTTTGTCAATGAATAATGTGAAACCGTATATACCCTGGGTGAAACCAAGGGTTGCTTGTGCCTGAGATAATGAAAGCGGGCCTGCTTCCCCATCCTGCATAGAAGCATGGCCTCTCAGCTAGCCTATTGGGTTCACTGGAGGTGAGACCCAGCTACAGCGAGTGGTTTTTGTGTGTGACTCAAGAAAGCCCTAGATCAATGGCTGTTCCTCCATGGTGTCCCTACACCATGTCCCAAGGGAGTGCTGTTGTGGACTTTCAAACTCACCCACAGGTCCTGTACTACCTTACTGGGCAAGAGCAGGGCGAATCGTATGTTCCTGTAACAAGGAAAGATTCTTACTGACATGAGATAATTAGCTGCAGGCCCATGTGAAACATCCAGTGGACAAGCATATTCTCATTTCCTTAAAATAAAAAATAAAAAAATCCTGTAATCCCTAGAGAAGCCAGGCTTTCTCAGAAATGTGCCTACATTCCCTTCTGCCTTTACCAACACTGATGGCAAAAGTTAAAAACTGGAAGACCCTTCCTGGAAAGAGCTTGGCAACACATTCCACTGCCTTTGCAGTGACGTGGCTTCTGACCCAGAGAGGCTTCTTTAATACTTACCCAGAACAGTGAGAGACATGTGCAGAAAGACTCTTGCAACAGCATTTATGAGTTTAAACTTTAAGTAAAGCAAAAATCCAAAATAGGTATCAATATTTTAATTTAAATTTTTTGCACTTATTTATTTAGCAAGGATTATGGGAACACGTCCCAGCACACATGTGCTGTGGGGATCAGAGAACAATTTTGAGAGTCCTCTTCTTCCACCATGTGAACCCTAGGGATCGAACTCAGGTGTTCAAGCTTGGTAACAGATTCCATTACCCACTGAACTATCTTACCAAGCCTGATATATATAATTTAATGTAAAATATTGCATATGCCATGTTCTATAAAATGTAAGTCATATCAAAGTGTAGTGTATATGTACACCGTGATACGTAATTGTGTATTTGATACATACTTGCTATATAAAGAAATAGTATATTTTAATACTTGCTGTTACTTGGTTATACATTTTTGGGAGTATGACACATGTATTATTTCTCTTTGCTAATCCTGTAGCATATACAATATGACATCTTAGCCATTACATACAGTGCAACTGGAAACAGTAACAGACAGATGGCCACAGTATTCATAGTCAAAAGCATCTTATAAATTAGAATGTACTCTAAATTGTTAATTGGAACTATATGTATAATATCCCTGTGAGATTAAAGCCTTGAATGGACAGGGATGTCTCCAACATGAGTGGCATGCCTATTCCTCTCACCAAATGTGAGCAGGTGGGTAGCGCCCCAGGGCACACTTGTCTGTGCTCTATCTGGAGCCAATGCTACGAACACTGAGGCTGGAAGAGGTATCTCAATAGGACTTGAGTCCTGCTCTGTTCTTAAGAACTGTATAGCCATAGCCAGGTGTGGTGGCGCACACCTTTAATCCCAGCTCTCAGGAGGCAGAGGCAGGCAGATCACTTTGAGTTCAAGGCCAGCATGGTCTACAAAGCGAGTCCAAGACAGCCAAGGCTACACAGTAAAACCCTGGCTCAAAAAACAAAAACAAAACAAAACTATATGGCCTTAAGCCCTGGCCTCCTCAGACCTGCTAACTCTCTGTAAGAGGTTCTGCTCCCATAGATGAGATCTTAGGTGGAGGGAGGATAAAGGGTCAGGGGCAGCTTTCAGATGACCTTCTTCTACTGTCTCTGTGAATAAGATGGAGTGTGGGCCACATCCAAACCATCACAGCCTGATTCTGAAGGCTTTTACACAGGCGAGAGCAGCTATGACCCCATGAGTTGTTTAGGAGTCAGGCTGACCTAGCATTCCACCTCCAGGTATATAGTCAAGAGAAGCGGAGGTACATGCGCAGTGGCTGGAGAGATGCTTAGCAGCCAACAGCACTTGCTGCTTTTGCAGAGGACCCCAGATTTGTACCCAGCACTGACATGATGGCTCACAATGCTCTGTAACTCCAGATCCAGAGGATCTTGTGGTCTCTTTGGGCCTCCTTGGGCTCTAGACATACAAGTGGTGCACAGACATACATGCAGGCAAAAACACTTAATACACGTGAAATTAAATGTTTAAAAAAAAAAAGGGATCACACTGTAACCCATATGTGAATGTTCATAGCAACATGTTTCTTGTCAGCTAAGAAGTAAGAACAAATCAGCGTGCCAGTAACTGTTAAGCAGATAAACTCAGTGTGGCCTATCTGGGCATCCTGTTATCCAGCAGGAGATGCAGATAGCATCTCGATTCACACTAGGATATAACTGAGTCATTGACCTTAAACCCAAAAGAAGATCCATGTATGAATCTGGTTACCTTGAAGTCAGAATCTGCAAGTTCATAAAGACAAGTAGTTGCCAAAGGTTGGGAAGGTAGCAGATAGTGGATGCGTGAGGAGAACAGTGACTGCTCATAGGGAAAGGACGGATGATACGAATGTTCTGTATAGTCACATGACTGAGATACTCAGACTCCTGGGTAATGCCACATGGTGGAGTGGCAGATTTGTATGAGTTACATCTCAATAGAGCAAAGAAAAAAACTATGCCACATCTTTAACTGATGGGAAAAATCAGACACAGTGTGTTGTGGTGTTTTAAGTGAAGCTGGAGAATGCTATTGAGTTCTGGACAGGCAGTGACTATTTAGAAATCCCAAGGGGGAAGGGAGGGTTCATGAGTCCCAGTCAGGCTTGAGAGGCAGCTCATAACACACGCACGCATGCACGCACGCACAGCCATCAGTGGTCTTGTCCCCAGCATTCTTTCTAGAAGATCAAAGAATCACTCAAGTGCTGAGCGGTGGTGGCACAAGTCTTTAATCCCAGCACTTGTGAGGCAGAGGCAAGCGGATCTCTGTTAGTTTGAGGCCAGCCTGGTCTACAAAGCAGGTCCAGGACAGCCAAGGCTACACAGTGAGACCCTGTCTCAGGAAAAAAAAAATAGAAGACTCGGCCCACTGTGGGCAACATGTTCCCTAGGCAGGAGCCGGGCAGGCAGTGGTATGTTCACGCCCTCTCTGCTCTTGACTGGATACTGGACTATGTTCTGACACCACCACATCTCTGTGTTCTTCCTTTGATTTCCCTCTAATAATGAACTACAACCCAGAATTGAATCCCAAGAAACCCTCACCTTTTTGTCTGGACGAGCTTAATTGAGGAGACAATCTTCACAACGACAAATGGCAGTGGGAAGGATGTGTGCTCCTGGGGCCTCTGTTGGGCAGGTGCGTGCTGAGCTGGGCACCATTGGTAAGAGCAGCCCTTACACAGGTTGCTTGTCCTTCACATGATGGCCATCCCCAGGAGGAGAGGCCTAAGCTGCCTTTTTTTTTTTTTTTTTTTTTAAGATTTATTTATTTTGTATACAGTGCTCTGCCTGCATGTACACCTGCAGGCCAGAAGAGGGCATCAGATCATATTATAGATGGTTGTAAGCCACAATGTGGTTGCTGGGAATTGAACTCATGACCTTTGGAAGAGCAGCCCCAGTGCTCTAAACCTCTGAGCCATCTCTCCAGCCCCTGAGCTTCCTTAAAAACAGATATCGTATCGGGCGGGTCTGTCATTTCCTTGTTCAGAAGTGTTTGTTTTGTTTATGCTGCATGCCTGGGTCTCCTGTGTGTTAGCCAGCTCCCTAACACCAAGCCCCAAACCCCCGGGGAATTTTCTACCCTGCTTCACTTGTCACTTCTCTAGTATTCGCGTTCAGAAAGTCAAATAACATAGTGGAAGTAATTTTAGTTATTGTGATAATCCCAGCGTTGTAATCACTATAGAAAAAGTATTAGCAGGGCTGGTGAGATGGCTCAGCCGATAAAGGCGCTTGCTGCCAAGCCTGATGACCCCAGGTCTATCCCCAGGACTCACGTGATAAAGGGAAAGAACTGACTCTATAAAGTTTTCCTCTGACCTCTACACATATGCCATGGTACACAGTACTAAATAAATAATCTGAAGTGTTGGTGAGCTGTTGAAATTCTTCTCTTTTACTGAGTCTGCTCACACCATGTATCTTACGTTAGACTAGCCGCACTTTAGGTGTCCAGTAGATGCTAGCATTTGGGCAGCATGGACCTGAACTCTATATCATGACAGTACCACTTGCCCAGCCAGCCAACTGGCAAAATAGCTATGGAATTAGAGTACATGATTAGAATACGGAAGGCTTGTACTGGCTCCCTTCATAACAGCCCAGTCTGGCCATAGCTAGTCCAGTCTAGAAAGAAAGTGACATGAGTTCATCCAAAAGGCCTGTGCCTGTGTAGGTCAGATCTTTGAGGTCCTACAAACTCTCAAGTGGGATCCAAGTTGGCAGCACATGAACCTTTAGGGACCACCAGTCCACATCCAAACTGTAGCAGCCTCTTATGCCTTGATTGACTTTCCAACACTGAGTCCTGTTGCTCCAAGCCCTGTATTTTTCTCCAGACCTACTCTCTGCTCTTTAAATATGTCATGTTTATCCCTTACCTTGTGGACATGATCAATGTCAAAGTCTATCCTGAAACCTTCTGTGTCAGTGTAGCTACCTGGACCAGGCCTGTATGGGCAGTAGAACCTTGTGTACCATGCTGCCTGCCTCCTGCAGCTACCAGCTTGGTGCCCCCAACCCCGTTATCCAAACACAGCTCTGTAAGGCAGGCACTGCAGCTGTGTACATAAATGTCTCAGGCCTGGCTTGGTCACCAGGGCCCCTTATTCCAAAGTACATGTGTTCCAAAAAGCATAGTCTCTTCGAGAGGAGTTGGAGCCACTTCTGAAAAGGCAGAGGATGATGGAGATGGCTTCCCGGGAACACAGCCCAGAATTTCTGGCTTCCAGATGGCTCTCTGTAGTCGCAGCCTCCTCATAAATGTCCAGTGGCTTCCTCCATTAGAGAGTTCTCCTAATGACCTTTCCAGACTCGCATTGTGCATCCCAGCCACCCGAGGGCGCCACTTCACAGATAGGCGCTTCAGTGACATGTTTTGGGTTCTCAGCATTGTTCAAGAAAACCAGGAGCCCCTTGAAGTGTGGGAAAGCTGTATTGCCCTCTCCTTTCCCCCTCACTCACACAGCCATACACCTGCAGGATCAGTTCCAGAAGATGCAGGGGTTTCTTTGGTATGAGTTAGGCTAAATACAGATCAAAGATGGGAGGGCTCCCCGTCCATCAGAGTACCCCAACAGCATCTCTGCACTGGGAAGACTGCCTCTGCCACCCAACAGAAAGCAGAGGTGGGAGTGCGTTACAACTCCTGAAAGTTAATGCTCGGTCTTTATCTGACCTGGCACGGGCTCTGAATTTTCCTAAGTTTAAGTTCAACAACTTAAGGTTTATTTGAACAGAGCGGGGCGAAAAAGTTCATTTGTTGTTTACTAAATAAATAGCTGTCCACCTAAAACCTAGCACACCAGCATTGCAGGTGTTTCTGACCAACACCAAACCTAAATAGAAGTGTGGCGTTCTCACAGATCATTCACAGAAATAACAGAGGCCAGAGACTCCCCTTTGACAAAGCACATGAAGGTGTGTTTAAACTCCCCTTTGGCACAGCACATGAAGGTGGGTTTTTATTTCCAATTCTCTTTTTCCTCTACTCACCCTATATGCACTGAATATTAAGGCTGAGCTTTGTGGTGGAACAGGACACAGAAGGCTCATGCACTGTGAGATTTCCACCATGTGGAATAGCCAGAGAAGGCAGATGTGTGCGGACAACACAGAGGACCAGATGCCAACTAGTGCAGAATCCTCTGGAATGATGGGAATAGGCAAGAACCAGACTCTGGAGATACTTGCACAGCCCTGTGGACTTAATAAAAAAAACCTTCGTATTGTATATCTAAAACAGGTGAATTCTCTGGCATGTAAATTATGCCTCAATAAAGCTGTTTGGGAAGAAAAAGACTCAGTGCCGCCAGCCCCCACTCCAGGGGGCTCCCAGTTTACTGAGAAAGCCAAAGAAAGGGCAAAACAAAAAGGCAACACAAAGGGGGGGAGCACAAAAGGGCCCACTCCCTTCCCCTCAGTGGCCATAACAGCCGCAGAGGACAGGCCATCTGGCCCCAGCCCTGGTTTCCTAGGGTTTCAAAGCCTCCTGGGTAAACACAGGGCTGCCAGGCCTCTTCAATCCTGAAAACATCCGAGGGTAAGTGGCAAGTCTTTGGTGGACTGCAAGGCATGACCTCCTGTAAGAAGCCTCCCTTTTCCTGCCAGATCCACCTTCATATCTGCACACGCATGCACGCACACACACACACACACACACACACGCACATGCACGCATATGCACACATGCTCACCATCAGGGCCAGCACCATTTATTCTAGGTCTCAAACCTGTGCTCAAACAAGTAGCTTGGGATCTGATGTTGGTCTCTAGAGAAGTACACTGAGTAGGGGTCAGGAGCCTGTGAGCCCAGGCCTGGGGCTACAAGCAGCTCTGCTCCTAGCCTTGGCCATCCTTACCAGCAGGGGTCCTCCGTAGGGTGTGGACCTCTCACTGAGAGCAGGAGTCTAGATCACCAACTCCTGAAGCCATCTTGACCATGTCGGCACATAAACCAGGAATCCAAGCCAGGATTCCTAAAACCAAAATACATCCCTGTGAATTTTAGTCCCAGCCAGTGGTAATAGATGCATCTAGAAATTGAGAGGGGAATAAGGTGAAAGAGAATTCTTTATGGTATGTGCATCTTCCAGCGTGCTAAGGAGAAACCCCAGTGCTGAGCACACCAGCCTCTGCAGCATTTCACAAAAAGACCCTTCCAAAGGGCCACTTGTGACCCATGAGGGCAACATTATATGTGTATGACTCTACCCCAGATTTCCTATACTATATAATCTTCCTATGCAGATTTCTCTTTAAAAAAAAAAAAACCGAAAACACTTTTAAAACAATTGTGAGAGTTTAGCCTGGGGATACAGAACCTACTGTAGTGGAGAAGCTGAGGCTTGAAGGTCTCAAGTTCAAGGCCATCCTAGGGATGGCTACCTAGTGAGTTCTGAGTCACTTTACATAAAGAGACTCAGCGGTAAGAGTGCTTATTGCTCTCCCAGAGGACCCATGATCAGTTCCCAGTACTCGTGTGGTGGCACACCAACCACCTGTAAGTGTCCAGTTCCAGGGCACACAACCTCCCCAGGCACCGTGCACACACGTACATGTGCAGAACAAAATAATCTCTTTTGTTGTTGTTTTTGCTTTTGGGGAGTGGTTTTTGTTTCCCCCGAGCTACTGAGATCATCTGTGTCCTTTCACTGTCAATGAGTTCTGAAGTATTGCATTTAGAGCTGGTGCTGTAGTTCTGTGTGGAGCACTTGCCCGGTGTGTACGAAGCTCTGGGTTCCGATTCTCACACTGCTTCAGTGGCATATAGCCAGTGGTAATAGATGCATCTAGAAATTGAGAGGAAAATAAGGAGAAAGAGAATTCTTTATGGTATGTGCGTTTTCCAGGGTGCTAAGGAGAAACCCCAGTGCTGAGCACACCAGCCTCTGCAGCATTTCACAAAAAGACCCTTCCAAAGGTCACCCACCTCTCACGTTGAACAGTTTGAATTGAGCTCTCCCTAGACAACTGTGACAAACACACACACACACACACACACACACACACACACACACACACACACACACACACACACACACACACACACACACACACACACTCCTGAGCAGGTAGCGCCCTTCTTACCATGTGGCTGCCACTCAAGTTTGGTCCCTACCTGGCTCCTGTGACTTGGGCTTGCTGGCCCCTTTCCCTTTAGGGACTCTTGGTAGACATGTGATCACAACCCACCCCCTCATCCCCACCCCCCGCCTTGCTTACCTTTCTCATTCCCAGGCCTGCCCTTCACTGCAGTAGAAAGACCCGTGCAGTAAGACCACAATCCTGTCCTCAGCCAGTGACACAAGCTGGGAATGGTAGCCTGATTCCTGCCAGCCTCACCCTCAGCCCCATGTGTGACACCGCCTACACTTTGCAGGGCCAGGGAAGGGAAAGAGGCACCCACAGGGAGAAAAATACTTAGTGGGCTGCCCCATGCGAGCCCTGCAGTGTGGCAGGGTAGAGCCCTGCAGTGTGGCAGGGTAG